>CM039673.1:438437148-439037148 GCA_022496015.1 Hordeum marinum
TTTACAGGTAATCTTTGGAAAGGGTCCTGGCATACAATCTGTTCCGAATGACGCCAATGAACACGCACCCATGTGGAAGAAGAAATCTATATTTTGGGAACTTGAATATTGGAAAGCCCTAGAGGTCTGCAATGCAATCGACGTGATGCATGTGACGAAGAATCTTTGTGTGTACCTGCTAGGCTTCTTGTGCGTGTATGGAAAGACAAAAGATACACCGGAGGCACGGGAGGACAAGCAAAGAATTAATGAAAAAGACGGCATGCCTCCAAAGCAGTATCAAGGTCCTGGCAGCTACGCTCTTACGAAAGAAGAGAAGGAAATCTTTTTTGAATGCCTGCTCGGTATCAATGTCCCGTCTGGCTTCTCGTTGAATATAAAGGGAATAATAAATATGGCAGAGAAAAAATTCAAAATCTAAAGTCTCATGACTGCCACGTGATTATGACGCAATTACTTCCGGTTGCACTTAGGGGGCTTCTACCGGAAAATGTTCGATTAGCCATTGTGAAGCTATGCGCATTCCTCAATGCAATTTCTCAGAAGGTAATCGATCCAGAAATCCTACCAAGGTTACAGAATGACCTGGTCCAATGTCTTGTCAGTTCCGAGTTGGTGTTCCCTCCATCCTTCTTCAATATTATGACGCACGTTCTAGTGCACCTAGTCGAAGAGATTAACATTCTGGGTCCTGTATTTCTACACAATATGTTCCCCTTCGAGAGGTTCATGGGAGTCTTAAAGGAATATGTTCATAACCGTGCTAGGCCAGAAGGAAGCATCGCCAAGGGATATGGAACAGAGGAGGTTATTGAGTTTTGTGTTGACTTTTTTCCTGACATTAAGCCGATTGGTCTTCCTGAATCGCGGCATGAGGGGAGACTGGGTGGAGAAGGCACATTAGGAAATAAAGAAGCAATAAATATGGACACGCATTCTTTCACTCAAGCACACTACACGGTTCTACAAAATTCCACCTTGGTGACTCCATATATGGAGGAACACAAGGATATTGTACGGTCCAAGAACCCGGAGCAGTCTGACCCCTGGATTGAACGTAAACACATGGATACTTTTGCCAATTGGTTGCAAACAAAGCTCATCAATGACAACGATGTTCCAGATGAACTGTACTGGTTGGCCAAGACACCAAGTTCGACTAAAACGACTTTCAAAGGGTACGAGATAAATGGGAATACATTTTACACGATCGCCCAAGATAAGAAGAGCACCAACCAAAACAGTGGTGTCCGCTATGATGCAACCAACTTTGAAGACACATATTATGGTTACATAGAGGAGATATGGGAACTTGACTATGGACCTGATCTTAAGGTCCCTTTGTTTTGGTGCAAATGGGTCAAATATACTGGAGGCAGGGTACAAGTAGACCTGCAGTACGGAATGACAATAGTGGATCTCAACAATCTTGGATACACAGACGACTCATTCGTCCTAGCCAATGATGTGGCTCAGGTTTTCTATGTGAAGGACATGTCTAGCAAACAGAGGAGAAAAAAAGATAAGGAAGCGAATACATCATACGATGAGCCAAAGCTCCACATAGTTCTTTCAGGGAAAAGAAACATTGTGGGAGTGGAGGACAAGACAAACATGTCCGAAGATTATGAAAAGTTTCATGAAATTCCTCCCTTCAGAGTGAAGACTGACACAAGCATCCTGTTAAATAATGAAGATTATCCATGGTTACAGCGCAATCATAAGAAAGGGACAAACACGCAGAAAAAGTCTTACACCGCGAGATCCCACTCTGGGATGTGACCGGCTTCATCATCATCACTTTCTATATATTTATGTGAAGGACATGCATGCATTTCCTAGCTAGCATGGTATATCTTTGTAACAGTTTGTACACGAAGTGCATCCAATTTTTGCCGTAACCCTCTCAACTCTCTAGAAGTTGCTATGTGGGTGAAATTATGATGGCATGCCAAGTTACAATCTTTTCAGAGTTCATTTGTACTGATTTTCAAATTCAAGGTCATTTAGCTCAAAATAAATCATTAATGCATGAAAAATATCAAATGAAGTCAGAAAGGGTTGAAAATTGATGATGTGCCTTTTAATGGTGCATATTGAACACACACAAAGTATGGAGTTAAAATAAGTTATTAAAAATGAAATCCCCTTGTAATAGATGAGTTTTCGTCTGAAACCCTCATACTTCTTATGAAATTGTCCAATTTGTACACGAAGTGCATCCAGTTTTTGCCGTAACCCTCTCAACTCTCTAGAAGTTGCTATGTGGGTGAAATTATGATGTCATGCCAAGTTACAACCTTTTCAAAGTTCATTTGTACTGCTTTTCAAATTCAGAGTCATTTAGCTCAAAATAAATCATTAAATGCATGAAAAATATCAAATGAAGTCAGAAAGGGTTGAAAATTGATGATGTGCCTTTGAATGGTGCATATTGAACACACAAAAAGTATGGAGTTAAAATAAGTTATTAAAAATGAAATCCCTTTGTAATAGATGAGTTTTCGTCCGAAACCCTCGTACTTCTTATGAGATTGTCCAGTTTGTACACGAAGTGCATCCAGTTTTTGCCGTAACCCTCTCAACTCTCTAGAAGTTGCTATGTGGGTGAAATTATGATGTCATGCCAAGTAACAACCTTTTCAGAGTTCATTTGTACTGCTTTTCAAATTCAGGGTCGTGGTCGCCCTCGCCTACCCGGACGCCGCCCCTCGCCATCGTCGCCCTCACCACCGCCGCCATCGCCCTCGCTGCCGTCACCCTTGCCGCCGTCGCCCTCGCCTACCCGGACGCCGCCCCTTGTCGCCGGTCCCGTCGCCGCCGGCCCACTCACTCCGGCCACCGCTCCGAGATCCCGTTGCCACCGCCCCGAGCCCGTCGCCGACGCCACCTCTGGGTCAGGAGGCTAGGTGAGATCTCCCGGCCGACCTCTCTCCCCGACGATCGCCCCGATGATCGCCGGACTAGTGTATAGATGATATGGTATCTAGGGTACCTCGACGTCGAACCCCGACACCCCAACACGACACCCCCGGCACCCGACCATGACACAACACCCCTATTTAGTTAGTTAGTTAGTTAGTTAGGTTGTCAGGTTATTAGGATATGTGTTAGTTTATGTTTAGTTTAGGTTTAATTTAGTTTATGTTCAGTTTAGTTTTAGGTTTAATTTAGTTTGGATCCTAATGCATCTGTGACTTTTGGTCTGTCTTCGATCCTAATTTAGTTTAGGGTTTCATGTGTGTTCTTGACGGAGGAATCCCGACTGTTGTCGTGGGGGCGCTTCCTCTTTCTCCTCTTCTTTGTGATATACTCATCAATATATTGTGCAAGAAGAGGAGAAGGGAAGCGTCCATCACCGCCGGTCGAACCTATTACTGCGAGAGAGTGTCCACCAACATATATACACCACCGTATCAATGTGAGAGAGTGCGCACCAACACACCATGCGATATGTGAGAGTTATTTAAGGAAAGTCTCGATAGACCGATAGTCACACACGCATTAGGATCCAAAGCATGCCGTAATTCTTGATTTTGCTAGATGATAAGTGTTAATTTTGCTAAGTGTTAATTTTGTTAAGTGTTAATTTTGCTAAGTTTTATTTAATTTGTTTTTGTAATTAAGTGTTTCTTCTCGACGTCGACGATGCCGATCCGGCATCCTCATCGTCGAGTGGCCGGAGGAGGTCACTTGCTTGAGCCGAGGGGCCCTGTCAGGGACTAGGCTCCGCTGGGCTGGTACTGGGAGGTGCTGCCTTCCGGGCGGCGCAGCTTGGTGAGGAGCCAGCCCATCGTCGACCCGGAGGTTCTGTGGTGGCGGCCGCATGGGCCATAGACGATCGAGAGGCTTGAGTCCCCCGTGGAGGTGGTACAGTACCATGTCAGCAAGGAGAACGAGCACGTCCGATGCTACATGGCAGCTTTGGAGGTCAGGTCCGACAATACCTGGCAGATTCTTCAGGGATCTCACTAGAGCTATGTTCCTGTGATGGTTCCTTCTCTTTGGGTGTCCACCGCCTGCCCCGATATCCGCCGGGCGCTAGGGTTCTAGCTAGATCGATATATTAGCTAGCTACTATTATGATGTATTATTATGATGTATTAGCTAGATCGATGGAGATTAGCCGATGTATTGAAAATTATCCAAGATTATGCAGATGAGATCTTTTCTAAGAACTATACTGTATATGTATTCGATGATGCATTATTAATTAATTATCAGTTATTTTGCTTCTTGAATGCATGCTAATTTAAATACTAATTTGTTTTATCTATATTATTATGGACAAGTTATTAAGCTATGGACAATACCGGTAGAGCTCATGAAGAGGACATCTTCGACATGATACGCTCCTCCGAAAACCCAGCAGACCTTCGAGGTGAATCACATGATCATGATGATGGCTCACAATATCTGAACGATCACGGTGATGGATGTGAGACCGAGGAAGAACAACTTATGTTCCAAAATCCGGAACAACCAACAATGTTCGGCGAGGTATATACACATCCATTAGCCTCTGGTGATCATTACATGTGTATTAATTGATTTGTATATATATATATTAACAAATATTTCTTATTTTAATTATCAGCCCTCCGGATCGAGCCAATCTAGTAGAAATGTACGAGGCGCTGCCAAAATATTGGACGGCAACGTAAAGCTCAATCTTGATGCTTTCAAACATAATGGCGAACCAACTCACCCTGAAGCCAATGCCAAGACATTTGTGCGTCAATGCGGAGTGGTTGTTAGGGACGGAGTCCCAATCACAATGCATGAATGGATTCAGCCAAAGGAACCAAAACCAGGAGTGAATTATGTCGATACAAGAATTAAATATGCCCTTTGGCGAGAGCTCATGGAGCATTTCACCCTACCAGATTCTCTCTCGGAGCGTCAAAGGAACAAAGTCAAGGAGTTTGCTCTCCATAAGATGGCCGGCGCATTCCAGACTTGGAAGAAAAGATTATGGACCGAGTACAATGCTAGAGGCAAGAAGGCGCCCGAATTCAAAGGAATATACGAGAAGGTAAGGGATCACTGGGACGCATTTATCGAGTACAAGACATCGATATCTGCTATGGAGAAGTCGGCAAAGAATAAGATAAATGCTGAGAAAAAAAGTATCACCATAAACTAGGGACAGGTGGATACAAGTCAGCCATTCCTAAGTGGGATGCATTAGAGACTAAGATGCTTGTTGAAGGGATCACTCCAGTAACCTTCAACTGGCCCAAGAGGTGCAGGAATTGGTTTTTTGCGCATGGGGGACAGTTGGACCCAGCCACAGGGAAGATTATTGCACTGGCCAGTCTGAAGCATGCATCAGATGAGTTGATTCAAGCAATAAAAGATGCCCAAGAAGGACGGTTTCACCCCGATAGAGAGAACGACGAGCTTACACGCGCCCTCGGGAATGCCGAACATGGAGGACGAACACGAGGCATGGGCGTTGTTCCGTGGTACGTGGAGGTTGCGGGATGGCAGGACAGTTATAAAAGCCATTCGAGAAAAAGTAAGGTGGAAGCAGACCGACTTTCGAAGTTGGAACAGAAGTACGAGCAGCAGCTGCTGCAGATACAGGTACTGACCCAGCAAAGGGAAACTCCGCAGCAGGAGGCAGGGGAAGAACTCGTCCCATCTACAATGCAGAAAAGCAGCGTGGGTTCCACGGGGGCACCGCTGGGTCACACCCCCGTGGATGATATCACCGAGAAGACATCTCGTGAGCTAATCCAGAAAATGAAGAACATACCCGTGCGGGTCGCGACGGGCTATGCTTTACCAAATACACCTGATGTTCTCTGGCATTGCAATCCAGTTCCAGCTGGGTATGCTCGTGTCGCGGTGGACGCAATAGAGCCGGGATATGATGAACTATTGCTTGACATCCCTGGAGGTGAGGGGGAGTCCACATTGGTAGAAGCCGGCCGTGGTCTCATTCTATGGAGTAAGGACTGCATCGTCTTTCCACACTCGGCGCTAAGGCCACCGGCTCCTCCGAGTATCGATGTCCAGCGCGAGGGATCCCAGCCAGAGGCATCGCAGCGCCAGCAGTCCTCCCCACCTCGCCAGCAGTCCTCGCCACCTCGAGCTCCCCCACGGTCGTCCCCACCTCGAGAGGTGTCCCACCTCGCCAGCAGTCCTCCCCACCTCGGGACGGAGCACGATGCGAGTCTATATCATCATCGATATCGATCTCCGTCGCGTCAGCCGACTCCACCCTAGCAGTGGTCCCGCCAGCAGGGCTCCCAAAAGAGGAAGGCCACTAGCAGTCCTCTTCGGAAGAAAGCAAAGAAGAAACCCGAGCCTCCGGCCAAAAGGAAGCTGCCTTATGACATGACACCAGAGGAAAATAAAATTGAATGTGATCTCCAAGTGAAAGCCTTTTTGCAAAGAAGACCGTGCCGCCAAAGGAGGTAATACCCAAGGAAGTCCAAGAGCACTTTATGGAACACTTTATTGATCGACCCCCGGCATATATCGAGCGTATGCCAACAGACTATGAGCGACAGATTTAGAAGGCAAGTGAGCAGAGAAATCGGGCCAGCCCAAGGAAGAAGTCGGGAATTACGGCATCAATTAGCGGGAAAAACAGTTCCCCAGCTCGGAGAACAATCCTAGCAATCGATCTCTCCGCTCAAGGTGAGTACCAATCCAAGCAAGCAACCGATCAAACCAGTCGACGTGCAAGGCAACCCAATTGACCTCGAAGTACTAAAGGCTGCAGGTCTCACTCTTGACCAATTCCTTGGCACCGAGGAAATCCGCGGGTACGATGCAACTAAGTACGCAATGCAATATGCCATCGGAAAACCACTTGTCACACCCGAGCATTACAAGGAACTACCAACTACGATGCGATGGTTGCATGATTGGTACATGCGTGAAGCAAAGCGAGGGGAGACGGCGGTCATGGTCAAAGTAAGGAAAGAGCATTACGTCAATTCATGTGACATATGTCTTGAATTCTCAGAACTTCTCCAGTTATACCACATGGACTCTATCGACAAAACTCTCATCAGTTGCTATTGTCTGTAAGTGATTTATATCTTTAGTAATTTAAGTCTCTAGCTAAGATATCATTCATTGGCTTATTCTCACTATATATGTTCTTTTCTATGCTATTATGCAGATTGAAGATGTGGGAATTGAAACAAGAGGGAATCGATGACATTGGGTTCATCGACCCAAGTACCGTTAATGGTCATGTGATAAAACATTATGCCAAGGACACAGAAGATCTCTTGGAAAATTTTCTATAGCCAATAATGAATACCAACAAATACTATCATATCTGATTGCAACATGGGGTGAGTGTTTACTCTCTTGTATACTGCAAAATCTATTTTTGCTTACTAGCTCGCTGTCAAGTGTAGTTGATGAGTTATATGCGCATGCCTGCTTAATTATATAAACTTCTGCGCAGAGACCACTACATCCTCCTATATATTATCCTCGTGAATGGACTTGTTCAAGTGTACAACTCACTAGATACACCAGAACAATCATACGTGGACTTGTATTTTATGATAGAATGGTAATTTCAATCTTTATCGACCTCGCTTTCTTTCATTATTTCCTGATATCAAAAGTAATTATAATAACTCTTTCGTTCTTTTTCTTTGCCGGGTAGTGTTTGGAAAAAGATGATAGAAAAAAACCATCACGGTCGTCAATGGAAACCGAAGCTGAAGTGGAAAAAGATGCAGGCAATTAATTAGGTCCAAGCATCTCATTAATTCTATTTTCAATACCATTATCATGCTCGATTATTAATTATCTTATTCAATTCTATTCTTTTGCAAAGTGCGCGAAGCAGCCACAGGGGACAAATTTATGTGGATATTTCCTCTGCGAGAACATTTGCATCCAGACCGAAAGTCATATATGTCGCAGAGCAGCACGTGAAAGACAACTCCAGGTTTGGGAGATGATGCCGAAGCTCTCACCCGAGAAACGCTTTGTAGCACTTCAAGAGGAATTTGCGGCATTTCTTCTTCAACATGTCATTCAGGTAAACGGAGAGCACTATTCCTTACCGTCGCCTCAATAATGCCAGGAAATCAGTAGTAGAGAACTAAGATTTCATCCGGAGCACTAGCTAGCTAGTCCCGGCCGGGTTTTGGGCCTTAAGTTAATTGTAAGTCCCGAATTTATATGGATGTGTAATTCCATTTGTATATATATATACATATATATATATACTGTGTATGAGATATTGTATATTATATTACATATATATATGCATGAACTTGTGTACTGTTTACAGTATGTAGCACTCTAAAATAATTTTGAAATGAATGGAAAACACAAAAAATAGAGAGGAAAATTAAAAGCTAAAACAAAAAAACAGAAGACTTAGTACCGGTTGGTATCACCAACCGGTACTAAAGGTCTTCCACCACCAGTCCACGCAGGCAGCCACGTGGAGGGCCTTTAGTACCGGTCCGTGCTCCAACCGTGTCTTTAATTATTGTATGACCTGCGTGTCAATCATTAAGCGCTATGTAATGCTTTACTTTATCGCTAAATGGTAGCAATAGTAGTAGAAGCATGTTGAGTGCGACAACCCCGAAGGCGATGATGGAGATCAAGATGATGAAGATCATGGTGTCATGCCGGTGACGATGGAGATCATGCCGGTGCTTTCAAGATGGAGATCAAAAGCACAAGTTCATGGCCATATCATGTCACTTATGATTTGCATGTGATGTTAATCCTTTTATGCACCTTGTTTTGCTTAGGACGACGGTAGCATTATAAGGTGATCCCTCACTTAAATTTCAAGATGAATTGTGTTCTCCCCGAGTGTGCACCGTTGCGAAAGTTCGTCGTGTTGAGACACCACGTGATGATCGGGTGTGATAGACTCTACGTTAACATAAAACGGGTGCAAGCCAGTGTTGCACCTGCAGAACACTCGGGTTAAACTTGACGAGCCTAGCATGTATAGACATGGCCTCGGAACACAAGAGACCGAAAGGTCAAACATGAGTCATATAGTAGATATGATCAACATAATGATGTTCACCATTGAAACCACCTCAACTCACGTGATGATCGGACTTGAGTTGGTGAATTTGGATCATGTATCACTCGAATGACCAGAGAGATGTCAATTTGAGTTGGCGTTCTTAAGTAATATGATTAATTGAACTCATTATCATGAACATAGTTAGTAGTGTCTTTGCAAATTATGTTATAGATTACTTGCTCACACTGTAGCTCCCTTGAATTTTTATATGTTCCTAGAGAAATAGAGTTGAAAGTTGATGGTAGCAATATTGCGGGTTGGCTCCGTGATCTGAGGATTGTCCTCATTGCTGCACAGAAGGCTTATGTCCTTAATGCACCGCTCGGTGCGCCAACCCCTCTAACGTCATTTGTAGATGTTGTGAACATCTGACAGGCACGTTTTGATGACTACTTGATAGTTTAGTGCGTCATGCATTACGGCTTAGAATTGAGGCTCCGAAACATTTTGAACGTCACGAAACATATGAGATGTTCTAAGAGATAAAATTAGGATCTCAGGCTCGTGCCCGTGTTGCGAGATATGAGATCTCCAACAAAATTCTTTGCCTGCAAGATGAAGGAGAATAGCTCAATCGTTGAGGATGTGCTCAGATTGTCTGGGTGCTACAATCACTTGAATCGAGTGGGAGTTGATCTTCCGGATAAGATAGTGATATATATAGTTCTCCAAGTCACTGCCACTAAGCTACTAGAACTTGGTGATGAACTATAAAATGCCAAGGATAGAAATAATGATCCCTAAGCTGTTCGTGATGTTTGACACCGTGAAGGTAGAAATCAAGAAGGAGCGTCAAGTGTTGATGGTTAGTCAAACCACTAGTTTCGAGAAGGGCAAGAGCAAGGAGGGAAACTTCATGGATAGCAAGTCAGTTGCAGCTCCAGTGAAGCAACCCAAAGTCTAACCCAAACCCGAGACTAAGTGCTTCGATTATGAGGAGAACGGTCGCTGAAGCGGAACAACCCTAGATACTTGGTAGATAAGAAGGTTGGCAAAGTCGACAAAAGTATATTTGATATACGTGTTATTGATGTGTACCTTGCTAGTACTCCTAGTAGCACCTGGGTATTGGATATCGGTTTGGTTGCTAAATGTTAGTAACTCGAAGTAAAAGCTACGGAATAAACAGATACTAGCTAAGTGTGAGGTGACGATGTGTGTTGGAAATGTTTCCAAGGTTGATGTGATCAACATCGCACGCTCTATCTACCTTCGAGATTAGTGATGAACCTAAATAAATGTTATTTGATGTTTTTGCATTGAGCATGAACGTGATTAGATCATGTTCATTGCAACACGTTTATTCATTTAAGTTAGAGAATAATGGTTATTCTATTTACATGAATAATACCTTCAATGGTCATGCACCCAGTAAGAATGGTTTGTTGAAACTTGATCATAGTAATACACATGTTCATAACATTGATGCCAAAAAAGATACAAAGTTAATAATAATAGTACCACATACTTGTGGCACTGCCGCTAAATGTCATATTGGTATAAAACGCATGAAGAAACTCCATGTTGATGGATCTATGGACTCATTCGATTTCGAATCGGTTGAGACATGCAAACCATGCCTCTTGGTCAAGATGACTAAGGACCCCGTTTTCTGTTTTGATGAAGCGGGCAAGTGATTTATTGGAACTGATACATGTTGATGTATGCAATCCAATGAGTCTTGTAGCGTGCGGTGGATATCGTTATTTGCTTACCTTCACTGGTGATTTGAGTAGATATAGTGTATATTTACTTAATGAAACACAAGTCTGAATCGTTTGAAAGGTTCAAGCAAATTCAGAGTGAAGTTTAAGATCATCGTGACAAGAAGATAAAAATGTTTGCGATATGATCATGAAGTTGAATATCTGAGTTACGAGTTTGGCATACAACTTTAGACAATGTGAAAGTTGTTTCACAACACACGCCACCTGAAACACCATAGCGTGATGGTGTGTCCGAACGTCATAGTCGTGCTCTATTGGATATGGTGCGTGCTATGATGTCTCTTATCATGTTGCTACTATAATTTTGGGGTTATGCATTAGAGACAACTACATTCACTTTAAATAGGGCACCATCTAAATCCATTGAGATGACACCGTGTGAATTATGGTTTCATAGAAACCTAAGTTGTCATTTGTTAATGTTTGGGGCTGCGACTCTTGTGTGGAAAATGTTTTCACCTAATGAGCTCGAACCCAAAGCGGACCAATGCATCTTCATACAATACCCTAAGAACAGTTGGGTGAACCTTCTATCTTAGATCCAAGCATAAAATGTTTGTTGCTAAAACTGGGTCCTTTCTCGAGAAAAAGTTTCTCTCGAAAGAATTGAGTGGGAGGAAGATATAACTTGATGAGGTTGTTGAACCTTTGTCCAACCAGAGAGTAGTGCAGCGCAGGAATTTGTTTCTGTGAAGCCTACGTTAGTTGAACAGGAAGTTAATGATGATGATCATGAAGCTTCGGATCAAGTTACTATTGAACCTCGTAGGTCGACAAGGATGTGTACTGCACATGAGCGGTACGACAACCCTGTCTTGGAGGTCATGTTGTTGGACAATGATGAACCTACGAGCTGTGGAGAAGCGATGATGGGCCCGGATTCCGACAAATGGTTAGAGGCCATGAAATCCGAGAAAGGATCCATGTATGAAAACCAAGTATAGACTTTGATAGACTTGCTCGTTGGACGGCAGGTCGTTAAGTACAAATGGATGTTTAAAATAAAGACAGACACTCATGGTAAATGTCACCATTTGTAAAGCTCGACTTGTTGCAAAGAAAGTTTACGACAAATTCAAGGAGTTGACTGCGGTGAGACTTTCTCACTCGTAGTGATGCTAAAGTCTGTTGGAATTATGTTAGCAGTTGCTGCATTTTTCAATTATGAAATCTGGCAGATGGATATCACAACATCGTTTCCTTAATGGTTTTACTTGAGGAAAGGTTGTATGTGATACAACCAGAAGGTTTTGTCAGTCCTAAGGATGCTTAAAGGTGTGCAAACTTCAGTGATTCTTCTATGAACTGAAGCAAGCATCTCGGAGTTGGAATATACACTTTGATGAGGTGATCAAAGTTTTTGAGTCTATACAAAGTTTACGATAAACTTGTATTTACAATAAAGTGAGTGGGATCACTATAGAATTTCTGACAAGTATATGTGGATGACATATTGTGGATCGGAAATGATGTAGAATTTTTGGAAAGCATAAACGGTTGTTTGAAAAGAGTTTTTCAAAGGAAGACCTGGATAAAGCTACCTAATTGTTGAACATCAAGATCTATAGAGATAGATCAATATGCTAGATGAGACTTTCAACGGTACATACCTTGACAAGATTTTGAAAGAGTTCAAAATGGATCGGTCAAAGAAAGAGTTCCTGCCTGATTTGTAAGATGTCAAGTTGAGTGAGACTCAAAGCACGACAACGGTAGAAGAAAGAGAAAGGATGAACGTCGTCCCCTATGCCTTAGCCATAGGCACTATATTATGCCATGATGTGTACCGCACCTTGCCATGAGTCAGTCGAGGGGTACAAAAGTGATCCAGGAGTGGATCACTAGACAGCGGTCAAGATTATCCATAGTAACTAAAAGACTAAGGAGATGTTTCTCGATTATGGAGGTGATAAAGAGTTCGTCGTAAAGAGTTACGTCGATGCAAGCTTTAACACCAATCCGGATGACTCGTAGTAGCAATCTGGATACGTATAGTGGAGCAGCCATTTGGAATAGTACCAAGTGGAGTGTGGTAGTAGGGTTTATTGTTCGACAAAGAGATTTGCAAAGTACACTCGGATCTGAATGTCGCAGACCTGTTGACTATAAGACCTCTCTCACATACAAAGCATGATCGAGCCCCAGAACTCATTGGGTGTTAGATTCATAACAATGCGTATCACATGGTGATGTGAACTAGATTATTGACTCTAGTGCAAGTGGGAGACTATTGGAAATATGCCCTAGAGGCAATAATAAATTGGTTATTATCATATTTCCTTGTTCATGATAATTATTATCCATGCTATAATTTTATTGATCGGAGACTTAGATGCATGTGTGGATACATAGACAAAACCATGTCCCTAGTATGCCTCTAATAGACTAGCTCGTTGATCAAAGATGGTTAAGGTTTCCTAGCCATGGACATGAGATGTCATTTGATAACGGGATCACATCATTAGGAGGATGGTGTGCTGGACAAGACCCAAACTACAAACTTAGCATATGATCGTGTCAGTTTATTGCTATTGTTTTCTGCATGTCAAGTATATGTTCCTATGACCATGAGGTCATGCAACTCACTAACACCGGAGGAGTCCCTTATGTGCATCAAACGTCGCAACGTAACTGGGTGACTATAAAGGTACTCTATAGGTATCTTCGAGGGTGTCTGTTGAGTTGGTATGGATCAAGACTAGGATTTGTTACTCCATGTGACGGAGAGGTATCTTAGGGCCCACTCGGTAATACAACATCACAACAAGCCTTGCAAGCAATGTGACTAAGTGTTAGTCACGGGATCTTGTATTACGGAATGAGTAAAGAGACTTGCCGGTAACGAGGTTGAACTAGGTATGGAGATACCGACGATCGAATCTCGGGCAAGTAACATACCGAAGAACAAAGGGAACATCATACGGGATTAACTGAATCCTTGACATAGAGGTTCGGCCGATAAAGGTCTTCGTAGAATATGTAGGAACCAATATGGGCATCCAGGTCACGCTATTGGTTATTGACCGTAGAGGCATCTCGGTCATGTCTACATAGTTCTCGAACCCGCAGGGTCTGCACACTTAAGGTTCGGTGACGTTTTAGTGGTATAGAGTTATGCATGGTGGTGACCGAAGATTGTTCGGAGTCCCAGATGAGATCCCGGACATCACGTGGATCTCCAGAATGGTACGGAGGTAAAGATTAATATATACGAAGTCCTATTTTGGTCACCGGAAAAGTTTCGGGCTCATCGGTAGTGTACCGGGAGTGCCGGTAGTGTACCGGGAGACCACCGGGAGGGGTATTTCGACCCAAGAGGCTTCATGGGCTGTGGGAGAGTAAATACCAACTCTTTGTGGGCTGGTGGAAGTCCCACACAAGGCCCATGCGGCTGGGAAGAAAAGCCCAAAGAGAAAAAGGTGGAAAAAGGCAAAAAAGGCAAAAATAAGGAGGAGTCCTAGTCCTACTAGGATTGGAGGAGGAATCCTCCAATCCCACTAGGTTCGGCCGACCCAAGGACTGCCTCTATGGCAGCCAAGCCTCCTCCTCCTCTCCTCCTATATATACTAGAGGATTTTAGGGTTTTGGCACAGAATTTTCAGCCACGTGATGCCCGTTCCTCTAGTGCATAGTTTCTCTGTAGCGACCCGACCTGAAAGGTCGAATCTCCAGTGTTTCCGTACCATCCCAAGATCATGCTGGTACACACACGGTACATCAATTTATATATAAAAGTTAAATCACATAGCTTTATTAATCGAAAATCTCATATCGAGTTCTTTATTACAATAAAGATTACAATAAAGTGGTTGAAGGCCAACTCATGAGATAAACTAAACCAAAGTCTTGCGGAAGCTTCAAAGGTAGTTGAGTCCATCTGACTCCAAGGGCATCTCACCGAGCGTAGAGCATATCCTCACTCCTGGTCGAAAAAATACTCTGCAACATGATACGTTGCAGCCGTGTAGGTCAGCATATTGAATATGCCCGCAATGTCACAAATGGGGGTAAAATAATCATATCTTCTATATGCATATATGGCAGGTGGGGTAGTAAGTTTTGCATAAAGCCAATTTTTCCTACAACAAGAGAGGGCAAGGTATAGTTATTACTACATTGTTGGTTGATTAATGAGATGGTTCCACCAACCAATTCTCATACCCAAGTTGTCATTAACACCCACATCAATATAATACTTTGTGTTGAGAATTCCAGATAGTTTCAGTTCCTTTGGCTCAAGTTGTCCATGACCGTGGACACGGCTAATCGATTAGGTTTGGGTACTCTACAAAGTTTTGCACACGTTCCCCACAAGATTTGATCGCCTCCGTTGAATTTCTCGCACTTTAGGGTGTTTGAGAAACGGATGACCAAAACATGGTCTCTAAAGGGTTTCCCTGAGACTCTGTCGGTGCCCATCCTTTCCGACCGTTCTTCTACATCTCATAGCACCGCCTCTCCAAGGTCACCACGATATCCAACCAAGCCACAGCCCATAATGACTTGTGGTTGTGCAGGTAACCTTGGGTCTTGAAGCATCCATCCATCTCTTTGTTCCTGGGTGGACCTTTCCGCGTGAATACTGGCACTTCTCCAGCAACACCTAGGCTAACCACTGGCTTCTCCAGGGCGTCATTCAACCATCATCCACCCAGAGGTATGTTGAAAACTCGGAGTCTTGAAGTCTTGTTCATCAAGTAGGTCTTGTAATTATTATCTCACAACTCTCATGAGACACTCAACCAACCCCGTCTACTAATAGCATAGCAAAATGTAAATCAACGTTTCCCGGGGCCAAAGTGTCAAAGGGTCAGGGTGAAACCTACCACATGATACTACATCAAGTAACCAAGTTTCCAATTACCTACTTTGCATGCAATTGGGTAAATGGTATAACTAATACAATAAAAACATGGGTAAATATGATCAAAGTGACTTGCCTTGCTGACGATCCTCGTACTCAAGTGACTCTAGATAACAAGCTTCGCACTACGGATGATCTAACGAATCAAACAAAGCACACAATAAGCATAACCACAATACAATTCACTCAACAGCAAGGTAATTAATAATACAACAACAATCAATAGCAAAATTAAAAGAAAGAAACCAAAACAAAGTAGAAGACTCTAAAAGTTTTGGTGGCAAACTTTCTACTAAGTCATAATAAGACAAAATTTGTTTTTCAGCAATTAACCAATATTTAACAGAAAGTAAATACAAAATTTTTATTAGAAAACAGGAAGTATTTCACTATAAAAAATTTGTGCAAAAAGGATTACTACAAAACATTTTTATAAACAATACTAATGGTGAAAACAAAATTTACCTATTTAAACTAGAGCACAAAACAAAATAAAAAAATTTATTATAAGAAGATAATTCAACTAATGTTGAACAACAGAACTAAAGAACTACAATAAAAATTTAAACTAAAACAAAAATCAAAATAAACTAAAATAAAACAATGCAATATAAGCACTAAGAAGAAACTAAATAGAATCTGTTTTTACTAAACAAAACCTAATCTAAAATAGCCTAAAAATTCTCAAACAGTGTTGGATGATAGGCCTAACTATTACAAAGCAGTGGCAAAAAGAATCACTCAAAAACAAATTTCTAAACTCAAGTTATTCAAGTTTTAGTGATTTGCTCAAATTTAACAAAATTCAAATTTAAAAGTTCAAATTTGAAATTTAAGCCTACACACAGAAACGGCTACGGAGGGGGCGGTGGCTTAAGGAGGAGGCCGAGGTGTCTCCGGCGACGGTCGACGGCGGCGGAGCGTCGGAGGTGGTCGGGAACGGCGGCGCGGTGGTCGAGGGTGGCGTCCGAAGGGTCCAAACGACGGCGGCGAGCCTCCGGCGATGATTGGTGGCGACGGTGGGGTTTTCGGGCGAGGGCTAGGGCGACAGGAGGTGGAATGGAGCGCGGCGAGGGCAGGGCTTTATATAGGCTCGGCGCGGGGTCGGGAAAAGGAAGGGGGAGGGAGATCCGGCGCGGGAGGGATCTCCGGCGAGGTCGGGAGCGTGGGGAGGGAGATGAGCGCTGTGCTGGCGCGGTCGGGCGGTGGGGTCCGCTTGTCAGTGAGGGAGGTTGATCAGGGGAATAAATGCTATTTAATGAACATTTTTCCATAGCCAAATGAATATTTTTAAAAAACAAATATTTTCAGAACATGCCTAAATTGACTTTAAATTCTTTTGCAATAATTTTTCAAATAACCCCCTGGTTTTATTGTTCCAATATTTCACAAGGATGCCCCTGGTGTGGAGTGTCATGTTACTCCTCTCTTTTTATCAATATTTCTAGGGGGTTTCAAATAGGAGAAACAAGTATAGGGAAAATGAAAGTGGCCTTTTAGAAATCCAAAGAAGAACTTCAACCATTCATTTCATTCAAACAATGTTATGATGATGCATAGCTATATTTCATAACATTCCAAAAATGGAATTTTTGGGATGGTACATTCTCCTCTAGATCAGATTTCTGTAGTGCTTAGGCGAAGCCCTGCCGGAATAGATCCACCAGCATCTCCGGAGCGCCGTCACGCTGCCGGAGAACTCTTCTACCTCTCCACTCCGTCTTGCTAGATCAAGAAGGCGAAGATCGTCATCGAGCTGTATGTGTGCTGAACGCGGAGGTGCCGTCCATTCGGCGCTAGATCGGAAGGACCGTGATCAATATCGCGAGACGGATCATGATGAGTTCGTAGGATGGATCGTGATGAGTTTGCGGGACGGATCGTGATGAGATCGCGGGACGGATCGTGATGAGTTCGTGGGATGGATCATGATGAGTTCGCGGGACGGATCGTGATGAGATCGCGGGACGAATCGTGATGAGTTCGCGAGACGGATCGTGATGAGTTCACGGGACGGATCGTGATTGGATCGCGGGACGGATCGTGATGAGATCGCGGGACGCTCGGCGATTTGGATCGCGAAGACATTCGACTACACCAACCGCGTTTCTTAACGCTTCCCGCTTAGCGATCTACAAGGGTACATAGATCCACTCTCCCTCTCATAGATGCTCATCACCATGGATAGATCTTTCGTGTGCGTAGGAAATTTTTTGTTTCCCATGCAATGTTCCCCTACACTATGGGTATCTAGCAAGAACAATTCTCACCCATGCAAAAACCAGAATGGTGATACATAAGTTGATTTTCAACATTCTCAAGGACTGTCTTTTTCGAATCCGATCCAACTAAAGTAGGAGAAACAGACACAAGCCAGCCATCTTTGTGCAACGAAGTTACACGTCAGTCGATGGAACCGGTCTCTCGTAAGCGTACGAGTAAGGTTGGTCCGGACTACTTCATCCCACAATACTGCTAAATCAAAAC
Source organism: Hordeum marinum (assembly GCA_022496015.1). NCBI lineage: Eukaryota > Viridiplantae > Streptophyta > Magnoliopsida > Poales > Poaceae > Hordeum > Hordeum marinum. Next base: position 438,455,270 of record CM039673.1, read on the forward strand.
ACGACCAAGAGAGGAAGCAATCTAAGCATCAATGCCCACAAACTCCTTTGTGTTCTACTCGAGATCTCATCTACACATAGACTTAGCTCATGATGCCACAGTTGGGGAGCATTGCATGGGAAACGAAAAATTTCCTACGCACTCGCAAGATCTATCCATGGTGATGAGCATCTACGAGAGGGAGATTGGATCTATGTACCCTTTTAGATCGCTAAGCGGGAAGCGTTAAGAAACGCGGTTGATGTAGTCGAATGTCTTCGCGATCCAAATCGCAAGCCGTCCTGCGATCCCATCACGATCTATCCCGTGATCCAGTCGCGGTCCTTCCAATCTAGCGCCAACAGATGGCACCTCCGCATTCAGCACATGTACAGCTCGATGACGATCTCCGCCTTCTTGATCCAGAAAGAGGGGCGGAGAGGTAGATGAGTTCTCCAGGAGCACAACGACATGGTGGCGGCGATGGTGGAGCGATCTCAGCAGGGCTTCGGCGCTGCCACAGACGCGTTTTGGAGGAGAAACTGATCTAGGGAGAGAGGGAGGGCTGCACCTAGGCCTTAGAGTTGCGTTGCCCTCCCTCTCTGTCGGGACCCCGATCCTAAGTCATATGAATCCAGACTGTAACATATCACATCACTTTGCGGCCTCACTCACGGTAAGTTCCACGGCTGCAGCCTTACCTTAGCCGGGACCGTTTGCCTATTTTGGCTCACATATGTGAACATGTCGCTGGCAATCAAATGACAAAGGACTCGGGCCGACATGACTAGTCACAGAACCCAAGTGGCACATCCGTACGGAAACAGGCATACGTAACCCAGCAATGTAGGTGTCGGCCTCAAGCGTGTGTAGACGAGTCATAGCAAGCTACAAGGACTCCATTACGCCGTGAGACATAAATGCCATCACTGCACGTAGACGAGTCGTAGAAGGCTATAGGGACTCCATTACACTGCAAGACATTTCCCCTAAGGGACAAACACAGCAGCAAAGAAGGATACATGTCGGTCAATCAATGTGTCCGGAGCATTAGCAAGCTACCATGGCTCGGTGGAAGCACAAAGAGGCGGTTTCCCACGTCCAGCGGGCTTAGCATAGGTCTAAGGACAATCACGAGAGTAGTGTCCTGGTTCTCCACATTTATAGCAAACCACGGTGGCATGGGGAGCAACATTGGCAAGCGGTCCTCCAAATGGCCTGGCTGGAGGGTTGGGCTGAGCTGGGCTAGGCGCCTAGAAGGATGGCCTCGTGGTCTATCTTGGCAGCAGAGCTACGTTGGGCACCCAAACCCGGCGTTTGTTGGAGCCCGAGCCAGATGCGGGGCTGAAGTCACGGTTGTGCTTTCTCGTGACCTCATAGTCAGTCTGTCCAGACTCGGCATTGATAGCCTTGTTGACAAGAGCCTGGAAGGTTGTGCACTCATGCAGGCGCAAATCTCGACGGAGCTCAGGGTTAAGTCCCTTGCGGAACCTAGCCTGTTTCTTGGCATTGGTTGAAACTTCCTCCGGAGCATAGTGAGCAGGATTGCCGAACTCACGGCTATAGACATCCACGGACAGTCTACCCTGGGTGAAGTCACAGAATTCCTCTCTCTTGCGATCCATCAACCCTTCCAGGATGTGATGGGTACGAAATGATGCACTGAATTCTGCCCAAGTTGGTGCGGGGCCTGCGGGACGCATGGCTTCATAATTTTCCCACCACAGATTGGCGGGTCCTTCCAGAAAGTAGGTAGCAAAGGTCACCTTGTTGGCCTTGGACACATTGGCAGCCCAGATCTTGCGGAACATGTTGGACAGCCAATCATCCGCATCGAGTGGGTCGATCGAATGATGATACTTAGGCGGGCACAGCTTGATGAAATCACCGAGTGACACGCCATCATTGAGATCATTGCAGGGAGCACACATTGTGTTCTGCTCAATTCGTTCCAGTAGCCTGTTGGTCTCTCTCTTGTTCCTTTTAGCCTCTAGGATCACTTCTGCCAAAGAAGGCGCATGTGGCAGATCCTCTTGCCTTGACTGGCTTCCCTCGCCCTGCTCGGGGGCAGGCACGGGGTTATTCCTAGTTGCCACCATCCTGGGAAAAACAAACCCACAACTTAGACATAGAGGACATCAACTCTAAGACACGAGATAAGGAATGTACTGGAAAACATGGCATGCAGGGTAAACACCCAACAACATGGAAATAACAACTACCATATGAACACCATGATTCATACACACCATGACATAGTTCAGTACAAGCCCAAGCTGAAAGCAAACTACAGAGAGATGACACAACTCATCGGAGGCATTACAAGCTTCCTATACATTATCTATCTACACCTCCGGAACTCAACTCTCAACCTCGGTCATATCCCACAAGACACGCAGGACTGTGGCGATACAACTACTAACATACTAGAACTAACATCCACGTACTCAAGCATCGCCGTAGAATGCCTCATACAGGTTACCCCCGTGACCCGGGAGCTGAACCTGAGGATCTGGAAACACCCTTGCATGTGATCCCTGGAAACCATAAGGACATGGATGTGGCCTTGGTCCCCTTGTTGGCGGCAACAACGGTCCTCGAAGAGGGGTGATGCCTCCAACATCAGGCCAGTCTACGCGTGCTCGCAGATGAGTCCGCGATGGGTTCAGCATCTCCAAATCTCCATAGCCTATCTGCACGATAGGTGCCAACTGTGTCAGGGCTGTCCAAAGACGTGCACGGGTAGCATAAAGCTCCATGCGAAGGGCACATGCATCACGATCCCTGTTCTCCAATATCTGAGCGGTCACCTGCAGCCTAGGGTCCTCATGGGAATGATCAAAGTAGGTTTCACTAAGATAACCATCATCTCCTCCCATGGAAGCAGGAACATAACAGAACTCTGTGTTCTGAAGCAGACCATGGTGAAACCTCATGATAGTCAGCATGGTGTAGGCGGCCTCCTGAACTGCCATGTCTATGGTGACACCTAATCCATAGGTCCAGTGAAGCGGCTCTGCAGCTCCAGGATATGAAGGATATATCTTAACAGCACACAGATACTGACTCTGGTTGAAATCTCGATATTGTTCCTCCACTATGTACTCTGGGTACCAACGGTAGCTAGCCTCCATCATAACTCTAACCAACATGGCCATGTGACCCAGTACATTGATGCACCTGGTCAGACAGACCACCTGATGGGAAGGACGAGGGGCATCTAAAACAAAGAATGATGCAAATACATTAGAGACTCTAGCAGAAATTGGACAGCATAACGGCTGTAATTGCTCAAAAAGGATTTTGAGACAACTGCAAAAGAATGGAAAGGCATAACCACTCGACTTCCTAGACTCAAATCTCTTCTCCATCTGTTTGTCACAACAACAATACTTGAATATCGACATACACTTGCAAACAAGCTAGCTAGTAGTCCATGGTTAGTAACTCGTCATCCTAAGCAATAGATGAGAAGCCTAGTTCTTATCCCCGTAGAAAAGATGAGAATGACTCAGCATAAAATAACTTGGGAAGAGGAGTAAAAGGAGCCTTACGTTCCCTTCCACAATCAATTCCCCTACTTTCCTATAGTGTTTCTAGACTCAACTTCGACTGGTTTGGCTTAGTAGTCCTACAGTCAGTCAGGCTCTAATACCAATGCTGTCAGGACCCCGATCCTAAGTCATATGAATTCAGACTGTAACATATCACATCACTTTGCGGCCTCACGCACGGTAAGTTCAACGGCTGCAGCCTTACCTTAGCCGGGACCGTTTGCGTCTTTTGGCTCACGTATGTGAACATGTCGCTGGCAATCAAACGATAGAGAACCCGGGCCGACATGACTAGTCATAGAACCCAAGTGGCACATCCGTACGGAAATAGGAATACGTAACCCAGCAATGCAGGTGTTGGCCTCAAGCATGTGTAGACGAGTCATAGCAAGATATAAGGACTCCATTACACCTGAGACATAAATGCCATCACTTCACGTAGACGAGTCGTAGCAGGCTACAGGGACTCCATTACACTGCGAGACATTTCCCCAAAGGGACAGACACAACAGCAAAGAAGGATACATGTCGGTCAATCAATGTGTCCGGAGCAATAGCAAGCTACCATGGCTCGGTGGAAGCACAAAGAGGCAGTTTCCCGTAAAGAGTACTACTAAAGGCACACAACTAGGTGTCGGATCCCATACATACCGTTGCATGCCACACGTACGCACGACATGCCCGATATGCATAGATACAACCATGGCATCACAACATAATCATATAACAACTTTTATTTAAGAGGCTCAGACGGGCCTTGCATAATATGTTCTTACAGATAGGGGTCACATGACCCGACACTCAAGTCATACAAACAAGTTCATACATACCAAGCGGAAGCATAAGCTGTCTGAGTACAAACAGATGAAAGGGTAAAAAGGCACATATCTATAGCCCGCCACAGGGCATAGGTCGTAGCTGGGACACCAGCTATTTGGCATCGTCAACATCTAGAAAGAACCCACCTGATGGGTCCTGGGTCTCATCTGCAACATTTATTAAGCAAACGTGAGTACAAAAATACTCAGCAAGTCTTTAAAGCAAGCCTAGTCTATTCATGCTCATGTATCATCAAGGGGGTGGTGGAGTTTATGCAGCAATGCCAGCTTTGACTCATGGCTAACCTACCCTACACAATTTTAACTCTTTGTTTACATTTTAGATATCGCACACGAGTCCACTAACTCCATGAGAATACACCACCATGTATTCACTTTCCTCTCCTAGGAGAGTGCCATCTATGATACTCACACTTGTCTTGATATTTTTATGGGTATCCATTTGATTATCTATGAACAGCATAAGTTATCCAAGTAGTCCATATCCGAGGACGCGGCTATTCAAATAGTTTCATACCCTGCAGGTTTGTACTTCTTCACACACGCTCTCGCCACTTATCGATGTGTGCTCATAAAACCAGGCACCTCGGCAACCTTCAGGCGGAAGCCCAGCGAGGGAGTCGGCCACGACCGTCAATCACATAAGACCTCTAGTCCAGGCTATCACCTATTTGAGACTGAACCCGCATGGAAGTCTGGACGAAGTTTCCGCTATGGCCCCAAACGATGTGCGCGGGGTTCCCAAGCCCACCATTCGGGTGACCCTTGGTACATCGTGCCACTGCCTACCATGTCATAACCCACCCCTAGGGTCAGCGCTACGCATAGCCTCTAGCATGCTATAAACACCAGAAACTACTTGCAACTCCTAGACTATGGACTAAGCGATTGATAAGTCGAGAGGGTCAATTAAGTATCACACCGTGTGGTAGTAACTAGTCTTGGATCACAAACACGGAACTCAGTTCCTAAGAACGGTCCCAATGAGACAACCCGCTATGTACTCCTACATAGCCTCTCATCGCTACCTTAACCAAATCGGGTTCATCATAAGCTTATCACATCGGAACAACAATGTTTCACTCCAGTTCATCACCCAGATGAATCAGACCTGACACAACTCTAAGCATAGCAGGCAAAGTAAGCTAAGCACATCATGGCACAAGTATCTACCAGGTATGCTAGGTTGCAAGGTTTAGCTATTTACTGTGACAATGACAGGTCATGCAGAAGAATAGGTTCATCTACTGTGTATGACAGACATGTGAATGGTTGTCCTAATGCAATAAACAAGAGCGGGAGCGAGAGAGTGGGATGATATCGGAATGATCAAGGGGGTTGCTTGCCTTGTTGGGTAGCGGAAAGGTTCTCTCCTTCGTTGGAATACTCGGGGGTATCCTCAAAAGTAGGGCCTACCGCAATACAAACAAATAACAATCAATACACGCAAGTGCAACAATATGATGCATGATCATGACATGGTAGCATGTATGCGTGAGCTAATGCAACTATTGTCCAAGTTAATTGAAGTGAGTTTGAATATAGGTTCAAAATCGTTCTTCATTTCAATTTCCATATTTTAACCTATTAGCAAATGTCTATGTTCTTCTACATAGGTTGCTCTAACATGCATGATAATAGCACCATTGGATTCATTGGATTTTTTTTGATAAATTTTCATATATAAATTATTTTCATCTGATTTACAGATTAATTTATATGAATTTTTAAAGTTTTAAACAATTTCTGGAATTATTTTAAAACTGGAAAATGAAATATGACGTCAGCCTGACGTCACTACGACGTCAGCTGGTCGGCTGACCAGGCCAGGTCAAACCTGACATGCGGGACCCACACGTCAGTGACACGGGCCTAAATCCCGCGCTGACCAGGGGTTTGACCCACCCTGGGTCCCACTAGTCAGTGGCAGGAGGCCTAACTAATCAGGGGGATTAGCCCCTGATGCTGGCCACGCCGGCGCCCACCGGAGCGGGGCCGGCGGCGACCAACAGCATGGCAGCGATCCGCCGGAGTTGCGCCTCCAGTGACCATTTGGCGCGTGGAAGGCACCGGGAGGAAGCCCGTGCACGCGCGCATCCAACGCTGTGGTAGAGGGGGATCGGGGGTCACCGGAGCTACGACCGGCGACGACCCAAGCGGCGGCGAGCTTCGACAGCAAGGGGAACGGCACCTACGTCGAGGGACAGGTTGCTAGAGGAGGGGGAAATGGAGCAGGGGCTCATGACGGGGGTGCTGGGGGAGACAGCGAGCTCGGGGATGCGCAGGCGACCTTGAATCACCGGAGGGAAGCTTCGGCGACCGGCAGGGATGAAACGGCAACGACGCATCGTGGAGGGCTCCCGGCATCGACTGGCTTCACGGGGAGGATGGGGAGGTCACGACGAGGCTTTTGGCGGGCTCAGAAAGGCGTGGGGGCGGCTAGAACGACAGCGGCGAGCTCGAGCAGGGCTCGGCCAAAGTGGCAAGGAGGGGGGAGAAAGCGAGAGAGAGAGAGCAGGGGAGAGAGGGAGAGGAGAAGGAGGCCACGGTGCAGAGGCCTCGTGCTGGCGCTCTCCCAGCCCTCAAGGTCGGCAGCCAGGCAGGGAGGAGGTGGCCAGCGTGTGCTCGTGCACGGTGAACGCACGCCCCTGTCCTCCTAGCGAGAGGACAGGGATGACTGGCCATGGGCCAGATGGGCCGGTTGCCCCTTGGGCCTCTCCTTTCTTCTTTTTTCCTTCTGGTTTTCTATTTCTGACATTTGTTTTATTTTATTTTCAAGTACAATTGCTTTGATAAAATATCCCAAATATTTTATAATATCAAGTTTGAATATTTCAAACTCCAATAAAAAGTTTCAGGATATTTTGAAATATTAAATAATGGTAATGCTTTATTTGGCATTTTCAAAGGCTTTATCATTTATTTTTAAATTGCTATAGTTGTCCAAATATTTAAAATGGCCCCTGTTATAATCATGTCCATATTTATCAGACATAGGGAACATTTTGTAAGGGCATTTTGGATTTGTTGAGTTTTCACAACTTTGAATTAATTTAATTCAAATATGAGCTTGGGGTTTCTTTTAGTCCCCATTTCATGTTGATGCAAAATTGTAACATGATGCACACACATGCTATCCTATGACATCTAGCTAGGGATGTGACACTCTCCCTCTCTATTTATAGGACGAAGGGGTAGGTAGGGTGCAGCCTTGGCCCCTCCTCCAAGGAGGGTTGGCCGGCCAAGATAGGGAGGAGTCCACCTCCCATAAGGGAGGTGGGCGCCCTAGGGAGGTCTCCCTCCCCTCCAAGGCACCTCCCCACCTACCCTTGGGCACAAGGAACCTTTGTGGTTGGTTTCCCATCCCATTATGGGCTTGGTGCATAACCACTTAGGCCCATGCGCCCTCCCCCCCCCCCCCCGAGGTGGGTGGGCCCCTCCCGGTGGACTCCCGAAACCCTTTCGTCACTATCGGTAAACTACCGGTAGTGTCCGAAACTTTTCAGGAACCCAAATACCACTTTCCTATATATCAATCTTTACCTTCAGACCATTCCGAAGCTCCTCATGATGTTCGGGATCTCATACGGGACTCCGAACAACCTTCGGTCACCAACATACATAACTCAATACTACCAAAATGTCACCGAACCTTAAGTGTGCAGACCCTGAGGGTTCGAAAACTATGTAGACATGACCGAGACACCTCTACAGTCAATAACCAATAACGGGACCTAGATGCCCATATTGGTTCCTACATATTCTATGAAGATCTTTATTGGTCAAACCTCTATGTCAAGGATTCAGTTAATCCCGTATGTTGTTCCCTTTGTTCTTCGGTATGTTACTTGCCCGAGATTCGATCATCGGTATCCCTATACCTAGTTCAATCTCGTTACCGGCAAGTCTCTTTACTCGTTTCGTAACACAAGATCCCGTGGCTAACACTTAGTCACATTGCTTGCAAGTCTTATTGTGATGTTGTATTACCAAGTGGGCCCTAAGATACCTCTCCGTCACATGGAGTAACAAATCCCAGTCTTGATTCATGCCAACCCAACAGACACCCTTGAAAATACCTGTAGAGCACCTTTATAGTCACCCAGTCACGTTGCAACGTTTGATACACACAAGGTACTCCTCTGGTATCGGTGACTTGCATGATCTCATGGTCATAGGAACAGATACTTAACATGAAGAAAACTGCAGCAATAAACTGATAGGATCATATTCTACGTTTATACTTTGGGTCTTGTCCATCACATCATTCTCCTAATGATGTGAACCCATTATCAAATGACATCCCATGTCCATGCCTAGGAAACCTTAACCATCTTTGATCAACGAGCTAGTCTATTAGGGGCATACTAGGGACATGGTGTTGTCTATGTATCCACACATGTATCTGAGTTTCCGATCAATACAATTCTAGCATGGAGAATAAATGATTATCATGAACAAGGAAATGTGATAATAACTAATTTATTACTGCCTCTAGGGCATATTTCCAACACAATTCTCACCTATGCATAAACCACAATGGAGATACACAAATTGCTATTCAACCTTCTCATGGACCGCCTTTGTCGAATCTGATCCAACTAGAGTAGGAGAGACACACACCCGCCAGCCATCTTTGTGCAACAAAGTAACACGTCGGTCTATGGAACCGATCTCTCGTAAGCGTACGAGTAAGGTTCGTCCGGGCCGCTTCATCCCACAATACCGCAGAATCAAAACACGACCAAGGGAGGAAGCAATCTAAGCATCAACGCCCACAAACTCCTTTGTGTTCCACTCGTGATCTCATCTACACATAGACCTAGCTCATGATGCCATTGTTGGGGAACGTTGCATAGGAAACAAAAAAATCCTACGCACACGCAAGATCTATCCATGGTGATGAGCATCTACGAGGGGGAGAGTGGATCTATATACCCTTGTAGATCGCTAAGCGGGAAGCGTTAAGAAACGCGGTTGATGTAGTCGAACGTCTTCGCGATCCAAATCGCCGAGCGTCCCGCGATCCAATCACGATCTGTCACGAGCTAGCGCCGAACGGATGGCACCTCCGCGTTCAACACACATACATCTCGATGACAATCTCCGCCTTCTTGATCCAGGAAGAGGGAGTGAAGATTTAGATTAGTTCTATGGTGGCGTGATGGCGTGGCGGTGATGGTTGTGGAAGTATTCCGGTAGGGCTTCGCCAAGCACCGTCGGAACGATCCAGAGGAGAAACTACGATCTAGAGGAAGAGGGTAGCACGTGGCTGTTTTCTTCTGTGTTGAAAAACCCTCCATACCTATAGTATATATAGGAGGAGGGAGGGAGGAGGCTTGGCCTTCAAGATACCAGCCCTTTCTTCGGCCGAAGGTGTAGAGGAGGAGGAGTCCTCCAATCCTAGTAGGATTAGGACTCCTTCTCTCCACTTGGATTCCCCCTTCCACCTTTGGGTTTCTCCACCCTAGCCGCATGGGTCTTTAGTGGGGCTTCGGCCAGCCCACTAGGGGCTGGTTTACCTCCTCCCACAGACCATGTGGCCCCTTGGGTCGAGACATCCCTCCCGATGGTCCCCTGATACCCTCCCGGCACTCCCGATACACTACTCATGAGCCCGAAACTTTTCCTGTGACCAAACCAGGACTTGCTATATATCAATCTTTACCTCCAGACCATTTCGGAGCTCCTCATGAAGTCCAAGATCTCATACAGGACTCCGAACAACCTTTGGTTACAACCATACATAACTCTATACTACTGAAACGTTACCGAACCTTAAGTGTGTAGACCCTACGGGTTCGAGAACTATGTAGACATGATTGAGACACCTCTACGGTCAATAACCAATAGCGGGACCTGGATGCCCATATTGGTTCCTACATATTCTACGAAGATCTTTATCGGTTGAACCTCTATGTCAAGGATTCAGTTAATCTCGTATGTTGTTCCCTTTGTTCATCGGTATGTTACTTGCCCGAGATTCGATCGTCGTTATCTGTATACCTATTTGAATCTCGTTACCGGCAAGTATATTTACTCGTTCCGTAATACAAATCTAGTGGCTAACACTTTAGTCACATTGCTTGCAAGGCTTGTTGTGATGTTGTATTACCGAGTGGGCCCTAAGATACCTCTCCATCACACGGAGTAACAAATCCCAGTCTTGATCCAAACCCACTCAACAGACACCATCGGAGATACCTGTAGAGCACCTTTATAGTGACCCAGTTAAGTTGCGACGGTTGATACACACAAGGAACTCCTCCAGTGTTAGTGAGTTGCATGATCTCATGGTCATAGGAACAGATACTTGACATGCAGAAAACTATAGCAATAAACTGATGCGATCATATGCTATGTTTATAGTTTGGGTCTTGTCCATCACATCATTCTCCCAATGATGTGATCCAGTTATCAAATGACATCTCATGTAAATGGCTAGGAAACCTTGACCATCTTTGATCAACGAGCTACTCTACTAGAGGCATACTAGGGACAAAGTGTTGTCTATGTATCCACGCATGGAATGTCTTTCCAGTCAATACAATTATAGCATGGATAATAAACAATTATCATGAACAAGGAAATATAATAATAACCATTTATTATTGCCTCTAGGGCATATTTCCAACAGCCTCGTTTGATTGTTCTTTTATTAAAACAGCACCTAACTTTTATTGTTCCTCCTCTCTTTATATTCAAGTGCCTAGGGACAATCTTTCTCTTGCCTTGCACCAAAAGCTTTCTACCAAGTTATTTACTTTTATTGTTCTTTTATTAAAAACAGCACCTAAGTTTTATTTCCACGTTCTTTATTTTCTTACAAAGTACTTCTAGTTTTATTCCCACAAAATAGTTTCATACTTGTTCTAGGTAAAGCAAGCATTAGCATGCGTAGAGTTGTATAAGTCGTTGATAGAACTTCAGAGAATATAAATTCTACCTTTAGCTCCTCGTTGGGTTCAACAATCTTACTTATCAAAAAGGCTAGAAACAATCCCCAACACTTGGGGGTTATCACATAGGTACTTGTTGTTGCTAAGCTCACTTTATTTGATTATTTAGTACCTAAACTCTTTCATGCATTGGTCATCCCCTTTCATTTAAGTTGTTTGCCTAGGTGTAACATACCAAATTTTGGAATGTTATAATAATCAATTATATGTTTTGCTTCCTTCAGTGATTGATTGAACTTGAGTCAAATTTGATTTTTTTTGAAACTTTTAATGACAGGGAAAAAATGACTTTCCCCTTTGCATTTCAATTAAAATTCAAATCCAATTCAAATCATTGGGAGAATATGACACGACTTCTTAAAAATAAAGGATTTGAAATTTAGGATTTGAAAACTATTGTAATTTTCTATTTGGAATTTGTTCATAATTGGTTCTCTTTCAATTTTAAGTTTTGAATGACTTCAAAATTGTCTTGCCCAAATTCAAAATTTTGAGAGGAACAATATGACACTCCAAACCAGGGGCAAGTTTGAATTATATTTTAATTTATAATACTCAGAAAATAAATTGGAATCATATTGGATTTCAAAGCCATTTTGAATTTCGAAAAATATTTGTTTTAAAAAGTATCTTGAGAAGAAGTCCATGTTGTAGGAAATCTGTTTCTAGTCATTTTAGTATATAATATGTCTATATGAAAGTTATATATATTTTATTTTATTTAGTTTTTCTTTCTATTTTAAATGAAAAAATGTTTATTCTAAGAAACGGTTGAAGCCAACAAGAAGGCCCTGCAGCGCCCCCACCCCCTCACCGGCCGAACTAGCCAAGCTGACCCTAGTGCCCCTGCCGACATTGAATCGATACCCGATCGGGTAGCTGATCCTTCCCCGTTCCCCCCCCCTCTCTCTCTACACCCGGTCCCCATTGCCCACTCGCGTATCTGTCGTGGTCACCTTCCTCCCCTCGCACCGATCTCCTTCCTTCCGCCGCCGCTTATCGAATACCGGCGGATCCGGTACGTATCTGCCGCCCTCTGTCCCCAAGGCACCATGGCTATAAAGACACGACTTGCCCCGCCTCATTTCGATCCCAGCCCCTCCAGAAAACCCCCTTTGCACCACCCGATTGCACGCCAAACATTCGCTCTGCCGATGGCGCCCTCGAGCTCGTCCCACTCCCTCCGCCCATCCCCGACCCCCATCGTCTCCACCAAACTCCCCGCCTCACTCTATCTCATCATCTGGTGTCGTTGCCCTTGTCGAAGGACCATTGGAGCATCCAGGATGAGCGTCGCCCTAAGCACCCTCGTCAGAGATCGCCCATTCCCATTGTTAGCTCCCCTCTCTCTCCTCGCCTGTCCGATCTAGATCCAGTGCACCAGATTAGACATTGTTTTGTTATTATTTCACGCGAACCGTTTTCTCTTAGCCGCCGGTCGTCCGTCCGCGTTTTAGTTCGGCCACCGCTCTAGTCCAACCCTGTAGAGCCGCGTAGCCCCCTGTCCGTTAGTTACAGGTTTTCTTTTCCTGTTTTAATTTCAATTCCAGAAAATAGTTCTATTTTTAGAATTGCTATAACTTTTATGTTTTTAATTGTTTTTGAGTGATTCTTTTTGCATTGTGTCAAAAATTGTATGTAGCTCATGTAGATGTAAAGTTTGATCATGTTTGAATAGTTTAATGTTGAATTCAAACTGATTTTCTTGAAATCTTGTTTTGTGAACACCTTGAGTTTAAAAATAGGTTTTGAGGTGATTCTTTTAGCAACTCATCACTTACGACTTTGTTTAACAGTAGGTTTGATTTGATGAATTTTAGGATATTTTAAATTAGGGTTTTAACAAAAAAAACACTATTGTTTAGTTATGCTTGATTCAGCTTTAATTTTTTTTGTTTTAAAAAGTTCTAATTTATTTCCTTTTGTCACTTCTCACAAAATTGTTTTAAGTTTTTGTTAGTAAATAGTAGCTTTCAAACTAAATTATTTTTATTTTGGTTTGTATTAGTTTAAGCTTGATTTGCATGGAATCAATTCTAGTTCAATAAATAACTTGAAATTGATTTCAATGCTAATTAAATTATTTTGGAAAAATATTTTCAATAACTTGTTTTATAAGTTTTATTTTTGTGTTAAGTTTAATTTAGATCACAAACAATTTGTATTAAAGTTGAAGTTGTTTTTGGTTTAATTCAAGGTTAATCATGTTTAGGTCATAAGTAAAGTTTAACAAAATATTTTTAATTATTTCTTTTTGATAATAAAATTTTATGAAAAATACTTTATGTTATCTTAGCTGTTTAATATTTTGTTTTCTATTATTTTAGTGTTTTCTTGCTGTTAAGTTTATTAGGACAAAACTTATGTTGTTTAGTGTGTTGTTCTTTAAAGTTTCTTAGTTGTTCTTAAAAAGTAATTCTTTTGCTAGTAAAAGATTTACTAAAAATACTTTTTTGTTAAGGCTTTATTTTTGATGTTTTGTTGCGGTTGATTATAGGTTATTTATAAGAATATTACTCTTGGTTGCCTTGATGAAGTTTTGTTATTTTAACTTTTGTCTTAAGTATTTTCCTTCATCTCAACACTAGAGTGTTTTGTAATTGTTTTTGCTTTTTTTGCTAGTATTGTTTCTTTATATGAGTGCAATGTTTGACTATATATATTTTCATCGAAGAGTGTCGAATAGTTCTACCAAGTTATTGTCTGAGAGCGATATTATCTTCATCAACCTTACCAGGCAAGTTCACTTTGACCATTTTATTCATACCTATGTATTATTGCATTGAGTGACATCACTCAACAAATCCCCTAGTAGTGATATTGAATTCCTGTAGTTGAGTAGAATACATGAGGTAGGAACCCATCCCTTGTTACTAAAGCCCCGTGAACATTATTTATTTAATGCTAAGCTAAAGTAGATGGGGTTTGGTATGAGTGTTCGTGAGTTGTGTGAGAAGGAGGACTCCACATCAAATACGACAAATTTATGATGGCATCTTCAAGGCCTAGATTTTCAAGACCTCGAGATTTCAAGACTCAAGACAAGATTTCAATACACACTACTGGGTTGAATTGTTGTAAGGCACTCTGGAGTACCTAGTGGATTTGCCTAGTGTGCTGGAGTAGGCCAGTACTCAAGAGGAAAGCTCCATCCAGATTCAAAGAGACGGAAGAATACTTCATGCCCGTAAGCTTATCTGTGCAGCCAGAAGTCATTATGGGCTCTAGCTTGGTTGATCATTGTAGTGACTCTGACTGGACCAGTGCTACGAGATGTAGAACTATGGTAGGATGGATGGGCACTGGCAGTAGTTAGGGAAGCTCCTTGAAAGGCCATGTTTCGTCCGTCCTGTTCTCAAACACCCGAAAATGCGATGACTTACAAGGAGGGAATGATTCTTGTGGGTCAAGTGCACAACACTCTGCAGAGTTAAACCTAATTGATTAGCCGTGTCCCCGGTTACGAACAATTTGAGCCTCTGGACTTGGATCTATCTCTAAACTCTCAACACCGCACTGATAAATAATTGTGGCCAACTTATGATACTTGTGGGCTATGAGACATCGGTTGGCAGAACCATGTCATATTTTATAACTCCGTTGTGAAGAGTCGTGATATTCCTTTGTTATAGGAAAATAAAATAAAGCCAGATTTTATGCAAAAACTCAGACACAGAGCCATAAAGCCTTATTGCATATAGAATATTCTTATCATCTGCTTTCTCTTATTGTGATCTTGACGGTACATTCAATGTACTGACCTACACGGCTGCAACGTATCATGATGCAGGAATTTTTCTATGACGGGTAAGAGTACGATTTAGGGTTACGATCTACACTCAACCTGTCATTGGTGTTGATGGGACTCCCCTCCCGTTTGATGTATCCACTCAGACTCATGAGGTATATATATATATCAGTTTTACGTTATTTACATGTGATTACACTTTGATATATACATTGATGTACTATGTGTGCTAGCATACCGATCCAGGGATAGCACAAATACGCAGAGGCTTGACTCGTTTTGAGTCGGGTCGCTACACTAGGTTCACGTGCGTGCCATTGGTCCTTCTTGGGTCAACAAAGTGCTCTCTTTCCTCCTTAACTAAAGTGACATGTCATTTTTTTTGTTTATGTGACATGCTTAGCACCTGTCCACCGTGGAGCATTGGAAAGGGCCTGAGGCCACTTCCAACTTGTGCAAAAAGTCATAACTTTCGGCTTTTCGGTGAGACCAAATGAAACTTCTCGTGAGACCGATTCGGCTTAACCTCGGCAGTTCCATCATTTCAATGGCTCCACAAATTAAAACTCGGAAATTCCAAAACTAAAAGTCTCAACCACATAAACTTGGTCACTGCTTTTCAGTTCCATTGAATGTAGTCTCGATTGCACCAAAACATTAGGGTTTGGTCTGGGGCTGACTTAGTGAGACCAAGGTGAAAAACTCGGTGGCACCAATTTGGTAGTTTAGCATTTTGGACAGAACTAATTGTGAGGAAATGTTTGAGGCTTTTGGTGGCATAACTCTAAGCACTTTAGCAACCAGATCATCATTAGTACCTCATCCCCTCTTAATTGTATTGGAATTACTATGAACTCAATGTCATCAAATCACTTAAAGTAAAATGTATAGTCTTGAAGCTTTTGTCGATATGATTTCTTTGCATCCAAGGGGCTCCTCATCATATCCTGGCCAATCCATTCATTGATCTTTTCCTGAAATATACTTGATAGACTTATTAGTTCAGTAAGCTATATATTGTAATTAATTACCAAGACCACCTACGGAGAAGTCATGCTTTCACTATGACGGTATCCCCGAGCTTTCGGGCGACTCGAACAGTCCGGCGGAAGGTCTTGATTTGTCAATAATGTTGTCTTCCTAGAACACGGAGTATTTTCCGAGTCGTTGACGTAATGGATGTTAAACCGTGGATTAAGAGATTTCTGAGTCGCGAGCATCGACGCCGCCAATTTGTATTGTGGCGGTTGGGCTGCCGACGTAGAGGTTGCCAGGTCTTGGATGTTTGACGATGTTGAGTTGTTGACGTAGAGGTTGTCAGTGTTGGAAATATGCCCTAGAGGCAATAATAAAATAGTTATTATTATACTTCCTTGTTCATGATAATTGTTTATTATCCATGTTAATTGTATTAACTAGAACCACATTGCATGTGTGGATATATAGAGAACACTTTGTCCCTAGTGTGCCTCTAGTAGACTAGCTCGTTGATCAAAGATGCTCAAGGTTTCCTAGCCATTGTCATGAGAATGTCATTTGGTAACGGTATCACATCATTAGGATAATGATGTGATGGACAAGACTCGAACTATAAACTTAGCATTTGATCGTGTCAGTTTATTGCTACGGTTTTCTGCATGTCAAGTATCTGTTCCTATGACCATGAGATCATGCAACTCACTGACACTAGATGAGTGCCTTGTGTGTATCAAACGTTGCAACGTAATTGGGTGACTATAAAGGTGCTCTACAGGTATCTCCGAGAGTGTCTGTTGAGTTGGCATGGATCAATACTGGGATTTGTTACTCCGTGTGACGGAGAGGTATCCTAGGGCCCACTCAGTAATACAACATCACAACAAGCCTTGCAAGCAATGTGACTAAAGTGTTAGTTACGGGATCTTGTATGACGGAACGAGTAAAGAGACTTCCCGGTAACGAGAATAAACTAGGTATAAAGATATCGACGATCGAATCTCGGGCAGGTAACATACCGAAGAACAAAGGGAATGACATACGGGATTAACTGAATCCTTGACATAGAGGTTCGACCGATAAAGATCTTCATAGAATATGTAGGAGTCAATATGGGCATCCAGGTCCCTCTATTCGTTATTGACCGTAGAGGTGTCTCGGTCATGTCTACATAGTTCTCGAACCCGCAGGGTCTGCACACTTAATGTTCGGTGACGTTTCGATAGTATAGAGTTATGTATGATGGTAACCGAAGGTTGTTCGGAGTCCCGGATGAGATCCCAACGTCACGAGGAGCTCCGTAATGGTAATGAGGTAAAGATTGATATATAGCAAGTGTTGTTTTGGTCACCGGAAAAGTTTCGGGCTCATCGGTAGTGTATCGGGAGTGCCGGGAGGGTACCGGGGGACCATCGGGAGGGGTATTTCGACCCAAGAGGTTGTATGGGCTGTGGGAGGAGGTTTACTAGCCCTTAGTGGGCTGGCCAAAGCCCCACAGGAAGCCCATGCGGCTGAGGTGAAGAAATCCAAGGGTGGAAGGAAGGCAAAGTGGGAGAGAAGGAGTCCTAGTCCTAATAGGATTGGAGGAGGACTCCTCCCCACCTTCGGTCGAAGCAAAGGACTGGCCCCTTGGGGGCCAAGCCTCCTCCTCCATTCCTCCTATATATACTAGAAGTTTGAGGGTTTTTTGAGACAAAAAAATAGCCATGTGCTACCTCTCCTCTAGTTCATAGTTTCTCCTCTAGATCGGTTTCAGCGGTGCTTAGGCGAAGCCATGCTGGAATAGCTCCATTGACATCATCGCAACGCCGTCGCGCTGCGTGAGAACTCGTCTACCTCTCCACTCCCTCTTGTTGGATCAAGAAGGCGGAGATTGTCATCAAGCTATATGTGTGCTGAACATGGAGGTGTTGTCCGTTCGGTGCTAGATCGGGAAGGATCGTGATTGGATCGCGTGACGCTCGGCGATTTGGATCGCGAAGACGTTCGACTATATCAACCGCATTTCTTAACGCTTCCCGCTTAGCGATCTACAAGGGTATATAAATCTACTCTCCCTCTCATAGATGCTCATCACCATGGATAGATCTTGCGTGTGCGTAGGAAATTTTTTGTTTCCCATGCAACGTTCCCCAACAGTGGTATCATCGCTAGGTCTATGTGTAGATGAGATCTTGAGTAGAACACAAAGGATTTTTGGGGAGTTGATGCTTAGATTGCTTCCTCCCTTGGTCGTGTTTTGGTTCAGCGGTATTGTGGGATGAAGCGGCCTAGACCAACCTTACTCGTACGCTTACGAGAGACCGGTTCGATCAATTGGCGTGTAACTTCGTTGCACAAAGATGGCTGGCGGGTGTCTGTTTCTCCTAATTTAGTTGGATCGGATTTGACAAAGGCGGTCCTTGAGAAGGTTGAAAAGCAACTTATGTATCACCGTTGTGGTTTTTGCGTAGGTGAGAATTGTTCTTGCTAGATAACCGTAGCAACCACGTAAAACTTGCAACAACAATTAGAGGACGTCTAACTTGTTTTTGTAGGGTATGTTGTGATGTGCTATGTCCAATTACATGATGAGATATATGTGATGTATGAGATGATCATGTGTTGTATAGAATATCATGACTTGCATGTCGATGAGTACGGCAACCGGCAGGAGCCATAGGGTTGTCCTTAATTATTTTCGTTGTTTTGCTTTACTTTATCGCTATGAGTTAGCAATAGTCGTGGAAGCAACAGTCGGCACGACAACCCCGATGGCGACACGTTGATGGAGATCAAGATGATGGAGATCATGGTGTCATGCCAGTGACGATGGAGATCATGCCGGTGCTTTCAAGATGGAGATCAAAAGCACAAGTTCATGGCCATATCATGTCACTTATGATTTGCATGTGATGTTAATCCTTTTATGCACCTTGTTTTGCTTAGGACGACGGTAGCATTATAAGGTGATCCCTCACTTAAATTTCAAGGTGAATTGTGTTCTCCCCAAGTGTGCACCATTACGAAAGTTCGTCGTGTTGAGAAACCACGTGATGATCAGGTGTGATAGACTCTATGTTCACATACAACGGGTGCAAGCCAGTGTTGCACGTGCAGAACACTCGGATTAAACTTGACGATCCTAGCATGTACAGACATGGCCTCGGAACACAAGAGACCGAAAGGTCGAACATGAGTCATATAGTAGATATGATCAACATGATGATGTTCACCATTGAAACCACCTCAACTCACGTGATGATCAGACTTGAGTTGGTGAATTTGGATCATGTATCACTCAGCTGACCTGAGGGATGTCAATTTGAGTGGGAGCTTTAGTAATTTGATTAACTAAACTCATTATCTTGAACAATATTCTTAGTAACCTTTGCTTATTTATGTTGTAGATCAATGGCTCACGCAGTAGCACCCTTGAATTTTAATGCGTTCCTAGAGAAAGCTAAGTTGAAAGATGATGGAAGTAACTTTGTGGACTGGGCCCGTAATCTAAGGGTTATCCTCACGGCTTCGGAGAAGGCATATGTCCTTGATGCACCGCTTGGTAACCAACCCGCAGACATGTCATCTGAAGATGTTAAGAACGCTTGGGAGGCACGTTCTGGAGATTACTCAGTAGTTTAGTATGCAATATTGTATGGCTTAGAACCGGGACTTCAAAGATGTTTTGAACGTCATGGAGCATATGAGATGTTCCAAGAGTTGGAGTTTATCTTTAATAATAATGCCCGGATCGAGAGGTATGAGACCTCTGGTAAGTTCTATGCTTGCAAAATGGAGGAGAACGGGTCTATCAGTGAACATATACTCAAAATGTCTGGGTATTCGACCCGTCTGGCGGAGTTAGGGATGCCCCTTCCGCTAGAGGCGATCACTGACCGAGTTCTTCAATCATTGCCACCAAGCTACAAGAGCTTCGTGCTGAACTATAACATGCACGGGATGAACAAGTCAGTCGTCGAGCTGTTTGCGATGCTGAAAGTCACTGAGTCTGAAATCCAGAAAGAACATCAAGTGTTGATGGTCAATAAAACTACTAGTTTCAAGAAGCATGGCAAGGGCAAGAAGGGTAACTCCAAGAAGGGTGGCAAAGCAGTTGTTCCTCCCGTGAAGAAACCCAAGGCTGGACCCAAGCCAGAAACTGAGTGCTTTCATTGCAAGGGAACTGGTCACTGGAAGCGAAACTGCCCCAAGTATCTGGCTAACAAGAAGGCGGCCAACAACAAACAAGGTATATATTATATACATGTTATTTATGTGTACCTTCCTAGCTCTTGTCGTAGTGCCTGGGTATTTGATACCGGTTCGGTTGCTCACATTTGCAACTTAAAGCAGGACCTACAGAATAGACGGAGGCTCGCTAAGGACGAAGTGACGATGTGCGTGGGAAATGGTTCCAAGGTTGATGTGATCACCGTCGACATGCTCGGTCTTCGACTACCATCGGGATTAGTGATGAACCTGAATAATTGTTATTTAGTGCCTGCGTTAAGCATGAACATCATATCTAGATCTTGTTTATTGCGAGACGGTTACTCATTTAAATCTGAGAATAATGGTTGTTCTATTTATATGAGTAATATATTTTATGGTCATGCACCCAATGTGAGGGGTTTATTCATATTGAATCTTGATAGTGATGATACACATGTTCATAACATTGATGCCAAAAGATGTAAAATTGATAATGATAGTACCACTTTCTTGTGGCATTGCCGTTTGGGTCATGTTGGTGTAAAACGCATGAAGAAGCTCCATGCTGATGGACTTTTGGAGTCACTTGATTTTGAATTGCTTGACACATGTGAACCATGCCTCATGGGCAAGATGACTAAAACGCCATTCTCTGGAACAATGGAACGGGCGAGTGACTTATCGGAAATCATACATACCGATGCGTGCAATCCAATGAACATTGAGGCGCGCGATGGATATCGTTATTTTCTCACCTTCATTGATGACTTGAGTAGATATGGGTATATTTACTTAATGAAACACAAGTCTGAAATGTTTGAAAAGTTCAAACAATTTCAAAGTGAAGTTGAGAATCATCGTAACAAGAAGATTAAATTCCTGCAATCTGATCGAGGAGGTGAATATCTGAGTTATGAGTTTGGCAATCACTTAAGACGGTGTGGAATTGTTTCACAATTGACACCGCCTGGAACACCACAGCGTAATGGTGTGTCCAAATGTTGTAATCGAACCTTATTAGATATGGTGCGTTCTATGATGTCTCTTGCTGATTTGCCACTATCATTTTGGGGTTATGCATTAGAGACAAATGCATTCACTTTAAATAGGGCACCATCGAAATCCGTTGAGATGACGCCATATGAACTGTGGTTTGGCAAGAAGCCAAAGTTGTCGTTTCTTAAAGTTTGGGGATGTGATGCTTATGTCAAAAGGCTTCAGCCCGAAAAGCTGGAACCCAAGGCGGAGAAATGCCTCTTCGTAGGATACCCAAAAGAAATAGTTGGGTATACCTTCTATCTCAAATCTGAAGTCAAAGTGTTTTTCGCTAAGAATGGAACATTTCTTGAGAAAGAGTTTCTCTCGAAAGAATTGAGTGGGAGGAAAATAGAACTTGATGAGGTTATTGAACCTTTACTTCAACCAGAGAGTAGCACAGTGCAGAAAGATGTTTCTGTGGAGCCAACGACGGTTGAAGAGGAAGTTAATGATGATGATCATGAAACTTCGGATCAAGTTACTATTGAACCTCGTAGGTCGACAAGGGTGCGTAGTGCTCTTGAGAGGTACGACAACCCTGTCTTGGAGGTCATGTTGTTAGACAACAATGAACCTACGAGCTATGGAGGAGTGATGATGGGCCCGGATTCCGAAAAATGGTTAGAGGCCATGAAATCCGAGATGGGATCCATGTATGAAAACAAAGTATGGACTTTGGAAGTATTACCTAAAGGGCGAAAGGCCATTCAGAACAAATGGATCTTTAAGAAGAAGACGGACGCGGACGGTAATGTCACCGGTCTATAAAGCTTGACTTGTGGCAAAGGGTTTTTCACAAGTTCAAGGAGTTGACTACGATGAGACCTTCTCACCCATAGCGATGCTTAAGTCCGTCAGAATCATGTTAGCAATAGTTGCATATTTCGACTATGAAATTTGGCAGATGGATGTCAAAACAGCGTTCCTTAATGGTTTCCTTAAGGAAGATTTGCATATGATACAACCAGAAGGTTTTGTCGATCCAGAGAATGCTAACAAAGTTTGCAAACTCCAGCGATCCATTTATGGACTGGTGCAAGCATCTCGGAGTTGGAATCTGCGCTTTGATGAGGTGATCAAAGCGTTTGGGTTTATACAAGTTTATGGAGAAGCTTGTATTTACAAGAAAGTGAGTTGGAGCTCTATAGCGTTTCTAATATTATATGTGGATGACATATTGCTGACTGGAAACAATATAGAAATGCTGGAAAGCGTGAAGGAATATTTGAACAAGAGCTTTTCAATGAAGGACCTAGGAGAAGTTGCTTTCATATTAGGCATTAAGATCTATAGAGATAGATCGAGACACTTAATAGGACTTTCACAAAGCACATACCTTGATAAAGTTTTGAAGAAGTTCAAAATGGATCAGTCCAAGAAGGGGTTCTTGACTGTGTTACAAGGTGTGAAGTTGAGTAAGACTCAATGCCCAGTGACTGTAGAAGATAGAGAGAAGATGAGTGTCATCCCCTATGCTTCAGCCATAGGCTCTATCATGTGTGCAATGCTGTGCACAAGACCCGATGTCAGCCTTGCCATAAGTATGGCCGGAAGGTTTCAAAGTGATCCTGGAATGGAGCACTGGACGGCGGTCAAGAATATCCTTAAGTACCTGAAAAGGACTAAGGAAATGTTGCTCGTTTATGGAGGTGATCAAGAGCTCGTCGTAAAGGGTTACGTCAATGTAAGCTTTGACACTGATCCGGATGACTTTAAGTCGCAAACCAGATACGTATTTATTCTCAATGGCGGAGCGGTAAGCTGGTGCAGTTCCAAGCAAAGCGTGGTAGCCGATTCTACATGCGAAACGGAATACATCGCAGCCTCGAAGGAAGCAAAGGAAGGTGTCTGGATGAAGGAGTTCATGACAGATCTTGGAGTAGTGCCTAGTGCACTAAATTCAGTGGATCTGTTTTGTGATAACACTGGTGCCATTGCCCTAGCCAAGGAACCAAGGTTTCACAAGAGGACTAGACACATAAAGTGACGCTTCAATTCCATCCGCGGGTACATCAAGGAGGAGGACATAAATATTTGCAGAGTGCACACGGATCTAAATGTTGCAGGCCCGTTGACTAAATCTCTTCCAAGGGCTAAACATGATCAACACCAGAACTGTATGGGTTTTCGATTCATTACAATGTAAATCACATAGTGATGTGAGCTAGATTATTGACTCTAGTGCAAGTGGGAGACTATTGGAAATATGCCCTAGAGGCAGTAATAAAATAGTTATTATTATATTTCCTTGTTCATGATAATTGTTTATTATCCATGCTATAATTGTATTGACTAGAAACACATTGTATATGTGGATATATAGACAACACTTTGTTCCTAGTGTGCCTCTAGTAGACTAGCTCATTGATCAAAGATGGTCAAGGTTTCCTAGCCATTGACATGAGAATGTCATTTGATAACGGGATCACATCATTAGGAGAATGATGTGATGGACAAGACCCAAACTATAAATGTAGCATTTGATCGTGTCAGTTTATTGCTATAGTTTTCTGCATGTCAAGTATCTGTTCCTATGACCATGAGATCATGCAACTCACTAACACTGGAGGAGTGCCTTGTGTGTATCAAACGTCGCAATGCAACTGGGTGACTATAAAGGTGCTCTACAGGTATCCCTGAGAGTGTCTATTGAGTTGGCATGGATCAATACTGGGATTTGTTACTCTATGTGACGGAGAGGTATCTCAGGGCCCACTTGGTAATACAATATCGCAACAAGCCTTGCAAGCAATGTGACTAAAGTGTTATTTACAGTATCTTGTATTACGGAACGAGTAAAGAGACTTGCGGGTAACGAGATTGGACTAGGTATATAGATACCGACGATCGAATCTCGGGCAGGTAACATACCAAAGAACAAAGGGAACGACATACAGGATTAACTGAATCCTTGACATAGAGGTTCGACCGATAAAGATCTTCGTAGAATATGTAGGAATCAATATGGGCATCCAGGTCTCGCTATTGGTTATTGACCGTAGAGGTGTCTCATTCATGTCTACATAGTTCTCGAACCCGCAGGGTCTGCACACCTAAGGTTCGATGATGTTTTAGTAGTATAGAGTTATGTATGGTGGTAACCTAAGGTTGTTCGGAGTCCCGGATGAGATCCCGAACATCACGAGGAGCTCCGGAATGGTCCAGAGGTAAATATTGATATATAGTAAGTCATGTTTTGGTCGCCGAAAAAGTTTCGGGCTCATCGGTAGTGTACCGTGAGTGTCGGGAGGGTACCGAGGGACCATCGGGAGGGGTATTTCGACCCAAGAGGCTACATGTGTTGTGGGAGGAGGTTTACCAGCCCTTAGTGGGCTTGCCAAAGCCCCATAGGAAGCCCATGCGGTGAGGTGAAGAAACCCAAGGGTGGAAGGAAGGCAAAGTGGGAGAGAAGGAGTCCTAGTCCTAATAGGATTGGAGGAGGACTCCTCCTCCCCACCTTCGGCCGAAGCAAAGGGTTGGCCCCTTGGGGGCCAAGCCTCCTCCTCCCTTCCTCCTATATATACTAGAGGTTTGAGTGTATTTTGAGACAGAAAAATAGCCACGTGCTGCCTCTCCTCTAGTTCGTAGTTTCTCCTCTAGATCGGTTTCAGCGGTGCTTAGGCGAAACCCTGCTGGAATAGCTCCACCACCATCGCCGCAATGTCGTTGCGCTGTCGGAGAACTCGTCTACCTCTCCGCTCCCTCTTGCTGGATCAAGAAGGCAAAAGTTGTATGTGTGCTGAACGCGGAGGTGTCGTCCGTTCGGTGCTAGATCGGGACGGATCGTGATTGGATCGCGGGATGCTCGGCAATTTGGATCGCGAAGACGTTTGACTACATCAACCGCGTTTCTTAACGCTTCCCGCTTAGCGATCTACAAGAGTATGTAGATCCACTCTCCCTCTCATAGATGCTCATCATCATGGATAGATCTTGCGTGTACGTAGGAAATTTTTTGTTTCCCATGCAACGTTCCCCAACAGTCAGGTTGCCGACATAGATGTTGTCGGGTTGCCAACATATATGCTATCGAGTTATGATCTTGGTGATACACATTTCTTCCCAGCTTGAAGATTGGCTCGTGGCCCATTATGGGGCGTATGATAAATTCTGACTGGAATTGAGCCGTGTCCGGTCTAACTCGATGTTTAATCATGTTGGCTTTTGTCCATTGGAACGCGTCCAAATTCAATGCCTCAGAACCGAGTCAATGGTGTCAGTCCGCCATTGCATCCTAGGGGATGTGTAGACCCCAAGTCTTGAGTCGACTCGAGGAGTCGGCTTGAGACTCTTTGCACCCAAAATAAAAACATGTCCATGCATTACACCGTTTCGTCATGTAGGAAACAAAATCTATGGAAATTTCGGTGATTTTGTGAACTTCTGTTGAAGTTGAATTGTTCAACCCCACTAAGTAGGCTTCCTCATGGAAGTTTTTCATGCGTATGATATGTTCAGGACGACAAAGACTTTTAGATGCATCAGAGTCGATTGACAATATCATACACACTACTTGGTCAATTGCGAGTCAACTGACTAAGTAAAGAACAAACGTCGATTTTTTTTGCCAATAGAGCAGGATACCCATGTTTAAACCGTGCAACATGGTGTTTGGTCTTCTTTGGTAACCTTATTTAATTGAGAAGAAACGCCAGCCCCCAAGATTGACTCAATGGCATCGTCTTGTTTAATTGATTGAAAAAACTATGGGACTTAAGTGTAAAGGCGACTTAGCTGTTTAATGACATGGCATAAGCTGATGAAGGGTTGACACGTGACTCGTCAAAGTAAGCCATCGTGAGATCAACCACATCGGAGTCGGTAAACCCAGAGTCGGCGTATCGGTGATGAAGAGGTTGAAGTTAATCGTGTTGCCGATGGAGCCGATATCTGGATTTTGGTTTGACTTCACGAACTCGTTTAGGTCTGAAACTTGTTGCAGTGCGCGAGTAGCTGACAGAGATCTACTGTTGGAATTGGCTCAAATTTTTAGGAGTGGTGCGGCATTGTTTTTTGCATGATTTCACCAGAGGGGTCTTCCAATTGATTTCCAAGTCAACCTAGGTAATTATTTTCCTAAGATCACATCGAGTTCCGTCAGGTTCCGACATGGTTTCAGTGTTTGAGTCGGTGTGGGAGCTCCAATCGCTGGATCGTGATGAAATTTAAACAGATGGTAGAAAACTTGATTTCACATCTTTTCACCGAAGGGCTCGTCAAGATAGTTTTCGAGTCACCATCGACGATGGTCACAACACGGACATTGTTGCCACCCTGTCGTCTGCACGTGAGGGGTGTTGCTGATGTCAAGTCGTCGTTGTTGTTTGGAGATTGGACCCATCAAAATCTGAACCACGACGCACGTTGCCCCAAGGTGGGCACCCATGTCGATGTTATTGATTAACGGTATCATTCGTAGATGATTGTGGGGATTATTGCGCGTGTATCTCATTGAGGTGGTTTAACACACGAGAGACAAGATTTAGACAACTTTGAGCCCTGGAAAACATCATCCGGTAACAGCCCTACGTGTTGTTTGTGGCTAGGTCTTATTTTGTATGCTCATGAGGGGGGTCGTCGCTATGAATCGACTCACCTCTAGTTGTGTCTAGCCGTAAAGATCCTGCCCTCTTGGGATGCCTTGCCCCTCCTTATATAGGTGGACGGGACCAGCTTACATGGAGAGTCCTAATAGGATACAAATTAGTCTCGTCTTCTATTTACAAGCCAGGTAGGAGCCCGGGTCTTACTCAGATTGTTTAAGTCGGCCTACCGGGTCACCTCCCATGATGGGCCACGACCTACTTCCATGAGGGTACTCGTGTCCCATATCCACGACATATACCGAGAGAGAAGCTTACCGGGTTTAGACGACACGACTATTTAAGTCAGATTGCGCCGCTCCTTGCGCGGCGAGGTGGGACTAAAACCATTAACCCCTTCGGCCCAACCCAGACGTTATTACATCCACACTTGAAAAACCCCTGTTGGCCTAAATGTTTTTGTATTTTTGTGCACTGTTTTATCAAAATGGTCGATGTGCATATGTTTGCATGTATTTGATGTTTTGAAAATAAAATTTGTATTTGCAAATAATAAAAACTAAGGTCCGTCCGGTCATTGTCGAGGGACGCGTTCGTATCCGGATTAGGTAATCCGGGTTGTAGATGCTCTTATGTACTATGTCGGTGACAAATTCTTAAATGGAACACTTGCTGTCACAAGTATGATATTTGAGAGTTGAAGCGCAGAGTAGAGTTAACTTGAAAAAAAATCGTGCCTACGAAATATGACCGCCACATAAGGAACATTCCTCGTGGCATGACACCTGGGAATAAACGAAACGAGGGTATTTTACTAGCCTCCGCACAACGGTAATCTGTTCATCCAAAACTAGCATGTTCGTTCTGCTGTAGCTCAGTTAGTGGTAAAAAAACGTTTGTTGCTACTGACGGGCTTCCAAATCGATGGGCATTACACTATTAATACTGGTGATTAGTCAATGTGTGATTCCATTAGACATGGGGGGCACCGGTTCTCCCGATATTAGTGGTCAGGTCAAACGCGGGCTGTTGCCATCGACCTGTTCAACATTGCCGACCCTGGATCTATGCCCATCCCGCCTCGCCTCGCCTGGGACAAATTATGACACATAGGACCCCTCGTCAGCCGGCCAATTCAAAGAACAGCAACGCAACGCTCAACCTCTGGCGATCCGGTCCGGATCCATTAATTGACACAAGAGAGGGAGAGCTGAAAAAACACATGCCCGAATGATAAGAGTTCCTTCTCTTTTAGAGCAAGTACAATAGGATGACTTAGGCGAACTGTAAAACTTAAAATGATATAGTTGTGATGAGTTGAAAGAGAAAGAACATGAGAGAGAAGAAGAAACGGGCTACAAACTAACAGCCGGCTGTAACACGCGTTTCAAGACACTGTGTGAGAGAGAATGATGGGCCTTATATAAATAAAGTATTACTTATTTACATCTACCTATTGTACTTGCCGGCTATAGGCTTGGCTATAGATAACGCGTCAACATCATATAGTCGGCAGCTGGCTGTATTATTAACCTTGCTCTTAAGAACACGGTGACGAGCCGATTTTTCATAATAAAAAACTGAGACAAGAGCTGAAAAAATACTGAAAAGAAACGAAAGGCCCTGGCTCCACGAAAGACTTCCAACCTCCCCTGAGCTTATGTGTCTCTCACTCTCGGCAGCTGTGGGTTTGGCTATTCTACTTGGCTCGTTTTCGAGCGACATTCGGTTCCGTTTCATTCATAATCATCGTTGCCCGTCCACGTACGACGACGTCGCGGTCGACCCGGGGGGAGGTGGGAAGCGTGGGGGTTCGTGTTGTCAACCATCCTCCGTACCTCTGTACCTAACGCAAGTGGAGTTACCGTATATGCCATGCACCACCGCCACAAAGCAAGCAAGCAAGCAGCCCGTATAAAAGGGGAGGAAAGAGGCCGGGACGAGTCAGTAGATGGCCTTTTGCGGCCACCGGTGGTGGTTCGGGCTCAGACATCGCTCTCGCCGCCCTCCTCTCTTCTCTTCTCTTCTCTGTGCGTGTGGATGTGGGTGGCATCACGCACACAGTGTCCTCATAGGTTCGGTTGGCTCGCCCCGGACGGCAGCAACCGGAGCCGCTGAATTATTCTACTCTAGTCTGGTAGTAGTAGGATTAGATCAGATCGAGCCAGGGGAATAATACGGACGGTTAGGCTTGGCTAAACAAATGGCCACCGACCAGGCGCCCCAATAATGAAATGAAGCGAAATGGTGCCCAGGGAATTGAATGAAGGGGGTGCAACGACGGTAGAGCAGGTAGGGCCGGGCCATGGCAACTGGCGAGGTCGTACTTCTTTGCCCTTTGCCCTTTGCCCTATGCCCCGTCGGCCGATGACCATGACCTTGTCCTGACATCCTAGACGACGACCACCACCACGACTTCCTTAGTCCTGAAGCAATGACGACGATGGCGAGAGGCAAGGGCAAGGGCTCGATTTCCAAGGGCGATTCGAGTGCCTCGCTAGCCGATCCGATCCGGCTCGGCCCGGCTTTGTTAAATGCACGCTCGCGCGACGGGTACTGACCCGGCAGTGGACATGCAGGCGTGCGTGCCAGGGGCAGGTGCAGCCGCGGAAGGGGGAGACACGAAGCAAAGCGATCCTTCGACCAGGACCGTGGTGTCCACAGACAGGCAGACGCTGCCCCTTGCCAGAGCACGGGCAAGCGCGCGACGCTCGCTCTCCCTCGGGAACCGGCGAGCAGCAGTGGGCGAGGGTGAACCAACGGCGGACCACCCCGGCCCTGCTGCGGCGGCAGCGTGCGCGGGCACGGGCATGGTTTCGTGCCGCCCGGGGCGGCCGGTCTTGCCCGCGTCAACTGTCATTTCGAGAGCGTGGAGTTGTCCGCGAGCAACCCGCGGTTTGGCCTCGCACGATTAGCGGCACATGGAGGCTTTAGGCAGCGGACGTGTCATCGACTAGGAGACGAGACACACAGCACCCGCATTGATGCACTGCAGATAGATAGATAGAATACCCACCTTTTCTCTCCCTAAGGCCTAAACACACCGTCATGTCGTCCCTTGTTCCTTTATTTGTCTACTAGTACATACAACCAGATAAGGACAGCGATGCCACAAAGGCATACGCCAAAGCTCACACACACACACAGATCCTCGATTTTTATGGCTCCGGACTGCGACGTTTCGGTATTAACCTTACAAACATGACACGCCTGGGAGTGCAGTGACCGGAAGGAGCCCTCCACCTGGAGCTGGAGCCACGCACGCTGCCGCATCTTCAACTGTTTCTACTACTAGTTGGTGGTCCCGCGACAGAGATCTGGGCATCGTCGCCTCGCCTATCTCAGGGGCAGCCGGGCCAATCCAGCGAGAGAATATCGGGATTGCCCAAGCTCCCATGTGCGAACACTTTCGGCACCTTCACCTGCAGCAGCAGCGCCAAATGCTGGCCGGGATTAGCGACAGATAATAGGAGCATAAATGCTTCCACAGAACACGGCATATGGCCATGGCCGGGGTGGAAGAGCTGTCAGGCGAGACGACGAGGTGAGGTCGCTGTGTGCGCCGAGGGTGAGGCTGACGATAACTTACCAGGGAAAGCGGTGGAAACCGGGGCTGAATTCTGGCTCTGGAGAACCCGTCCACGCCGAACAAGCACTTGTAGCCACTGATGTAGCGGCGCTCACTGTTCGATGTGTCCAGCAACAACAAAGAAAGATGAACGAAAGCATCACGGCGTGAGATTCTTACTAACCAATCCCATGTCAAAAGGGGGGATACGTTTTTTTTTTCTTTTCTTTGGGTGGTTTGCCCCTTCTCGCTTATTCGAAGTGCCCCCCCATGAGTTTCCAAGGACCACTTGGCAGTGGTGCATGCAATTTTTGGTTTCCGTTTTAAACGAGAGGATGATTAAAAAAATGAGCAGATTGACAAAAAAAAAAACTACTTGTACTCACTTCAGTAAATAGGTGAAATTTCTATTCCGATACTCTTCGATGGAAATGCCCTCCTCCTTCGAGTATCTGACATTGAGCAAAATGGGCATCCAGATATAAGCGCAAGAATTCAGATGTAAAACTATGGAAGCTCACTAACGGTGTAAACAAAGTTACTCCCTCCGATCCATATTACTTGTCATTGGTTTTATCGGAGTGGCTAACAAAAATCAGAACAATGCACAGTATCAACCTTTGTGCAATGTGAAAAGAGAACTAACGTCAAAAAAAGAGAACTAACGTCATAATCAACTGATGGGGTAACGATTTCTACATTGTTCTCTGGTGGCACTTGGTCCATACAAAGCCGCTGGGACAGAAACGCTAACAATTCTTATGTTATGTGCAGGAATATAGGATTAGGTAATACTCAAATAGATATGGAGTATCTATTCACATAGGTAGGCGAGTTATTCAAGTAGGAAAAAGATAAGATTGGTATCCCTCAACTTGCTACTTAGGGGCTCATATATAACATCTCGTTTGTGTATGGCACTTTGTGCCACATAGTTGGAACATGATTATAACCTCTTCCCGAAAGAAGAACATGATTATAACTGGAGTCTAGCTAGGACTAGTCAGATGCCAAGAATGTACATAAGGACTACTGGCACAAAGCATCAGAGCATACAAGGTAATAGCACGTGATGTGGTATGTATTTTGTAGGTGGTAGCGTACCTCCAAGGGTATCCATTTTCGCAGAAACGAGAAACCCCACTCATCGCGGTAAAGGCATCAATGTGGACCATTTTTTCTTTCATGGAAGAATCTGGCAGAAAAGGAACACGAAGCTGAATAGACGGTCACCAATAATCAATGTACATGCTAAAACAGTATAGAATACTAGGTAGCTGCTCATTTGTTATTTGGTGTTTGCAATTCAGAGTAAAGTACATATAACCTATGTTTGTAGTATCTGCATATATACAACAGAACTGATGACTAAACATATATTAATTTTTTGTTGGTGTAGAGCTCACCTGCTTCATGTAGAGCCTTTAGAGCATGTCCACCAGGATAATTGCTATAGGAGGCCATGAAACTCACAGCAGAGTATCCAAGACTAATAGATTTATATGTTAGTTTTCAGTCAGTGACATATCTTATGTTACTTCAAATGGAAACATGTTACAATCATTAGCCTACCTGACAAGAAAGGCACCAAGCATGAGAACATAAAGGAAATTCCAACCAGTTTTCTTTCTGTTATTATATCTGAAAAAGAA
The DNA here is from genome assembly GCA_022496015.1 of Hordeum marinum. Classification (NCBI taxonomy): domain Eukaryota; kingdom Viridiplantae; phylum Streptophyta; class Magnoliopsida; order Poales; family Poaceae; genus Hordeum; species Hordeum marinum. The sequence continues at coordinate 438,487,319 of CM039673.1, forward strand.
TGAAGAAAAACAAAAAATGACCAGTCAAAAACACGAAGCAATGAATAAAGGGCGGAACGGCAACAATATGAAGAATGTCAAAGGGCAGGTATACAAAGGAGCCATCATTGCTATCTTGCATTAGTCACATTGTTTAAATGGTAGGAAGTAGATAACATCGTATAATGGTGATACTCACAATCTGCTTGCGGCCAGAGAAGCTGACACATTAAGCATGGGTACTGAGGCAATTATGAAACGAAGCTCCTGAAATATAAATAGGGGCCATTATGTGAAAGATCAGCTTAATGATCTAGAGATATAATAACTAAAAAATATCCAGAAGAATAACCTTATGTGGGAGTTTTGAATAGAGTACAACAAATAAGGTGACTGGAAGCACGTATGGCACTATCCTCCTATCAAGAAGAGCACCAACCTGGTATTAAAAAGGAAGGCCTGATGAGATAACTTGCCGGTTTTTGAGAATCACTATAATAACCAATAATGCCTTAACTACTCACTCAAAACGTACCATCACAAGAAAACCATTAGCTGATTCAAAATGAAAGGTAATATTTTATACATAAATTCCATGTAGAAGTGGCATGTTAATTAACTTTTTAGAGGTAACGCACTAACTCTGACTTTGTTGATTTAATTGGAATTTAATTGTTATACATACTACAAACATGATGAGATGGACACAAAATAAACCAGTGGATAACATGTATTTGTTGTAGCCAAGATAACTTACCAAGCAAAGAGGATAGGCTACAAGCATGGAGCGTGGAAGAGCTGAGGTGAAGTACCAATGGATCGAATGTGTCTGAATAATATAATAGTTATGGAAAACAGAGTTAGGTCCTTCACAAATCACAACAGTGTCATTTGGATATTACAGAGGTCCTCCTATACGAATCAAGAAACAAGAAGAGGATAACTCCTGAAATCCAACAAATATGTGTATGCTTCCTCCTTTTGTGCACATGCATACATAGGTAAAATGGAAGGTTCTGTGCATATCAAAAGTTTCCACAAAGTTACCGAAAAAGGACAACAAACTTGTATAACCGGGAGGGAAAGAAAGAAATTTCTGGTTCATAAGACAAAGGATGGTATGTCCCAAAGTGCAGTGCAAAGTATTAGCGAACATTATTGTATAGAGATATTCTCAACATGTATTTTTTTATCAAAAATGAAATAAACTGCAGTTTCACAAAAAAAAAGCATAAAGGATACACCCCATTCTGAACTTCGGTTCAGAATCGAATTAAACCAGAAAACTTCAAATTCTGGCCACAGGATTCTCTGCCACATTATCGAGTCAACTAGTACCGTGAAACCTGAAAGAGATTATCCAAAGAAAATCAAGGTTTCGTACACAACATTCACGTGAAAAATAGTTTCAAAACTCAAGGCAGTATAGAGAAACATACCAATGCACAAAAGAGCAGTGCCTATGCAACACTTTGCAGCTTCCATTAGAGAAAAAGACCTGCTCTGTCATGGCATTGTCAAATTCAAATCTTAGTGTACCTCAGTCCGCAGCTCTAACTCCACAATAATTAGTACACAACAATATGTACATTATCCAAATGCAAATAAGTAAATAAGAACATGACTGTGAAAGGTTAGTATAGCTTTGAAAGAGTGTCATTTCATAATAGTCTAGTGCGCCACAGCCTCAAACCTCACATGTGTATCATCCTTGACACAAGTTCAAATAATTCACTACACAAACACAAAAGTTGATGTGATAAAACATCAACTGAACTGAACATTACAGCAATATGCCCGCATGAGAAGTTACTTGGAACTCAAGTCAAACAAGCAACCAAGTAATACATAGTTTAAAAATTGGTACTGCACATAATTGCATAGGCACCCGGGAGCCTGACTCGGAAAAGAAGGATACTCCCTAAACAAGACTGCTATCTGGTATGGAGGGACTTGCTTTGCATGCTTCCTAGTCAAATATGCCCTATCCATCTTACTTGAATAGTATAATATAGAGAGATACAATTGGCATGCAAGTGTTCAAAGGAAATAGTCTGATAAGCCAGACGCTCACCAGCAGAAGTGTAACCCCTATTGTACCAAGAAGTAGAATCATATCACATCTAAACACAACGGCTGCAACAATCTGCAAGTAAAACGAAGAATTACACAAAGTTTGATAGAAATGCAGCATATGCTGCTGGTCTTGAAGTGACGTAAGCAATATTTTTATTTAGTAAAATAACAGCAGGTTTTACTGAACCCAGAGTAAGAACTAAGAATTATATCACAATGCCCAGAAGTCCACATTCGCTGTACTTAATATTTTCATGCACAGTAGGTAAATTTCGAGACGTCGTTGTATATGATTAATTGGTAATGAACAATTTCTTCCTGTAGTCTGTAAATATGTGTTAGGACAGCACATATAGATAATAACGAATGAAGCTAAGGTCATGGTGCCAAAGAAGGCATACCAGTGCCTGTAATGTGCGTAGGTAATTTCCTTTGAACCAGAAAGAGTACGCCAAGTTAACTGCATGACAGAAAACACATATGAGTTATGAATACTACAATCTCCTAAGTATGGTATTACAATATTAAAAAACAGTAACAGTAGTGTACCCACCTAAAGCCAATGCTAAGATATTTGGAAGAGGCCGAGTTGAGTAGAACAAAACATGAAACTGGATAGCAGTTAGTACCACAAAGAATGCTTCAACATGGCGACCAAACTTTTTTTTGACCTGCTTGTCAGAAATGAGTCAAGCAAATCATGATATTGCCAAGGACAGGGCAACAGCTCATGCTCATTGTTATACAAAGAAATTCAATGAAGAGTTACTCCAAATGGACACAGAACAGTCGAGGGCACGAAATACATGCCAAAGAGACATTGTGGATACAATGATTCATGATGATACGTAGTACTTCAAAGTTTCTGCAGAATTCTCGGACAGCAACTAAGTTCTGTTTTGTATGTTTAAAAGAAACTTACTCTGTGGAATTTGAGCTGGTTCTGAAGTATAGTTTGAAAATCTATCTGCTGAAACCAGGCAAGAAAAGCTACGATTTCAATCAAGACCAGCATACTGAGGACATATGTTTGCTGTACAAAAAGATAATCATGCACTTTAGGTATTCTTCCACTAAAGCGAGTCTTAAAACTCGGACCATGGTATTAAGGATCTACTGAAGTGACAACTCCAAATTTGACAATGTGTTATGGGGCCTGCCATATAGCCGGCAGCCCAAGTACCCCCATGCTCATGGAACAGAGCTAGATCCGATGTTGGCTGCAGAGTCCCAGGACTAAGAATATTTTCCTTTCCCACTATGTCATGGCTTAAGGAGTTAAAAGGTAAGTTTGGAAAGAAAAGTATGATTAGGGAAGGACAAAATGAATTAGATCGAGTCAATCTTCAATTGTAACAACTTTGGTAGCTCAAATATAATCGTAACCACTTTATACACCCAAAGAACCAGGATTCTCTTCCCTATTCATATCATCTTCATGCTTTCTCGCAACACCATAAGCAAGAACCATTTTCCAATTTTGGTTCCTTCCCCATGAGTTGACTTGACAGTCAAAGGAAAATATATTGACGGGTTTAATTGTTATTCACTTACAGGGGCAGCAACGATAAATATGAACATCGGCCAAAAAAAACTAAGATTAACAACATTCAGTGAGACAGGAGGAATGAAAAGAGAAAATACCTCAACTCGGAAAAGTCTCAATGTCGTCAGGATAACACAGCCCAATACTAATCGAACTAAAAAGCAAATAGAAAAAACATCAATCTGTCAAATCTATGCAAACAACATAAACTTGAAGCATGCTCTAACCTCATGATAAATTGATAATCACCTGCTAGAAGACTATAAATCTTTGGAACATGAAATAGACGCATTATGAGAACTGCAGGCGATGAGAGAATAGCTATTACCAATGCTCCTGGAAACAAACAGCACAACATATTAATGTCTCATGATTCTTTGTCGACACAAGCATACACGGTAAATTGATACAGAGCCGCTTCCCCTGTAGTTGTTAGCTCGTTCTTGAAAAATCCGATCGTTGTTTACTCGCTTACTAGTATCTAGGTTTGATCAATTCTTCTCAGTTCTCACATGCTAAGACTGAACCAGGCCTCAATTGGTTGTTTATAAGAATATTGGATCATGCTGTACAAATCAAGGGTTTCATGACCGCATGATTATTACCTATAAATGTCCGAGGAACAACGCCAGGAAACTCTAAATGATCATACTGCAGCAAATTGGAGAAACAAAATATTACATGAATCGACAAAAAAAAACATCTTCATGTAATTAACTAACAGCATCATTGAAAAAAGGGAAACTGGAGGGAAATTAGCAGCTAAGGTTACCTTCTCAATGTGATGATTGTGGTACAGAATATCATGCATGGCCTAGAGAATAAACGACTCAAACGTTAGCTGAAGCAGATGGAACTACATGACAGTACAAGTGCAAGCATAAGAAATACAGTTGATTAAAACTTAAAGGGGGGAAATCCAAGAATTAACTAATAATACAAAAATTGATATTGGGAAGGGAAAACTCATTCGATTTCACTGTAATGACGAAAATTACTGAATGAAACAGATTCTGAACAACAAAATGCGTGCAAATTAACTAGCACGCCTAATGGAAAAATTGTCCAGATATAAACTCGTAGGCATTCATACATAGAGGAGAGCAGATGAAACCAAATTATCATGAGAAAGCACCCTTCCCATCATGTAAACTGCACATGTGACACTACAAGCTGGGCAGCTTGAACTACTCAAGCAGTGAGGAAGCCCAAACACGAACCTGCACATTGAAGCTCTCCTCCACCTTGGTGTAAGGCACCATGACGGCGTAGAACGCGGCGATCGATCCGAGCATCAGGTCCCATCCTGCAAACGAGCTCCCGACGCATCAGATCCCCAAAGTCCTCCACAGCAGCAGAACCCTAAGTCCTAGAAGCTTCTCGAGCCAGAAAGCAAGCACGGGACGGAGAGCGCCGAAGCGAAGCGACTCACCGTGCCCCCTCAGTAGCCTCGCCGCCTTCGTAGGGGCGGGCGGCGGTGGAGCCATCTCGGATTCTCGGTGGACGGCGAGTGGGTTCGTGCCTTTGGCGTTCCGGTCGAGCCAAACCGCTTCGCCGGTCCGGGACTTCGGGTTAATCTTTTTCTTACAGTGACTTTGGGCTAAACAGTGGCTGTGGCTACCCTATGCAGACGAACGGCCCAGGAAAGTCTTGGCACTGGGCTGATATTTGAACAAGGACTCTTCCTATTCAACGCCTTTATTTAAGCCTATGGCCAGTACTAGGCGCGGGCGCGCCGGTTCAAAATTTCGGCCGGTCGACTCCCAATTCGTTTCGACCTGGTGATACGTAGCCGGTCATCAAAACATCTCCTTCTTTTTTCTTTGGTCAACCCGAATAGAAAATCTCCTCCTTCATCCTTCTTGTTCCCCATGAGCATCTCTGCTCCCCCCTCCCCCCCCCCACGCGTGTGCGCTCAAGCGAGGGGCGGCAACACTTTGCTGCCTTGCACCGTTGCTCGTTGCAGAACCTTCCTCATAGCTCCTTTGCCATCCTTCTACTAAAGCTTGCAGTCGCCGCACGTCGCAACCGTAGGTCGAAACGAGGCCATTGCAGCTCTAGCATGGCCGGTTCCAACGCACGTTCACCATGGTTGGAGCACCACCAGCGTCGCTGCGGTCATCAACTTAGACTATCATGCCTACCAAAAAAACTCGGAAATCAACATATGCTCCATTTGTCGGTTGAAACAAAAAAAATTACACGTACCTAGCAAAATTGAACACCGGTTCCAGCAAAACAACTCATTAGGAAGAACTCGTGGGTGATCGATTGTAGCAAAAATTTATACGCTTCCAACAAAAATGAACACTAGTTCTAGTAAAAAACAACTCATCAGCAAGAATGGACAAGAACTCTTATAGCAAAAAATCACCCGGTTCCAGCAAAATTGAATACCGGTTCCAACAAATTCATCGGAAGGTTGAAGCTTTACCAACAAACGGGTGCAGCTTTTTGTCACTGCCCAGGTTGATAGCTGATTCCAGCATGTTGTATCATCCTCTACGATGTTGCACGATTGCCGGTTGCAGCAAATGGCGGCTGCCGTTCCAACAACACCGGATGCTGGTTGTAGCACCAAGGCGTCCGGCCCTCGTCTTCTCCATTACCATTAGCCTCTAGGCAGCAAAATTTCGTTGCCAGTCCCAGTAACTCCTGGTATTGGTTGCAACATCGGTGCCTCGCGGTAGTTGCACCGCTAAAAACTGTCCCCACCACCGCATTGGCATGGTTTTCATGACAGCGCCACTATAGCACTGGTGACAGTCGTGGCAACTCCGGTGGTCGTTGGTTGCCCTCCTTGTATCATCCCTTGCTGCTGGTTGTAGTTCGCAGCAGACATGGCGGGGGGCATTGAGGTGAGTGGCACTCGCAGGAGATAAGGGATCTAATGAAGTGAGGAAGTAGCTCGCTGGAGCAGCAGATTGGCGGGATGTGGTGCTCGGCTTGTTTACCAGCGAGATGAAGAACGGGTGAGGAAGAAAGGAAAGGAAATAGTGAACGGGGAAAAGATAAGGCATCGGACATGGTCCCACCAGATTACGTGTCGCCTGGAAGTGGAATGTGTTGGACGAATGCGTGAGGCGGCCGGTCCAAGCTTCGGCCAACGCGCCGAATAGAAGTGTTTCCCTTAGCCTATAGAATAGAGACGTGGAGCTCCTATTTAGTGAAATCGTCACTAATTAAGGATTATTTCTTGCAAAGATCACTCTCATCTTCTCAACCGATGACAAGTAATATACATGCAGTAGGTCATTTGTCGTAATCTGAGTTTTTTTTTTCATAGATCCGTTTATTAAAAAAAAAAACTTGAACCATGTGTCCATCCTAAACAGTTTCCATTGTTGGATTTCCCATGTCAAGATATTCAAAACTAGATCCCATATTAATCAACTTCAAAAATAAAATCAATGAAAAAATAAAAACATAAGGAAAAAAACAACAAAACACCGATAAAAAACTAAAACTAGAAAACCCGGCAGCCAAAAAAGTGAATGATGGAAAACAGAAGAATAGAACCTGAGCAGGAAGCACAGTTGTGGCTTTTCCCTTTTTTTTTTCCTTTTTTAGAAGTAAATTTATGTCTCCATGAGAAGGACATATGTGTTTCTCATGGAAGTGCATGTTTTCCCCTTTCTAAGAAGCACATCGCAAAAGCAAATGTGTCCTTCCACGATAAGCAATTTTGTGCTTCATATAAAAGCACAAAAAATTCCAGAAAGCACAATGTGCTTCTTGCAAAGAAATATGTGTTTCTATTAGAAGAAAATCTGTTTCTTGTGGAAGTACTTTTTCTGAGATGCACAACTCGCGGACGCAAAATATGTGCTTCTCATGGAAGCACTTTTTTTTCTTTGTGAGAAGCACCACTATGCTCTCGCGGCAGTAAATTTGCTTCTTCAAGAGAAGCAAATATGTGCTTCTCATGGAAGCAGAATTTTTTATTTTGCCAATTTTTCTTTCTCCAAAATTTAGAGAAAACGAGCAAAAAAGGGAAAGCCCCAAAACACAAAAACACATATAAAAACGGATAACGCGTAAAAACGAATTCCAAGGTGAACATCTAGAATGGATATGTGGCGATAGCTAGACACATCAGTTGGCATGCTCGCAAACCACCCAAAGTAACCCCTACAGATGGTAAGCTCTAGTTATTTTCTCTACCTAACGACCCATGCGGTGGAAAGCGAAGCACCAAAGCGCACGCTTTTGGACCAGTCCATATGGGGTTAGGGCACCCCGGTATTTTCTGTTTTTTCTTTCATGTTTGTTTTTTGCATTTATAAAAATCTTAAAAATTTCAAAAAATGCTTCCCAATTGAAAAAAAGCAAACGAAAAAATATTATCGAACGCACAAATGTGCACTAATTCAAAACATGTTCACAAATTTTAAAACAGATAATGAATTGCAAAACAATGTTCTTGAATTAAAATAATTATTCATGGATTTAAAATATGTTGGCAAATAAAATAATGCTCATGAATTTTTTAAACTGTTCGAGAGCTCAAAATGTCTTTCCAAAATTGTTCCTGAAGTTTTAAAAAGGTTAACTAATTTCAGAAAATGTTCGTGAATTGAAAAAATGTTCATGGATTTCATAAAAGTGCCAGCTTGGAAATTGTTCGCTACTTAGAAAAATAGTGTTTGCGAGCTTGATAATTGTACTCAAATTCAGAATATGTTCACAAATTTTGAAAGTTGTTTGTAGATTTAAAAGTAATCTTGAATTCAATAATTGTTTGTGATTTTATAGAAAGTGGAAATATAAAAACAAATCACTATATCAAAGAAAGGAAAGGGGGGGGGTAAAATTATAGAAAAAAGGGAAGATTTTGAAAATAGACACATGGAGAAAACCAGAAACTGACTAACAGTTTGGCACATTTCTACGGGCGGTCTGCATGTTTGCTCGCTATCCCCTGACTCCTCACACGGGGAAATAGGATTCTCCTAGAACAGGGGGCAGATATAAAAAGTACTGAAAAATAGGATTCTCCAAAAATCCATGAACTTTGTCAAAATAGGATTCTCCTTGAATAGCAGGTTTGAGAGCGAGTTATTGGACCGGTCCACATAGCCCATTATTTTATGAGATATTAGAACATATATAAAAAATATTGAAAAATCATGATTTTTGACAAAGTTCATGTATTTAAAAAGTGGGTTTCAACTTTTAAAAAATGTTCATGTATTTTAAAAGTTATCAAGTGTTTAAAAAAGCATTTTTAAAATGTTTGGGTATTTTTAAATTTCATGTATTTTAGAAATGTTAATGTATTTAAAATTGTTCACCTTTTTTAAAACCATGTATTTTTAAAAATAATTTCTAGAAAAAAGTAACAAAGATAGTAATGAATGAAGTGAGAAAAAATAGGAGGACCATAGAAGTAGCATGTTGTGATGCAAATACTCTGAGAAAGGTTGGACCACAAAGCTCAATTGTGAATGAGAAATCGGTGTTGCAAATACGCGGACACGACATGACAGTCAAAATTTCCAAATAATTTCTGCAAATTTATTCATTTCAAGTACACCATTAGACCATCTTAACCCCCTAAAAAAACATCTTAACACATGACACGCTAGAATCTCTCAAAAAGAAGGACGCCGTCGGCAGAAAGACCAATGTAGCATTGGAAAGGGGGATTTTAATTACATAGGGCGGAAAGGGTTTGTCATTGTTCATTTTAGAAACCATGCGAGTAACAAAATTCATAGCAAGCGGATTGTTTTTCTCCGGTTCGTAATTTTTTTTCTTGCAAGGGAGTTTTTGAAAGGGCTTATATAGTTATATTTGACCATGTGCCTTTTTGCACCAAAAGAAGAAAGAGTTCACAGCAGAAAGCCATGTTAAACCACGCCACAGGTGGCACAAAATAAAAAGGTGCGGTCCTAAACATCTGCGGTCTGCCAAACACTACAATACAGCAGATTAAGGGCCCGTTTGGTTCGGATTCCAAAACCCAGCTGCTGCTTTGAAAAAAACTGAATCTGAACCAAAGGCAAAAAAAAGTTACTGACAGCCGATCAGTGTGGCTGTATACGGGCGGAGGGGGCGATCGAACCAGTTCTTCTGCTGGAGTTGTGTACGCAGTTCTGCCACTGTCCGGAAACCAGAGCGCAACTTCAGGGCCAGGATCCTTCACTTTCGAGCCGCTTGTCGCCCTGAATTAATCACACCGGCGTTTTATCAGTCCATGTTCTTCTTGGAGCGATGCTTTTCCGGTTTGTCGCTCTCCGTGATGCGGTCAGATGGACAGTAACTTGTGAATGGGAGTTTGTCCGAGTCCGTTTAGAAGCTTACTGCGACACGCAGGTGCATGCAGTCTCACCATCATTAGCAGGCCAGCATGCATGCATGATGAGCGAGTACACATGCAAGGACCCCGAGCTGCCTTCTGGATTTTAGCCGGCGTGTTTGCAGCGCTGCGAGCTGCAGATGGCTAATGGGTTATGCGTATACGTGGCCGACAGACAAGAAGACCATGGCCTCTCTTTCGGTGCCAAGCTTGGCATGCATTGCAGCCATGCCCAAGGCTTTAAGCTAGCAGCAGGCACATGTGCATGATCCATCTGCTAGCTAGGCACTACTGTACAACTGGTAGTGCATGCTGCGTAGAGCATAGTGGAGTAGTACACTGGTACTCCATCGGATAAATATATGTGCGTAAGGAAATCGTTAGACATACACCGCGATGCACAACACAGGATATTATAACTCGATATATATATCCTCCACATTGCATGTTTGCATGCAGTAATAATGACAGTGGACTAGTCTATCTAACCAGATTACCAAACGCATGCATGCTTCTACCACACCCAGCTAATTTAAAGTGTTTTGTGTGCGTTTCGACAAATATCGGCTGACCGATCAGAAGGAGGTGAAGGCGCAGCTGCCGGTGTGGTCGCCGCCGGCGTCGTCGTCGCTGCAGGGGGTGTGGGTGTGCCGGCCCTCGTAGGTGGTGATCACCATGCGACAGTCCTCCGACAGCCGCTCCACGCGCTTCTTCACGCGGCAGTTGCTGTGGGTGCACCGGTAGTAGCTCCTGCAACGCACCCACACGCGTATGCAAATTACACACACATATACAAGTTCAGAGAAGCCAATTTTTGGAAGAATTTTTTTTAGTAATTAATCCACAACAGATCTCTCGAGACACAGTAAATCACATCACACGTATCATAATAATTTATCCTCTATGTTCCTAAATAATTATTGTTGAGGAAAACTAGACAATACTGGCACAGTCAACATTCATGAACACTGTATGAAACTCATTGTGGAAAAACATTCTAATATCACCATCACACGTTCTTCAGTGTGTAGAAACATTGTTATGTGAAAAATTGTGCACCAGTTGTTCTGTTACTCCGGCCGTATGTATGGACCCACCCCTGTGCTATTGCCACATGTTATGAATAATTTAGGATTTAATTACTCCCCGTTTCAAAATACCTGAAGTTTTAGTTTTTTCCTAAGTCAAAACTTTTAAAAGTTTGATCAAGTTTGTAGACAAATGTACCGACATCTACAACACTAAATTAGCTTCATTATATTCAACATAACATATATTTTCATACTATACATATTTGATGTTGTTGATATTAGCATTATTTCTATAAAGTTGGTCGAAGTTAAAACAGTTTGACTTGACACTAACCTAGAACTTCAATTATTGTGGAACGAACGGAGTACAAGCTAAATGCAAGCACGTTCAGAACTTGAAGAAAGCAGAAAAGAAATGGGGAAAAGGGCTCTTTATAAAATCTGTATTTTTTGGTAGAGATTGCAACAATATATATTTGTCCTTTTTGGGATGGTGTATAAGTGCATGATGACCCTTGCATGAACCACTACTGGGAAAAGGGCTATAGATGATATGGCCACTAATGACGCACCAGAAAAGTGATGCGTCACTACTATATAGTAATGACGCATCATGAGTTGGTGCGCCATTAGTGTGGTAGACACTAATGACGCACCAGACCCACGGTGCGCCATTAGTAACAAAAAAAAATTTGTTTTGCAAAAATTCTAATGACGCACCTCCATCTGGTGCGTCATTAGTAACCAGGGTTACTAATGGCGCATTCGTAGCTGGTGCGTCATTAGTAACAATTTTTTTTTTTGCAAAAATTCTAATGGCGCACCTCCAGCTGGTGCGCCATTAGTAACCAGGGTTACTAATGGCGCATTTGTAGGTGGTGCGCCATTAGTAATCTGGGGCCAGCTAGATATTTTGGACAGCCACACCTACACACTCACTTTCCCCACTTCATTCTCTTCACCTCCTCCTCCAAGCTTGTGTCGGCTGCCTCCTCCTCCTCACCTCATTTGCACCATAGATTCATCAAAATTAAGTGGTTAAATTGCCTTTTTTTGATAGGTAAGTAAGGGGAAAGCTATCTTTATGTTGTAGATCTACTTTTTTTCTCCCTAGCTCGCTCCAACAACGTGCACATGCATTTTTTATGGCCTTGCTAGATCTATGTATGTTTGTGGTGTTGCATATGTTTGTGGTGTTGCATATATGTTTGTGTTTGCAGGTACTGGTATTTGAAATGCGATAGTTTGCCAATATTTTGCCGGAATGTTGATTCATTTCCGTTTCGGCGAGAATTTTGGCACTATGCATTATTTTTGGTCCTATTTTTCGGGAAAGTCATGCCAAATTTTTTCTTGGTTCTAAAATATCGTTTTGCTCTACCCCGCAGGCGACCATGGTCCGCACGATGACCGAAGGCATCGTGAATGGGTTTTTGAGCTCCGCGAAGGCCGAGATGCTTCAAAAGAACGAGACGGAGATAAGATGTCCGTGTCGAAGATGCAAGCTGAAGAGCCTTATTGCGGACCCGGATTCCGGGGAGGTGCGGGACCACCTGCTCTTGCGTGGTTTCATGGATGGCTATCGGTGGCAAGGTGATGAAGATGACTATGAAGTCGTCCATGGGGGTCGGGCAAGAAATGAGGAAGGGCAGCAAGACAACCACCGCGGCGAGGGCGGGCGAGAAGACGAAGAATCTCCAGGACATGATCACGACGGTGATGCTGTACGCAGTCATCATGTAGAAGATGCCGGACATGATGATGAGGAAGATCAAGACGAAGGGCATGATCATGAAGATGAAGATGCCGAAGCAGACGACGATCATGAATATTTTTAAATTTCATGGGCACTTTTTGAACTTGATCATGAATATTTTTAAATTTCATGGGCACTTTTTGAATTCATGAATTTTTTTTCAAATTTGATCTCTGTCCCCCTCCATCTCGATCGCTATATAGCTATGCCCCTCCATCTGGATCTCGATCCCCCCCGCACCCTCCCCCGCTAGCTCCGCCGCCGCCGCCGACCCACCGCACCCTCCCCGGCCCGCTCCACCGCCGCCGAGCACCCCCGCACCCTCCCCCGCTAGCTCTCCACCGCCGCCGACGACCCACCGCAGCCGACGACCCACCGCACCCTCCCCGGCCCGCTCCACCGCCGCCGAGCACCCACCGCACCCTCCCCGGCCCGCTCCACCGCCGCCGAGCACCCCCCGCACCCTCCCCCGCTCCACCGCCGCCGACGACCCACCGCCGCCGAGCACCCCCCGCACCCTCCCCCGCTCCCCCGCCGCCGAGCACCCCCATTTTCAAATAACAAATTTGATGATATTTTTTCATATTCATAAAAAAATTATTACTGTTTTTATAAAACAATTATTACTGTTCTTATAAAAAATATATTAAAAAATAGCATTCTAATGGCGCACCTCTTGGGGGTGCGTCATTAGAATGTGAAAAATAGCATTCTAATGGCGCACCCCCGAGCGGTGCGCCATTAGAATGTGAAAAAAAACATTCTAATGGCGCACCGCTCGGGGGTGCGCCATTAGTAATCTTCCCCCTAGCTCTGACTCCCCCGACCCCTTTGTCCCTCCCTCTCGCCAAACCATCGTGTACGTCGCCAACAGCCTCGCCGACGCCTCCGCGACCTCCGCCATTGCCGACAGCCTCGCCAGACCTCCGCCATCGCCGACGCCTCCGCGACCTCGTCGTTGCCGACAACCTTCCCGCGTCGGCCCCTGCCCTGCGCCGCCGCCGGCCTCCCCCCGACCCCAACCCCGACCCCGACCCCTCCGGCGACCGGCCGCGCCCGCCCAGGTACCTCTCCTTCCTCCTTCCTCCCTCTCCACCCTTCCTCCCCACTCCCATATCTTTGTTCCTGCTGGCAGGATCTGCTGCATCTCTCTGTCCCGTAGTGATTCGTCCCCATTTCCACCGATGGCGATTTGTTCGTCGGATTGGGTATTTCCTCCCCCCTGCTCCCCCTTTTTTGTTCATGTGATCTGTTAGGTAGATAGTAGGATTTTGTAGGCTGTTCGAGTTGGAGTTGTTCATGTCTGGGGACGGCTCAGCACACAAATCCTTGTAATTCATAGTTAATTTTCTAGTTTGTTCATGTCTGGGTCGGGGCTTGTCTTCGCGCACAATTCAGTTCAGTTGCATCCTTTGCTTTCTACACCCCACCAGTTTAGCTTAGTTCTATTGACAGTTTCTCCTCCTGGATACTCGTGTTGTTTAGTCGCGCTGGTGGTTTCTCGTGTTCGTCGCCGGCATATCGAGGGGAAAACGGAAGGGGTTGCTACTACTATGTTTGTTCCTCTGCGCCTAATGCTCTGTGTATTATATATGTCTGTATATATAAAGAAACTTTCTAGCACTTCATTTACCTGTCCTTCTGGGCCAACCAGATTTGTCCCTTCTTCTCTGTAATTTCACAGGTATATTTGCCCGGCCATGTACTGCATTTTATTCATTGGATTACTGGTCAGTGGGTGGTTTCAAGCTTTCAGTTCTCTGTTCTATGCGGTTGTGGTCCTATCCAGGTTTCATGGGCGAATTGTACTACTAGAGAAAGTAGTTTCCTCCTGTTAGAGCTAGAGTTAGATTTGCTTCATGATAATGTCCGATTAGGAGCCGTTTTTTTAGTCTCCAGTAATGATTGCCATTGCCTGCTGTCCCTTTCCCCTGGAATCTGTGTGCTTAATGTGCTCCGACAGTTTGTCTACTTGTACTTTCTTTTTGCTATTTTGTATCTCTGTCCAATTTCCCCTCTAGGGATTCATTTATATATTGCATATGGGATGGAGGGATGCTTGTTAGATTAATTAATGCCGTACCCATTTTGCCACATGATATTAATGATTCACCCACACTTTTAGATGTCTGCATTCGCAACTTGCTGCTGCATCTGTCGAAACCATCCTATGCAGAAAGACGATCTTATGTATCAAGTATATAATGGCCGCTTCATTTTGTAATGAGTTGGAGTTGTTCATGTCTGGGGACGGCTCAGCACACAAATCCTTGTAATTCATAGTTAATTTTCTAGTTTGTAAACTGAGCCGTTGTGACTCCTCTGCTGTTGTGATGTATTGTGGGTCAGCAAATCAAACCTAGAGTTGAGTGCCTTCAGTTTGTTTGTTGCTTGTTGGTTGTAATATAGTTCAGTGTTCATCCTGCCTACATCAAGTGCTAGTAGGTGTTAATCCTGCAGGTAGCATGTATTAAGGATCAAGTGTGCTGAATCTAACAACCTTAGGTTGGATTGGTATGTTTTGTCTTTTCAGGGAGAGTAGTAATTGTGCATGCAGTTTTTTAGTGTGGTATAATTGATGTTCAGGCGTGCTTCATGCGGTTTATGCTGTTAGATGCATTGCTCACCTTTAGTATTTACAATGTGCCAGATTGCTGTAGAGGGTTTCCCTCGGTGGATTTATACTACAATCCTTAGTGTATTTACATTGTATTTAGTAGATTTTACACTATAATTATCTTTTGGATTTACACTGTAATCCTTAGTGGAGTTACATTGTATTTTTCTTAGTAGATTCCACACTGTAATTATCTTTTGGATTTACACTGGATCATGAGGTATTGGCATGCTCATCTTGAGCAGCAAGAACTATCTAGCGGGAGAGAGGAGGGAGCGTTGGAGGAACCGGATGAAGACCAGTTTCATCGGGATTATGCTCATCGTGATGACCGCAGCTCTCTTCTATGTGATGGTAGTTTAGATGATCGATATCGACTTGTAATGTGAAGACAAACTCGCTACTCGCGGTCTCGAGACTTGTAATGTTCTATCTTTGTTCGGTCTTTTGAATTCGGAGACTAATATGATGATTTGTATTCGGAGACTAATCTTCTATTGTATTCGATGAATCTGCTGTTGCTGTGTGGTGTTGTCTAAATTCTGTCCAATAATATATTTTGTAACCTGTGAAAATATCAGAAAAGAAAAAAAATTCCTAATATTCATACTAGTGGCGCACCACTCAAGACTCTAATGGCGCACTGTAAAAAAGACTCTAATGGCGTATCAGCCACTAGTGCGCCATTAGTATGCCAAAGCACACGGGTACATATGGCCCCTGGGAGGCATACTAATGGCGCACTGTTGGCTATACTAATGGCGCACGGCTTGATGCGCCATTAATACGCCATTAGTATTTAATTCTAATGGCGTGGTGCTAGTGGCGCACCACCAGTGCGCCATTAGTAGGCAAAACTGGTGCGCCACTAGCATGCCTTTTCCTAGTAGTGAACCACTGCTTTCCCTGATGTGCACTAAGGATCTCTATACAAAAATAATAATTGTAATACAACTGTTACAGTGATTGGCGATTTTAGGGACCGTCCATCCACTTCAATCAAACGGTGGAGAAATAAGAATTACGAGGAGTTACGAGACGAAAAGTTTTTTTTTGAAGACTAGGAATTGGCACCAATGAATATTTGATTACAATGTAGGAAAAATGTAGGAAGTCATGATCAATGGGAAATTTTCTAGGTTACACTCAATGGAGTTTTCATTTGTAGTTAAGTATAGAAGTGTTCACAGGGAAGATTCGTAGGGTTATTAATCCCACAAACCTAACCAACTCTCTGGCTAGAAGGTTTAGGAAACGTTGTTGTAGGGACAACACGTATTTGGTATACCATGCACTATACTGATACGCCTGTAAGAGCTCAAAACACTAGGATTTTGAATGCATGTCTTTAATAAATGATTTACAGCAAGCGAACACATGAAAAAAAATTTAAAGAATGAAAAAGAGCGGAGAGGATGGTGCATTGAACTTGAGTGATTCTCTGATTCACATGATTTTGAGTGTATGGTAATAGACATGCCACTCAGATCATAATTGTTGACTTTGTAACAAAGTTTATTTAATTGCACGACATGGAAAAATGATTTTTTTAGAAGAGGTTTGAGTGGATGCAAATTTTCCATAGCAATATAGTGCAAAAGAAGTCTTAGAAAAAAATCCTGTGAGATTCAATCCTACAAATCAAACATTTTTTATTCGATAAAGGACACTATTATTAACTCATAATGTACCATCAAGGGGATACAAACACAATGAGCACACACACTCAGCCTCTGCATGACTAGGATGCACACAACCAACACCAACGCGCGCACACACACAAACAAAAGACCATAACAGTAGATAGCAAAATTCATATAGGATCAAAGCTATGTCTAGGCGGATGCACACAAAAACCCGATGATGATCCATGTTGAGCACTTGCACACAAACAAAGATGATGCAAACATACATGATCCGAAGGTGGACACAACCACGCGAACTTAACATCATGCTCGCACTAGGCAAGCAGCCTGACAGTCAAGAGTCGTCTACAAGAACAATTTCTAAGAAATGCTCCAAAATACCTATGAAAAATCTTTGCAATAGTTAGGCTCTCAAAGTACAATACGACGACGCTTGAGGTTATGTCAAAATCCCTATGAATTTGGATGGTAGAAATGCACCTCACAAAAAAATGTCAATCTCAAAGTTATGGTCGGAAAGGGTTTTTTCGTGCACCTTTTTCATGGTATACTAATCGATGGAATACTAGAATCCTTAGAACCTTTTTCATGGTTCAGTGGGGTGGGAAGGATACTAATCATTAGAACCTTTTTCATGGTATACTAATCAACGGAATACTAGAATCTTTTACATAGAATTAATACGATCAAATTGTACGCAAAATCCTAAAGAATTTCATGTAATCAAGGATGCTCAGTTGAATGGTGCATATCAGTTTGATATGTCTTGGAGATCGATATGACGATAAGTTATGCTTATTGTCTATAATCAGTAATAGGCGTCCATTTGGGAAACATGTTATAGTGCATGTATATCAAATATATCATACGTCTGCTTACCATAAAGATATAAATTGTTGATGGAAAAATGCATCCTTGTTTGCAAAACTTATAGGCAAACTAGAATTAGTGTTCCTTTACATTTCATTTTGTTAATATCGTTTGCCTCAAACCTAAAACTGGATCATAAATCCTAATTTTTTAGTTCTAAAAAGTCCAAGTCTTAGTCAAGGTTATGTGTGAAGCGGCAATGGTTCGATTTTTTTAGAAACACCGAGTACAATGTAGGCACGCTTTGAAGACATTGAGTCACGGAGCTTCAAGATTGACGAATACAACACATGACCCACCAAAAGAATAATTTCGCCTTAGTGAGACACAAAAGAGCATCGAGCCTATGGTTTGACCCTCCATGTGCTGGGAGTATAACCACCCTCGGAAATATCCAAGCACAAGTTGGTTTTTGACAATGTTTGGATGTTGATCCAATGGCGCAGAAAGTAGATATGGATATGGTTTTTCCGCAAGCAATTTAGAGATAAAGGACCGATTTATCAAATGAGGGTAATGGATTAATTATTACTCCCTTCGTCCGAAAATACTTTCCTAGAAATGGATGTATCTAGACTTATTTTAGTTATAGATATATCAATTTTATTCATTTTTAGGACAAGTATTTACGGAGAGAGGGAATACTTATCTGTTCAACAAGGGTAAGTTAATTGGCTTCTGTAATCCAATGTCTTAAAATTGTTTGATTCAAAGGGTTTTCTTTAAAAAAAGGATTTTCGTCCTATAGAATCCTACTGTGTGGTCTTTAGGATTGTAAACCATAGGATTTTTTTTCTTATGATTTATTTGCACTAGATTTCAAAGAAAGTTCTCCATCAACTTCAACATCTTGAAAGGAATTCTACGTCTTTCCGTGATGCAATCAAATAAACGAAAAACATGTAGGATTCGAATGGACATAATGTTGCTATCCTACTATTTCGGCGTTTATAGAATCTTGCACATTGGAGTGGCCATGAATATAATGGGGGCACTTCACAATTCGCGCACATCCTTGAATTGGATTTGGGTATGGCATACATATGTAGTACGGACTGTAGAAAACGAATTAGGGTAAGCACGTGTATCATGTATGTGTATTAGTGTATACCTGGGATGAAGGCTGTTCTTGACAACCTTCTGGCCGTACTTTCTCCACTTGTATCCGTCGTCCAGCACGTCCACTTCGCTCCTGGTCTGGAAGCAGAACCGCGGCTCCCTCATCTTCCTCCTCACCTTCATCTTCCCCTTCTCCGCCCCCTTCCACCTGCACGGCCACCACCACCACCATCCATCACCATACACATCAGTCCCGTAGCTAGTTCTTGAAACCCTAGCTGTTAGCACTATCACACGTCCAATCGTCCACACTAACACGATACTGTATAGCAGGTAGCAATACACATCTCACCATGAGCTCGGGACATGGCAGCTGGCCGTGGTGGTAGTAGTAGCACTAGCAATCTCGTTGCCCGCTCTGGCCGCCGATGTGCCCGCCTGAGAAAAAAATCCAAATTCCTAAGGAATCAAGCAAGAAACACCATGCAAGGCGTTCGAGCATGCACGTCAGCGCTGGTTACCTCGCCGGTGCCGCCCAAGGGCGCGAACCCGGTGGGCTTCTCGCAGGCGGCGGCGGAGTGGCAGAAGGGGATCCCCGGAAGCAGCGGGTACAGGCCTCCGCCATGGTCCGAAGAGAACATCAAGCCGTGGTTCCCGGGCTGCTCTTGGAGCACCAGCGGCATCTGGTGAGGCTTGTGCTGGTTCGGCAATGGAGCGAGGAGGGGAGGGGATGCGTACGGATCGAGCGCGTAGAGGCTGGGAAGGCACGCCCCCAGCTGGCTACCCCCTTCCATGCAGGATCATGCAAGCGATGGATCAGCGCGGCCTGGCTAGCTTACCTTGGGGGCATGAGATGCCAAGGAGAGGATAGAGAGAGGCTGACCGAGAGAGAGAGGTAGGTGATTTCTTGCCTAGGTTAGAGAGAGAAAGGGGAACAAGAGCGGTGGGCAAGCTATAGCTGGGAAGGGGACTGGACAGACCCACCCTTTAAAGAGCCTTTTGCTCAAAATTGTGGTACTGCTCGTTGCTGTAGCTGCTCGATCCTGCAGATTCATCTATCGGCTCCTGTTTTTGTAGCTTGTGTGATGATGCTTACCAGGTATAATAGCAACTTTAACAACCGTACGATCTAAATAAACGGGTGTTTTGTTTGTTCTTTATTCCTTTGGATCAGTGTGTTGGTCTTCTTTTGTAAATGATTTGATCGTGCATCCAACGTGTGAAATCAAATCTCATCCTCACGGCAGCCCGACATCCATTTTTAATCATTCGCACATATTTTTGGTTGGTATTTGCACATTATTTTTATTTTATTAAAGGCATTTTGGTGCATACATTTTTTTACCAAATCTTGTTACGAATACAAGATCAAAAGAAACAAGAACACAATTAGATATTTTAAAAGATGTTTAACTTTCATAACTGTTCCTACTAGTTGGACTAATATCTTGTCTATGTCTTCATTGTTGATCTGCGGATTCTTAAGCTTAAGAACGTTCTCCTTCGATTCTAAAGAAGTAGACGGCGTTTCTTCTTTGGTCTCTTCTTTAGTCTCATCTAGCTTCAATTCTAGCTAGAAGTGCACGACCATCTAACAAATTTCATGCGATCAATAGATCGATGTATTCTTTTTTCTAATACCAAAAGTTGCATCCCTCCTACATACAAAATTGAGCAAATAAGTTACCGAAATTGCATCGAATCAAAGATAAAAAGGTTGAACAAAAACCACGTACCCCGTCAATTTTACACTTGACGAACACCCAACCGGGATGTTCCGACGTCATAGAAATGCGTCGGACGACCTGCCATGGGCAGTCGTCGCGCTTTATGAACGACAATGGTGAGTCGGCAAGCCTCTGGGCCAGCGCCGAGCTAGGGCGACGGCGGGCCGTGGCTTTGCCGGCGAACAGACGACGAAACAAATCTAAGCGGCTAGAGGCGGATTGAGCACCTGCATGTGGCACCGGGGTATTGCCCAGGCTGGGTGGATCGGTACCCGGCCAATCCATGCCAAGCGCAGTCGCCGGCGGCCGGATTCAGCAAATCCCACCGGTAGGATGTGCCAAATCTTGTCGCCACCACCGCAGATCTACCACTAGGCCTCCCGCACCGGGACGAAGGAGGCACCTCGTCGGTGGATGTGCTGTTGGGTGGAGGAGAGAGGAGGTTAGAGAGCAAGGTGGTGGGAAAAAATGGGCGTCGGCCTAGGGTTTGTGCACTTGCGGTGACGGGTGGGGGAAGGGGATAAAAAGGCGAGTCTGAGCCACCAACGAGCGGGCCAGGGGAAGGAGCACGCAGGCGAGGCGCGTGTCCCGTGTCCACGCCGACGCAAACACCGCCCAAATTTGGGCCTGGAATGGGCCGCAGACGGACAAAAAACGGACGCGCATTCGTTTCGGTCGCCGCATTGGGCCTAGTTTTATGTCCAGGACGACCCAAATGGACACGCACGTGTAAAATGTGTCGCCCGATTAAAGTTTCTCTAAACTAGCTAGCTATGTACTTGCGGGACTCCGGACACCTTTTAAATTGGGTATCCCAAATGTCCGCAAATGCGTCTGGACTTCCAAACTCTCCCAAACGGAAAGCAACTTTGGGGGACTTTGGGAGAGTCTGGACATCCGTCAAGCAACCAAAAGGCACCACATCCGATATCCCCTATCTCTCCGCAACCGTGACATGCATATGTATCGAGGGACATTTAGAGGACATGGTTGGATGACCGTCTTCCTCATCAGTGTCCGTGGACTAGTCCCCATCAGTCTTCGAACAAATAGTGTGTCTGTTTTAGGCCTCAATGTTCGAGAGGCCCTCATGCAACAAGTTTCTAAGTTGGTTCTCTGTCCAAAGCACATGGAGCTAGATTATGCATTGTTTTTCTAAAAGAAAATTCCGATTGTGAGAGTCATATGGTTGATGAATGATAAACCTTTTATTCACATAAAAACAATGTACCGTATGGAACAATAATGTTCCCTACTTTTGAGGGTTTGTAGTAGAGTTATGTGACTGCACTTAGTTGGTGGTGATGACGACGTTGATCGAATGCAATTTTCCTCGAGCCTTTCCATCGGACGGTGTCAACCGTGGCGATTCGATGACTCATTGGCGTGAATTCATGACAATCTGCCGGTTTGTAGAGGTTAGGGTTTCTTTTTATAGCGGTGAGGACGGCCCCCCTTTGCAGTTTGGTCCTCTACCTCCTCTCTATCACGTTGGTATGCCCTTCGGTGCCAGCGTGAGCCCCTGTGAGCTGTGTTGGAGGTTGCAATAATGAATGTGTGGATCTTCAGTTGACGACGACTTCATCGGTTTCTTCTCTAGGGCGCTGGTTCGGTAGGACCATGGCCTTGAGAACTTCTCATCCTCCGACGATAAAGAGGTAACAACGGCACACCATAACTGTTGGGAAACGTCGCATGGGAAACAAAAAAATTCCTACGCACACGCAAACCTATCCATGGTGATGAGCATCTACGAGAGGGAGAGTGGATCTACGTACCCTTGTAGATCGCTAAGCGGGAAGCGTTAAGAAACGCGGTTGGTGTAGTCAAACATCTTCGCGATCCAAATCGCAGAGCGTCCCGCGATCTCATCACGATCCGTCCCGCGATCCAATCACGATCCGTCCCGTGAACACATCACTATCCGTCCCAAGATCTCATCACGATCCGTATCACGATCTTGATCACGATCTGTCCCGCGAACTCATCACGATCCGTTCCGCGATCACATCACGAACCGTCTCGCGATCTCGATCACGGTCCTTCCGATCTAGCGCCGAACGGACGGCACCTCCGCGTTCAGCACACGTGCAGCTTGATGACGATCTCCACCGTCTTGATCCAGCAAGAGGAGGTGGAGAGGAGAGAGAGTTCACCGACAGCGTGACGACGCTCCGGTGATGGTGGTGGAGCAATTCCGGCAGGGCTTCGCCTAAGCGCTGCAGAAATCCGATCTAGAGGAGCACCGGTGAAACGGGTAGCACGTGGCCGTAAAATTGTATCCAAACAGCCCCAATCCACCAGTATATATAGGAGGAGAGGAGGAGGGGGGTGGCGCACCAAGTTCCTCTAGGGGATTCGGCCGGCCAAGGAGGAGCAATCCTACTCCTACTCCAATCCTAGTTGGAGTAGGATTGCTTCCTATTGGCTGATTTCCCCCTTTTTCCTTTAGGACTTCCTCTCCCTGCGCCATGGGCCTTTGTGGCTGTTTCCCCAGCCCATTAAGGGCTGGTTATTATTCTCCCACAGCCCATGGACCTCTTGGGGTCGAATACCCCTCCCGGAGGTCCCCCGGTACACTACCGATGAGCCCGAAACTCTTCCGGCGACCAAACCGGGACTTCCTATATATGAATCTTTACCTCCGGACCATTCCGGAGCTCCTCATGACGTCCGGGATCTCATCCGGGACTCCGAACAAACTTCAGTCACCACCATACATAACTCTACACTACCGAAACGTCACCAAACCTTAAGTGTGCAGACCCTGCGGGTTCGAGAACTATGTAGACATGACCGAGACACCTCTATGTCCAATAACCAATGGTGGGACCTAGACGTCCACATTGGTTCCCACATATTCTACGAAGATCTTTATCGTTCGAACCTCTGTGTCAAGGATTCAGTTAATCCCGTATAACGTTCCCTTTGTTCTTCGGTATGTTACTTGCCCGAGATTCGATCGTCGGTGTCTCCATACCTAGTTCAACCTCATTACTGGCAAGTCTCTTTACTCGTTCCGTAATACAAGATCCCGCAACTAACAATTAGTCACATTGCTTGCAAGGCTCATTGTGATGTTGTATTACCGAGTGGGCCCTGAGATACCTCTCCGTCACACGGAGTAACAAATCCAATCTCGATCCATGCCAACTCAACAGACACCATCGGAGATACCTGTAGAGCACCTTTATAGTCACCCAGTTACGTTGCGACGTTTGATACACACAAGGCACTCCTCCGATATCCGTGAGTTGCATGATCTCATGGTCATAGGAACACATACTTGACATGCGGAAAACAGTAGCAATAAACTGACATGATCATATGCTACGTTTGTAGTTTGGGTCTTGTCCATCACATCATTCTCCTAATGACGTGATCCCGTTATCAAATGACATCTCATGTCCATGGCTAGGAAACCTTAACCATTTTGATCAACGAGCTAGTCTACTAGAGGCATACTAGGGACATGGTGTTGTCTATGTATCCACACATGTATCTGAGTCTCCGATCAACACAATCATAGCATGAATAATAAATGATTATCATGAACAAGGAAATATGATAACAACTAATTTATTATTGCCTCTAGGGCATATTTCCAACAGTCTCCCAGTTGCACTAGAGACAATAATCTAGTTCACATCACCATGTGATTCGCATTGTTATGAATCTAACACCCAATGAGTTCTGGGGCTCGATCATGCTTTGCATGTGAGAGAGGTCTTATAGTCAACGGGTCTGCGATATTCAGATCCATGTGTACTTTGCAAATCTCTATGTCAAACCGTAAACACTGCTACCACACTCCACTTGGTACTAATTCCAAATGGTTGCTCCGCAATACGTATCCAGATTGCTACTACGAGTCATCCGGATTAGTGTTAAAGCTTGCATCGACGTAACTCCTTACGACGAACCCTTTATCACCTCCATAATCGAGAAACAATTCCTTTAGTCTTTTAGTCACTAAGGATAATGTTGACCGTTGTCCAGTGATCCACTCCTGGATCACTCTTGTACCCCTTGACGGACTCATGGCAAGGCACACACAAGTGCGGTACACAGCATGACATACTATATAGAGCCTATGGCTAGAGCATAAGGGACGACGTTCGTCCTTTCTCTTTGTTCTGCCGTGGTCGAGCTTTGAGTCTCATTCAACTTCATACCCTACAAATCAGGTGAGAACTCTTTCTCTGACTGATCCATTTTGAACTCTTTCAAAATCTTTGTCAAGGTATGTACTCATTGAAAGTCTCATCAAGTCATCTTTGATCTATCTCTATAGACCTTGATGCTCAATGGGTAGTTTAATCCAGGTTTTACTTTGAAAATCACTTTCCAAATAACCGCTTATGCTTTCCAGAAATTCTACATTATTTCCGATCAACAATATGTCATCTACATATACTTATCAGAAATTCTATAGTGCTCCCACTCACTTTGTTGTAAATACAAGTTTCTCGTAAACTTCGTATAAACTCAAAAACTTTGATCAACTCATCAAAGCGTATATTCCAACTCCGAGATGCTTGCTTCAGTCCATAGAAGGATCACTGAAGCTTGCTCACCTTTTAGCATCCTTAGGACTGACAAAACCTTCTGGTTGTATCACATACAACTGTTCCTCAAGTAAACCGTTAAGGAAACGATGTTTTGACATCCATCTGCCAGATTTCATAATTGAAAAATGCAGCAACTGCTAACATAATTCCAACAGACTTTAGCACCGCTACGAGTGAGAAAGTCTCATCGTAGTCAACTCCTTGAACTTGTCACAAACATCTTTGCAACAAGTCGAGCTTTACAAATGGTGACATTTACCATCAGTGTATGTCCTCATTTTAAAGATCCATTTGTATTCAACCACCTGCTGTCCAACGAGCAAGTCTACCAAAGTCTATACTTGGTTCTCATACATGGATCCTATCTCGGATTTCATGGCCTCCAACCATTTGTCGGAATCCGGGCCCATCATCGCTTCTTCATAGCTCGTAGGTTCATCGTTGTCCAACAACATGACCTCCAAGACAGGGTTGTCGTACCGCTTAGGAGCAGTACACATCCTTGTCGACCTACGAAGTTTGATAGTAACTTGATCCTGAAGCTTCATGATCATCATCATTAACTTCCTCTTCAACTAACGTAGGCTTCACAGAAACATCTTTCTGCGCTGCGCTACTCTCTGGTTGAACAAAGGTTTAACAACCTCATCAAGTTCTATCTTCTTCCCACTCAATTCTTTCGAGAGAAACTTTTTCTCGAGAAAGGAACCAGTTTTAGCAACAAACACTTTGCACTCGGATCTGAGATAGAAGGCATACCCAACTGTTCTTAGGGTATTCTATGAAGATACATTTGTCCGCTTTGGGTTCTAGCTTATTCTGTGAAAACATTTTCCACACAAGCATTGCAGCCCCAAACATTAAGAAATGACAGCTTAGGTTTCTATCAAACCATAATTCACACGGTGTCATCTCAACGGATTTAGATGGTGCCCTATTTAAAGTGAATGTCGTTGTCTCTAATGCATAACCCCAAAATTATAGTAGTAAAACGATAAGAGACATCATAGCACGCACCATATCCAATAGAGCATGACTATGATGTTCGGACACACCATCACACTATGGTGTTCCAGGTGGCGTTAGTTGTGAAACAAATTTCACATTGTCTTAAGTTGTATGCCAAACTCGTGACTCAGATATTCACCTCCACGATCATATCACAGTCATTTTTATCTTCTTGTCAGGATGATCTTTAAACTTCACTCTGAATTTGCTTGAACCTTTCAAACGATTCGGACTTGTGTTTCATTAAGTAAATATACACTATATCTACTCAAATCATCAGTGAAGTTAAGAAAATAACGATATCCACTACACGCTACAAGACTCACTAGATTGCATACATCAACATGTATCATTTCCAATGAATCAATTGCCCGCTCCATCCAACGGGGTCCTTTAGTCATCTTGCCCAAGAGGCATGGTTCGCATGTCTCAACCGATTCGAAATCGAATGAGTCCAAATATCCATCAGCATGGAGTTTCTTCATGCGCTTTATACCAATATGACATTTTGCGACAGTGCCACAAGTGTGTGGTACTATCATTATTTAACTTTGTATCTTTTGACATCAATGTTATGAACATGTGTATTACTACGATCAAGATTTCAACAAACCATTCTCACCGGGTGCATGACCATTGAAGGTATTATTCATGCGCTTTATACCAATATGACATTTTGCGGCAGTGCCACAAGTGTGTGGTACTATCATTATTTAACTTTGTATCTTTTGACATCAATGTTATGAACATGTGTATTACTACGATCAAGATTTCAACAAACCATTC
This sequence comes from Hordeum marinum, assembly GCA_022496015.1. Classification (NCBI taxonomy): domain Eukaryota; kingdom Viridiplantae; phylum Streptophyta; class Magnoliopsida; order Poales; family Poaceae; genus Hordeum; species Hordeum marinum. The sequence goes on from CM039673.1 coordinate 438,514,292, forward strand.
TCACCGGGTGCATGACCATTGAAGGTATTATTCATGTAAACAGAATAACCATTATTCTCTAACTTAAATGAATAACCGTATTGCAACAAACATGATCTAATCATGTTCATGCTCAACGCAAAACACCAAATAACATTTATTTAGGTTCGTCACTAATCTTGAAGGTAGAGAGAGCGTGCGATGTTGATCACATCAACCTTGGAAACATTTCCAACACACATCGTCACCTCACCCTTAGCTAGTTCTCCGTTTATTCCGTAGCTTTTATTTCGAGTTACTAACATTTAGCAACCGAACCGGTATCCAATACCCAGGTGCTACTAGGAGTACTAGCAAGGTACACATCAATAACTCGTATATCAAATATACTTCTGTCGATGTTGCCAGCCTTCTTATCTACCAAGTATCTAGGGTTGTTCCGCTTCAGCGACCTCTCACCTCATAATAGAAGCACTTAGTCTCGGGTTTGAGTTCAACTTTGGGTTGCTTCACTCGAGCAGCAACTGACTTGCTATCCGTGAAGTTTCCCTCCTTGCTCTTGCCCTTTTCGAAACTAGTGGTTTGATTAACCATCAACACTTGACGCTCCTTCTTGATTTATACCTTCGCGGTGTCAAACATCGCGAACAGCTCAGGGATCAATACTTCTATCCCTGGTGTTTTATAGTTCATCACTAAGTTCCAGCAGCTTTAGTGACAGTGACTTGGAGAACTATATCAATCATTATCTTATCTGGAAGATCAACTCCCACTTGATTCAAGCGATTGTAGTACCCAGACAATCTGAGTACATGCTCAACGATTGAGCTATTCTCCTTCATCTTACAGGCAAAGAATCTTGTTGGAGATCTCATATCTCGCAACACAGGCACAAGCCTTAGATCACAATCTCTGCTCCTAGAACATCTCATATGTTCTGTGACGTTCAAAACGTTTCGGAGCCTCAATTCTAAGCCGTAATGCATGACGCACTAAACTATCAAGTAGTCATCGAAACGTGCCTGTCAGATGTTCACAACATCTACAGACGACGCTAGAGGGGGTGGCGCACCGAGCGGTGCATTAAGGACATAAGCCTTCTGTGCAGCAATGAGGACAATCCTCAGATCACAGACCCAGTCCGCAATATTTCTACCAACATCTTTCAACTCTATTTCTCTAGGAACATATAAAAATTTAAGGGAGCTACAGCGCGAGCTAGTAATCTACAACATAATTTGCAAAGACACTATTGACTATGTTCATGATAATGAGTTCAATTAATCATATTACTTAATAACTCCCACTCAAATTGACATCCCTCCGATCATTCGAGTGATACATGATCCAAATTCACCAACTCAAGTCCGATCATCACGTGAGTTGAGGTGGCTGCAATGGTGAACATCATTATGTTGATCATATCTACTATATGACTCATGTTCGACCTTTCGGTCTCTTGTGTTCCGAGGCCATGTCTGTACATGCTAGGCTCGTCAAGTTTAACCCGAGTGTTCTGCACGTGCAAATCTGGCTTGCACCCGTTGTATGTGAACGTAGAGTCTATCACACCCGATCATCACGTGGTGTCTCAACACGACGAACTTTCGCAACGGTGCACACTCGGGGAGAACACAATTTATCTTGAAATTAAGCGAGGGATCACCTTATAATGCTACCATCGTCCTAAGAAAAACAAGGTGCATAAAAAGGATTAACATCACATGCAAATCATAAGTGACATGATATGGCCATGAACTTGTGTTTAAGATCTCCATCTTCAAAACACCGGCATGATATCCATCGTCACCGGCATGACACCATGATCTCCATCAACGTGTCACCATCGGGGTTGTCACGCCCTGCATGCTTCTACTACTATTGCTACCGTAGCGATAAAGTAAAGCATTACATAGCGCTTAATGATTGACACGCAGGTCATACAATAATTAAAGACAACCCTATGGCTCCTGCCGGTTGCTGTACTCATCGACATGCAAGTCATGATAATCTGTACATCACATGATCATCTCATACATCACATATATCACATCATGTAATTGGCCATATCATATCACAACATACCCTGCAAAAACAAGTTAGACGTCCTCTAATTGTTGTTGCATGTTTTACGTGGCTGCTACGGGTATGTAGCAAGAACAATTCTTACCTACGCAAAAACCACAACGGTGATACACTAGTTGCTTTTCAACCTTATCAAGGACCGCCTTTGTCAAATCCGATCCAACTAAAGTAGGAGAAACTGACACCCGCTAGCCATCTTTTGCAACAAGTGCAGTTGAGGGAACCGGTCTCTCGTAAGCGTACGAGTAAGGTTGGTCCGGTCCGCTTCATCCCACAATACCACTGAACCAAAACACGACCAAGGGAGGAAGCAATCTAAGCATCAACGCCCACAAACCTTTTGTGTTCTACTCGAGATCTCATCGAACCATCACATGATGCCACTGTTGGGAAACGTCTCATGGGAAACAAAAATTTTCCTACGCACACGCAAACCTATCCATGGTGATGAGCATCTACGAGAGGGAGACTGGATCTACGTACCCTTGTAGATCGCTAAGCGGGAAGCGTTAAGAAACGCGGTTGGTGTAGTCGAACATCTTCGCGATCCAAATCGCCGAGCGTCCCGCGATCTCATCACGATCCGTCCCGCGATCCAATCACGATCCGTCCCGTGAACACATCACTATCCGTCCCGCAATCTCATCACGATCCATATCACGATCTTGATCACGATCTGTCCCGCAAACTCATCACGATCCGTTCCGTGATCACATCACGAACCGTCTCGCGATCTCGATCACGGTCCTTCCGATCTAGCGCCGAACGGACGGCACCTCCGGGTTCAGCACACGTGCAGCTTGATGACGATCTCCACCGTCTTGATCCAGCAAGAGGAGGTGGAGAGGAGAGAGAGTTCACCGGCAGCATGACGGCGCTCCGGTGATGGTGGTGGAGCAATTATGTCAGGGCTTCGCCTAAGCGCTGCAGAAATCCGATCTAGAGGAGCACCGGTGAAACGGGTAGCACGTGGCCGTAACATTGTATCTAAACAGCCCCAATCCACAGTATATATAGGAGGAGAGGAGGAGGAGGGGGGATAGCGCACCAAGTTCCCCTAGGGGATTCGGCCGGCCAAGGAGGAGCAATCCTACTCCTACTCCAATCCTAGTTGGAGTAGGATTGCTTCCTATTGGCTGATTTTCCCCTTTTCCCTTTAGGACTTCCTCTCCCTGCGCCATGGGCCTTTGCGGCTGTTTCCCCAGCCCATTAAGGGCTGGTTATTATTCTCCCACAGCCCATGGACCTCTTGGGGTCGAAATACCCCTCCCGGAGGTCCCCCGGTACACTACCGGCACTCCCGGTACACTACCGATGAGCCCGAAACTCTTCCGGCGACCAAACTGGGACTTCCTATATATGAATCTTTACCTCCGGACCATTACGGAGCTCCTCGTGACGTCCGGGATCTCATCCGGGACTCCAAACAAACTTCGGTCACCACCATACATAACTCTACACTACCGAAACGTCACCAAACCTTAAGTGTGCAGACCGTGCAGGTTCGAGAACTATGTTGACATGATCGAGACACCTCTATGGCCAATAACCAATGGCGGGACCTGGACGTCCACATTGGTTCCCACATAGTCTACGAAGATCTTTATCGGTCGAACCTCTATGTCAAGGATTCAGTTAATCCCGTATAACGTTCCCTTTGTTCTTCGGTATGTTACTTGCCCGAGATTCGATCGTCGGTGTCTCCATACCTAGTTCAACCTCGTTACTGGCAAGTCTCTTTACTCGTTCCGTAATACAAGATCCCGCAACTAACAATTAGTCACATTGCTTGCAAGGCTCATTGTGATGTTGTATTACCGAGTGGGCCCTGAGATACCTCTCCGTCACACGGAGTAACAAATCTCAGTCTCGATCCATGCCAACTCAACAGACACCATCGGAGATACCTGTAGAACACCTTTATAGTAACCCAGCTACGTTGCGATGTTTGATACACACAAGGCACTCCTCCGATATCCGTGAGTTGCATGATCTCATGGTCATAGGAACACATACTTGACATGCGGAAAACAGTAGCAATAAACTGACACGATCATATGCTACGTTTGTAGTTTGGGTCTTGTCCATCACATCATTCTCCTAATGACGTGATCCCGTTATCAAATGACATCTCATGTCCATGGCTAGGAAACCTTAACCATCTTTTGATCAACGAGCTAGTCTACTAGAGGCATACTAGGGACATGGTGTTGTCTATGTATCCACACATGTATCTGAGTCTCCGATCAACACAATTATAGCATGGATAATAAACGATTATCATGAATAAGGAAATATGATAACAACTAATTTATTATTGCCTTTATGGCATATTTCCAACAATAACCATATGAGGGAGCTTTAAGTTCTCATGATTTCTTCACTTTCCTTAGCAATCAAATAAGGTCATGTGTGTGCTGCAATTCAAAATTGTTGTTCAATAATTCGGTGCATGTAAACCATTGCCCAAGAAAAAAAATGGTCTCTCAACAAGTGACAAATTATAGTAGGCCACCAGAACAATTCTATATTGGATATCTTGGTACCAAAATTACTGAAAATATCTAGAATCTGTATGGGTCAAACGATGACACAACGACAATTTTTGTGACATGTGGTAGCCTGTTTTAGCACAAAAAATTGAAGAGGAATTAGGAAAATTGGGAGAAGTAAACAACCATATTTTCTTAAATTTTTAGCAAATTCAAAGAAAAAAATATAGATCGTACTCTAAGAGTTCATATAATTTGGAAAATACATATAAGAATTTCAATCCTTTTTCTAAAACAAAAATTTAAAGAAATTTTACTAATACTAGGTAATTGCCCATGTGTTCAACCAAAAGATAAATATCCTAGTATGTTACCCCATGATTTACATGCCCATATTAATGGAAATAATTGTTTATAAAATCACTTATTTGGTAAGACCTTATTGTTTTAATAATAAACCATGATTTTATTTGGTAAGTCAATAAAGGTGAGATAGTTAAGAACATTTTTTAAGCAAACTGGTAAAAAACCAGAGATGGAGGGGGGGGGGGGCAATAAAAAAGGAGAGGTTGCGGGGGGAGGGACGTATGTAACATTGAATGAAGTACTCTGCCTGGTAGGAAAGGAAGACTGTTCTTTATTTTAGTAGTCGCAAAAATTGTAAGCCGCGTCCCGGTGTCGCATGTGTCCAAAGGGGCGGCGCAGTGGGCCGAGATCGCCCGCATCCGCTCGTCCATGACGAAGGAGTAGCGGAACGAGCAGCGGTACGCCGCCGACAACCACACTATGTGGTCCATGTACTTCGTGCACCGCCGCGAGGAGCAGATCGCCTCCACCAATGACGTCATCCCCCGCAGCCGCCTCAACGCCGACGGGCGGCGCGAGTGGTGAGGTGTGCCCAGGCGCACCCTCGAGGCCGTCCTCGACCACATCGAGACCGGCAACGTGCCGCGCCTCGAGTACCTGCCGCGGCCATCCTTCTCTCGCCGCCGTGGCAGCTCCTGGACTTCGCGGCGGATGCAGCCGGGGTCGTCCTCGTCGTCGGGCTTCGGCTCGCCGGCGCTTCGCCCCGTCAAGCCCGAGACGGAGGAGACGCCGCTCGGGCGCCGCACTCGTGGCGGCGCCCTCGCCATCACCGAGGGTGCCCAGCCTTCCCGCACTCCCTCCGCCTGGTACGGCCAAAGCCCTCACCATCACTGAGGCTGCTCCCCGTGAAACCGGAGCACACCGACATGGTGGCCCCCGACGACGAGTCCGCCCTCAAGTGGGCGAAGGTGCGCCACCAGCGTCGCGCGTACCTGGAGCTCCAGGCCCGTCGCTGCGAGAAGGAGGGCAGCGTCATCGTCCTCGACAGCGACGAGGAGGACGAGGTCGGGCCGTCCAGCGCCCCACCGCATGTCGGCGACCCTGGCCAGGGCTGCAGCAGGGACGGCGGCGGCGCAAGCGAGGCGCGCGACGACGCCGCCGCCGACGACAACGACAACGATGACGGCGACTACACCCGCTTCTACAGGCTTCTCAGCATGTAGACTACGGCGGCGACGACGGTGACGGCGGCGGCGGCGGCGTAGTTTAGGCATAGTTTGCATGTTTTTATGTTTTTTAACAAATATCAATGAAGTATCGCCGAGTTCGTGCAAAAATCGCCGAGTTTGCAAAAGTTTGAACGGAATATTGCCGAACCCGCGGCGACCTGTGGGCCGATGACTGGGAACGAAGTCGCCCCCAGGGGCCAATCTAACGCTAGTTCGCCCTCAGGTCGCTCTTTTTCGACGCCCTGGAGGGCCGAACGACTGGAGATGCTCTAAGACATATCCTAGTGGCGGAAAAGTGATGCCTTCCCACCCATGTAGGTTCAAGCCATGATACTTGCAATTTGGATTCGTTGCACCAATTATATTATAAGGGCCTCTCCTACTGTCTTTCTATATATATAAAATAATAATTTTGACACTCGAGGAACAAAGAATATTCCACGTGGACCGTGGGAAGATTGAGGATCCAAAGATGTATTTTTTTCCTTAATAATTGCCTAAATGCCTAGCAATTAATTTCCCACATTATACACTCATTGTATGGATACAAATAAAGGGTACATTTAATAGCTGAAGCACTATGATGTACTCGCTTCTTTCTTAAATATAAATATTTTTTAAAATTTTAATACAAACTACATATAGATGTATATAGACATATTTTAAGTGCATTCATTTTGCTTCGTTTGTAGTTTGTATTGGAATCTTTAAAACGACTTATATTTCGGAATGGATGGAGTATCCCTTTTCAATCCTAAGCAGCAGTCAGACTTGTGATTCGGAAGAGTCACGTGGATAATGCAACGAAAATCATTTCAATCACAGCTTTCGTTTTGTTTCAGGTTTCAAACAGAGATCTTCCCCCACTTTGAGCAAGAAAATTCAGGAAGGGGAGATTCATAATTGCATATCATTACCGGGCGCTTGTTCGGGGTACAAGGTTTTCAGTGATTGTACTTTTTGCTCCCGGCAATTGCTCAATAATTGTGGGGGAGTTGCAACAAAAGCCTCGCACACACTTCACTGTATACGCTCCCTCTTTTCTTGAAGAATCATCACGACGACCCATCTGCCAAGATGCATCGTGGACACACAGCTCATCGACACCAGCCACCGGCAGATGTACATACGGATTTACAGATGGACGAACGATAGATGATGCATGCATGCATGCAAATGCTTACTAGAGGATGAGAGTGACAACAGCCATATGCCTATGGAGTACTTGTACTGTTATACACGCCGGCCAGTATACCGGACACAACAGTTTTTCCATTTGTATTTGGAATCTTGCTAGGCTAGCTCCTCGCCGGAAAACCCATGTGTACAGTTCTTTTTCTATGTAGTACTTAGTACGTGCGAGGGGCCGAGGGAGGAAACAAGCATAGGTAGAATTCATGGCCAATCATGCGTATCTGCGGTGGCCAGCCAGCCAGCGCTTGTGGTCATCCTGCATCTCTGCTCGTGCATATGGCCACACGCATGATACACCGATTGAAAACTAGGAGCGGGGCTGATCAGGTTCAGCTGCGCCTCAATGGCCGGGCAAGCTAGTGGTGGGGCTAGCAGGGGCAGAAGACAGCAACCATGGCCAACCAAACGCATTGCTGCAGCAGCACTCGCACTGGTGTTTTCTTTCCAGATTAACCTACAGCTATAGCGGAGCTGCCGCCAGAGGGAATTTTTATCATTGCAGATGCTGCAAAAAGCCTCTTCTTCAGGGCCATCCACCCTCCCCCAACTCAGAGAGCCACTTGCTTAATTTGCCCTACCTCATGCGATAGCATCTCTCTTTATCGCAGGAACCCAGTGCTCGTTTCTGCAGGATTGTATCCGGATCAGGGGAAGATCCAAGGGCGGCGTGAGATTGCCAATTGGTCACGAGCCATGGGAGGGAGGGAGAGAGACAGGAAGCATGTGCGGAGCAGCGGCGTTGCACAGTTCCGTTGCCAAGTCTTTCTGCATGGTTTCCCTGGAAAGGAAGGACCGCAGAGGGATGAACAGACAAGGAGTAGTACATGCATACTGGGAGTCTACTACCACAGTCCACAGTGTATAGTCTACAGATGCAGCGAGAAAAGAATAGAGACCTAAAGTGCTCGTAGCCTGAGTGTTCTTGCGTGTGCAAGTGTGCAACCATTTTCTGTCTGATCCTTTGGTCTCTCACTTTTTCATCGCTGTCTAGTCCTTGTTTTCATAGTCTACTCATCTTGCCAAAAAAATAGATATCATTGCTGGGATAGACAGCGCCATTGTCCGTTTGCTGCAGAGCAGGGCACCGAGAAGGGGGAGGAGGGGAGAGCGCTTGTCGACACTACCTCTTCTTTTTCCCCTTGAAAAATCACATATATATATATTCGTCATCCTGCGTGAGAAATTCTTATTCTTCACCCCGTCGTCAAAACCAAAATGCATGCGAGGTAATATTATGGTGTGAAGTTAAGGACGCTTAAAGTCCACCGTGACATATAAATGTGTCATGCATAGGGGTAAGATTATGGCATGCATGTGTGAGGTGAGGTAAGATTATAACATGACAAATGATAATTCAATTCATGCGAGGTAAGATTACAATATGACAGTTAGGTAAGATTACGACGTGTGTGAAGTAAAATTACCATGCTCAAAAAAAATCATGTCTTTTGCGAGTTTACACAAGGGTGAAGAATTATTTATTCTTCACCCTGGATGACGAATAGATTTTCTCTCTCTCTCTACATATATAGAAAGTCTATTCATCATTCAGAGTCTAGAATAAGTTATTCTTCACCCGAGGTAATATTACGATCGTTTCATAAATAAATTACATTTCAAATGCAAATAGTTACATTATATTGATTCACTACGTAAAGTTTGACATAATAAAATAGAAAACTAAGTCATAGGACTAGAAAAATCACATTTATGTAGATTTTACACTGTGTTTTTATATTTATAAATTTACATGACATAAATATTTTTTATGGTGACTATATATTTTCTTACGGTTTATTTTTACGTATGGAATCCGATAAAATTTACGAAATGTAAAATTACGGTGCATTGATGTGACAATAGAGGGGGTGAAGAATAACTATTCCTCATCCAGGACGACGAATAGTCAATATATACATAAATACATACATACATACATACATACATACATACATACATACATATATATATATATATATATATATATATATTTGCGAGGGTATCTGTAAGGTAGTGGTCGATCTAGTAGCTAGGGTTCATGGCGAAATGGGGAATCGATGACGTAGGAGTCCTTCTTCCTCTCACGAGTACAATATGTTACAGCTAGCTCGGCCGAAGCCGTCAGCCAAGTCCAAGCCAATTCGAACGAGACGTTACACGAGTATTTAAACTACTGGGTCCATTCTGGGCCAGCATTCCAACTGGGCCTAGTCTTGTTGCGAATGGGCCGCGTCGTGGGTCCATGAGCCGTCAGTGTATGGTTACTTGCTGCACTTGTTTCTTCAGTTAGCTCTCCTTGTCCATTGGCGCTGCTGACATTCCTCCCTCCTTGAGACGCGGCTTGACCCCAAGCCGGAGCACGGGGAAACTGCTGCTTCAGAAACTCCAAATCCTCCCAAGTAGCATCAGCTGGTGAAGAATCAGACCACTGAACTAATCCCTGGATAACAGTGCGTGCGCCTTTTTGTCGTGCCCTGTGTTGCAAGACCTTGACAGGTATCTGAAGTGCAGCTTGAACTGTAGGTAGTGTTTGATTGATAACAATGTCGCGAGGTAAGAATCGTTTCAGCTAGGACACATGAAACACTAGATGTAAGCGACTAATTGCGGGCAATTCCAACTTGTCCGCTCGGTCTCCAATCTTCTCCAGAATTTTGAACGGACCATAAAACTTGAAAGCAAGTTTGTGATTAGTTCTGGAATAGAGAGACAACTGAGCATACGGTTGAAGCTTGAGAAACACCTGATCTCCAACCTCAAAACTTCTCTCAGTTCTTTTCTTATCAACTTGACTTTTCATCCGTTGTTCGGCTCGCAACAAGTGTTGCCTAGCTGTTTCTGTGATTGTCCGATGAGATTGTAACCACTCCTGCATCTCCATGGGAGCAATTGTATCAGACTCACTAATGCCAAAGTATCTTGGAGTGTATCCATACAACACTTCAAATGGAGACTTCCCTAAAGCAGAATGACAGTTAGAATTGTACCAAAATTCACACAGGGACAACCATTTACTCCACTTGTGAGGCTGAGCACTAATAAAACACCTCAGATAACACTCCACCTGTTGATTGACCCTCTCAGTCTGGCCATCTGTCTCTGGTTGGTTTGCTGTGCTCATATTCAGTTGAGTCCCAGTCTTAGTTATCAACATTTTCCAAAAGTTACTAGTGAAGAGTGGATCTCTATCAGAGATAATAACACTGGGCATACCATGCAATTTGTAAACATGATCCAATAACACATCAACTACTTTTTGAGCATTGAAAGGATGCCTTAGAGGAATAAAGTGGCCATACTAGGAAAACTTATCAATCACCACCAGAATGCAGTTATATTGGGAAGACTGAGGAAGCCCACTGATAAAATCCATAGAAACAGTGTCCCAAGCTCTCTGGCAAAGGTGATAGCAGTCCAGGATAGGAAACTCTTTCAGGCTTAGCTTTCTGACAAATCAAACAAGACTGAACCTGAGCCAATAAACTTTTTCATACCAGACCAAGAAAACAAAGGATGAATTCTTTTGTATGTAACTGGAAATCCTGAATGTCCACCCAAGGGACTATCATGGAAAGCAGAAAAAAATCTTCTAATGTAACTCAGGGGCAGGACCAATCCAAATACTTTGCTTGTATCTCAGTAACCCATTAACCAAACTATATGGTGGTCTGGAAGCTGGTTGAATAGCTAACTGCTGCAATAGTGCCATAGATTTTTCATCTTGCTGATAATTAGCTATGATTTCAGTTAACCAAGTGGGTTGATTACTGGATATGGAGAAGAGTTGACCATTGTCAAAAGGCCTTCTAGACAAAGCATCAGTTGCACTATTTTCTTTGTCCTGTTTATACTGAATCTGATAATTCAACCCCAGTAACTTAGTAAGACATTTCTGTTGCCACACTGTGTGCAATCTCTGGTCTTGTAGATGAGCCAAACTTCTCTGGTCTGTTTTGATTATAAACTGCTGCACTTGCAAGTAGGGTCTTCACTTATCCACTGCTAGCAATATAGCCAAGTATTCCTTCTCATAGACTGACAGGGCTCTGTTCTTGGGACCCAAAGTCTTGCTAACAAAAGCCAGTGGATGGCCCTGCTGGATTAACACTGCACCAACACCATACTCACATGCATCGGTTTCTATCATGAAAGGTTTAGTGAAATGAGGCAATGCCAAAACAGGAGCAAACACCAATGCTTGTTTGAGTGTGACAAAAGCTTGTTCTGTTACACTAGTCCACACAAAAGGAATTCCCTTCTTGAGTAAATCTGTCAATGGCCTCGCAATTATGCCATAGTGCTAAATGAATTTCCTGTCATACCCACTCAAACCAAGGAAACCCCTCACTTCCTTGACATTCTTGGGAACATGCCATTGCTGAACAACCACTATTTTGTCAGGGTCAGTGGAAACACGTGCTACAGAAATAACATGTCCCAGATAAGCTATTTTTGGCTGAGAAAATTCACACTTAGACATCTTAACTCTCCATTTTTCTCTGTGTAATATAGACAACACCTCATCCAAATGGTCCCAATGTTCTCTTAGTGTTTTGCTGAACACCAAAATATCATCAAAGAATACCAAAGCACACTTCCTCAAAATAGGTGATATATCATAATTCATTGATCCTTGGAATGTACCTGGTGCTCCTGTCAAACCCATGGCCATCACATTAAATTCATAGTGTCCATTATGGGTCTGAAAAGTTGTTTTATACTCATCTCCAGGTGCTAATCTAATCTGATGGTATCCATCTTTTAGATCAAGTTTGGAAAACCAATAAGCTCCTGCCAGTTCATCCAGAATTTCATCTATCATAGGCATTGGGTACTTACTTTTTACTATAATAGCATTGAGTTATCTCTAATCGATCACCAATCTCCAAGCCCCTTCTTCCTCTTGGGAGACGTAGTAGTAAATCAAAAAAATTCCTATGTGTTCACCAAGATCTATGTATGGAGAAACCAACAACGAGTAAGGGGAGAGTGCATCTTCATACCTTTGAAGACCGCAAAGTAGAAGCGTACAAGAACGCAGTTGGTGGAGTTGTACTCACAGCGATTCAGATCGCGGTGGATTCCAATCTTAGCGCCGAACAACGGTGCCTCCGCGTTCAACACATGTGCAGCCCGGTGACGTCTCCTACGCCTTGATCCAGCAAGGAGGAAGGAGAGGTTGAGGAAGAGCTCCGGCAGCACGACAGCGTGGTGATGGTGGAGCTACGTGGACTCTGGCAGGGCTTCGCCAAGTGCTACGGAGAACGAGGAAGAGGAAGGGTAGGGCTGTGCCGAGAGAGAGAACTCGTGTGTCTGGGAGCCCCAAAACCCTCCACTATATATAGGAGGAGGGGGAGGGAGGGCGCAGCCCTAGGGTTCCCACCCTAGGAGCTGCGGCCGGCCCTAGATGGCCATCCGGCCGGCGGCCAGAGAGGGAGAGGGGAGGGCGCAACCCTAGGTGGGCCTTAGGCCCAGCTAGGCCTAGGGTTTCCCCTCCCTCCCACCTTTTCCACGCGTTGGGCCAGGGTGGAGGGCACACCAACCCACTCTAGGGTTGGTTCCTTCCACTCTCGGCCCACACAGCCCTCTGGGGATGGTGGCCCTGCTTGGTGGACCCCCAGAACCCTTTCGGTGGTCCCGGTACGTTACCAGTAATTCCCGAAACACTTCTGGTGGCCAAATCCTCACTTCCCATATATCATTCTTTACCTACGGACCATTCCGGAACACCTCGTGACATCCGAGATCTCATCCGGGACTCTGAACTACCTTCGGTAGCCACGTACACTATTTCCCTATAACCCTAACGTCATCGAACCTTAAGTGTGTAGACCCTACGGGTTCGGGAGACACGTAGACATGATCGAGACACCTCTCTGGTCAATAACCAACAACGGGATCTGGATACCCATGTTGGCTCCCACATGCTCCACGATGATCTCATTGGATGAACCACGATGTCAGGGATTCAATCAATCCCGTATACAATTCCCTTTGTCTATCGGTATGATACTTGCCCGAGATTCGATCATCAGTATCCCTATACCTTGTTCAATCTCGTTACCGACAAGTCTCTTTACTCGTTCTGTAACACATCATCCCATGGCTAACTCCTTAATCACATTGAGCTCATTATGATGATGTCTTACCGAGTGGGCCTATAGATACCTCTCCGTCACATGGAGTGACAAATCCTAGTCTCGATTCGTGGTAACCCAACAGACACTTTCGGAGATACCCGTAGTGCACCTTTATAGCCACCCAGTTACGTTGTGATATTTGGCACACCCAAAGCATTCCTACAGTATCCGGGAGTTGCACAATCTCATGGTAAAAGGAAATGATACTTGACATTAGAAAAGCTTTAGCAGACGAACTACACGATCTTGTGCTACGCTTAGGATTGGGTCTTGTCCATCACATCATTCTCCTAATGATGTGATCCCGTTATCAACGACATCCAATGTCCATGGTCAGGAAACCGTGACCATCTATTGATCAACGAGCTAGCCAACTAGCACGTTGTGGTCTATGTATTCACACATGCATTATGGTTTCTAGTTAACACAATTATAGCATGAACAATAGACAATTATCATGAACAAGAAATACAATAATAACCATTTTATTATTGCCTCTATGGCATATTTCCAACAGTCTCCCACTTGCACTAGAGTCAATAATCTAGTTACATTGTGATGAATCGAACACCCATAGCATTCTGGTGTTGATCATGTTTTGCTCGTGAGAGAGGTTTAGTCAACGGATCTGCGACATTCAGATCTGTATGTACTTTACAAATATCTATATCTCCCTCCTGAATGTAATCACGGATGGAGTTGAAGCGATGCTTGATGTGTCTTGTCTTCTTGTGAAACCTGGGCTCCTTGGCAAGGGCAATAGCTCCAGTGTTGTCACAGAATAGAGTCATCGGGCCCGACGCATTTGGAATCACTCCTAGGTTGGTGATAAACTCCTTCATCCAGACTCCTTCCATTGCTGCTTCCGAATCAGCTATGTACTCCGCTTCACATGTAGATGCCTCCACGACACTTTGTTTGCTGCTGCACCAGCTGACTGCCCCTCCATTCAAAATATACACGTATCCGGTTTGTGACTTGGAGTCGTATGGATCTGTGTTGAAGCTAGCATCGACGTAACCCTTGACGACGAGCTCTTCGGCACCTCCATATACGAGAAACATGTCCTTTGTACTTTTTAGGTACTTCAGGATATTCTTGACCGTTGTCCAGTGTTCCGCTCCGGGATCACTTTGGTACCTCCCTACCAAACTTATGGCAAGGTTCACATCAGGTCTGGTACACAGCATGGCATACATAATAGATGCTATGGTTGAAGCATAGGGGATGACACTCATCTCTTCTCTATCCTTTGCGATGGTCGGGCATTGAGTCGTACTAAATCTCACACCCTGTAACACGGGCAAGAACCCCTTCTTGGACTGATCCATATTGAACTTCTTCAATATCTTTTCAACATATGTGCTTTGTGAAAGACCTATGAGGCGTTTCGATCTATCTCTATAGATCTTAATACCTAATATGTAAGCAACTTCTCCAAGGTCCTTCACTGAAAAACACTTATTCAAGTAGTCCTTTACGCTCTCCAAAAGTTCTATATCATTTCCCATTATCAGTATGTCATCCACATATAATATGAGAAATGCTACAGAGCTCCCACTCACTTTCTTGTAAATACAAGGTTCTCCATAAACCTGTACAAACCCAAACGCTTTAATCACCTCATTAAAGCGAATGTTCCAACTCCGAGATGCTTGTACCAGCCCATAGATGGAGCGCTGGAGCTTGCATACCTTTTTAGCATCTTTAGGATCAACAAAACCTTCCGGCTGCATCATATACAGTTCTTCCTTAAGGAAGCCATTAAGGAATGCCGTTTTGACGTCCATTTGCCAGATCTCATAATCATAAATGCGGCAATTGCTAACATGATTCGGATGGACTTCAGCATCGCTACGGGTGAGAAAGTCTCATCGTAGTCAACTCCTTGAACTTGTCGATAACCCTTAGGGACAAGCCGAGCCTTGTAGACGGTCACATTACCATCCGCATCAGTCTTCTTCTTAAAGATCCATTTATTTTCAATGGCTCGCTTATCATCAGGCAAGTCCACCAAAGTCCATACTTTGTTCTCATACATGGATCCTATCTTAGATTTCATGGCTTCGAGCCATTTGTTGGAATCCGGGCCTGCCATCGCTTCTTCATAGTTCGAAGGTTCACCGTTGTCCAACAACATGATCTCCAGGACAGGGTTGCCGTACACTCTGGTGCGGAACGTGTCCTAGTGGACCTTCGACGTTTAACAGTAACTTGATCTGAAGTTTCATGATCATTATCATTAACTTGCTCTCCAGCCGGTGTAGGCTCCACGGAAACAACTTCCCATGCTGCACTACTCTCCGGTTCGAGTGGAGGTATAATTACCTCATCAAGTTCTATTTTCCTCCCCTTACTTCTTTCGAGAGAAACTCTTTCTCGAGAAAGGATCCATTCCTGGCAACAAAGACTTTGCCTTCGGATCTGAGGTAGAAGGTATACCCAATAGTCTCTTTGGGATATACTATGAAGATGAACATTTCCGCTTTGGGTTCGAGCTTCTTAGTTTGAAGTTTCTTCACATAAGCATCGCATTCCCAAACTTCTAAAAACGACAGCTTAGGTTTATTTCCAAACCATAATTCATACGGTGTCGTCTCAATGGATTTTGATGGTGCCCTATTTAAAGTGAATGCGGCAGTCTCTAATGCATATCCCCAAAATGATAGCGGTAAGTTGGTAAGAGACATCATAGATCGCACCGTATCCAATAGAGTGCGATTACGATGTTCAGACACACCATTTCGTTGAGATGTGCCAGGTGACATGAGTTGTGAAACAATTCCACATTTCCTTAGGTGCGTGCCAAACTCGTGACTTAAATATTCTCCGCCATGATCAGATCGTAGGCACTTTATTTTCCTATCATGTTGATTCTCTACCTCACCCTGAAATTCCTTGAACCTTTCAAAGGTTTCAGACTTGTGTTTCATTAAGTAGACATACCCATATTTGCTCAAGTCATCAGTGAGGGTGAGAACATAACGGTAGCCACCGCGAGCCTCGACGCTCATTGGACTGCATACATCAGTATGTATTATCTCCAACAAGTTAGCTGCTCGCTCCATTGTCCCGGAGAACGGAGTCTTGGTCATCTTGCCCATGAGGCGTGGTACGCACGTGTCAAATGATTCTAAATCAAGAGACTCCAAAAGTCCATCAGCATGGAGCTTCTTCATGCGTTTGACACCAATATGACCAAGGCGGCAGTGCCACATGTAAGTGGGACTATCGTTATCAACCTTACACTTTTTGGCACTCACACTATGAACATGTGTAACATCACGTTTGAGATTCATCAAAAATAAACCATTGACCAACGGGGCATGACCATAAAACAGTTCTCTCATATAAATAGAACAACCATTATTCTCAGATTTAAATGAGTAGCCATCTTGCATCAAACGAGATCCAGATACAATGTTCATGCTCAAAGCTGGTACTAAATAACAATTATTGAGGTTTAAAACTAATCCCGAAGGTAGATGTAGAGGTAGCGTGCCGACGGCGATCATATCGACCTTGGAACCATTCCCGACGCGCATCGTCACCTCATCCTTTGCCAGTCTCCGCTTATTCCGCAGCTCCTTCTTGGAGTTACAAATGTGAGCAACTTCACCGGTATCAAATATCCAGGAGCTACTACGAGCGCTAGTTAGGTACACATCAATAACAAGTATATCACATATACCTTTAACGTTGTCGGCCTTCTTATCCGCTAAGTACTTGGGGCAATTCCACTTCCAGTGACCGGTACCCTTGCAATAAAAGCACTCAGTCTCAGGCTTGGGTCCATTCTTGTTCTTCTTCCCGGCAACTTGCTTACCGGGCGCGGCAACAACTTTTCCGTCCTTCTTGAAGTTCTTCTTACCCTTGCCTTTCTTGAAACTAGTGGTCTTATTCACCATCAACACTTGATGCTCCTTTTTGATCTCGACCTCCGCTGATTTCAGGATCGAGTACAACTCAGGAATGGGCTTCTCCATACCCTGCATGTTGTAGTTCATCACAAAGCTCTTGTAGCTAGGTGGGAGCGATTGGAGGATTCTATCAATAACCGAGTCATTTGGGAGAATAACTCCCAGCTGAGTCAAGCGGTTGTGCAACCCAGACATTTTGAGTATGTGCTCACTGACAGAACTATCCTCCTCGATCTTACAGCTGAAGAACTTGTCGGAGACATCATATCTCTCGACCCGGGCATGAGCTTGGAAAACCAGTTTCAGCTCCTGGAACATCTCATATGCTCCGTGTTGCTCAAAACGCTTTTGGAGCCCCGGTTCTAAACTGTAAAGCATGCTGCACTGAACCAGGGAGTAATCATCACAGCGTGACTGCCAAGCGTTCGTAACGTCTTGGTCCGCTGGGAAAATGGGTGGGTCACCTAGCGGCGCATCAAGGACATACAATCTCTTGGAAGCTATGAGGATAATCCTCAAGCTACGGACCCAGTCTGCATAGTTGCTTCCATCATCTTTCAGCTTGGTTTTCTCTAGGAACGCGTTGAAGTTGAGGGTGACATTAGCGTTGGCCATTGGATCTACAATATAGATTGTAAAGACAATTTTAGACTAAGTTCATGATAATTAAGTTCACATAATCAAATTATTTAATGAACTCCCACTTAGACAGACATCTCTCTAGTCATCCAAGTGACACATGATCCATGTCAACTAGCCCATGTCCGATCATCACGTGAGACGAACTAGTCATCCATGGTGAACATCTCCATGTTGATCGTATCTTCTATACGACTCATGTTCGACATTTCGGTCTTCCATGTTCTGAGGCCATGTCTGTACATGCTAGGATCGTCAAGTCAACCTAAGTGTTTCGCGTGTGTAAATCTGGCTTACACCCGTTGTATGCGAATGTTAGAGCCTATCACACCCGATCATCACGTGGTGCTTCGGAACAACGATCCTTAGCAACAGTGCACAGTTAGGGTGAACACCTTTCTTGAAATTTTATTGAGAGATCATCTTATTTACTACCGTCGTTCTAAGCAAATAAGATGTAAACATGATAAACATCACATGCAATCAATACAGTGACTTGATATGGCCAGTATCATCTTGCTCCTTTGATCTCCATCTTCAGGGCACCATTATCATCACTGTCACCGGCACGACACCATGATCTCCATCATCGTGTCTTCATGAAGTTGTCTCGCCAACTATTTCTTCTACTACTATGGCTAACGTTTAGCAATAAAGTAAAGTAATTACATGACATTTATGATTGACACGCAGGCATACAATAAAATAAGACAACTCCTATGGCTCCTACCGGTTGTCATACTCATCGACATTCAAGTCGTGAATCCTATTACAAGAACATGATCAATCTCATACATCACAATGCATCACATCACATCCTTTGTCCATATCACATCACAAGGCATATGCTGCAAAAACAAGTTAGACGTCCTCTAATTTGTAGTTGCAAGTTTTTACGTGGCTGCTATAGGTTTCTAGCAAGAACGTTTCTTACCTACGCCAAAACCACAACGTGATATGCCAATTGCTATTTACCCTTCATAAGGACCATTTTCATAGAGTCCAATCCGACTAAGGTGGGAGAGACAGACACCCGCTAGCCACCTTATGCAACAAGTGCATGTGAGGCGGTGGAACCGGTCTCACGTAAGCGTACGTGTAAAGTTGGTCCGGGCCACTTCATCCCACAATACCGCCGAATCAAGATAAGACTAGTAGTGGTAAGCAAATTAACAAGATCGACGCCCACAACAACTTTGTTTTCTACTCATGCATAGATTCTATGCATAGACCTAGCTCATGATGCCACTGTTGGGAGACGTAGTAGTAAATCAAAAAAATTCCTACGTGTTCACCAAGATCTATCTATGGAGAAACCAACAACGAGTAAGGGGAGAGTGCATCTTGATACCTTTGAAGAGTGCAAAGCGGAAGCGTTACAAGAACGCGGTTGGTGGATTCGTACTCGCAGCGATTCAGATCGCGGTGGATTCCGATCTTAGCGCCGAACAACGGCGCCTCCGCGTTCAACACACGTGCAGCCCGGTGACGTCTCCTATGCCTTGATCCAGCAAGGAGGAAGGATAGGTTGAGGGAGAGCTCTGGCAGCACGACGGCATGGTGATGATGGAGCTACGTGGACTTCGGCAGGGCTTCGCCAAGCACTACGGAAACAAGGAAGAGGAAGGGTAGGGCTGTGCCGAGAGAGAAAGAGAGAGAACTCGTGTGTCTGGCAGCCCCCAAACCCTCCACTATATATAGGAGGAGGGGGAGGGAGGGAGCAGCCCTAGGGTTCCCACTCTAGGAGCTGCGGCCGTCCCTAGATGGCCATCTGACCGGCGACCACAAAGGGAGAGGGGAGGGCACAGCCCTAGGTGGGCCTTAGGCCCATCTGGGCCTAGGGTTTCCCCTCACTCCCACCTTTCCCATGCCTTGGGCCAGGGTGGAGGGTGCACCAGCCCACTCTGGGGCTGGTCCCTTCCACTCTCGGCCCATGCAGCCCTCTAGGGCTGGTGGCCCCGCATGGGGGCCCCCGGAACCCTATCGGTGGTCCCGGTACGTTACCGGCAATTCTCGAAACTCTTCCGGTAGCCAAATCCTCACTTCCTATGTATCATTCTTTACCTCCGGACCATTTCGGAACTCCTCATGACGCCCGGGATCTCATCTGGGACTCCGAACTACCTTCGGTAACCATGTACACTATTTCCCTATAACCCTAGCGTCATCGAACCTTAAGTGTGTAGACCCTATGGGTTCCGGAGACACGTAGACATGACCGAGACACCTCTTCGGTCAATAACCAACAGCGGGATCTGGATACCCATGTTGGCTCCCACATGCTCCACGATGATCTCATCGGATGAACAACGATGTCGGGGATTCAATCAATCCCGTATATAATTCCCTTTGTCTATCGGTATGATACTTGCCCGAGATTCGATCGTCGGTATCCCTATACCTTGTTCAATCTCATTACTGGCAAGTCTCTTTACTCGTTCTGTAACACATCATCCCATGGCTAACTCCTTAGTCACATTGAGCTCATTATGATGATGTCTTACCGAGTGGGCCTAGAGATACCTCTCCGTCACACGGAGTGACAAATCCCAGTCTCGATTCGTGCCAACTTAACAGACACTTTCGGAGATACCCGTAGTACACCTTTGTAGCCACTCAGTTAAGTTGTGATGTTTGGCACACCCTAAGCATTCCTACAGTATCCAGGAGTTGCACAATCTCATGGTCTAAGGAAATGATACTTGACATTAGAAAAGCTTTAGCAGACGAACTACATAATCTTGTGCTATGCTTGGGATTGGGTCTTGTCCATCACATCATTCTCCTAATGATGTGATCCCGTTATCAACGACATCCAATGTCCATGGTCATGAAACCGTGACCATCTATTGA
Organism: Hordeum marinum; assembly: GCA_022496015.1. Classification (NCBI taxonomy): domain Eukaryota; kingdom Viridiplantae; phylum Streptophyta; class Magnoliopsida; order Poales; family Poaceae; genus Hordeum; species Hordeum marinum. The sequence goes on from CM039673.1 coordinate 438,535,129, forward strand.
TCAACGAGCTAGCCAACTAGAGGCTCACTAGGCACACGTTGTGGTCTATGTATTCACACATGCATTATGGTTTCCATTTAACAAAATTATAGCATGAACAATAGACAATTATCATGAACAAGGAAATACAATAATAACCATTTTATTATTGCCTTGAGGGCATATTTCCAACACTTCCTTCTTTTTGACTTACAAAACAGGTGAAGAGAAAGCACTATTGCTGTGGCTGATCATTCCTGAGGCCAACATTTCCTTAATCTATTTCTCCAGCTCATCCTTCAAATGTGGAGCAATTCTGTAAGGTCTAACGAATACTGGTCTGACCCCTGGAATCAATGGAATAGTATGATCCTTAAGTCTTCTTGGTGGTAATGTAGTGGGAGTTTCAAACATAACAGCATGCTTGTCCAATAATACTTCCAACTCTGGATGCTTTACCTGTTCCTCAACTGGCCTCAACAGAGAAACAGAAAACACTGTAACAGCAACATCCTCAGGTAACAGTCCATGCAATGTCACTGTCTTCACCTGATAAGGAAAGGACATCCACTTTTGCACCCAATCAATTTGCTTGGGACCGTGTTGAGCAAGCCAATCAAGTCCAATGATGCCATCATAACAGGCCAACGGTAGCAATCTGAAATCACTACTAAACTGAACTGATCCACAAGTCCATAAACTTTTCTGCAGTATTGAATCACACTGCAATGTTCCTCCACCAGCTATAGCTACTGACACATGGGGTCTTTTTTGAACATTCAACAATCTATGTTGTAGAGCACTATCACTAAAAGAATGTGTACTGCCAGAATCAACCAAGAATATCAATTCCATACCCTGCACTTCAATCAACAACTGTAGTGTTGGTGCATTAGACTTATGTCCCACAGCTATAGAAGATAAATGCATACTACAAACAGACAGATTATCCTGATCCTTGCAAGATATTGAAGTTGTTTCTTCTGACTGAATATGATCAATGAGTTCCTGCACAATATGTAACCGAACTGTAGCTTTGCAGACATGATCCTTAGACCATCGTTCTCCACAAACAAAACAAAGCCCTTTAGATTTGCGATAAGCACGCAGAGCAGACCATTTATCATCCGAAGAAACAGATTTCAGAGGTTCAGACTGACGCTTATCCTCACTGACACGATGTTTGAGAGGAAGGGGAAGAGGATATGGTCCAGACCTCATACTAGCAGACGTGTTGATCGGTGTCATACCTTCTCCAAGCTCCTCATGGAACAAGGCTAGATCATATGCTGAATCGAGATCCTTGGGCTTCTGAAGAGCCACTGCAACACGAACACCAGGCTTAAGACCATCCAGGAACCGAGTGGTATAATGCAAATGATTAGGAGCCTCCTCATATGCTGAGAGCTGGTCATACAAGTCAGAAAATCGATCAACATAATCAGCAACCGTACTAGTTTGTGAGATGCGAAATAACTGACGAAGCAGAGTCTGGTGTTGATTTCGGCCGAAACGACTCTGCAAACTGTTGCAGAATTCAGACCAGGTGGCATGGGGGGATCTGCGTTGAACGGATTCCAGCCAACGAGCTGCGCCAACCTCAAACTGAGACGTTACCAATGAATCCCATCTGTGCCGAGGAGTACACCAGAGCTTGAAATGATCCTCACAACGAGATTGCCACATCCACGGGTTGGTGCCATCAAAACAAGGTAAATCAGCCCAAACACCAAATGAGAACGCATCAGCGGTATCCGGCGAACTCGAATCACGCCCAGAAGGAAAACGAACAGGGAAATTGGAATCACGCACACCTCTGACCGGAGGAGGGACGTAGGTACTATGCGCCTTCCCCCGGTGTTCCTGGTCGATGCCAAGGGAGTCGGAGGAAGCACCGCGACCACTCCCAGCCATTCGAGACAACGAAGTCTCGACACGCCCCGGTGGTTCCTTCTGCAGCTCGCCCCAGATTTTCTTGAATTCGAGAGCGAACTCGGCATGCACGCCATCGACACGCGCCGACAGCAGGCCATCGAGCATGGTCGTGTTCGCCTGGATGAGCTTGTTGACGGCCTAGAGAAGGTTCTCATCATGCTCCTTGAAGCGTTGATCCAGATCAACGGTGAAATCCACTCGTAGAGGTGCGTACATGCCACACCCTTCCTCGGACAGCTTGTCCATCGCCTCCGCTCGCCGCCGATCACGCCACCGTGTCCCGTGGTGATGCCGCAACAACTCCAGGACCAGTAAATCTGATACCAAGTGTAATGTAGTGGTCAATCTAGTAGCTAGGGTTCATGGCGAAATGGGGAATCGATGACGTAGGAGTCCTTCTTCCTCTCACGAGTATAGTGTGTTACAGCTAGCTCGGCCGAAGCCGTCAGCCAAGTCCAAGCCAATTCCAACGAGACGTTACACGAGTATTTAAACTACTGGGTCCATTCTGGGCCAGCATTCCAACTGGGCCTAGTCTTGTTGCGAATGGGCCGCGTCGTGGGTCCATGAGCCGTCGGTGTATGGTTACTTGCTGCACTTGTTTCTTCAGTTAGCTCTCCTTGTCCATTGGCGCTGCTAACATTCCTGCCTCCTTGAGACGTGGCTTGACCCCAAGCCGGAGCACGGGGAAACTGCTGCTTCAGAAACTCCAAATCCTCCTAAGTAGCATCAGCTAGTGAAGAATCAGACCACTGAACCAATCCCTGGATAACAGTGCGTGCGCCTTTTTGTCGTGCCCTGTGTTGCAAGACCTTGACAGGTATCTGAAGTGCAGCTTGAACTTTAGGTAGTGTTTGATTGATAAGAATGTCGCGAGGTAAGAATCATTTCAGCTGGGACACATGAAACACTGGATGTAAGCGACTAGTTGCGGGCAATTCAAACTTGTACGCTCGGTCTCCAATCTTCTCCAGAATTTTTAACGGACCATAAAACTTGAAAGCAAGTTTGTGATTAGTTCTGGAATAGAGAGACAACTGAGCATACGGCTGAAGCTTGAGAAACACCTGATCTCCAACCCTTGTTTGAGTGCTTGCTAGTTAAATTTGCTTGATTGTTTGATCACAAAGCCAAAACCCAATCCAACTAGTGGAAACCTACCTAGTCAATAGTTGGAACCAAGCCATTTAAAATATTGTTGGGAAAAAGTATTTTAAATAAGTCCCAAGTATATCCAAGCCAAACAAAATTCCCCTAAAAGGATTTGAATTGGATTCAACTTGAAACCAATTTAAACAAAAGAGAATTTGATGATAAAAATCGAAACGGAGGCAAAGATTGCCTCATCTATTAAATAAGTAGAAGATAATTGTCCATTTAATTATGGAAAACCGGGCAAAATCCAAAACAACAAGGGCCAAGCCCACTCCCATAGACTCAAACACTCAGGGCAAAGCCCGCCCTAAACGATGACATGTCGGATTTTTTTCCAGAACTAGTACCAAAAATGTACCAAATTCAGAAAGCATATGTCGGAAATGAAAAATAGCAAAAGTAGCACCCCGTCGACCACTGGGAGGCCGAAGAGGGGCCCGTCGGCTACCACCAGGCCGAAGAGGGGACCGTCGGCCACCACCAGGCCAAAGTGGGGCCCGTCGGTCACCACCAGGCCGAAGAGCGACCTGTCGGCCAGTGGGAGGCTGAAGAGTGGCCTGTCGGCCAGAGGGAGGCCGAAGAGCTGCCTGTCGGCTAGTGGGAGGACGATGGACCCCTGGATAAGGCCGAGGATTGTTTTCTTTCTCCTCTGACCACTCCTTTCACCCTCCCCCGTCCCCCAGGCTCCCCATCTCCACCTCTCACTCCCGTTGCTCTTCGGTGCTTCCACCGCCTTGCCGATCTCTTCACTCGACCACCCATTTTCGTATCCAACCCGCATAAAGAATAGATCAGGGTGCTCTCCACCGGCCTATGGTATGTTTTTGGCTTCCAACTCAATCAAATGTCAACTTTCAACTCGGTTGTGGATTTAGTTCTTATTGGTCACCGTCCGTTTGCAGGTAAATGGCTTACCCAATTTGTCGAGCTCCAGGTGGCCCTTGCTCTGCCATTGATTCCAGTGCGTCTGTATTTACTTTGGTGCTGGATCGTGGATGTTCAAGGCGTGTTGTAAGATTCTGTATCTTGTTTATCTGACTATGGCATATGGTTGATGTTGTTTTGGTCGGAATGTATTCGAATGCGTTTGTTTATATGATTATGATGTTTGCTTCCATTCTTGTTGTAGTATGTTTCGTGCAGTGTTAGATCACATCTTGCTCGGTACATTGAGGAGTGCAGAGCTTTAGCTATTCGGAGAGGTGACGCAGATATTGATCTTGCTCTTCACAACAGTGAGGGTAACTTATACCATGTTTTGTTTAGACATGGTCGGATGAGCAGTAAATTCCATGGTCCTTCGTGGGCGGAACTTGTGAATGATTATGGTCTCCGTCATCGTGACATGATGACTATTAGGCTTGAGCACTATGGAAGTATGATTAGTGTCGATTTTCATCGGGATGGTGTTATGTCGTTTCCTTTACCCCGTGTTGGTAAGTTATTTGTTTGACTGATTTTCAGTTTTGTTTCAGCTTATACATTTTGTTGTTCTGCTCCGTTTGTGAAATTATTTTTTTGTAGCTCTTGAGAATGTGAGTGAAACTCAGAGGGAACTTGTTGACAGTTGTTTTTATAGTCGTGGTGTCACTTTGAATTATCATCAAATGTATGTCATGTCGCGACAGCTCTATGATGACAACTACATATTGTGTACTCCTTTTGTTCATAGGATGGATCGCATGCATGTTATTTCTCAACATATGGTAAGCTTTGGTTTCGGGTATTATTTATTTATTTGTTCTTTGTTGTATCATAATGTTTCAAAATTTGTAAGATGAATATCATATAACTTGGTGTTTTTTGTCAGGTTATTCCTACCATGGTTGTGAGGAGTTTGAAGGAATTTGTGTCAATTCCTAGGACTGGTTCTTTAACTCTTAAAATTACTTTGGATTCTAAAGATGATGATATATTTGTGAGCATTCCTTGTTCCTACTTCATTGGCTTGGGTGATAGAATGGTGTTGAAGAAGGAAGGTTTTGGTAATTTTCTGTTGGCATCGTCTATTGAAGTCAACAATTTGGTGCTCATAACCTTCAAACAGCGTGAACAGGAGCTAGCTGTTGTTTTCAGCTATCTGCCACAGTGATCGTATTGTCTTGTCCTACTATCCCCCATTTCTTTTCCCGCCCTACTATCCCGCCATATTCTTTCCTGCCATACTCTGCCGCCACTTTCTTTCCCGCCATTCTTTATCGTCATTCTCTCCCGCCACTTTCTTTCCCACCATTCTCTCCCGCCATTCTCTTTCCTGCCTTTCTCTCCCTCCAATTTCTTTCCCACCTTTCTCTCTCGCCATCTTCCCTTGTGAACCAATATAACCACATCCATAGTAAGGTGGGTCAGCAGGCCCTTCCTTTCCCTTTCGCTCCCGCCATCCTTTCGTTCTCGCCATCCTTTCATGGAGATGTCTCATCCTCACTATCCTTTTGATTGTAGTTTTCACTCTAGTATGTCCGATCGTCTTCTCCGTCTAGGTGCCAATTTAAAGATGGATGATAGAGTAGTTCCATGGGAGGAACTCATTAGTAGTGACACCATAATGAATGAGTTCGCTCACTCATTAGATAGGAGTGGGTGGCCTGCTAGGAATTTTGAGGAGATACGAAAAGAACTTCTCAGGTTACACGGCAGATGGCAAAAGCAACTGCATAAGGGTGAAGCTTACCTCAGGATTGCTGTGAATAATTCAGATTTATGGTCAGCAGATAGTGAGGACGAAGACGACCTCTTCATGCCGAGAACCAAGGTGAAGACTACCGCATCGTCGGCGGGCACGGGCAAGATTTCTACATCGAAGAAGGGGAAGAGTTCTGCATCGACGGAGGACGAAGACGACATTTTTTTTGAACTCCAGTCCGTCCGGGTCTAAAAGAGTCATGACGCCTTTTTTAAACTCGCTAAGATCAACCCCCAACTCATTATATCGAATATTACCAGGGTCGTAATACACAGTGAAATTTACGGATTCAGACATTTTCACCTTTCAGACATTGTTAGCTTCTGATTATTCGCAACGAACAAATCTACACTAGAATAAACGTACACTAAAATATACCTACGTACACTAAATAAACCTACACTAAAATAAACCTACACTAAAATATACTTACATACACTAAATAAACCTACACTAAAATGAACCTACACTAAAATAAACCTACACTAAAATAGCAAGCTTCCACTAAAAATGACTACACTAACTAAACTAAATAAACTTACACTATTAACACATACACTAAAATCACTACACTAAAAAAACTAACCTAAATTAATTTTACGTACATTAAAAAACTAACCTAAACTAACAATAAAAGGTATACCTTCAACGCGTGTGTGCCCTTCTTCTTCCTCTCCACCTTCTTCTTCCTCACCACTTCACCTTCTCAACTTTCACACCTCCACCACCCCACCATGTCTCCTCCAAACGAACAACACACTACCCCATGGCAAAAAATGAGACCGTACGGCGGGGGAGATGGAAACGATCTATTGTTTCAGTGGATTGAATAGGAAAATGGGTGAATGATGGAGGAGATCAAGGGGGGGATTTCGGTCCAGAAAAATGAGAGAGAGAGAGAGGGGATGAGCAGCCAACGCGGAGGAAGAAGAAGGAACCAGCGTCGGGCCTTATCCAGGGGCTCTTCGGCCTCTTGGAGGCCGACGGGCCCTCTTCAGCCTGTCGTGGGCCGACGGCAGCCTCTTCGGCCACCCTTGGGCCGATGGGCCCTCTTCGGCCGCAAGAAATCCGGCCGGCCCCCGGTCGGCCCAGCTGAGGCCGACGGGGTCATATTTTTTTATTTTTTTGAGAATCGACATACTTTTTCCGAATTTGGTACAAAAAAAGGTACTAGTTTTAAAAAAAATTGACATGTCGACCTACGGTCGAACAACGTAGCTCCGACTTTGACGGAGAACTCAGAAGAACAAAACCAGGCACGGTTGGCGCCGTGGAAGATTGCCGAACGGGCCACCTGCAGTCAGTCATCTTACACCACGGGGCCCTGCCACTGCAAATTAAATTTGATCAGATTTGGCCTTGCAATAATTTGGCATGAAAACTAAATTCCACAAGACCAAATAATGACCTAAACCCCCTACCTATTTTCAAATTGAATTTGAAACAAATTTGGTTTTGAAACCAAATTCAAATTCAAATTGAATTTGGTTTTGAAATAAAAGTGCAGAAATTAATTGCTCAATACGCCTAAATGAAATGTGCAACATTTCACAAATATCCCATTCATAATTTAGTAACTAGTCACTATTGAAAAAAATCAAATTCAAAACAGATTTGAATTTAGAAAGATATTGAAAGAAAATCAAAGAAAAAGAAAAACGCCAGCCAGACCAGCTAGCCAGACCGCGGCCCCGCTAGCCAGCCTAGCCAGCCAACCCAGTCCCGCGCACTCCCCACTCTCTCCCACTACCAGGCAGGCCCCGCATGTCAGCACCTCTCCTAACCTCTCGCAACCGCCCCGCATCCACGTTTGCCATGTCAGCAGCTCTCCTAACCTCTCGCAACCGCCCCGCATCCACGTTTGCCAAGGCCCCGATGCCCATGTTGTGCATGCCTCCACATTCTTGTGCTCCGGTTGCGCCCCAGCCGAGACCTACCTGACCCTATAAAAGCCCTCGCCCTCGTCTCTCTTTTGACCCACGTCACGCCGCCCCTCGCTGTGAGGCTGCCTCGACATCGACCCCCGAGCTCCGCTCTGAACTAGCCTAACGTCGGCTAAACTCCGGCAAGGCAGTCACCCCCAAGCCAAATCACTAGCACCACTGCAACCACCCCCTAGACATCGTCCGCGAGCACGAAGACCCCTGGAAGCCCTCCTTCATCGAAGCTCGAGCCCAACCACCGCCGCGATAATGATTCCAACGAGGTAAGCTCGCACTCAACGTCGTCATCATGTCCATCGTGATCACTGTGCAACATTGCATCCTCCCAACCCTTTGTTTGCTCAGATGCACTCGGTTTCGAGCACTGCAACCATGCCCTAAGCTCCTCCATTGTGGCCGAGCTCCCGCGACCTCACAATGTCATCTCTGTCACCCCCAGCTATCCCTGAGGCCACCATAGGCCTCACCGTGCTCGTTGTTGGGGAACGTTCCATGGGAAACAAAAAAAAATTTACGCACACATAAGATCTATCCATGAAGATGAGCATCTACGAGAGGGAGAGTGGATCTACATACCCTTGTAGATCTCTAAGCGGGAAGCGTTAAGAAACGTGGTTGATGTAGTCGAACGTCTTCGGGATCCAAATCGCAAGCCATCCCGCAATCCAATCATGATCCGTCCCGTGATCCTATCACGGTCCTTCCGATCTAGCGCTGAACGGATGACACCTCCACGTTCATCACACGTATAGCTCGATGACGATATCCACCTCCTTGATCTAGCAAGTGAGGGTGGAGAGGTAGATGAGTTCTCCGACAGCAGAATGGCATGGTGGCGGCGGTGGTGGAGCTGATCCGACAGAGCTTTGCTAAGCTATGCCGAACATATCTAGAGGAGAAGCAATCTAGAAGGAGAGAGGACAACACGTGGCTTTTCAGGTGGGGGGCTGCCCTCAAACCTCTAGTATATATCGGAGGAAGGGGTAGGAGGAGGCTTCCTAGGTTTTCCCCTAGGGATTGGTCGTTGACCAGCGTGGTGGATTCCACCTCCTACAAGAGGTGGGGCACCGGGAGGAGTCCTAGTCCAAGAGGGACTTCTCCCACCTCCACCTTTTCCTCCTCTTTGGCGCATGGGCCCCACGGGGCTGGCTGCCCAGCCCACCAGGGGCCGTTGCACCACCTCTTGGGACCATGTGGCCCCCGGGTTGGGTGGGCCCCACTTGTTGGACCCCCGGAACCCATACGTCACTCCCGGTACACTATCGAAAGTGCCCAAAACTTTTCCGGAACCCAAATACCACTTTCCTATATATCAATCTTCACCTCCGGACCATTCTGGAGCTCCTCATGACGTTCGGGATCTCATATTAGATTCCGAAAAATCTTCGGTCACCAACATACATAACTCGATACTACCGAAACGTCACTGAACCTTAAGTGTGCAGACCCTGTGGGTTCGACAATTATGTAGACATGACCGAGAAACCTCAATGGTCAATAACCAATAGCGGTACCTGGATGCCCATATTGGTTCCTACATATTCTACGAAGATCTTTATCAGTTGAACCTCTATGTCAAGGATTCGGTTAATCCCGTATATAGTTCCCTTTGTTCTTCGGTATGTTACTTGCCCAAGATTCGATCGTCGGTATCTCCATACCTAGTTCAATCTCGTTACCGACAAGTCTCTTTACTCGTTCCGTAATACAAGATCCCATGGCTAACTATTTAGTCACTTTGCTTGCAAGGCTCATTGTGATGTTGTATTACCAAGTGGGCCCTGAGATACCTCTTCATCATACGGAGTAACAAATCCCAGTCTTGATCCATGCCCACTCAACCCACACCCTCAGAGATACCTGTAGGACACCTTTATATTCACCCAATTACGTTACGACATTTTATACACACAAGGTACTCCTCCGGTGTCAGTGAGTTGCATGATCTCATGGTCATAGGAACAGATACTTTTACATGCAGAAAACTATAGCAATAAACTGACATGATCATATGATATGTTATAGTTTGGGTCTTGTCCATCACATCATTCTCCTAATGATGTGATCCCGTTATCAAATGACATCTCATGTCCATGGCTAGGAAACCTTGACCATGTTTGATCAACGAGCTAGTCTATTAGAGGCATACTAGGGACATAGTGTTGCCTATGTATGCACACATGTATCTGAGTTTCTGATCAATACAATTATAGCATGGATAATAAACGATTATCATGAACGAGGAAATATGATAATAACTAATTTATTACTGCCTCTAGGGAATATTTCCAATAGTCTCCCACTTGCACTAGAGTCAATAATCTAGCTCACATCGCTATGTGATTTACATTATTATGAATCTCACACCCAATGAGTTCTGGGGTTCGCTCATGTTTTGCATGTGAAAGAGGTTTTAGTCAACGAGTCTGCGACATTCATATCCGTGTGTACTTTGCAAACCTCCTATGTCATACTGGAGATACTGCTACCACCCTCCACTTGGAGCTATTCCAAATAGTTGCTCCACTCTACATATTTGGATTGCTACTATGAGTCATCCGGATTGGTGTTAAAGCTTGCATCGAGGTAACCCTTTACGACGAGCTCTTTATCACCTCCATAATCGAGAAATATTTACTTAGTCATGTAGTTACTAAGGATAATTTTGACCGTTGTCTAGTGTTCCACTGCTGGATCACTCTTGTACCCCTTGACAGACTCATGGCAAGGCACACACAGTTGCGGTACACAGCATGGCATACTATATAGAGCCTATGACTTAGGCATAGGGGACGAATTTCATACTTTCTCTTTCTTCTGACATGGTCGAGCTTTGAGTCTTACTCAACTTCACACCTTACAAATCAGGCAATAACTTCTTCTTTGATTGATCTACTTTGAACTCTTTCAAAATCTTGTCAAGGTATGTACTCATTGAAAGTCTCCTCAAGCGTCTAGATCTACCTCTATAGATCTTGATGCCCAACATTTAAGTAGCTTTATACAGGTATTCCTTTGAAAAACTCTTTTCAAACAACCGTTTTATGCTTTCCAAAAATTCTACATCATTTCCGATCAACAATATGTCAACCACATATACTTATGAGAAATTCTATAGTGCTCCCACTCACTTTGTTGTAAATACAAGTTTCTCATAAACATTGTATAAACCTAAAAGCTTTGATCACCTCATGAAAGCGTATATTCCAACTTCGAGATGCTTGCTCCAGCCCATAGAAGGATCATTGGAGCTTGTATACCTTTCAACATACTTAGGACTGACAAAACCTTATGGTTGTATCACATACAACCTTTCCTCAAGGAAACCGTTAAGGAAATGATGTTTTGACATCCATCTACCAGATTTCATAATTGGAAAATTCAGCAACTGCTAACATAATTCCAACAGACTTTAGCATCGCTATGGGTGAGAAAGTCTCATCATAGTTAACTCCTTGAACTTGTCAGAAACTTCTTTGCGACAAGTCAAGCTTTATAAATGGTGACATCCACCGTCAGCATATGTCTTCTTCTTAAAGGTCCATTTGTACTCAACGGTCTACCGTTCAACAGGTAAGTCTACCAAAGTCCATACTTAGTTTTCATACGTGGATCCTTTCTCGGATTTCATGGCTCCTAGCCATTTTTTGGAATCCAGGCCCACCATCGCTTCTTCATAGCTCGTAGGTGGTTTTCGTACATGGATCCTTTCTCGGATTTCATGGCTCCTAGCCATTTTTTGGAATCCAGGCCCACCATCGCTTCTTCATAGCTCGTAGGTTCACTGTTGTCTAACAACATGACCTCCAATATAGGATTGAGGCACCACTCTGGGGCGGTACAAGTCCTTGTCGACCTACAAGGTATGATAGTAACTTGATCTAAAGCGTCATGATCACCATTATTTGCTTCCTCTTCACTTGGTGTACGCATCACAAAAACATCTTCCTGCATCGTGCTACTATCCAACTGGAGTGACGGTTCAACAACCCCATCAAGTTCTACTTTTCTCCCACTCAATTCTCTCGAGAGAAACTCTTTCTCAACAAAGGGCCCATTTTTAGCAACAAACACTTTGCCCTCGGATCTGAGATAGAAGGTATACCCAACCATTTCCTTAGGGTATCCTATGAAGATGCACCTTTCCGCTCTCGGTTCGAGCTTATCAGACATAAGCGTCTCATTACCAAACTTGGAGAAATGACAACTTAGGTTTCTTCCAAACCATAATTTATACGGTGTCATCTCAACGGATTTAGATGGTGCCCTATTTAAAGTGAATGTAGTTGTCTATAATGCATAACCTCAAAACGATAGTGGCAAAATGATAAGAGACATCGTAGTACACACCATATCCGATAGAGCATGACTACGACGTTCGGACACACCATCACACTATGGTGTTTCGGGTGGCATGAGTTGTGAAACAACTTTCACATTGTCTTACATTGTATATGAAACTCGTAACTCAGATATTCACCTCCACGATCATATCGTAGACATTTTCTTCTTCTTGCCGCGATGATCTCAAACTTCACTCTGAATTTGCTTGAACTTTTCAAATGTTTCATACTTGTGTTTCATTAAGTAAATATACCCATATCTACTCAAATCATCTATGAAGGTAAGAAAATAACGACATCCACCACATGCTACAACACTCACTGGACCGTATACATCAACATGTATTATTTACAATAAGTCACTTGCCCGCTCCATCATACCAGAAAACAAGGTCTTAGTCATCTTGCCCAAGAGGCATGGTCCGCATGTCTTAACCGGATCGAAATAGAATGAGTCCAAAGATCCATCAGCATGGAGTTTCTTCATGCGCTTTGCACCAATATGGCATTTAGCGGCAGTGCCACAAGTATGTGGTACTATCATTATTAACTTTGCATTTTTTGGCATCAATATTATGAACATGTGTATCACTACGATCAAGATTCAATAAACCATTCTCATTGGGTGCATGACCATTGAAGGTATTATTCATGTAAACAGAATAAACATTATTCTCTAACTTAAATGAACAACCTTATTGCAATAAACATGATCTAATCACATTCATGCTCAACACAAACACCAAATAACATTTATTTAGGTTCATCACTAATCCCGAAGGTAGAGAGAGCATGTGATGGTGATCACATCAACCTTGGAAACACTTCCTACACACATCGTCACCTCACCCTTAGCTAATTTCCGTTTATTCCGTATATTTTATTTCGAGTTACCAACATGTAGCAACTGAACTGGTATCTAATACTCAGGTGCTACTAAGAGTACTAGTAATGTACACATGAATAAAACGTATATCAAATATACTTCTGTTGACGTTGCCAACCTTCTTATCTACCAAGTATCTAGGGAAGTTCCGCTCTAGTAACCATTCGCCTTATAATAGAGGCACTCAGTCTTGGGTTTGGGTTCAACCTTGGGTTTCTTCACTGGAGCGGCAACTGGCTTGCCATTCTTGAAGTTTTCCCTTGTTGCCCTTTCCCTTCTTGAAACTAGTGGTTTTACTAACACTAGTACAAAACAGGGCTTTGGTTGAGGCCAGGATAAGGGCATTAATCCCGGTTCACTTACGACCTGGGACAAATGGGCCATCAGTCCCGGTTCGTGAGGCTAGGGCACCGGCAGGGCCTCAAAGGCCATTGGTCCTGGTTCGTCTGACACTTTTGGTCCCGGTTCCAACCACGAACCGGGACCAATGGGCCTCAGTCCAGGCCCAGCACCTTTAGTCCCGGTTGGTAGCTGGAACCGGGACAAAGGTGTCAGACGAATTGAGGAGGAGAAGATGGAATTGGAGTTGCATGTTGCCGATGACGTTAAATATCACAAGATCAAGATGGATGCAATGCGCTTGAAGATTAGAAAGATTAGAAAATATACAACTGAAGTTCGATCACATGTTAGAGGATCACAAAAAAGGGTTGTACCCAAATTGGGAAGATGACAACAGAAATCTCGGTACCACACTCGAATTGCTGCAATGGAAGGTAGACAATGGTGTATCTGACAAGGAATTTGGTTCGCTACTGAAAAAACGAAGAAAAGCTTCCAAAGGATAACGAATTGTCTGACAGTATGTATAATGCAAAGTAGGTTCTATGCCCTCTAGGATTGGAGGTGTCGAAGATTCATGCATGCCATAATGACTGCATCCTCTATCGCGGTGCGTATGAGGATTTGAACGCATGCCCGGTATGCAGGGCATTGCGATATAAGATCAGATGAGATGACCCTGGTGATGTTGAGGGCCAGTGCACCGGGAAGAGGGTTCCTGCCAAGGTGATGTGGTATGCTCCTATAATACCACGGTTGAAACGTTTGTTCAGAAAGAAAAAGCATGTCGAGTTGATGCGATGGCACATAAAAGACCATAAGAAAGATGGGAAGTTGTGAGCACCCGCTGATGGGTCGTAGTGGAGAAAGATCGAGAGAAAGTGGAGGGACATTATAGGTGACCCAAGGAACGTATGGTTTGGTTTAAGTGCAGATGGCATTAATCCTTTTGGGGAGCAGAGCAACAAGCATACCACGTGGCCTGTGACTCTATGTATGTATAACCTTGCTCCTTGGTTGTGCATGAAGTGGAAGTTCATTATGATGCCAATGCTCATCCAAGGCCCTAAGCAACCTGACAATGAAATTGATGTGTACCTAAGGCCATTAGTTGATGAACTTTTACAACTATGGAATGGAAAAGGTGTACGTGTGTGGGATGAGAACGAACATGAGGAATTTGACGTACATGCGTTGCTATTTGTAACCATCAACGATTAGCCTGCTCTTAGTGACCTTTCAGGACAAACAAACAAGGGATACCACACATGCTTACTGTTTAGATGACACCGAAAGTATATATTTGGACAAATGCAGGAAGAATGTGTACCTGGGGCATCATCGATTTCTTCCAACCAACCATCAATGTCGAAAGAAAGGAAAGCATTTTAAAGGTGAGGTAGATCACCAGAAGAAGCCCGCCCTCCGTACTGGTGATCACATACTTGATATGGTTAATGATTTACAAGTAATCTTTGGAAAGGGTCATGGTGGACTATCTGTTCCGAGTGACGCTGAGGGATGCGCACCCATGTGGAAGAAGAAATCTATATTTTGGGACCTACCCTATTGGAAATACCTAGAGGTCCGCTCTGCAATCGACATGATGCACGTGACGAAGAATCTTTGCATGAACCTGCTAGGCTTCTTGGGAGTGTATGGGAAGACAAAAGATACACCGGAGGCACGGGAGGACCAACAACGTGTGCACGAAAAAGACGGCATGCATCCAAAGCAGTATGAAGGTTCTGCCACCTACGCTCTTACCAAACAAGAGAAGGAAATCTTCTTTGAATGCCCGCTCAGTATGAAGGTCGTGTCTGGCTTCTCGTAAAATATAAAGGGAATAATTAATATGGCAGAGAAAATTTTCTAGAACCTAAAGTCTCATGACTGTCACGTGATTATGATGCAACTGCTTCCGGTTACATTGAGGGGGCTTCTACTGGAAAACGTCTGATTAGTCATTGTGAAGCTATGTGCATTTCTCAATGCAATCTCTTAGAAGGTGATCGATCCAGAAATCCTACCAAGGTTAAAGAGTGATTTGGTGCAATGTCTCGTCAGTTTCGTGCCGGTGTTCCCACCATCCTTCTTCAATATCAGGACACACGTCCTACTTCATCTAGTCGACGAGATTGGCATTCTGGGCCCTGTATTTCTACACAATATGTTCCCCTTTGAGAGGTTCATGAGTCTTAAAAGAAATATGTTCGTAACCGTGCTAGGACAGAAGGAAGCATCTCCACGGGCCATCGAACAGAGGAGGTCATTGGGTTTTGTGTTGACTTCTTTCCTGACTTAAGCCGATTGGTCTCCCTCAATCGTGGTATGAGGGGATACTGACTAGAAAAGGCACGCTAGGACCGGACTCAATGATATGTAGGGACGGGCATTCTTGGTCTCAAGCACACTACACAGTTGTACGGAATTCTACCTTGGTGAGCTCGTATTTCAATGAACACAAGAATATTCTGTGCTCCAAACACCCGGAGCGGTGTGACAACTGGATTACATGTGAACACATCAGGACTTTCGGCAGTTGGTTGCAAACACATCTCATGGGTAACACCACTATTGTAGATGAGATGTACTTGTTAGCCAGGGGACCATCTTCGACTGTATTGACTTACAAAGGGTACGAGATAAATGGGAATACATTTTACACGATCGCCCAAGATCAAAAGAGCACCAACCAAAACAGCGGTGTCCGCTTTGATGCAGCAACCAACAAGGGAAAGGACACATATTATGGTTACATAGTGGACATATGGGAACTTGACTATGGACATGATTTTAAGGTCCCTTTGTTTCGTTGCAAATGGGTCAATCTGTTAGGAGGCAAGGTATAGGTAGACCCGTACTATGGAATGACAATAGTGGATCTAAACAATCTTGGGTACACAGACAAACCATTCGTCCTAGCCAATGATGCAGCGCAAGTTTTCTATGTGAAGGACATGTCTACCAAGCCGAGAAAAATAAAAGATAAGGAAGCGAATACATCACATGATGAGCCAAAGCGCCACATAGTTCTTTCAAGTAAAAGAGACATCGCGGGAGTGGAGGGCAAGACAGACATATCTCCAGATTATGAAAAGCTTCATGAAATTCCTCCCTTCAAAGTGAAGGCTGACCTAAGCACCCTGTTAAACGATGAAGATTATCCATGGTTACGACGCAATAAGCAAGGGACACACGCGAAGAAAAATTGAAGAATTTCTCTCCACAACTATTCTGATGATGGCTTTGATCTAGAATATCACTGCAGTTACATGTCAAGAAATGAAATGCCTTTTGTAACACACGAGTTTTCATGTGAAACCCTCATACTTCGAAAGAGATTGTCCATTTTGTACACAAAGTGCATCCAGTTTTTGCGATAACCCTCTCAATTTTTTATCACATGCTATGTGGGTGAAATGATGATACCATGCCAACTTTCAACCATTTCAAAGTTCATTTGCAATGCTTTTCAATTCAGGGTCATTTTAGCTCAAAATAAATCATGAAATGCATGAAATATAGCAAATGAAATCAGAAAAGGGTTGAAAAGTGATGTTGTGGCTTTGACTGGTGAATATTGAATGCAAAAAAGTCTTGAGTTCAAATATGTTTAAAAAATTGAAATCCCTTTGTAACACATGAGTTTTCGTCCCAAACCCTAATACTTCGAAAGAGATTGACCATTTTGTACACGAAGTGCATCCTTTTTTGCTGTAACCCTCTCAACTTTTTAGCACATGCTATGTGGGTGAAATAATGATACCATGCCAACTTTCAACCATTTCAAAGTTCATTTGTAGTGCTTTTCAATCAGGGTCATTTTAGCTCAAAATAAATCATGAAATGCATGAAAAATAGCAAATGAAGTTAGAAAAGGGTTGAAAAGGGATGACGTGGCTTTGAATGGTGCATATTCAATGCAGCAAAAGTCTTGAGTTCAAATATGTTTAAAAAATTGAAATCCCTTTGTAAGAGACAAGTTTTTGTCCGAAACCTTGATACTTCGAAAGAGATTGTCCATTTTGTGCACGTAGTGCATCCAGTTTTTGCTGTAACCCTCTCAAAATTTTAGCACATGCTATGTGGGTGAAATAATGATACCATGCCAACTTTCAACCATTTTAGAGTTCATTTGCAGTGCTTTTCAATTCAGGGGCATTTTAGCTCAAAATAAATCCTGAAATGCATGAAAAATAGTAAATGAAATTAGAAAAGGGTTTAAAAGTGATGATGTGGCTTTGAATGGTGCATATTGAATGCAAAAAAAAGTATTGAGTTCAAATATATTTAAAAAATTGAAATCCCTTTGTAACACATGACTTTTCGTCCGAAACCCTGATATTTCGAAAGAGATTGTCCAGTTTGTCCATGAAGTGCATCCAGTTTTTGCCGTAACCGTCTCAACTTTCTAGCACATGCTATGTGGGTGAATGATGATACCATGCCAACTTTCAACAATTTTAGAGTTCATTTGCAGTGCTTTTCAATTCAGGGTCATTTTAGCTCAAAATAAATCATGAAATGCATGAAAAATAGCAAATGAAATTAGAAATGGATTGAAAAGTGATGATGTGGCTTTGAATGGTGCATATTGAACGCAGAAAAAGTCTTGAGTTCGAATATGTTTAAAAAATTGAAATCCCTTTGTAATAGCCATATTTTCATCCGATAAAAGTGATTTAACTTAATATTATATAAAATTTATGCAACTAAAATTATCAAAGTTATTTTTGTTAACAACTTTAATAGCAAAAAGAATATTCATAAAGTATTTTTTGTTAAGAACTTTTAATATGCAAATAAAACATAAAAATAGCAAAAGAAATAGATGCGCTTATAGGGAAAATTCGATCTAACTTCAAAGTGCTAGTTAGGCATAACTAGCATTTTGAATTTTGGTCGAATTTCCTTTATAAGGGCATCTATTTTCACTCTAAGAGGAGCTTAACATAGCAGCCACGACAGGGCTTATAAACAGGTCTGGGCACCCTTCGCTTGACGAGGTGGGATTAAATATCCAACCGCACCA
The DNA here is from genome assembly GCA_022496015.1 of Hordeum marinum. Classification (NCBI taxonomy): domain Eukaryota; kingdom Viridiplantae; phylum Streptophyta; class Magnoliopsida; order Poales; family Poaceae; genus Hordeum; species Hordeum marinum. Next base: position 438,553,430 of record CM039673.1, read on the forward strand.
CGGCTGTGCCAGGCACAGGCCCGCGGTCTCGGTTTGTGGCTCAATCCGGGACAAATGCCACCGTTTCATCCCGATTCGAGCCACCAACCGGGACCAATGCCACCCTTTAGTCTCGGTTGGTGCCACCAACCTGAAATTGACATTTAGTCCCGATTGGTGGCACCAACCGGGACTAAAGGGTGGCATTGGTCCTAGTTGGTGGCTCGAACCAAGACTAAAGGTCTCTGTATATAAGCGAGAGTTGGGAAAATTTACAGATTTCACCTGCAGTTGCCCCCGACGACGCCGAGCACATCGATGCCGCCAGGCTGCCCGAGCTTGCCGTCGACGCCCTCACCGCCCTCTACCCCGTCGACGCTGTCAGGCTACTCCACCTCGCCGTCAATGCCCTCGCCGCCGCCCCTGCCCTACCCTGTAGCCGTCGCCGCCCCTGCCCTACGCTACCGCCGCCCCGACCCAACGTTGTCCCGCTCATCGTCGTCGTTGCCCCGACCTGACACCGTCGCCGCTTGTTGCCGTCGCTGCTCTTCGCAGTCGCTCTGCCCCGACGCCACCAGGCTACCGCTCGTCGCCGTCGCGCCGCTCTCCTCGTCAGCCCTCGGTGAGCTCCCCGGCGATCGTTTTAGTTGTTTCATGTTTTAGTTGATTTATTTTTTATGTTTTAGTTAATTTAGTTGTTTTAGTTCTCTTATGTTTTTGTTGTTTAGTTTTTTTATGTTTTAATTGTTTTAGTTAATTAAGTGTTCATATTTTTTTAGTTAATTTAGTTGTTTTATGTTTTAGTTGTTTTAGTTATTTTTTATGTTTTAGTTGGCAATAATGTAGTATCGCCGGTCGTCGGTGACGCGATATCGAGGAGTCCCCGACGATCGTTAGTGAGGGAGTGAGAGTCCCCGATGATATCGACGATTTATATTAGGCAGATATATGAAGTTTAGATGTTTAAATGTTTAGTTGCATAGCGTAGCTGTTGAGTCGACGATGCCCGGCCAGCATCCTTGTCATCGACTCGGTGGCAACAACCTGCTTGAGAGGCGCCATGTCCAGGACTGGGCTCCGTCGGGCTGGCACTGGGACGTGCTGCCTTCCAGGACACCCATCTTGGTGAGGAATCAAGGTCCCGTCATCGACCCGGAGGTTCTTTGGTGGCGGTCGCGTGGACCATTGTCGATGTAGAGGGAGTCGGCCTGCACGGAGGTGGTACGTCGCCATGTCAGGGAGGAGGACAAGCATGTCCGATGCTACATGGCTGCGTTGGACGCCGGGTTCTCCAATACCTGGCATGTTCTTCAGGGATCTCACCCGAGCTATGATCCTGTCATAGTTCCTTCTCTTTGGGTGTCCACTGCCTACGCCGCGAGACGTCAACTACATTTGTATTAGTGATATTATATAATAATATTTGAGATGTATTAGTGATAATATTTGATGATGTATTAGTGATACTATTCGATGATGTATTGGTGATATTATATGATCGTATTGTTGCATTGCCTTGTATTGATTTCCATTTCTCATGTTTGTATATTGCCATGTCGTAATATTTGTAGAAACTATGGATCACAGAGACATAGAACAAGAAGAGTTGTTGGGGGATATAATCTGCACTGGAGGTGATCCCTTGGCATATCTTAACGACACCGATGGTCAAGAAGGAGAGGATGACGGCTCCGGTGATCCAACAATGGAGGAGGCAAGAGATCATGACGGCTTCGGTGACCGAAAGACGGAGGAAGGAGACCATGATGACGGCTCCGGTGACCAAATGGCGAAGGAAGGAGATCATGATCATGGCTCCGATGACCGAACGGAGGAGGGATCCTCAACTGTTGCAAAGTCCAGTGAGGTAAGGAGACGAGGCCCGAATAAAAGGTTGCGCCAGGATGAAAGGTTCACAATCACACAAGTCACGAACGATGGTCAACTGATTGCTCCCAAGCGGACCAAGGATGCATTTGTACATCAGTGTGGAGTTGTTGTTAGGGACTATGTCTCGATCAGCACCCAGCAATGAAATAAGAATAATAAGGACCCTGATGTTTCTTATGTCCATGATAGGCAGAAAGATGATCTTTGGACCGAGCTAATGGCAAATTCCAGCCTGCTACTAGAGGAGGATCCGAATAACCCAGTTATAGAGTGAAAGTTCAGGGCGTGGGCTCTTAAGAAGATGACAGAACTATTCAGGAACTGGAAGAAAGAGTTGAACACAAAGTTTGTCGATAAAGATGAGACTCCGGAATTCAAAGGTCGATATGAGAAGATAAGAGATCAATGGCCCGAATTTGGTTCCTACAAGAAGTCGGAGAAGAGTAAGAAAATGTCACTAACAAACAAGAAAAATGCTGCAGAGAAGAAGTATGACCATCACACAGGGTCAGGTGGCTACTACAATGCCATGCCGTTGTGCGACAAAGCTGAGCAAGACATGCTTGCTTAGAATGTCCCCCCAAAGACATTGCACTGGCCAGATCGTTCAAGGACTTGGTTCTTCGGGGTTGGAGAAACTTTGGACCCAGAAATAGGGAAGTGTGTTTGGACGGACGCACAACTTGCAATACCCTTCGGGAAGCTTCAGGTAACAATCAAGGCAGCGCGGGAAGGGACGTTCATTCCCAACAGAGATAAGGACAGACTGACAGAGGCCCTCGGGAATCCTGAACACCCTGGACAAACACGAGGCACATCAGGCTCCATTCCATGGAAGCATGGGTTTCCGAATGGCGGTGGTTATATAAGCCAAGAGAGAAAGAGGAAACAAGAAACAAGCAAAATGCAGAAGCTCAGTGCAAGATTAGCAAAACTAGAGGAACTTGAGAGCCATCGAGCTACCGTCCAACCATCTGAGCGGCACAAAGATTCTTCCTTCGACGCCGCCCCAGAAGCTACCCCACCATCTCAGTGGGGAAGCAGCATGGCTTCCACGGAGCTCATTCAACCTGATTTCACGGCCCCTCGCTACCCCGTGGATAGTATCACGGAGGCTCAACATTGCAAGCTAATGACGAAATGCCAGAACCTGACCTTCAAGGCGGCGGTCGGCTCTGTTCGACCTCCTCGAGCTGAGGGAACTTTCCATTGTCGTCTGATTCCATATGGTTATGTTGTTGTGACGGTGGATGAAATAATGGATGGATTTTAGGGGCTGGAGCTTGACAACCCTACAGGTGAAGAGGATATTATTGTTCTAAAAACTATTTTGAGGTGTACCTGTCTATGGAGAAAGGAGTACATCAAGCTTCCAAACTGGAAGCCTCAGCACACTCAGCCTCCTCTGGCGCGTTAGAGCACTCCACCTCCTCATCCGGCGCGTTAGGGCACTCCACCTCCTCCTTCGCCTCCTCCGGTGCGTCAGGCCACTCAGCCACCTCCTCCGCCTCCTCCGGCGCGTCAGGACACTCCGCCTCCTCCTCCTCCTCCTCCTCCGGCGCGTGAGGCTACTTTGCCTCCTTTAGCGTGTCAGCCATGGCGGAAGAGAGACGCCGCTGCTCCGGCGGCTAGTAGTACAATAGGCGGGAAGAAATACAAATTTGGTACAAGCCTCAAACCTCTTCGAAAGTTGCCATATGAGAGGACTGACAAAGAAAGCGCTGACATCAGTAAAGCCGAAGTGAAGGCCCATTTTGCACGGAAAGATCCACCTCCGAAGTAACGATAGATCCGGTAAAAGCAAAGCGCACTGTGGATGCCCTGAAGCGACCATAACCACCTCCACTGCAATCCAACTATCACCGCATTATTGTAAAGACATATGATGAAGCGCGGCAGGTCGGGAAGTACTTCGGATGCTACAAGAGTCAAAGAAGGAAGAAGTGGGAAAACAATTCCCTAGCTCGGTGAACAGGAGAAGCAATCATGCCCCCCGCTCAAGGTGTCTAGCAATATCGCTAATCATCCGGTGCTACTGCCCGGTACCAATCTTGGTGATTACTTGGGCAATGATGTACATTTTGAAACGGCTGAGGTTGTAGTACAAGACTTTAGATACGAGCACGGGAAGCCTCTCGTACAAGACTTTACCATTGTATTGGGTGTGTTGGGGACACAAGAGACTCTTTGTTATTTGGTTGCAGGGTTGTTGGAGAGAGACCATCTTCATCCTACGCCTCCCACGGATTGATAAACCTTAGGTCATCCACTTGAGGGAAATTCTGTACTCTGCTACAAAACTCTATGCTGGAGGCCCAACACGAGTCTACAAGAAGAACGTTGCGTAGTAGACCTCAGCTACCTTCATCTTTCAACTCTATTTTCTCTATTTACGTATCAAAACTATAGGGGAGCTACAACACAAGCTATTGATCTACAACATAATTTTGCAAAGACAACTTTAGACTATGTTCATGTTAATGAGTTCAATTAATCATATTACTTAAGAACTCCTACTCAAATTGACATCCCTCGGGTCATTCAAGTGTTACATGATCCAAATTCACCAACCCAAGTCCGATCATCACGCGATATGAGGTGGTTTCGATGGTGAATGTCTCCACATTGATCATATCTACTATATGACTCATATTCGACCTTTCGGTCTCTTGTGTTCCGAGGCCATGTCTGTACATGCTAGGCTTGTCGTGTTTAACCCGAGTGTTCCGCATGTGCAGCACTGTCTTGCACTCGTTGTATGTGAACGTGGAATCTATCAGACCCGATCATCATGTGGTGCTTCGAAACGATGAACTTTTGCGATGGTGCACACTCGGAGAGAACACAATTTTATCTTGAAATTTTTGTGAGGGATCACCTTATAATGCTACCGTCGTCCTAAGCAAAATACGATGCACAACAGGATTAACATCACATGAAAATCATAAGTGACATGATATGGCCATGAACTTGTGCTTTTGATCTCCATATGTAAAGCACCGACATGATCTCCATCGTCACCGGCATGTCACCATGATCTCCATCATCTTGATCTCCATCAATGTGTCGCCATCGGGGTTGTTGCGCCCACCATGCTTCTACTACTATTGCTACCGCTTAACGATAAAGTAAATCATTACATAGCGCTTAATGATTGACACGCAGGTCATACAATAATCAAAGACAACCCTATGGCTCCTGCCGGTTGCCGTACTCATTGACATGCAAGTCGTGATATTCAATACAAAACATGATCATCTCAAACATCACATATATCTCATCATGTAATTGGCCATATCATATCACAACATACCCTGCAAGTAAAAGTTAGATGTCCTCTAATTGTTGTTGCATGTTCTACGTGGCTGCTACGAGTATCTAGCAAGAAAGATTCTTACCTACGAAAACCACAACGGTGATACACAAATCGCTTTCAACCTTCTCAAGGACCGCCTTTGTCGAATTCGATCCAACTAAAATGGGAGAGACAAACACGCAATCATTAGGTTGGAAATGACCAATTGTTATTCTATCATACAACCTCATGGTTGACTACTCAACTACAATTTAATAATGAATCATCTTGGCGGTGCGTTGGTATTGCTTTGGTGGTCGCGTGTTTTGTGGGCGACCTCCCCTGTGTTTTTAATACGTTCCTAGAGAAAATAGAGTTGAAAGATAATGGTAGCAATTATACGGACTAGGTCCATGTTCAGAGGATTGTCCTCAGTTGCTACACAGAAGGCTTGTGTCCTTGATGCACCGCTCGGTGCACCCCCCCTCTAGTGTCGTCTGTGGATGTTGTGAACATCTGATAGGCACGCTTTGATGATTACTTAATAGTTCTGTGCATCTTTCATTACAGCTTAGAATTCAGGCGTCTAATATGTTTTGAACGTCACAGAGCATATGTGATGTTCCAAGAGTTGAAACTGGATTTTAGGCTCGTGCCCGTGTTATAGGTATGAGACCTCCAACAAGATTCCTTGCCTGCAAGATGAAGCAGAATAATTCAATCGGTGAGCATGTGCTCAGATTGTCTGGGTGCAACAATCGCTTAAATCGAATGAAGTTGATCTTGCAGATAAAATAGTGATTGATATAGGTCTCCAAGTCACTGTCACCAAGATACTAGAGCTTTGTGGTGAACTATAAACCTGCCAGGGATGGAAAAGTTGATCCCTGAGCTACTCGCGATGTTCGACACCGCGAAGCTAGAAATCAAGAAGGAGCATCAAGTGTTGATGGTTAGTAAAACCACTAGTTTCTTAAAGGGCACGGGCAATAAGGGAAACTTCATGGATGGCAAGCCAGTTGCTGCTCCAGTGAAGAAACCCAAGGTTGAACCCAAACCTGAGAATAAGTGCTTCTATTATGAGGAGAGCGGTCGCTGAAGAGGAACAACCCTACATACTTGGTAGATAAGAAGGCTGTCAACATCAAGAGAAGTATATTTGATATACGTGTTATTGATGTGTACCTTACTATTGCTCCTAGTAGCACTTGGGTATTAGATACCAGTTCAGTTGCTAAATGTTAGTAACTCATAATAATGGCGACGGAATAAACGGAGACTAGTTAAGGGCGAGGTGACGATGTGTGTTGGAAGTGTTTCCAAGGTTGATGTGATCACCATCGCACGCTCTCTCTACCTTCGATATTAGTAATGAACCTAAATAAATGTTATTTTGTGTTTGCGTTAAGCATGAACATGATTAGACCATGTTCATTGCAATACGGTTATTCATTTAAGTTAGAGAATAATGGTTATTCTATTTACATTAATAATACCTTGAATGGTCAAGCACCCAATGAGAATGGTTTATTGAATCTTGATCGTAGTGATACACACGTTCATAATATTGATGCCAAAAGATACAAACTTAATAATGATAGCACCACATACTTGTGGCACTGCCTCTAAACGTCATATTGGTGTAAAGCGCATGAAAAAAATCCATGTTGACGGATCTTTGGACTCTTTCGATTTTGAATCGGTTGAGACATGCGGACCTTGCCTCTAAGGCAAGATGACTAAGACCCCGTTTTCCGGTATGCAGGAGCGGGCAAGTGACTTATTGGAAATGATACATGTTGATGTATGTGGTCCAATGAGTGTTTTAGCGTCTGGTGGATATCGTTATTTTCTTACCTTCATTGGTGATTTGAGTAGATATGGGCATATTTACTTAATGAAACACAAGTCTGAAACGTTTGAAAAGTTCAAGCAAAATTCAGAGCGAAGTTTGAGATCATTGTGACAAAAAGATAAAATGTCTACAATATGATCGTGGAGGTGAATATCTGGGTTACGAGTTTGGTATACAACTTAAGACAATGTGGAAGTTGTTTCACAACTCATGCCACTTGGAACACCATAGTGTGATGGTGTGTCCGAACATGGTAGTCATGCTCTATTGGATATGGTGCGTACTATGATGTCTCTTATCATTTTTGCCGCTATCATTTTGGGGCTATGCATTAGAGACAACTACATTCACTTTAAAATATGGCACCATCTAAGTCTGTTGAGATGACACCGTATGAATTATGGTTTGGCAGAAACCTAAGCTGTCATTTCTTAGAGTTTGGTACTGCGGCGCTTATGTCTGATAAGCTCGAACCCAAAGCGGAAAGGTGCATCTTCATAGGATACCCTTGTAGATCGCTAAGCGGGAAGCGTTAAGAAACGCGGTTGATGTAGTCGAACGTCTTTGCGATCCAAATCGCCGAGCATCCCGTGATCCCACCATGATCCATCTCGCGATCCAATCACAATCCATCCCGTGATCCCAACATTATCCGTCCCACGATCAAATCACAAATCAGCTTGCGATCCTTATCACGGTCCTTCCGATCTAGCGCCGAATGGACGTCACCTCCATGTTCAGCACACGTACAGCTCGATGACGATCTCCATCTTCTTGATCCAGCAAGAGGGAGCGAAGAGGTAGATGAGTTCTCCAGCAGCACAACGGCGTGGTGGAGCTGATCCGGCAGGGCTTCGCCAAGCACTAAAGAATCAATCTAGAGGAGAAACAGATCTAGAGGAAGAAGAGGGCAACACGTGGCAATTAGGGTTAGCTTTCCACTCTAAATCCTCTAGTATATATAGGAGGTAGGAAGGGGAGGAGGAAGCCTCAAACCATCAAGAGTTGGTCGAAATTGGAGGTGGGGGAGTCCTACTCCAATCCTATTAGGAGTAGGATTCCTCCTTTCCACTTGGAAACTCTTTCCACCTCTCCACCTTTGGGTTTTCCCCACCCCTAGACACATGGGCCTTAGTGGGGGCTAGTAGAGCCCACTAAGGGCTGGCTTGACTCCTCCCACAGCCCATGAGGCCCTTTGGGTCGAGACACCCCTCCCGATGGTCCCCCGGCACCCTCCCGGCACACCCCGTACACTACCGATGAGCCCGGAACTTTTTCGGTGACCAAAACGGGACTTTCTATATATCAATCTTTGCCTATGGACCATTCTGTAGCTCCCCATGATGTCCGAGATCTCATCCGGGACTCCGAACAACCTTCAGTCACCACCATACATAACTCTATACTACCGAAACGTCACCGAACCTTAAGTTTGCAATGTTTGATACACACAAGGTACTCCTCCGATGTTAGTGAGTTGCATGATCTCATGGTCATAGGAATAGATAATTGACATGTAGAAAACTTTAGCAATAAAATGACATGATCATATGCTACGTTTATAGTTTGGGTCTTTTCCATCACATCATTCTCGTAATGATGTGATCCCGTTATCAAATGTCATCTCATGGTAATGGCTAGGAAACATTGACCATCTTTGATCAACGAGCTAGTCTACTAGAGGCATACTAGGGACAAAGTATTGTCTATGTATCCACACATGTATCTGAGTTTCCGATCAATACAATTATAGCATGGATAATAAACAATTATCATGAACAAGGAAATATGATAAGAAATAATTTATTATTGCCTCTAGGGCATATTTCCAATAATCTCCCACTTGCACTAGAGTCAATAATCTAGCTCACATCACTATGTGATTTGCTATGTATCTCACACCCAATGAGTTCTGGGGTTTGATCATTTTTGCATGTGAAAGAGGTTTTAGTCAACGGGTCTGCGACATTCAGATCCGTGTGCATTTTGCAGATCTCTATGTCATACTGTAGACACTGCTACCACGCTCCACTTAGAGCTATTCCAAATGGCTACCCCACTATATGTATCCGGATTGCTACTAAGAGTCATACAAATTGGTGTTAAAGCTTGCATCGACGTAACCCTTTACGACGAACTCTTTATCACCTCCACAATCCAGAAATATTTCCTTAGTCGTCTAGTTACTAAGGATAATTTTGACCGCTGTCCAGTGATCCACTCCTGGATCACTCTTGTACCCCTTGACAGACTCATGGCAAGGCACACACAGGTGTGGTACACAACATTGCATACTATATAGAGCCTATGGATAAGGCATAGGGGACGACCTTCGTCCTTTCTCTTTCTTTTGCCGTGGTCGAGCTTTGAGTCTCACTCAACTCCATACCTTACAAATCAGGCAAGAATTCCTTCTTTGACTGATCCATTTTGAACCCTTTCGAAATCTTGTCAAGGTATGTACTCATTGAAAGTCTTATCAAGCGTCTTGATCTATCTCTATAGATCTCGATGCCCAACAATTAAGTAGCTTTATCCAGGTTTTCCTTTGAAAAACTCCTTTCAAACAACCCTTTATGCTTTCCAGAAATTCTACATTATTTCTGATCAACAATATGTCATCCACATATACTTATCAGAAATTCTATAGTGCTCCCACTCACTTTCTTGTAAATACAAGTTTCTCATAAACCTTGTATAAACCCAGAAAACCTTGATCACCTCGTCAAGGCGTATATTCCAACTCCGAGATGCTTGCTCCAGTCCATAGAAGGATCACTAGAGCTTGCACACCTTTTAGCATCCTTAGGACTGACAAAACCTTCTGGTTGTATCTCATGCCACCTTTCCTCAAGGAAGGAATTGATGTTTTGACATCCATCTGCCAGATTTCATAATTGAAAAACGCAACAACTGCTAACATAATTCCAACAGAATTTTAGCATCGCTACGGGTGAGAAAGTCTCATCGTAGTCAACTCCTTGAACTTGGCAGAAACTTCTTTGCGACAAGTCGAGCTTTATAAATGGTGACATTCACCACTAGCGTCCGTCTTCATCTTAAAGTTCCATTTGTAATCAATGACCTGCCGTTCAATGAGCAAGTCTACCAAAGTCCATACTTGGTTTTCATACATGGATCCTTTCTTGGATTTCATGGCCTCTAACCATTTGTTGGAATCCGGTCCCATCATTGCTTCTTCATAGTTCGTAGGTTCATCGTTGTCTAACAACATGACCTCTAAGACAGGGTTGTCGTACCACTCAGGAGTAGTACGCGTCCTTGTCGACCTATGATGTTCGATAGTAACTTGATCTGAAGCTTCATGATCATCATCATTAACTTCCTCTTCAACTGACGTAGGCTCCACAGAAACATCTTTCTACGCTACGCTACTCTCTGGTTGAAACAAAGGTTTAACAACCTCATCAAGTTCTATCTTCCTCCCACTCAATTCTTTCGAGAGAAACTCTTTATCAAGAAAGGACCCAGTTTTAGCAACAAACACTTTGTACTCGGATCTGAGATAGAAGATATACCCAACTTTTCTTAGGGTATTCTATGAAGATGCACTTTTCTACTTTGGGTTCGAGCTTATCAGACATAAGTGTCGCATTCCCAAACTCTAAGAAATGACAACTTAGGTTTCTGCCAAACCATATGGTGTCATCTCGATGGATTTAGATGGTGCCCTATTTAAAGTGAATGTAGTTGTCTCTAATGCATAACCCCAAAACGATAGTGGCAAAACGATAAGAGACATCATAGTTCGCACCATATCCAATAGAGCACGACTACGATGTTCGGACACACCATCACACTATGGTGTTCCAGGTGGCGTGAGTTGTGAAACAACTTTCACATTGTTTTAAGTTGTATGCCAAACTCGTAACTCAGATATTCACCTCCACGATCATATCTTAGACATTTTTATCTTCTTGCCACTATGATCTTAAACTTCACTCTAAATTTGTTTGAACTTTTCAAACGTTTTAGACTTGTGTTTCATTAAGTAAATATACCCATATCAAATCATCAGTGAAGGTAAGAAAATAACAATATCCACCGCCCGCTACAACACTCAGTGGATCGTATACATAAACATGTATCATGTCCAATAAGTTACTTGCCCGCTCCATTAGGTTGAAAAACAGGGTCTTAGTCAACTTGCCCATGAGGCATGGTCTGCATGCCTCAACCGATTCGAAATCGAATGAGTCCAAAGATCCACCAGCATGGAGTTTCTTCATGCGATTTACACCAATATGACATTTAGCGGCAGTGCCACAAGTATGTGGTACTATCATTATTAACTTTGTATCTTTTGGCATCAATGTTATGAACATGTGTATTACTACGATCAAGATTCAATAAACCATTCTCATTGGGTGCATGACCACTAAAGGTATTATTCATGTAACCAGAATAACCATTATTCTCTAACTTAAATGAATAACTGTATTGCAATAAACATGATCTAATCACGTTCATGCTCAATGCAAACACCAAATAACATTTATTTAGGTTCATCGCTAATCCCGAAGGTAGAGAGAGCGTGCGATGGTGATCACATCAACCTTGGAAACACTTCCAACACTCATTGTCACCTCAGCCCTAGCCAACCTCTATTTATTCCATAGATTTTATTTCGAGTTACTAACATTTAGCAACCGAATCGGTATCCAATACCTAGGTGCTACTAGGAGTACTAGTAAGGTACACATCAATACCACGTATATCAAATATACTTCTATCGACGTTGCCAGCCTCCTTATCTACCAAGTATCTAGAGTTGTTTCGCTTCAGCGACCTATCTCCTCATAATAGAAGCACTCAGTCTCGGTTTGGGTTCAACCTTGGGTTTCTTCACTAGAGCAGCAACTGACTCGCCATCCATGAAGTTTCCCTCCTTGCCCTTTCCCTTCTCGAAACTAGTGGTTTCACTAACCATCAATACTTGATGCTCCTTCTTGATTTCTACCTTCGCGGTGTCAAACATTGCGAATAGCTCAGGGGTCATCGTTTCCATCCCTGGTATGTTCATAGTTCATCATGAAGCTCTAGTAGTTTGGTGACAGTGACTTGGAGAAACATATCAATCACTGAGTTATCTGAAAGATCAACTCCCACTCAATTCAAGGGATTGTAGCACCCAAACAATCTTAGCACATGCTCACTGATTGATCTATTCTTCTTCATCTTGCAGGCAATGAATCTTGTTGGAGGTCTCATACCTCTAACAAGGGCACGAGCCTGAAATCCAATTTCAGCCCTTGGAACATCACATATGCTCCGTGACGTTCAAAACGTATTTGAAGCATGAATTCTAAGCCGTAATGCAAGACACACTAAACTATCAAGTAGTCATCAAAACGTGTGTGTCAGATGTTCATGACATCCACAGACGACGCTAGAGGGGGTGGCGCACCGAGCGGTGCATCAAGGACATAAGCCTTCTATGTAGCAACTGAGGACAACCTCTGACCATGGACCTAGTGTGCAAAATTGCTACCATTATCTTTCAACTTACTTTTCTCTAGGAATGTATCAATAAAACAAGGGAGCTACAGCGCAAACTATCTACAATATAATTTGCAAAGACACTTTGACTATGTTCATGATAATGAGTTCAATTAATCATATTACCTAAGAACTCCCACTCAAATTTACATCCCTCCGGTTATTCGAGTGATACATGATCCAAATTCACCAACTCAATTCCGATCATCACGTGAGTTGAGGTGGTTTCAATGGTGATCATCTTCATGTTGATCATATCTACTATATGACTCATGTTCGACCTTTCGGCCTCTTGTGTTCCGAGGCCATGTATGTACATGCTAGGCTCATCAAGTTTAACCCGAGTGTTCTGCACGTGCAACACTGGCTTGCACCCATTGTATGCGAACATAGAGTCTATCACAGTCGATCATCACGTGGTGTCTCGACACGGCGAACTTTCGCAACAGTGCACACTCGGGGAGAACACAATTCGTCTTGAAATTTAAGTGAGGGATCATCTTATAATGCTACCGTCATCCTAAGCAAAAGAAGGTGCATAAAAGGATTAACATCACATGCAAATCATAAGTGACATGATATGGCCATGAACTTGTGCTTTTGATCTCCATCTCCAAAGCACCGGCATGATCTCCGTCGTCACCGGCATGACACCATGATTTCTATCATCTTGATCTCCATCAATGTGTCAGCATTGGGATTGCTGCATGGGCTATTGCTTCCACAACTATTGCTAACTCATAGCGATAAAGTAAAGCAAAACGGCAAAAATGATTAAAGACAACCCTATGGCTCATGCCGGTTGCCGTACTCGTTGACATGCAAGTCTTGGAATTCTATACAATACATGATCATCTCATACATCACATATATCTCATCATGTAATTGGCAATATCACATCAGAACATACCCTACAAAAACAAGTTAGACGTCCTCTAATTGTTGTTGCAAGTCTTACGTGGCTGCTACGGGTATCTAGCAAGAACAATTCTCACCTATGCAAAAACCACAACGGTGATACATAAATTGCTATTTAACCTTCTCAATGACCGCCTTTGTCGAATCCGATCCAACTAAAGTAGGAGAAATAGACACCCGCCAGCCATCTTTGTGCAATAGAGTTACACGTCAGTCAATGGAATCGGTCTCTCGTAAGCGTACGAGTAAGGTTGGTCGGGGCCGCTTCATCCCACAATACGGCTAAATCAAAACACGACCAAGGGAGAAAGAAATCTAAGCATTAACGCCATCTAAATCCTCTAGTATGTATAGGAGGGAGGGAGGGGAGGAGGCAGCCTCAAACACTCAAGAGTTTGCCGAAATTGGAGGTGGAGGAGTCCTACTCGAATCCTATTAGGAGTAGGATTCCTCCTTTCCACTTGGAAACTCTTTCCACCTCTCCACCTTTGGGTTTTTCCCACCCCTAGCCGCATGGGCCTTAGTGGGGGGCTTATCCAGCCCAATAAGGGCTGGCTTGACTCCACCCACAGCCCATGAGGCCCTTTGGGTCAAGACACCCCTCCCGATGGTTCCCCGATACCCTCTCGACACTCCCGATACACTACCGATGAGCCCAAAACTTTTCCGGTGACCAAAATAGGACTCCTGTATATAAATCCTTACCTCCGGACCATTATGGAGCTCCTCATGACGTCCGGGATCTCATTTGGGACTCCAAACAACCTTCGGTCACCACCATACATAACTCTATACTACCAAAACGTCACCAAACCTTAAGTGTGCATGCCCTGCGGATTCGAGAACTAAGTAGACATGACCGAGACACCTATACGGTCAATAACCAATAGTGGGACCTGGATGCCCATATTGGTTCCTACATATTCTATGAAGATCTTTATCGATCGAACCTCTATGTCAAGGATGTAGATAATCATGTATGATGTTCCATTTGTTCTTCGGTATGTTACTTGCCCAAGATTCGATCGTCGGTATCTCTATACCTAGTTCAGTCTCGTTACTGGCAAGTCTCTTTACTCGTTCCATAATACAAGATCACATGGATAACTCTTTATTCACTTTGCTTGCAAGTCTTATAGTGATGTTGTATTACCGAGTGGGCCCTAAGATACCTCTCTGTCACACGGAGTAACAAATCCCAGTCTTGATCCATACCAACCCAATAGACACCCTTGGAGATACCTGTAGAGCACCTTTATAGTCACCTAGTTACGTTGCGACGTTTGATACACACAAGGTACTCCTCCGGTGTCAGTGAGTTGCATGATCTCATGGTCATAGGAACAGATACTTGACATGCAGAAAACTGTAGCAATAAACTCACACGATTATATGCTACATTTATAGTTTGGGTATTGTCCATCATATCATTCTCCTAATGATGTGATCCGTTTATGAAATGACATCTCATGTCAATGGCTAGGAAACCTTGACCATCTTTGATCAACGAGCTAGTCTACTAGAAGCATACTAAGGACAAAGTGTTGTCTATGTATCCACACATGTATCTGAGTTTCCGATCAGTACAATTATAGCATGGACAATAAATGATTACCATGAACAAGGAAATATGATAATAAATAATTTATTATTGCCTCTAGGGCATATTTCCAACAGATAGAACTTGATGAGGTTGTTGTACCTTTGTTTCAACCAGAGAGTAGCACGCCACAGAAAGATGTTTCTGTGGAGCGTACGTCAATTGAAAAGGAAGTTAATGATGATGATCATGAAGCTTCGGGTCAAGTTACTATCAAACTTGGTAGGTCAACAAGGACGCATACTGCTCCTGAGTGGTACGACAACCCTGTCTTGGAGGTCATGTTGTTGGACAACGATGAACCTACGAACTATGGAGAAGCGATGATGGGCCCGGATTCCAACAAATGGTTAGAGGCCATGAAATCCGAGGAAGGATCCATGTATGAAAACCAAGTATGGACTTTGGTAGACTTTCCCGTTGAATGGCAGGTCATTGAGTACAAATGGACCTTTAAGATGAAGACAGACGCTGATGGTGAATGTCACCATCTATAAAGCTACTTGTCGCAAAAAAGTTTCCGCCAAGTTCGAGGAGTTGGCTGTGATGAGACTTTCTCACCCGTAGCGATAGTAAAAGTCTATTGAAACTATATTAGCAGTTGCTACATTTTTCGGTTATGAAATTTGGCAGATGGATGTCAA
This sequence comes from Hordeum marinum, assembly GCA_022496015.1. Lineage (NCBI taxonomy): Eukaryota > Viridiplantae > Streptophyta > Magnoliopsida > Poales > Poaceae > Hordeum > Hordeum marinum. The sequence goes on from CM039673.1 coordinate 438,569,131, forward strand.
AACATAGTTTCCTTAACGGTTACCGTGAGGAAAGGTTGTATGTGATACAACCGGAAAGTTTTGTCACTCCTAAGTATGCTAAAAGGTGTGCAAGCTATAGCAATCCTTCTATGGGCTGGAGCAAGCATCTTGGAGGTGGAATATACGCTTTGTTGAGGCGATCAAAGTTTTTGAGTTTGTACAAAGTTTATGAGAAACTTGTATTTACAAGAAAGTGAGTGGGAGCACCATCGAATTTCTGATAAGTATATGTGGATGACATATTGTTGGTCAGAAATGATGTAGAATTTCTTGAAAGCTTAAAGGGTTGTTTGAAAGATGTTTTTCAAACGAAGACCTGAATAAAGCTACTTAATTGTTGGGCATCGAGATCTATAGAGATAGATCAAGATGCTCGATGAGACTTTCAATGACTACATACCTTGACAAGATTTTGAAAGAGTTCAAACTGGATCGGTCAAAGAAATAGTTTTGCCTGATTTGTAGGGTGTGAAGTTGAGTAAGACTTAAAGCTCAACCATGGCAGAAGAAAGAGAAAGGACGAAGGTCGTCCCCTATGCCTTAGCCATAGGGTCTATATAGTATGTCATGTTGTGTATCGCCCCTGTGTGTGCCTTGCCATGAGTCTGTCAACGGGTCCAGGAGTGGATCACTGGACAACGGTCAAAGTTATCTTTAATAACTAGAGGACTAAGGAAATATTTCTCCATTATGGAGGTGATAAAGAGTTTTTCATAAAGGGTTACGTCGATGCAAGCTTTAACACCAATCCGGATGACACTTAGTAGCAATCCGGATACTTATAGTGGAGTAGCCATTTGGAATAGATCCATGTGGAGCGTGGTAGCAGTGTCTACAGTATGACATAGAGATTTGAAAGTACACACGGATCTGAGTGTCGCAGACCCGCTGACTAAAACCTCTTTCACATGCAAAACATGATCGAACCCCATAACTCATTGGGTGTGAGATTCATAATAAATCACATATCGATGTGAGCTAGATTATTGACTCTAGTGCAAGTGGGAGACTGTTGGAAATATGCCCTAGAGGCAATAATAAATTAGTTATGATCATATTTCCTTGTTCATGATAATCATTTATTATCCATGCTAGAATTGTATTGATCGGAAATTCAGATACATGTGTGGATACATAGAAACACCATGTCCCTAGTATGCCTCTAATAGACTAGCTCGTTAATCAAAGATGGTCAAGGTTTCCTGGCCATGGACATGAGATGTCATTTGATAATGAGATCACATCATTAGGAGAATGATGTGATGTACAAGACCCAAACTATAAACATAGGATATGATCATGTGAGTTTATTGCTATAGTTTTCTACATGTCAAGTACTTGTTCCTATGACCATGAGATCATGCAACTCACTAACACGGGAGGAGTACCTTGTGTGTATCAAACGTCACAACATAACTGGGTGACTATAAAGGTGCTCTACAGGTATCTCTGAGGGTGTCTCTTGGGTTGGCATGGATCAAGACTGGGATTTGTTACTCCGTGTGACGGAGAGGTATCTGAAGGCCCACTCGATAATACAACATCACTATAAGCCTTGCAAGCAATGTGACCAAAGAGTTAGCCATGGGATCTTGTATTAAGGAACGAGTAAAGAGACTTGCCAGTAACGAGATTGAACTAGGTATAGAGATACGCATGATCGAATCTCGAGCAAGTAACATACCGAAGACCAAAGGGAACATCATACGAGATTAACCGAATCCTTGACATCGAGGTTCAACCGATAAAGATATTCGTAGAATATGTAGGAACCAATATGGGCATCCACGTCCCGCTATTGTTTATTGACCGTAGAGGTGTCTTGGTCATGTCTACATAGTTCTTGAACCCACAGGGTCTGCACACTTAACGTTCGGTGGCGTTTTGATAGTATTGAGTTATATGTGTTGGTGACCGAAGGTTGTTCAGAGTCCCGGATGAGATCCCGAACATGACGAGGTGCTCCGGAATGGTCCGGAGGTGATGATCGATATGTAGGACAAAGGGAATCGGAGTCTAAAAGCGTTTCGGGGGTACCGGGTTATGACCGGGAGTATCGAAAGGTGTTTCGTGGGGGCCCTGACAAGTGTTCGGGGGCCTCATGGGCCAAGGGGAGTGGGCACACCAGCCCACAAGGGGGTTGGGCGCCAACCAAACCCTAGCCCACTTTAGCCAAGGGTGGGGGAGCCCATCTAAGGGGCTGGCACTAGGTAACTTGGGGGCCAAGCCATCCTAGGGTTTCCCTAGGGGGCGCCCCCTCTCGGCCTTGGCTGCCACTCCATAGATGGGATCTAGGGCACCCCTCCTCCTCCTATCCTCCTATATATAGTGGAGGGAGAGAGAGGGCAGAAAACCTGAAACATGCTGCCCTATCTCCCTCTAGATTACTTCTCCTCTAGATCTGTTCGGTATAGCTTAGCAAAGCTCTGCCGGATAAGCTCCACGACCATCGCCACCACGCCGTTGTGCAGTCGAAGAACTCATCTACCTCTCCACCCTCGCTTGTTGGATCAAGGAGGTGGAGATCGTCATTGAGCTGTACGTGTGTTGAACGCGGAGGTGCCGTCCGTTCGGCGCTTGATCGGAAGGACCGTGATTGGATCACGGGACGGATCGTGATGGGAACGCGGGACGGCTAGAGATTTGCATTGCGAGGACTTTTGACTAGATCAACCGCATTTCTTAACGCTTCCCGCTTAGCGATCTAAAAGGGTATGTAGATCCACTCTCCCTCTCGTAGATAGTACTCACCATGGATAGATCTTGCGTGTGCGTAGGAAATTTTTTGTTTCCCATGCAACGTTCGCCAACACATTCGGCCCCATATTGGTTTGAATTCATTCATGTCAATCGTCATCACCATAACCTGGCGGCTTATCTTCTGTTCGTATATGTGTATCCTCTGGTTCATGAAATATCGGCTTATGATGCTTCCAGATATGTAATTTTTCTTGTTCTATCCATCTGTGACATCACTCGTTCGAAATCCAGGAAATCAATGATGACATCACAACGGATCTTTGCATGTATCCGTTTAGCCCAAAAATCGAGGCGCCTCTGGCTCCAATATTTACTATGCCTCCTCGATTCTTGCGCCTCCCGATTGCCCTTTCAGCTTTTTACCTTATAAATATTCGTGAGGGGCCCCCTCATGCACTTTTTAGCTTGCCCCCTGATACGTCTCCAATGAATCTATATTTTTTTATTGTTCCATGCTATTATATTATCTGTTTTGGATGTTTTATATGCATTAGTATGCTATTTTATATTATTTTTGGGACTAACCTATTAATCTAGAGCCTAGTGCCAGTTCATGTTTTCCCCCCTTGTTTTTGAGTATTGCAGATAAGGAATATTAAGCGGAGTCCAAACGGAATAAAATCTTTGGAATATTTTTTGTTGGACCAGAAGCAACCCAGAAGACTTGGAGATGAAGTCGGGAGAGCCGCCGTGTGGCCACAAGCCACAAGGGTGTGCCCAGGGGGGTAGAGCATGCCCCCTAGCTTGTGGGCCCATGACAGCTCCCCTAACCCTATTTCTCGGCCTATAAATTCACTAATATTCCCTGTATACCAGAGGGAGACACGAAAACACTTTTGCACCACCAGGAGCCTCGGTTCTCGTGAGATCCAATCTTGGAGCCTTTTCCGGTAATCTACCGAAGGGGGATTCGATCACGGAGTGCATCTACATCAAATCCATTGCCCCTCCGATGATGCGTGGGTAGTTCACCATAGACCTTCGGGTCCATAGCTAGTAGCTATATGGCTTCTTCTCTCTCTTTGCTCTTCAATACCATGTTCTTCATGATCTTCATGGAGATCTATCCGATGTAATACTCTTTTGCGGTGTGTTTGTCGAGATCCGATGAATTGTGGGTTTATGTTCAGATTATCTATGAATATTATTTGAGTCTTTTTTGAATTCTTATATGCATGATTTCATATCTTTGCAAGTCTCTTCGAGTTATTGGTTTGGTTTGGCCAACTAGATTGGTAATTCTTGCAATGGGAGAAGTGCTTAGTTTTGGCTTCAATCTTGCGGTGTCCTCACCTAGTGACATAGTAGGGGTGGCGAGGCACATTTTGTATTGTTGCCATCAAGGATAAAAAGATGGGAGTTTTTATCATATTGCTTGAGTTTATCCGTCTACATCATGTCATCTTACCTAATGCGTTACTCTGTTCTTCATGAACTTAATACTCTAGATGCAGGCAGGAGTCGGTCGATGTGTGGAGTAATAATAGTAGATGGAGAATCGTTTCGGTCTACTTGAGACGGACGTGATACCTATATTCATAATCATTGCCTTGGATATCTCCATAGTTATTCGATTTTCTATCAATTGCTCGATAGTAATTTGTTCACCCACCATAATACTTTCCATCATGAGATCAGCCTCTAGTGAAACCTATGGCCCCCGGGTCTACTTTCCATAATATATTTTAAGATCTATAAACCAAAAATACCAAAAATACTTTGCTGCAATTTAATTTACCTTTTACTTTCCATTCTCTTTTACATCTATCTCTATCGGATCTAATCCTTGCAAATAACCGTGAAGTGATTCACAACCCCTTTATAGCGTTGGGTGCAAGAGTTTGATTGTTTGTGTAGGTGCGTCCATTGGTAACTTGCTTGTTCCTCCTACTGGATTGATACCTTGGTTCTCAAAAACTCAGGGAAATACTTATCTACTTCGCTGAATCACCCTTTCCACTTCAAGGGAAAACCAACACAAGCTCAAGAGGTAGCACCCCCTCGCTTCTTCTTCTTCCTCGAGCCCGAGCTTTCACTGAGCTGTCGTTGTGGTTCCTCCATCGCCGGCCCACCAGTTCCAGGACCGCGGCTTCACCTCGTCTCCACCAAGATCCGTCCAAACGTCTCTGCCGTTCCCCGCAATCATCAGGTACATCATTTTCCTTCCCCGGATTCGTAGTAGTTCACTGGAGTTTGTCGGAGCTATCGAAGTTCATTATCCGTTCATCACCATTGCTAGTTCACGCATAGTTCCTATGAACTTTCCCATAGAAATAGAGCGATATGAATGACGACACCATTCCACACGTAACATACTTAGATATCCCTTGGGAATCCGCAAGTTTGGTTACCATCGCTTCCATACTCCTTCATTAGGTTTAGTAAATATTTTCCTTTTTTCGAACCATTTGTAGATATGTAATTATAGCCGATTTGGTAGAAGCTTGTTTGCTACACACTTAGCAAAAACCAAAGATCTCTGATTGTCATAAGACGCCCTTGTGTTTGCCGGCTCATCACTATGAGTGTAACACACCATGTTTATAGATAGCTTCATTTAGGCATCGGCTCATCATAAGGCGACTCATCTGTTGTAAATAATTAAGTAGTGTTATCCTTGACCATAACTGTCATAACATTGTTCCCTGAACATGTACCTGTTGGGGAATGTTGCATGGAAAACAAAAAAAATCCTACGCACATGCAAGATTTATCCATGGTGATGAGCATCTACGAGAGGGATAGTGGATCTACAGACCCCTTTAGATCGGTAAGCGGGAAGCGTTAAGAAATGTGGTTGGTGTAGTCGAACGTCTTCGCGATCCAAATCGTCGAGCGTCCCGCAATGTCATCATGATCCGTCCTGCAATCCAATCACGGTCCGTCCCGCGAAATCATCACGATCCGTCCCGCGATCTCATCACGATCCGTCTCGCGATCTTGATCACGGTCCTTCAGATCTAGCGCCGAACGGACGGCACCTCCGAGTTCAGCACACGTACAACTCGATGACGATCTCCGCCTTCTTAATCCAGCAAGAGGGAGCGGAGAGGTAGAAGAGTTCTCTGGCAGCGCGACGGTGCTGCGGCGATGGTGGTGGAGCTATTCCGGCAGGGCTTCGCCTAAGCACTCCAGAAAACCGATCTAGAGGAGAAACTATGCACTAGAGGAGAGGGTAGCACGTGGCAGAAAAACTAGTGCAAAACCCCTAAAACCTCTAGTATATATAAGAGGAAGAGAGGAGGAGGCTTGTACAAAGGGCCATCCCTAGGAGGCTTCGGCCGAAGTGGATAGGAGAGGAGGAATCCTCCTCCAATCCTAGTAGGACTAGGACTCCTTCCTTTTTTGCCTTTTTTGCCTTTTTCTACCTTTTCTCTTTGGGACTTTCTTTCCCAGCCACATGGGCCTTGTGTGGGACTTCCACCAGCCCAATAAGGTCTGTTATTCACTCTCCCACAGCCCATGTAGCCTCTTGGGTCGAAATACCCCTCCCGATGGTCTCCCGGTACACTCCCGGCACTCCTGGTACACTACCGATGAGCCCGAAACTTTTCCGGCGACCAAAATAGGATTTCCTATATATAAATCTTTACCTATGGACCATTCTAGAGCTCCTCGTGACATCCATAATCTCATTTGGGACTCCGAACAACCTTCGGTCACCACCATGCATAACTCTATACTACCGAAACATCACCAAACCTTAAGTGTGCTAACCCTGCGGGTTCGAGAACTATGTAGACATGACCGAGACACCTCTACGGTCAATAACCAATAGCGGGACCTGGATGCCCATATTGGTTCCTACATATTCTATGAAGTTCTTTATCGGTCGAACCTCTATGTCAAGGATTCAATTAATCTCGTATGATGTTCCTTTTGTTCTTCGGTATGTTACTTGCCCGAGGTTTGATCGCCGGTATCTCCATACCTAGTTCAACCTTGTTACCGGCAAGTCTCTTTACTCGTTCCGTAATACAAGATACCATGACTAACACTTAGTTACATTGCTTGCAAGGCTTATTGTGATGTTGTATTACCGAGTGGGCCCTGAGATACCTCTCCGTCACACGGAGTAACAAATCCCAGTCTTGATCCATGCCAACCCAACAGACACCCTCAGAGATACCTTTAGAGCACCTTTATAGTCACCCAGGTACGTTGCGACGTTTGATACACACAAGGTACTCCTCCGGTGTCAGTGAGTTGCATGATCTCATGGTCATAGGAACAGATACTTGACATGCAGAAAACAGTAGTAATAAACTGACACGATCATATGCTACGTTTGTAGTTTGGGCCTTGTCCATCAGACCATTCTCCTAATGATGTGATCCCGTTATCAAATGATATCTCATGTCCATGGCTAGGAAACCTTAACCATCTTTGATCAACGAGCTAGTCTATTAGAGGCATACTAGGGACATGGTTTTGTCTATGTATCCACACATGCATCTAAGTCTCCGATCAATACAATTATAGCATGGATAATAAACGATCATCATGAACAAGGAAATATGATAATAACTAATTTATTATTGCCTCTAGGGCATATTTCCAACAGTCTCCCACTTGCACTAGAGTCAATAATCTAGTCCACATCACCATGTGATTCGCATTGTTATGAATCTAACACCCAATGAGTTCTGGGGCTCGATCATGCTTTGCATGTGAGAGAGGTCTTATAGGTAACGGGTCTACGACATTCAGATCCATGTGTACTTTGCAAATCTCTATGTCAAACTGTAAACACTACTACTACACTCCACTTGGTACTATTCCAAATGGCTGCTCCACTATACATACCCAGATTGCTACTCCGAGTCATCCGGATTGGTGTTAAAGCTTGCATCAACGTAACTCTTTACGACGAACTCTTTATCACCTCCATAATTGAGAAACATCTCCTTAGTCCTCTGGTTACTAAGGATAATTTTGACCGCTGTCCAGTGATCCACTCCCGGATCACTCTTGTACCCCTTGACAGACTCATGGCAAGGCACACACAGCATGGCATAATATAGAACCTATGTCTAAGGCATAGGGGACGACACTCGTCCTTTCTCTTTCTTCTGCCATGGTCGAGCTTTGAGTCTTACTCAACTTCACACCTTACAAATGAGGCAAGAACTCTTTCTCTGACTGATCCATTTTGAACTCTTTCAAAAACTTGTCAAGGTATGTACTCATTGAAAGTCTCATCAAGTATCTTGATCTATCTCTATAGATCTTGATGCTCAACAATTAGGTACATTTATCCAGGTCTTCCTTTGAAAAACTCTTTTCAAACAACCCTTTATGCTTTCCAGAAATTCTATATCATTTCCGATCAACAATATGTTAACCACATATGCTTATCAGAAACTCTATAGTGCTCCCACTCACTTTATTGTAAATACAAGTTTCTCGTAAACTTTGTATAGACTCAAAAACATTGGTCAACTCATCAAAGTGTATATTCCAACTCCGAGATGCTTGCCTCAGTCCATAGAAGGATCACTGAAGCTCGCACACCTTTTAGCATCCTTAGGACTGACAAAACCTTCTGGTTGTATCACATAAAACCTTTCCTCAAGTAAACCGATAAGGAAACGATATTTTGACATCCATCTGTCAAATTTCATAATTGAAAAATGCAGCAACTGCTAATATAATTCCAACAGACTTTAGCATCGCTACGAGTGAGAAAGTCTCATCGTAGTCAACTCCTTGAACTTGTTGGAAATTTCTTTGCGACAAGTCAAGCTCTATAAATGGTGACATTTACCATCAGCGTCTGTCTTCATCTCAAAAGTCCATTTGTACTCGACGACCTGCCGTCCAACGAGCAAGTCTACCAAAGTCTATACTTGGTTTACATTCATGGATCCTTTCTCGGATTTCATGGCCTCTAACCATTTGTCGGAATCCGGGCCCATCATCGCTTCTCCATAGCTCATAGGTTCATTGTTGTCCAACAACATGACCTCCAAGACAGGGTTGTCGTACCACTCAGGAGGAGTACGCATCCTTGTCGACCTACGAGGTTCGATAGTAACTTTATCCGAAGCTTCATGATCACCATCATTTACTTGCTCTTCAACTGACGTAGGTTCCATAGAAACATCTTTCTGCGTTGCGCTACTCTCTGGTTGAAACGAAGGTTCACACTTTATGCTTGGATCTGAGATAGAAGGTTCACCCAACTATTCTTAGGGTAATCTATGAAGATGCATTTGTCCGCTTTGGGTTCGAGCTCATTAGGTGGAAACATTTTTCCACACAAGCGTCACAGCCCCAAACATCAACAAATGACAGCTTAGGTTTCTATCAAACCATAATTCACATGGTGTCATCTCAATGGATTTAGATGGTGCCCTATGTAAAGTGAATGTAGTTGTCTCTAATGCATAACCCCAAAACTATAGTAGCAAAACGATAAGAGACATCATAGCACGCACCATATCCAATAGAGCATGACTATGACGTTCGGACACACCATCACACTATGGTGTTCCAGGTGGCATGAGCTGTGAAACAACTTTCACATTGTCTAAAGTTGTATGCGAAACTCGTAACTCCGATATTCACCTCCACGATCATATCACATACATTTTTATCTTCTTGTCACGATGATCTTAAACTTCACTCTGAATTTGCTTGAACTTTTTAAGCGATTTAGACTTGTGTTTCATTAAGTAAATATACACTATATCTACTCAAATCATCAGTGAAGGTAAGAAAATAACGATATCCACCGCACGCTACAAGACTCATTGGATTGCATACATCAACATGTATCATTTACAATAAATCACTTGCCCGCTCCATCCATATGGAAACGGGGTCCTTAGTCATCTTGCCCAAGAGGCATGGTTCGGATGTCTCAACCGATTCAAAATAGAATGATTCCAAAGATCCATCAGCATGGAGTTTCTTCATGCGCTTTATACCAACATGACATTTAGCAGCAATGCCACAAGTATGTGGTACTATCATTATTAACTTTGTATCTTTTGGCATCAATGTTATGAACATGTGTATTACTACGATCAAGATTCAATAAACCATTCTCACTGGGTGCATGACCGTTGAAAGTATTATTCATGTAAAAAGAATAACCATTATTCTCTAACTTAAATGAATAACCGTGTTGCAATAAACATGATCTAATCACGTTCATGCTCAACGCAAAACTCCAAATAACATTTATTTAGGTTCGTCACTAATCCTAAAGGTAGAGAGAGTGTGTGATGTTGATCACATCAACCTTGGAAACATTTCCAACACACATCGTCACCTCACCCTTAGCTAGTTCTCCGTTTATTCCGTAGCTTTTATTTCGAGTTACTAACATTTAGCAACCGAACCGGTATCCAATACCCAGGTGCCACTAGGAGTACTAGCAAGGTACACATTAATAACACGTATATCAAATATACTTCTGTCGACGTTGCCAGCCTTCTTATCTACCAAGTATCTAGGGTTGTTCCGCTTCAGCGACCGCTCTCCTCATAATCGAAGCACTTAGTCTCGGGTTTGGGTTCAACTTTGGGTTGCTTCACTGGAGCAGCAACTGACTTGCTATCCATGAAGTTTCCCTCCTTGCTCTTGCCCTTCTCGAAACTAGTGGTTTGACTAACCATCAACACTTGACACTCCTTCTTGATTTCTACCTTCGCGGTGTCAAACATCGCGAACAGCTCAGGGATCATTATTTCTATCCTTGGCATTTTATAGTTCATCACCAAGTTCTAGTAGCTTAGTGACAGTGACTTGGAGAACTATATCAATCACTATCTTATATGGAAGATCAACTCCCACTCGATTCAAGTGATTGTAGCACCCAGACAATCTGAGCACATGCTCAACGATTGAGCTATTCTCTTTCATCTTGCAGGCAAAGAATCTTGTTGGAGATCTCGTATCTCGCAACACGGGCACGAGCCTGAGATCCTAATTTCAGCTCTTAGAACATCTCATGTGTTCCATGATGTTCAAAACGTTTCGGAGCCTAAATTCTAAGCCGTAATGCATGACGCACTAAACTATCAAGTAGTCATCAGAACGTGCCTGTCAGATGTTCACAACATCTACAGACGATGCTAGAGGGGTTGGTGCACCGAGCGGTGCATTAAGGACATAAGCCTTCTGTGTAGCAATGAGGACAATCTTCAGATCACGGACCCAGTCCGCAATATTGCTACCATCATTTTTCAACTCTATTTCTCTAGGAACATGTAAAAATTCAAGGGAGCTACAATGCGAGCAAGTAATATACAACATAATTTGCAAAGACACTACTGACTATGTTCATGATAATGAGTTCAATTAATCATATTACTGAAGAACTCCCACTCAAATTGACATCCCTCCGGTCATTCGAGTGATACATGATCCAAATTCACCAACTAAAGTCCGATCATCACGTGAGTTGAGGTGGTTTCAATGGTGAACATCATCATGTTGATCATATCTACTGCATGACTCATGTTCGACCTTTTGGTCTCTTGTGTTCCAAGGCCATGTCTGTACATGCTAGGCTCGTCAAGTTTAACCCGAGTGTTCTGCATATGCAACACTGGCTTGCACCCGTTGTATGTGAACGTAGAGTCTATCACACCCGATCATCATGTGGTGTCTCGACACGATGAACTTTCGCAACGGTGCACACTCGGGGAGAACACGGTTTATCTTGAAATTAAGTGAGGGATCACCTTTAATGCTACCGTCGTCCTAAGCAAAAGAAGGTGCATAAAAGGTTTAACATCACATGCAAATCATAAGTGACATGATATGGCCATGAACTTGTACTTTTGATCTCCATCTTGAAAGCACTGGCATGATTTCCATCATCACCGGCACGACACCATGATCTCCATCATCTTGATCTCCATCAACGTGTCGCCATTGGGGTTGTCGCGCCCATCATGCTTCTACTACTATTGCTATCGTTTAGCGATAAAGTAAAGCATTACATAGCGCTTAATGATTGACACGCAGGTCATACAATAATTAAAGACAACCCTATGGCTCCTGCCAGTTGCCGCACTCATCGTCATGCAAGTCGTGATATTCTATACAACACCTGATCATCTCATACATCACATATATCACATCATGTAATTGGCCATATCACATCACAACATACCCTGCAAAAACAAGTTAGACATCCTCTAATTGTTGTTGCATGTTTTACGTGGCTGCTATGGGTATCTAGCAAGAACAATTCTCAACTACGCGTAAACCACAATGGTGATACATAAGTTGCTTTTCAACCTTCTCAAGGACCGCCTTTGTCTAATCTGATCCAACTAAAGTAGGAGAAACAGGCACCCGCCGGCCATCTTTGTGTAATGAGGTTACACGTCAGTTGATGGAATCGGTCTCTCGTAAGCGTACGAGTAAGGTTGGTCCCGGCCGCTTCATTCCACAATACCTCTGAACCAAAACACGACCAAGGGAGGAAGCAATCTAAGCATCAACGCCCACAAACTCTTTGTGTTCTACTCGAGATCTCATCTACACATAGACCTAGCTCATGATGCCACTATTGGGGAACGTTGCATGGAAAAAAATTCCTACGCACACGCAAGATCTATCCATGGTGATGAGCATCTACGAGAGGGAGAGTGGATCTACATACCCTTGTAGATCAATAAGCGGGAAGCGTTAAAAAACACGGTTGATGTAGTCAAACGTCTTCGCGATCCAAATCGTCGAGCGTCCCGCGATCTCATCAGATCCGTCCCGCGATCCAATCACGATCTGTCCCGCGAACTCATCACGATCCGTCCCACGATCTCATCATGATCCATCTCGCGATCTTGATCACGGTCCTTCCAATCTAGAATCGAATGGACGGCACCTCCGCGTTCAGCACACGTACAGCTCGATGACGATCTCCTCCTTCTTGATCCAGCAAGAGGGAGAGGAGAGGTAGAAGAGTTCTCCGGAAGCGCGACGGCGCTGCGGTGATGGTGGTGGAGCTATTCGGACAGGGCTTCGCCTAAGCACTGCAGAAAAGCGATCTAGAGGAGAAACTATGCACTAGAGGAGAGGGTAGCATGTGGCAGAAAAACTAGTGAAAAATCCCTAAAACCTCTAGTATATATAAGAGGAACAGAGTAGGAGGCTTGGCCAAAGGGCCAGCCCTAGGAGGCTTCGGCCGAAGTGGATAGGAGAGGAGGAATCCTCCTCCGATCCTAGTAGGACTAGGACTCCTTCCTTTTTTGCCTTTTTTTTGCCTTTTTCCACCTTTTCTCTTTGGGATTTTCTTTCCCAGCCGGATGGGCCTTTTGTGGGACTTCCACCAGCCCACTAAGGGCTTGTATTCACTCTACCACAGCCCATGTAGCCTCTTGGGTCGAAATACCCCTCCCAGAGGCCTCCCGATACTGCGGGTTCGAGAACTATGTAGACATGACCGAGTCACCTCTACAGTCAATAACCAATAGTGGACCTGGATGCCCACATTGGTTCCTACATATTCTATGAAGATCTTTATCGGCCGAACCTCTATGTCAAGGATTCAGTTAATCCCGTATGATGTTCCTTTTGCTCTTCGGTATGTTACTTGCTCGAGATTCGATCGTCGGTATCTCCATACCTAGTTCAACCTTGTTAACGGCAAGTCTCTTTACTCATTCTGTAATACAAGATCCTGTGACTAACACTTGGTCACATTGCTTGCAAGGCTTATTGTGATGTTGTATTACCGAGTGGGCCCTGAGATGCCTCTCCGTCATACGGAGTAACAAATCCCAGTCTTGATCCATGCCAACCCAACAGACACCCTCGGAGATACCTGTAGAGCACCTTTATAGTCACCCAGGTACGTTGCGACGTTTGATACACACAAGGTACTCCTCCGGTGTCAGTGAGTTGCATGATCTCATGTTCATAGGAACAGATGCTTGACATGCAGAAAACAGTAGCAATAAACTGACACGATCATATGCTACATTTGTAGTTTGGGTCTTGTCCATCACACCATTCTCCTAATGATGTGATCCCGTTATCAAATGACATCTCATGTCCATGGCTAGGAAATCTTAACCATCTTTGATCAACGAGCTAGTCTATTAGAGGCATACTAGGGACATGGTTTTGTCTATGTATCCACACATGCATCTAAGTCTCTGATCAATACAATTATAGCATGGATAATAAAAGATTATCATGAACAAGGAAATATGATAATAACTAATTTATTATTGCCTCTAGGGCATATTTCGAACAGTACCTTATCTCGACGAGTCGCCATTTCTTAACTAACCCACCATATATACTTCTACAGCTCCTTTCACTTATATTTAGGTGACTCGTCATGTCAAAAATCACCACATGCAATTGGGTACCTTCCCAAGTTTCTGCACTTATGCTCAAGGACTATGAAGATCAAGGTCTTCTGCCATCTAAAGAGGCAATAGGCTGGCAGGTTTCCCTTGGAGATGAGCTTCCATGACCCGGTGAAGGAGAAGTAGTGGTGTTCATAGATCAATTTCTTCGGGGATTTTCTCCTCCCGGGTCTAAAGTTTCTCAACCTTCATCCTCAAGATCTGGCTACCAATTCTATAACCAACATGTGCATGTTCCTAGTGTTCTGCGAGGTGTATCTGCAAATGGAGCCGACCGTCCCTCTTTTCATGGAATTCTTCTATCTCAACCGCCAGGCTGAGTGCACAGATGGCCTCAGTCTAGAACTCGGCGGGGTCTCAATTCAAAGGCGTAGAGATGGTGCTTTCCCTGTAGCTACTCTGCCAAGCCACCCCAAAGGATGGGTCAAGACTTGGTTCTACTGCCGTAACATGACCCCTGCTAATGAAAATCCCTCGTCGGGTTACGAACCAGATCATCTTCCCATGACACTTGAACTTCCTGGCCAACCTTCGCAAGCAGAATGTGCTCAACTCGCCCCCATATATCCAAAACTGAAGGCCTTGCTAGCCCATGGATTGATAGGGGATGATCTAACCCTGTGCTGGGTAGCTTGGAGGATCTTACCATTGAGTCGCCACAGTTGTTTAATGTGCAACTATTCTGGCAGCTTGGACGACGCTCAAAGATACAATAGATAGGATTTAGAAGCTGAAGACATAAGCCAGATTGTGTAGAAACTACTGGAAGAAACTCAAGCAATTTGCAATCAAGTTAGGTTGAATCCCTTCCGCGTTCTCAACCCGTCTCCTCCGGTAAGAATCCCTAATAACTATTTATCCATCTTATAGAACTTTTTAAACTAGAAAGCTTACTTGTCATTTTTATCATCAACCTTCCAAGCAGATTCTCCATTTTGGAAAAAGAAGAGGAAAACTCTGGCCAGCAAGCCTAAAGCCTCCCCAAGCAAGAAGAAAGGAAAGGCGGTTGTGGAAGAGCCGTCACCTAGGGGTGAGTCACCAATGGCTGATGCATCTATGGAGGCAGAACTTGGCTCCCTCGGCTGTCTTTTTATTGAACTTGCTGATGCCTCGTACTCTTAGGGCGATGCTGCAACAAGCCGAGCCGACGATGTTGATGTAATTTCCATCTCCTCTGGCTCAGAATCCTTGTCTCCAAGGAAAACAAGGCGGGGCATTAGGAAAGTAAGTTTTTCTCACCCGGATGCTTATTTGGATCCCAATTTTATTTTTAACAAGACTTGGCATGAATCAAGGCGCCAGAGTCAAAGCGGCTTACCTAACAAGTCAACCGCCCGCAAGCAACAAAATGAGGTGCCTCATAGTCCAACCCCTTCTCTTCCAAAAGCTGGCCTTATTCGACAACCTCTTAATCCGTCTGATTTAAATTACCAGGGGTCTCCACCTTCATCGGGCGACTCAACTGTCACCAAGCTGCCACCTCTCCTTATCAATCACAGGTAAACCTTTCTTCCTTATACCATATATTGCTTATTAAACTTAACCTTGCATACGCTTAATTCTGCTGTCTTGTTTACAGGGCCAAGGCTAAGACCAAGCAGAGGAAAGTTGGCGAGTCATCCACTAATCTCGAGGCCTCTTAGCCAAAAAAATCCAGCCTTGGTGACTCCTTAAGCCCATACTGAGCATGCTGAAGATCATCAGGAGGCCCAAGCTGACTTGCCCCCACATACTGAGCCAACGAGCACTGAGGCTATGGACATTGAAGCTGACCCAACAGAAAACCTTAACCCGCCCAGTCCTCAAAAGGCAGCAAGAGGATGGGAAATCGTGGCAGAGGAGGATGTCGGAAAGCAAGATGGGAACCCTAAATCGTCCCGGATTTGGCATATATACCGAAATAGCAAGCAGTTAGCGGCCCTCCCGTAAATATTTTACGCGCCGGGACGGTTTTACCTACCTGCTCGGGCCGTTTGTTCATTCGTCTCGTAAAACCTCCGAAGAAATGCACGTCGGTGAGGTTATACGGGATCTTCTAGAGATTCTCTCATCAAGGGTATTCAAAACCCTTTGCAATTCATTTTTCAACATAGGCAGGCCCTCTGTATCACCAGCTGAAGGTGCTAACATGCAATCATCCTCTACAGGTGTGATACTGTTCACATAGCGTGAATGGAGAGCCGTATTACATATTCTAATTTTATTCTCAATAATTTATTGCTATAAATTTCTATAGCAATGTGCATTGTATTATGTAGTTTAAATTAGCTATGTGGTGAATTTCTAAAAAAATGAATAATCCAACAAGTTGGCGATATTTTTAAAGCAATGTTAGTTAAGTGGCTTGTTTGCAATCAAAGGTGAGGTGTTGTGTAGTATTATTCCTTATGGGGAAGCAATATGGTTTCATGCATGCATGAATCAATCTAGTATATTGTCAAAACAATACAAAAAATCGTCATGATTAATCAGTATAACAACGGTTAAGATTAACTTTCATCTTTGATTGTCCTCCTTGCTACCTACAACAAATCAACATAATATAAACACCAATGAATGAGGAGTAAAAGACAAAACCATGAGAGGTTGGTTAAGGCAGTTCTTAACATAGCGGAAGTCCTCTTTTCCTCACGGGCTCAAATGAGCTCGGGATGAATAGTATAATTTAGAAAAAATGAAAATAAATAAAAACATTCTGATTTTTTTGTGCCAAACTTTTAGAAGTATTGCGTATCCTTGACAAATTTGTCACGAAATGTCATTCATGGCAAACAAAAACAAAATCGGAACTCCAAAATTCTTTCAAAAATAGCATTTTTGGAGCATTGAATTTTTTGCCATGACTTCTACGAGTGTCCTGTCATGATAAAATTTTGCAACACACAAAGAATTTTTCAAAGTTTATCTTATAAAAATCAGAATATTTTTACTATTTTTTTTTCATTTTTACTACTCATCGGGTAGCATTTGAGCTCGCGAGCATATACTCCACGTCTTTAAGCTATCAAGCACTATTGTAGGACAAACAGTTGGAGCTAGTAGTTTAGTAATTTTGGGTGCGGGATGGCTTGTCAATGCGTACGTGTGGAACTACGAGGAACGCCTGTCCCAAGAAACACTATGTACATTGCCGACACATGTTCATTGATAATTTGATATGCAGTCACATATAAATCTACCGAAGACTAGAGTCATAGATCACCAATAGCGTTTCACTATGAATGGTTGTCATCGTCTACCACCACTGGATGATTTGGGTTGGTATTCACACAGGACATCCAACCCATAATTTGATTTCCATTTAGCCAAGTGTACAACAAGCTAAACCTGCTCTCTTGATTCATAAATATTGAAAAATGTGTTGTTTCCCTGTGTAAATCGTGTGATTGATGGCTAGACAACGATGGCCTTAATGGAGCCTAGTAAGAGTTCACCCTAAAATTGCAAGTGGTCACTTTCGTTCTTTAAGAAGAGCAAACATATCTCCGTAAAAAATAAGAGTTGTAAAAAATTGTCAAACATGAATTGTGAAAATTAAAACCTACTCCCAAGTATGATGTTCCTCACATACTTCACATTACATGCCTCATTCCTTATGTGTGATGAAAAAGCTTTGCCTCGGTACCCCCCCCCCCTAAAAGTTTTCACAAATATCAAATTTACTAAAAGTGGGTAGTCTCGTACATTCAAATCAACTAATTCTAATCCCCATTTCCCAATGAGATCAAACGAGAGACCAGCACAATCCAATCTTTTCGATCGAAGGGGTAACTTCTAATCTCCACCTTTAATCTGCATCAGTTTTTGTAAACTTTTCTAGGCGTGGTGCACTGAAGAAAAACTCATCTTGAGGAAATGATCATTAGCATGGTGGACTTGTCGCGAAGACTTGGGACTCGTTTTGTTCTAGTTCCACAGTATACAAACATGGTGTGTATCATTACTTCCCTCTATCGTTGAATTACCATTACATCTGGTTGAATGAAAATGTATCCGTGTACCGGGCTGGGGTGCACCCTACACCAGTTGAAAATGATAGATATCCTAAATATGTGAAAGAAAAGTATGTTTATGGTATTAAACCTAAGGTGAGAGTCTCTCACTTCTGGACTAGCCTTTTGAAAGTTAAAGATATTTTTTACCATCATTGCAAGAAAGTGATTGGCGATGGAAAAACACTAGGTTTTGGTAAGATTGGTGGTTGAAAAGTAAACCTTTGAAAATCTCCTATCCCAGGCTCTATTATCTTAGCTTTTATCATAACATTTCTATGGCTGATGCTTTTAGCAGAGGATGGGAAGAATTTACCTTTAGAAGAAATTTGTTCGAACAATCCTTGGAGTTCTGGAATAGCCTGAAGCTGAGATGTGAGGAAGTTAGATTGACAAGGTGAATAGATAGAATTAGGTGGATGCTTACCGCTGAAAGAAAGTTCACCGTAAGATCTCTATATCAGTTTTTTTTGTCAAGTCAGCTTGTGTTTTTTTTCTTTGGTTATTGGAAAAAAAGAGTCATTCTTACTAAAGATAATTTCCTCATAAGGGGTTGGAAAGGCAGTAAATGTTGTGTTCTTTGTGGACAAGATGAATCTACTAAACACTTGTGTTTTCCAATACCCTGCCGGTAGATTGATTTGGTGTCTTTTGATATCTGCTTTCCCTCTTAATTTCACTCATGCTAGTCAATCTAAATGTTTTGGAAGCTAGATTAAAGACTTTCCGAAACCTCAAACCTGCCAAACAATTTGTGCTGGTTAGTACTGCTGCAATGTTTTGGGCGATATGAGATGTCGATATGATATAATTTTTGTGCGGTGATACATATATCCGGGTTCAGACACCTCTCACAGCATGTTGAGTCAACATCAGCTATTGTACTCGGTTAGCTTTCATAGCAACTATAACCGGATGACCTAAACGGATGTGTTCTTTGTTCATCTTTTATTGTTTGAATAGGTCAGGCGAATAAACATGTTTTTTTATTTAGGTCGGCTGGTACGCCCAACAGAAGGCAGGCCAAATTTGCCCCATCCAAAAAAACAAAATTGACAAACACATGGCACCGATAAACATAATAAAAACTTAATTAAACATAAGTGATCGGTCAACCACCAGCCAAAGTTCACTTAAAATATAATTAAACATTAATTAGAAACAAAAAAGTCTGCGCTCGCACGTTGCCCTAGACGTCCGCCTTGCCCTTGCCGTCGTCATTGTCGCCAGTGAGGTCGATAAAGAGGCTCCCACTCTGGTGGCGAGGTGCATCTAGCAGGCGACGACGACGGTGGAGGAAGTCCGTGGGAAGAGCTCTCGCCGGCGTTGAGCTTCCCCTTCCCCTTCCCATTGAAAAAACCCATTATGGCTAGGGTTTGGGCTTGCTAGAGTTTTCTGGTCGCCGACGAGGGAGCACCGTGTGGCCAGATATGGACGGATGCTAAAAGTAGAAGAGGTCGGCCCCGCTGCTCGCTTCCATTAAAAAGGACGGGCATAGGGACCTTCTACCCACTGTCAGGCGGGTCTCAAGGTAGTTGCTGACATTTAATAAGACGCGGGTGGTGGTTGAGCGACGGACTAGTTGGCCCGCGGCGGACAGGTAGGGGACGCACGGTGCGTTCGTTTCGTATCCGCAATGATGCAAATTTGGTCTAAATTTATACTTGAAATGAGTTGTCACGGACATAAAACGGACATGATCTAGGTTTGGGTCTCCGTGTTGGGCTAACTTTTTGTCCGTAACAACCCAAAAGAACATGAACGAACGAAATGGATCGTCCGATTGAAGTTGTTCTTAGTTCGTGATTTTGGTTCCACCCTTGCGTCTAATTGAGTTGCATTAGATTTGGGACGCATTTCTGTCATGAACCAATCAGTGCATCCTGTAGCAAACCGATAGATCGTTCTCGAACTCGGTCGGCATCATCACATTTCCTTTCTTTTGCTTTTCAGTTGGGTCTATGTATGTGTGCACCTTGTCTACGAGAATCGCTGCACGGAATCATGAACCGCTCGAATGCCTCCAAACGGCCTTTCCAGCTTCCGCCCGGGTTCCCTTGTTTCTTCACGCTCGACCGGCCTAGCGACCAGACCATCATGACGCATCTCACCGTATCCGGCCGCCACCTCTCCCAATAATAACATGGTGATTTGGCCCTTCGGGTCTATACATACACATAGCCTTTTCACGGGTGGCTGAGAGACGTGTGGTGTACTGGCGATATTGTTAGTTTATTTACCGCCTACGAGCTCCAGATTTCAGCATCATCAGCTTGCTCCAATATCTTAAGTTTCTCTCTTCGTGACAGTATATATTATTGATCTATGTGGTAGATGCGTTCTGCCTGTGTGCGTACCACCCGTGGTAGTGTGTTTGTTTGTCACACGGACGACGACGACATAGACACGATCTCTGTAACCGAAACCGATAGGAGGCAAGCGAAGCGACGAAGATCCTAATCGGATAATAAGGTGGACGGGGCGGGCGAGTGGTGCATGCAGTGCAGTGCAGCCGTGCAGGGGTGGCGCTTTTGTAATGGCGGTGCGGGCGCCGGGCACCCAGGCTTTCGGCGGCCGGTCCCCACGTACTAGGCGGGTCGCTGCCGGCCGAGGGGCAACATCATCCACCTCGGCGACGCAGACACGCACGCACGCACGACACGCCACGACGTTTAGTTGCCGGTCGCGTCCACGTACGCTACGAGGCCAACCACCACGGACACGCACGCACACGGCACCCGTACGGTGGCCGGCACGGCGCACGCGCCTGCGCCCCCTCCACCGTACCCCCCGCGCGCGCCACGCCGGCGTCAGCTTCTCGCATTGCATCGTCAAATCATGCGGGTGCGGCTGCGCCCATGCGCGCCGGTCGGCCGGGTAGCGTGTGTGGCAGCTCGCCACGCCCACGGACGTACGTGCGCGGCCGCGCGTGCGTTGCTGTTGGCTGTCGCCGGAGCTGGCCGCCGGAGAGCACGCTGGTTGCGCGTCGCCGGTCCGTCGCTGGTTGTGCATGCCGTGTCCCAGTACCAGTGCGCGGACGTAAATCGATGCAACCTTTCACAGTTCACACCCATACGCATCATAATACGTGCACAGCGAGTGAGTAGCGTAGCGTCTGCTGGATGAACGCACGGTGACGGTGGTGCTCTGCTCTGCTCACTTGAGTTGAGCCCCGTGAAGGCAAGGATGCTTTGCGGGAAAAAGCTTCCGGACGTCCATGTCCATCTCTGCATGTATGAGCAGCAGTATTATACTATACTTCGTATTAACCTAAGCCTACGCATTATTATTCCATTTCAGTGGCGAGAATCATAGGTAGCCTGGCTGACAAGACATACGGGTCGCAGATCCTTTTCGCCGTAGCTGGCCGGCCTGGCGTAGTACTAGTACTACGTGAACCCGCGGGGCAAAAGGAAGGGCCAACAGACGAGACAGAGACAGGGAGGGATGACGAAGGAGATCCAGCGCCGAAGATTTCTCATCATGGCATGCTGCCTCTCATAGACCCATAGTTCATGTCGATCGATCGATACTAGTACCGGTCTACCAGATCGAAAAGGAGTAGAGTAGAGCGAATAGCTTATATATCTAATCCGATCTCCTCCTGTCAGTTGCACTTGAGGATTGAGATGACCCCCACCGTGACCGTGATGGCTGGTGTGATGTGACCGTGATGGCCAACAGATGAGCCCGTCTGCTGGTGAGGAAGTGTTTCATACGTTCATTGCTCACTTTAGAGCGGAATATCCTCGTAGCCGATCCTTAAACCACCCGTAGACATATGGATCAAACGTTTCGCATGTGTTTTGCCATTCAATACAGTTATACATGATACATCGGTATGTTTGACAATCTGAACGCACCACAAACGCGGGAAAGGGCTTTGCGTACGTGCGGACCATTATCATGGCTCCTAAGAGCATCTACTGCTAGGCATGCTAATTCGGCCCCTCAAATGCTTGACGGGGCTCGTCACAATGATTGGTCACGCCTCATATTTTTGTTTTCATACCCGGACATTTTAATTAATGTCATAAATTCATATAAACTCATGCAACTATATAAATGTTGCATACACATCGTCCGGCTACTATTTACAACATGTCACTGAACTATCAAAATTTGGCATGTTTGGCTATCGTGGAGAAGATCATCCCCGGTTGCCCTTGCCTTTTCTAGCGACATTGCCGTCCTTCTCGCGAAAGTACCGATTGAAGACGCGGTATGTATCTTGTCGGGTCTGCTCTTAGCCGGAGTTGTCTTTGCCGGAGTCGGGTATGCCTCATGTATACCAAAAATGCATACAAAAATATCTATAATGAGCGTGAAAAGGTTGATCACGTATTTAAAAAATATTAATCCAAGCACTTGAAAGAAATGTTAAACAAATATTTAAAAAATGTTAATCAAGCAGTTCAAAAGTGTTAAATTTGTGTAGAAAATGTTGACCATGTTTAAAAAAGGTTAAACTTGTATTTATAAATTTTAAATGTGTGTAGAATTTCTTTTATCATGTATTGGAAATTTTTAATCAAGCATTTTTTAATGTGCATAGATTATTTTTTGACCATGTATTAGAAAAAGTTAATCTAGCATTTGAAAAATATTAACCAATCATTCCAAAAATGTTTAATGTGTGTAGATTTTTTTCCATGTATCGAAAAAATGATAAAATTGTACTTAAAATTTTCAATGGAGGATTTTAAAAAATGTAAATTTTGTATAGAATAGAGCTGACTGTGTATAAAAAATATTAATCTGGTATTTGAAAAATCTTCCTCAAGGATTTTATTTGTGTTGAATATATATAGGGAAAATTTTGATCATGCATTCAATAAATCTTAAGCATGTATTTTGAAGTATTAACGTGTATTACAAAAACGTATCAAAGACAATCAAAACCAGAGAGAACACAAAAGAAAACCAATGAAAACGAGACAAAAACGAAGGGAAATGAAGAAAATAGGAACAAAAGAGAAAAAAGTAGTGATAAATAAAAGGAAAAAATAATAAGAAATAAAAAAATTAAAGTATCATTGAAAATCGAGAGAAGAAAAGAACAAAAACGTGAAAAACAATAACAAAAAAGGCCCACGAAACAGTGGAAAACCTGCTCCTTTCCATAACAAGCCCGTGACCTACTATTTCAACACGAAACTGATGGTGGCCCAGGCTGGCTGGAGCTCCTATACGAGAGAATTCCTTCTTCGGTCCTTTCTTCAAATTTGTTTCCTTATTTAGTCCAAATGAAATTTTCTTCTCTATTTGGCACCTAAAGTAAATTTGTTCTTTATATGACACTTTCGTCAATTTTAGGTGCTAACTGTGTTAAATGCGAGGTAAAAAGACCATTTTTCTCCTAATGCATTTTGTAACTATCCTGGATGCAGTGAAAAAACAATCAATTCAACCATGTTTTACGGATATTTAACGGTTGATGTGCAAGTATATGTATGCTCTAATATTTTGTTCCTTACGTATCTGGTATGTACGTGCAAAACCCATGAAACCCTATCCTGCCTGCAGTAAAAATGCAATCAGTTCAACCATGTTCAGCATGTTCCAAACTACAGTATTACACATAATTACATACTAGTAAACTAGTAAATCCTCTAATTAGCACATCGTGCTGAATTAGATTACACATACTACACATCGGCAGCATTAGACCTTACGCATGGCCGGCAGACAAGGATGACGACAATCAGCCTGCGTTTTGCTCGCCTAGACTGAGGCAGCCGTCGCCACCGTCGCTGGTCGTCTGGCCCTCCCAACTATCACTGACTCCTCTCTCTTACAGTGCCCGACGGACGCCTGCAGCCCCGAGCCTCTTCTGTTGTAATTAACCACGATGTCTGGCTTGGACTGAAACAATCATCCGAGTCATCTAATGGGAGGTTAGCTTTGTACGTGAGGATCGGGTATACGTGCATGTTTGTCAACTGGAGATCAAGTCAAAACCATCTTAAGAAGTGTAGGAGGATTTGGGTAAGGGTAGTCAACTTGAAGAATTTAAGTGGAGCTCTATGGGATGAAGATACTTGCACAATTAGGCTCAGCGAGGACCACTATGCAGGGCATTGTATGGTATGCTTCTCAACCCACAAATCTGATGCCATTCTATGTTTGTATTATGCTAATAATTTTGAACATTGTTTGTAGACCCACAAAGCTGATGCCCCCTTCTTGAGTACCCCAATTGAATATTATCATGCCTTGGCTTCAATCTATGGGACAATCGGGGCTAAGGGGTTGGGTGCTAGGTCCGGCAATGATCTTCTTTCTATTGATATGAAAGACGAGGAGAATGGTGAGGTGAACACGTCACCAAATGTTGGTGAGTCTTCTGACCCCAAAGCACCACCCAAAAAGAAGGCTAAGGTAAAGAATGTTGTTGATGATCCACTAGGTATCACTCTCAAAGATGGGTTCAAGCTTGTGGCTGAAGCGCTTGTGAAGTCTAGTGGAGATGATGATGATATACCCGATGATCTTTGGGATGTAGTCTCTATATTGCCAGATTTTGATGAAGAACAACTAGCCCACTACTATGCTCATCTTGTGGACAGCCCCAAGATAGCAAGAGCCTTCATGAAACTTACCCAAATCAATAAATCTATTTGGGTGAGTAGGTATGTAAAGAAGAACTTCTAAATTCGATATGGTTGTATGGTTGACAAGTATGTGAACTTGACACATGACTGATTTGCACTTTGGCCGCTTTTGGGATTTCGTATGTGAACTTGACATATGTGGCTGTCAACCAGTGGTGAACTTGACATGTATGACTATTGCACTTTGATGCTTTTGGGATTTTCGTATGTGAACTATATGGTTGTATGTGCACCTTGTTGGAAATTATGTTATGTATTGTCATTTATGTGTTATAAGCTTGTCAATATCTATTGTTATATTGTTTTTCTTCAAATTACAACTGAAATGTTGCCGAAATTTTGAATTTTTTGTCATTCCATTTTTTATTACATTCTTCCAACCAAACACCGACACGGAACCGACCCGTTCTTCTCTTTTGTTCCTACCAAACACAAGAATGAAATGGATCCATTCCTCTGGAATGGAACCATTCCATTCCATGATAGTTGCTCCCCCAATTGAACACACCCTAGGTAAACGTGAAACCAATCCAACTGGTTGCGTGCCTGCTTGGTATGTACGTGCACGGTGTACCTCTACTCCGAGAGAAGCTAGCTTGTGTCTCCACAGAACCAAGTTATGTATCTGCGGTTTTACACACAGTCGGAAAGTAGTCGGCCGGTTCGACGACCGCGACTCATGGCACCATTGTGCTATGGACAGCCATGTAGTGGCACCATGTCTGCATGGACGAGCGAATTCACTGTTTTGACCTTTTTTACAAACTTTAGCACGATTTGACCCTGGTTTGATTTTTTTTCGTGATCTGACCTTTTTCCTACCGCCATTATCCTTGGCTGATTTCCAAAACAAGGAAATTTCGATTCTTAGAAATAGCATACCAGAGAGTTGGTCACTGATTTCGGTTTCACCGAAAATGAAAGTTGGTTTCACCGAGTCCTTAGGGTTTGGCTTAGGATCTGTCTAGGGTAAAACTCGGTAGGGCCGATTTAGAAAACTTGGTGGCACCGAATTTGAATGGTAGGGTATAGACAGAAAATTTTGTGGGAGAATTTCATGTGTATTTTTGGTGGCTAACTCTAAGCACTTGAGCAACCAAATCATCATAGATACCTCATCCCCTTTTAATAGTATTGGCTTTCCTATGGATTCAAAAGTGATTTCTCACAAAATGCAAAATGTAGAGTCTTGAAGCTTGTTGCCAATAGATGTTCCTTGCATCTAGGGGATCCTCACAATCCTTTGCCAATCAATTTCATTGAAGTTTTCCTTAAATATACTTGGTGAAATCATTAGTCCAATTAAATATATGTTGTTATTGATTACCAAAACTATTGGAAATATGCCCTAAAGGCAATAATAAATTAGTTATTATCATATTTCCTCGTTCATGATAATCGTTTATTATCCATGCTAGAATTGTATTAATCGGAAACTCATATACATGTGTGGATAAATAGACAACACCATGTCCCTAGTATGCCTCTAATAGACTAGCTCGTTAATCAAAGATGGTCAAGGTTTCCTGGCCATGTACATGAGATGTCATTTGATAACGGGATCACATCATTAGGAGAATGATGTGATGGACAAGACCCAAACTATAAACATAGCATATGATCATGTCAGTTTATTGCTATAGTTTTCTACATGTCAAGTATTTGTTCCTATGACCATGAGATCATGCAACTCACTGACACCGGAGGAGTACCTTGTATGTACCAAACGTTGCAACGTAACTAGGTGACTATAAAGGTGCTCTACATGTATCTCCGAGGGTGTCTGTTGGGTTGGCATGGATCAAGACTGGGATTTGTTACTCCGTGTGACGGAGAGGTATCTCAAGGCCCACTCGGTAATACAACATTACCGTAAGCCTTGCAAGCAATGTGACTAAAGAGTTAGCCACGGGATCTTGTATTACGGAATGAGTAAAGAGACTTGCAGGCAACAAGATTGAACTAGGTATAGAGATACCGACGATCGAATCTCGAGCAAGTAACATACCGAAGAACAAAGGGAACGTCATACGGGATTAACTGAATCCTTGACATAGAGGTTCAACCGATAAAGATCTTCATAGAATATGTAGGAACCAATATGGGCATCCAGGTCCCGCTATTGGTTATTGACCGTAGAGGTGTCTCGGTCATGTCTAAATAGTTCTCGAACCCGCAGGGTCTGCACACTTAACGTTCGGTGACGTTTCGGTAGTATTGAGTTATATGTGTTGGTGACGAAGTTTGTTTGGAGTCCCGGATGAGATGCCCGACGTGACGAGGAACTCTAGAATGGTCTGGAGGTGAAGATCGATATATAGGACGAAGGGAATCGGAGTCCGGAAGCATTCCAAGGGTACCAGGTTATGATCGAGAGTACCGAAAGGTGTTTCGGGGGCCCCCGACAAGTGTTGGGGGGCCTCATGGGCCAAGGGGAGGGGTCCCACCAGCCCACAAGGGGGCTGGGTGCCACCCAAACCCTAGCCCACTTCAGCCAAGGGTGGGGGAGTCCATCTAAGGGGCTGCCACTAGGTAACTTGGGGGCCAAGCCATCCTAGGGTTTCCCTAGGGGGCGCCCCCTCTGCCTTGGCCGCCAGTCCCTAGATGGGATCTAGGGCGCCCCACCTCCTCCTCTCCTCCTATATATAGTGGAGGGATAGAGAGGGCAGCCAACCGGAAAAGCCACGTGCTACCCCCTCTCTCCCTCTAGATAGATTCTCCTCTAGATTTGTTCAGTATAGCTTAGCGAAGCTCTGCCGGATCAGCTCCACCACCACCACCACCACCACGGCATTGTGCTGTCGGAGAACTCATCTACCTCTCCACCCCCTCTTGCTGGATCAAGAGGTGGAGATCGTCATCGAGCTGTACGTGTGCTCAACGCGAAGGTGTCGTCCGTTCAGCACTAGATCAGAAGGATCGTGATTGGATCGCGGGACGGATCGTGATGGGATTGCAGGACGACTAGCGATTTGGATCGCGAAGACGTTTGACTACATCAACCGCGTTACTCAACGCTTCCCGCTTAGCGATCTACAAGGATATGTAGATCCACTCTCCCTCTCCGAGATGCTCATCACCATGGATAGATCTTGCGTGTGCATAGATTTTTTTATTTCCCTTGCAATGTTGCCCAACAGTAGTATCAGAGCTAGGTCTATGCGTAGATGAGATCATGAGTAGAACACAAAGGACTTTGTGGGCGTTGATATTCAGATTGCTTCCTCCCTTGGTCTTTTCTTGATTCAACAGTATTGTGGGATGAAGCGGCCCGGACCAACCTGACTTGTTCACGTATGAGACACCGGTTCCATCGACTAACATGTGACTTTGTTGCATAAAGATGGCTGGCGGGTGTCTGTCTCTCCCACTTTAGTTGGATCAGATTTGACAAAGGCGATCCTTGAGAAGGTTGAAAATAAATTTGTGTATCACTGTTGTGGTTTTGTGTAGGTAAGAATCGTTCTTGCTAGATACCCGTAGCAGCCACGTAAAACACGTAACAACAATTAAGGGACATCTGACTTGTTCTTGCAGGGTATGTTGTGATATGATATGGCCAATTACATGATGAGATATATGTGATGTATGAGATGATCATGTTTTGTATAGAATATCGTGACTTTCATGTTGATGAGTACGACAACCGACAAGAGCCACAGGGTTGTCTTTAATTATTGTATGACCCGCGTGTCAATCATTAAGCACTATGTAATGCTTTACTTTATCGCTAAGCGGTATCAATATTATTAGAAGCATGGTGGGCGCGACAACCCCAATGGCGACACATTGATGGATATCAATATGATAGAGATCATGGTGTCATGCTGGCGGCGATGGAGATCATGCCGGTGCTTTAGAGACGGAGATCAAAAGCACAAGTTCTTGGCCATATCATGTCACTTATGATTTGCATGTGATGTCAATCCTTTTATGCACCTTGTTTTGCTTAGGACAATGGTAGCATTATAAGGTGATCCGTCACTTAAATTTCAAGATAAATTGTGTTCTCCCCGAGTGTGCACCATTGCGGAAGTTCGTCGTGTCGAGACACCACGTGATGATCGGGTGTGATAGACTCTACGTTCACATGCAATGGGTGCAAGCCAGTGCTGCACGTGCAGAACACCCGTGTTAAACTTGATGAGCCTAGCATGTACAGACATGGCCTCGGAACACAAGAGACCAAAAGGTCAAACATGAGTCATATAGTAGATATGATCAACATAGAGATGTTCACCATTGAAACCACCTCATCTCGCGTGATGATCGGACATGGGTTGGTGAATTTGGATCATGTGTCACTCGAATGACCAGAGGGATTTCAATTTGAGTGGGAGTTCTTAGGTAATATGATTAATTGAACTCATTATCATGAACATAGTCAAAAGTGTCTTTGCAAATTATGTTGTAGATAGCTCGCGTTGTAGCTCCCCTGTTTTATTGATACGTTCCTAGAGAAAAGTAAGTTGAAAGATGGTAGTAGCAATTATGCAGACTTTTATCCGTGATCCGAGGATTCTCCTCAGTTGCTGCACAGGAAGCTTATGTCCATAATGCACCGCTCGGGCGGCAAACCCTGTGAAGCGGCGTTTGTGGATGTTGTGAACATCTAACAAGCACGTTCTGATGACTACTTGATAGTTCAGTGCGTCATGCATTACGGCTTAGAATTGAGGCTCCAAACACGTTTTGAACGTGATGGAGCATATGTGATGTTCCAAGAGCTGAAATTGGATTTCAGGCTCGTGCCCGTGTTGAGAGGTATGATACCTCCAACAAAGATTCTTTGCCTGCAAGATGAAGGAGAATAGCTCAATCAGTGAGCATGTGCTTAGATTGTCTGAGTACTACGATCACTTGAATCAGGTGGGAGTTGATCTTCCAGATAAGATAGTGATTGATATAGTGCTCCAAGTCACTACCACCAAGCTACTAGAGCTTCATGATGACCTATAAACATGCCAAGGATGGATGATCCCATGAGCTATTTGCGATGTTTGACATCTTGAAGGTAGATAATCAAGAAGGAGCATCAAGTGTTGATGGTTGGTAAAACCACTAGTTTCGAGAAGGGCAAGGGTAGGAAACTTCAGGAATGGCAAGCCAGTTGCCGCTCTAGTGAAGAAACCCAAGGTTGAACCCAAACCCGAGACTAAGTGCTTCTATTATGAGGAGAACGGTCGCTGAAGTGGAACAACCCTAATACTTGGTAGATAAGAAGGCTGGCAACATCAAGAAAGTATAATTGATATTCGTGTTATTGATGTGTACCTTGCTATTACTCCTAGTAGCACCTGGGTATTAGATACCGGTTCGGTTGCTAAATGTTGATAACTCGAAATAAAAGCTACGAAATAAACGGAGGCTAGCTAAGGGTGAGGTGATGATGAGTGTTGGAAGTGTTTCCAAGGTTGATGTGATCACCACCGCACGCTCTCTCTACCTTCGGGATTAGTGATGAACCTAAATAAATGTTATTTGGTGTTTACGTTGAGCATGAACATGATTAGATTGTGTTTATTGCAATGTGGTTATTCATTTAAGTTAGATAATAATGGTTATTCTGTTTACATGAATAATACCTTCAATGGTCATGCACCCAATAATAATGGTTTATTGAAATCTCGATCGTAGTAATACACATGTTCATAACATTGATGCCAAAAGATGCAAAGTTAATAATGACAGTGCCACATACTTGTGGCACTGCCACTAAAGATCATAATGGTGTAAAGTGCATGAAGAAACTCCATGTGATGGATCTTTGGACTCCCTCGATTTCGAATCATTTGAGACATGCGTACCATGCCTCTTAGGCAAGATGACTGAGACCCTGTTTTCCGGTACGATGGAGCGGGTAAGTAACTTATTGGAATTATACATGCTGATGTATGCGGTCCAATGAGTGTTGTAGCGTGCGGTGGATATCGTTGTTTTCTTACCTTCATTGATGATTTGAGTCGATATGGATATATTTACTTAATGAAACACAAGTCTGGAATGTTTGAAAAGTTCAAGCAAATTCAGAGTGAAGTTTGAGATCATCGTGACAAGAAGATAAAATGTCTACGATATGATTGTGGAGGTGAATATCTAAGTTACGAGTTTGGTAGACAACTTAAGACAATGTGGAAGTTGTTTCACAACTCACGCCATGTGGAACACCATAGTGTGATGGTGTGTCCGAACGTCATAGTCGTGCTCTATTGGATATGGCATGTACTATGATGTCTCTTATCGTATTGCCGCCATTTTTTGAGGTTATGCATTAGAGACAACTACATTCACTTGAAATAGGGAACCATCTAAATCCAGTGAGATGACACCAATGAATTATGGTTTGGCAGAAACCTAAGCTATCATTTCTTAGAGTTTGGGAATGCGACGCTTATGCCTGATGAGCTCAAACCCAAAGCGGAAAGGTGCATCTTCATAGGATACCCTAAGGAAAAGTTGGGTATACCTTCTATCTCAGATCCGAGGGAAAGTGTTAGTTGCTAGAAATGGGTCCTTTCTCGAGAAAGAGTTTTATCTCAAAAGAATTGAGTGGGAATAAGATAGAAATTGATGGGGTTGTTGAACCTTTACTTTCAACCAGCAAGTAGCGCAGCGCAGAAAGATGTTTCTGTAGAGTCTACATCAGTTGAAGTGGAAGTTAATGATGATGATCATGAAGCTTCGGATCAAGTTGCTATCAAGCCTCATAGGTCGACAAGGGCGCGTACTGCTCTTGAGTGACACGGCAACCCTGTCTTAGAGGTCATGTTGTTGGACAACGATGAACCTACGGGCTATGAAGAAGCAATGGTGAACCCGAATTCCAACAAATGGCTAGGATCCATGAAATCCGAGAAAGGATCCATGTACGAAAACCAAGTATTGACTTTGGTAAACTTGCCCGTTGAACGACAGGCCGTTGAGTACAAATGTACTTTTAAAAGAAGAAGACATATGTTGATGGTAAATGTCACCATTTATAAAGCTCGACTTGTTGCAAAGAAGTTTTCGACAAGTTTAAGGAGTTGACTATGATGAGACTTTCTCACCAGTAGCGATGCTAAAAGTCTGTTGGAATTATGTTAGCAATTGCTGCATTTTTCAATTATGAAATCTGGCAGATGGGTGTCAAAACATCGTTTCCTTAATGGTTTCCTTGAGGAAAGGTTGTATGTGATACGACCAGAAGGTTTTGTTAGTCCCAAGGGTGCTAAAAGGTATGCAAGCTCCAGCGATCCTTGTATGGGCTGGAGTAAGCATCTTGGAGTTGGAATATACACTTTGATGAGGTGATCAAATTTTTTGGGTTTATACAAAGTTTATGAGAAACTTGTATTTACAAGAAAGTGAGTGGGAGCACTGTACAATTTCTAATAAGTATATGTGGATGACATATCATTGATCGAAAATGATGTAGAATTTCTGGAAAGCATAAAGGGTTGTTTGAAAGGTGTTTTTCAAAGGAAGACCTGGATAAATCTACTTAATTGTTGGGCATCGAGATCTATAGAGATAGATCAAGACGCTTGATGAGACTTTCAATGAGTACATACCTTGACAAGATTTTGAAAGTGTTCAAAATGGATCAGTCAAAAAAGGAGTTCTTGCCTGATTTGTAAGGCGCGAAGTTGAGTAAGACTCAAAGCTTGACCAAGACAGAAGAAAGACAAAGGACGAAGGTCGTCCCCTATGCCTTAGCCATAGGCTCTATATAGTATGCCATACTGTGTACCGCACCTATGTGTGCCTTGCCATGAGTCTATCAAGGGGTACAAGAGTGGCCCATGAGTGGATCACTGGACAGTGGTCAAAGTTATCCTAAATAACTAGAGGACTAAGGAAATATTTCTCGATTATGGAGGTGATAAAGAGTTCGTCGTAAAGGGTTACGCCTATGCAAGATTTAACTCCAATCTGGATGACTCTTAGTAGCAATCCGGATACATATAGTGGAGTAGCCATTTTGAATATCTCCAAGTGGAGCATGGTAGCAGTGTCTACTAGCAGTGTCTACAATATGACATAGAGATTTGCAAAGTACACATGGATCTGAATGTCACAAACCCGTTGACTAAAACCTCTTTCACATGCAAAACATGATTGAACCCTAGAACTCATTGGGTGTGAGATTCATAACAAATCACATAGCGATGTGAGCTAGATTATTGACTCTAGTTCAAGTGGGAGACTGTTGGAAATATGCCCTAGAGGCAATAATAAATAAATTATTATCATATTTCCTCATTCATGATAATTGTTTATTATCCATGCTAGAATTGTATTGATCAGAAACTCAGATACATGTGTGGATACATATACAACACCATCTCCCTAGTATGCCTCTAATAGACTAGCTCGTTAATCAAAGATGGTCAAGGTTTTCTGGCCATGGACATGATATGTCATTTGATAACGTGATCACATCATTAGGAGAATGATGTGATGGACAAGACCTAAACTATAAACATAGCATATGATCGCATCAGTTTATTGCTATAGTTTTATACATGTCAAGTATATATTCCTATGACCATGAGATCATGCAACTCACCAACACCGGAGGAGTACCTTGTGTGTATCAAATGTCACAACATAACTGGGTGAGTATAAAGATGCTCTACAGGTATCTCCGAGGGTATCTGTTGGGTTGGCATGGATCAAGCCTAGGATTTGTTACTCCGTGTGATGGAGAGGTATCTCAGGGCCCACTCGATAATACAACATCACTATAAGCCTTGCAAGCAATGGGACTAAAGAGTTAGCCACGAGATCTTGTATTACGGAACGAGTAAAGAGACATGCCGGTATTGAGATTGAACTAGGTATAGAGATAACGACGTTCGAATCTCGGGCAAGTAACATACCAAAGAACAAAGGGAACATCACACGGGATTAAGAGAATCCTTGACATAGAGGTTCAACCGATAAAGATCTTTGTAGAATATGGAGGAACAAATATGGGCATCCAGGTCCCGCTATTGGTTATGGACCGTAGAGGTGTCTCGGTCCTGTCTACATAGTTCTCGAACCCACATGGTCTGCACACTTAACGTTCGGTGACGTTTCGACAATATTGAGTTATATGTGTTGGTGACCGAAGGTTGTTCGGAGTCCCGTATGAGATCCCGGACGTGACGAGGAACTCCGGAATGGTCTAGAGGTTAAGATCGATATATAGGACGAAGGGAACCGCAGTCCGGAAGCATTCCGAGGGTACCGGGTTATGACCGGGAGTATCGAAAGGTGTTTCGGGGGGCCGCGGCAAGTGTTGGGGGGCCTCATGGGCCAATGGGAGGGGGCATACCATCCCACAAGGGGGATGGGCGCCACCCAAACCCTATCCTACTTCGGACAAGGGTGGGGGAGCCCATCTAAGGGGTTGTCACTAGGTAAGTTGGGGGCCAAGCCATCCCAGGGTTTCCCTAGGGGGTGCCCCCCTCTGCCTTGGCCGCCACTCCCTAGATGGGATCTAGGGAGCCCCACCTCCTCCTCTCCTCCTATGTATAGTGGAGGGAGACAGAGGGCAGCCAACCGGAAAAGCCACGTGCTGCCCCCTCTCTCCCTCTCGATAGCTTCTCCTCTAGATCTATTCGGTATAGCTTAGCAAAGCTCTGCCGGATCAGCTCCACCACCACCTCCACCATGCCGTTGTGCTTCCGAACAACTCATCTACCTCTCCACCCTTGCTTGCTGGATCAAGGAGGTGGATATCTTCATCGAGTTGTACGTGTGCTGAACACGGAGGTGCCGTCCATTCGGTGCTAGATCGGAAGGATCGTGATTGGATCGCGGGACGGATCGTGATTGGATTGCGGGATGGATCGTGATGGGATTGCGGGACGGCTAGCGATTTGGATTGTGAATACGTTTGACTACATCAACCGTGTTACTCAATGCTAGCCGCTTAGCGATCTACAAGGGTATGTAGATCCACTCTCCCTCTCATAGATGCTGATCACCATGGATAGATCTTGCGTGTGCGTAGGATTTTTTTTGTTTCCCTTGCAATGTTTCCCAACAAAAACCACCTAGGGAGAAGTTGTGCTTTCAATCTCCCCCTTTTTGGTAATTTATGAAAACATATAGATCGAAGCTTCGATAGGGATAAAATAATGAATAACATCGTCGCTTTGAGAGGTATGTGATATTATTTAAAATTGCGTTTGAATGCGAATGCAGACATTAGGATCATGGGTAACTCTTCCATGTCACATACAACTTGGTGGCACACATAAATGATATGAATGGATTACAATGCACATAACACCAAACAAGTGTGAAAGATCATCATATAAACATCACATGGATAGGAAATAGTAGCTTCAAGAAGCAATGTGTATGACCAAACACGATAGAGTTTAAGAACAAAGGAACGATAAACCAAATGTGTTGAAATGAAGAGAGCAAACAAAAGGCAAAATGCACTCTCTCGAAGCCCTATGATCTATACACTTCTCCCCCTTTGGCAACAAGTTACCAAAAAGTTCAAAGGTATAGAGATAAGAATCTCTTTGGGCTCTATCTTCTCCGGTATCTAAAGAAGGAGTCAAAAGAACAACGTCTATGAATGATTTAGCTGATGTCCTCTGAGGTGGTGGAGTAGATGCTGAAGGTGCTGAGGGAGTTGATGGAGCTGATGCAGGTGTTGATGAAGATGGTATCAACTCTGGAGCTGGAACGACAAATGGTCTGTCATGTGTCCTAAACTGAGTGTGAGGCCGGAAAGGAGGACTATCATCATCATCACTGGAGTTTGGGCTGGGCACTTCATCCATCTCCTTCTTCAATTCATTGAAAGTTTTGGTCACCTAAGTCACCTTATTGTCTAGAGCATGAAATTTCGTCTCCACTATCCTCTCAAGACTCTTCTGGTTCTTGAGGATCTTAGACACAATCTGTTGGGAGACGTAGTAGTAAATCAAAAAAATTCCTACGTATCACCAAGATCTATCTATGGAGAAACCAGCAACGAGTGGGGAGAGATTGCATCTTCATACCTTTGAAGATTGCTAAGCGGAAGCGTTACAAGAACGCGGTTGGTGGAGTCGTACTCGCAGCGATTCAGATCGCGGTGGATTCCGATCTCAGCGCCGAACAACGGCACCTTCGTGTTCAACACACGTGCAGCCCGATGACGTCTCCTACGCCTTGATCCAACAAGGAGGAAGGAGAGGTTGAGGGAGAGCTCCGGCAGCACGACGGCATGGTGACGGTGGAGCTACGTGAACTCCGGCAGGGCTTCGCCAAGCGCTACGGAGAACGAGGAAGAGGAAGGGTAGGGCTGCACCGAGAGAGAGAAGTCGTGTCTCAATTCAGCCCAAACCCTTGCATATATATAGGAGGAGGGAGAGGTAGGGCTGCCTTGTCCCCTCCTCCAAGGAGGAAAGCTTCGGCTGAAGGTGGGGAAGAGTCCACCTCCCACAAGGGAGGTGGATCTCCTCCTTTTAAATCCTTTTGCCCTTTATCTCTTGATCCCAGCCGCATGGGCCTTTCTAGAAGGTCTTGGCCAGCCCACTAAGGGCTGGCACACCTCCTCTAAGGGCCCACGAAGTCCTTTGGTCGTCACACCCCTCCCGGGGGTCCTCCGGCACCCTGCCGGCACTCCCGGTACACTATCGATGAGCCCGAAAACTTACCGGTGACCAAAACTGGACTTCCTATATATCAATCTTTACCTCTGGACCATTCCGGAGCTCCTCGCGACATCCGGGATCTCATCCGGGACTCCGAACAACCTTCAGTAATCACGCATACCATTTCCCTATAACCCTAGCGTCATCGAACCTTAAGTGTGTAGACCCTACGGGTTCGGGAGACACGTAGACATGACCGAGACACTTCTCCGGTCAATAACCAACAGCGGGATCTGGATACCCATGTTGGATCCCACATGCTCCACGATGATCTCATCGGATGAACCACGATGTCAGGGATTCAATCAATCCCGTATACAATTCCCTTTGTCTATCGGTATGATACTTGCCCGAGATTCGATCGTCGGTATCTGTATACCTTGTTCAATCTCGTTACCGACAAGTCTCTTTACTCGTTCCGTAATACATCATCCCGTGGCTAACTCATTAGTCACATTGCTCTCATTATGATGATGTCTTACCGAATGGGCCCAGAGATACCTCTTCGTCACACGGAGTGACAAATCCCAGTCTCGATTCGTGCCAACCCAATAGACACTTTCAGAGATACCCGTAGTGCACCTTTATAGCCACCCAGTTACGTTGTGACGTTTGGCACACCCAAAGCATTCCTACGGTATTCGGGAGTTGCACAATCTCATGGTCTAAGGAAACGATACTTGACATTGAAAAGCTTTAGCAAACAAACTACACGGTCTTGTGCTATGCTTAGGATTAGGTCTTGTCCATCACATCATTCTCCTAATGATGTGATCCCGTTATCAACGACATCCAATGTCCATGGTCATGAAACCGTGACCATCTATTGATCAATGAGCTAGTCAACTAGAGGCTCACTAGGGACATGTTGTGGTCTATGTATTCACACATGTATTACGGTTTCCGATTAACACAATTATAGCATGAACAATAGACAATTATCATGAACTAGGAAATACAATAATAACCATTTTATTATTGCCTCTAGGGCATATTTCCAACACATTCTTCTCTATCCCTTGGATAGTGCTGATAAGATATGACATTTGATCGCTCTTCGTCCTTGGAACTTGAGCATTAGTGGCTCTAGATGCCTCTGCCTGTGCTGTAGCTGAAGTGGGATGACTAGGATTCATTACCACAACGTTATCCTCAAAATCTGGCTGGAGTGGCAAATGTGGACGATCAAGTAGATACAGGCTCTTTCCAACTTTGGAATTAATGAGCATGTGGATATATGGAGCATTTTCACAAGATCTCTTCTAGTAAGCAACGGTCCTCTTGATTGTCTCCATGATCAAATCCATCACCCTAAACTTGGTGTGGGTGTCTGCATCATGCAACATGTTTATGGAGTACCCCCTAATTATCTTGTCATCACATGACTTTGGCATTAAGGTATGCCTCATAATAGTACTGGTGGTGGGCAGTCCTGCTAGCAACAAGTAGACAAAGCCAAACTTGTGTGTCTTCACATATGTTGTGGGGATAGGATTATCCATGTTGGCCATGGAGTTGTGGTTCATCTTGGCCTCAGTATACACATCAAAATCTCCTTCCTGAATCTCTGGGCTCCTAAGATGGTAGCCCATTCATCAACAGTAGACTGGTACCTGGTGCCCTTAGCCATCCATACAATCCTTCCATCTGGATAGAAATGAGTTGTAGAATAGAATTGCATGATCATCTCATCATTCCATGCAGTCATCCCTCTGCCAATAAAGTGTCAATGTCAGTGGCCTTGAAACTCTCTAGCACATGAGGGAAGTAATCTTAATTTTCCTTGATGAACTTCTAATCATCATATCTCATGTCGCCGACAGCTGGACTCTTGTCTAACAAGACAGTCTCATAAAAATGTTGCTGCTCCTTGGTGTGGATGTTGGGGAACGTTGCATGGGAAACAAAAATTTTCCTATGCACACACAAGATCTATCCATGGTGATGAGCATCTATGAGAGGGAGAGTGGATCTACATACCCTTGTAGATCGCTAAGCGGGAAGCGTTAAGAAACGCGGTTGGTGTAGTTGAACGTCTTCGCGATCCAAATCGCCGAGCATCCCGTGATCTCATCACGATCCGTCCCACGATCCAATCACGATCCGCCCCGTGAACTCATCACGATCTGTCCCGTGATCTCATCATGATCTGTCTCACGATCTTGATCACGGTCCTTCTGATCTAGCGCCGAACGGACGACACCTCCGCGTTCAGCACACGTACAGCTTGATGACGATCTCCTCCTTCTTGATCCAGCAAGAGGGAGCGGAGAGGTAGAAGATTTCTCTGGCAGCATGACGATGCTCCGGCGATGGTGGTGGAGCTATTCCGGCAGGGCTTCGCCTAAGCACTACAGAAATCCGATCTAGAGGAGAAACTATGCACTGGAGGAACGGGTAGCACGTGGCTGAAATCTGTGCAAAACCCCTAAACCCTCCTGTATATATAAGAGGGAGGGAGGAGAGGACTTGGTGCAAGGTCCAAGCCTCCTTGGTTCGGCCGAAGTGGGGAGGAGAGGAGGACTCCTCCTCCAATCCTAGTAGGATTAGGATTCCTCCTTTTTGGCCTTTTTCCACCTTTTTCCCTTTGGGCTTTTCTTCCCTAGCCGCATGGGCCTTGTGTGGGACTTACACCAGCCCACAAAAGGCTGGTATTAATTCTCCCACAGCCCATGAAGCCTCTTGGGTCGAAATACCCCTCCCGATGGTCTCCCGGTACACTACCGACACTCCCGGTACACTACCGATTAGCCCGAAACTTTTCTGGCGACCAAAACATGACTTCCTATATATGAATCTTTACCTACGGACCATTCCGAAGCTCCTTGTGATGTCCGGTATCTCATCCGGGACTCCAAACAACCTTCGGTCACCACCATACATAACTCTACACTACTAAAACGTCACCAAACCGTAAGTGTGTAGACCCTGCGGGTTTGAGAACTATGTAGACATGACCGAGACACCTCTACGGTCAATAACCAATAGCGGGACCTAGATGCCCATATTGGTTCCTACATATTCTACGAAGATCTTTATCGGTTGAACCTCTATGTCAAGGATTCAGTTAATCCCGTATGATGTTCCCTTTGTTCTTCGGTATGTTACTTGCCCGAGATTCGATCTTCGGTATCTCCATACCTAATTTCAACCTCGTTATTGGCAAGTCTCTTTACTCGTTTCTTAATACAAAATCCCGTGACTAACACTTAGTCGCATTGCTTGCAAGGCTTATTGTGATGTTGTATTACCGAGTGGGCCCTGAGATACCTCTTCGTCACACGGAGTAACAAATCCCAGTCTTGATCCATGCCAACTCAACGGACACCCTTGGAGATACCTGTAGAGCACCTTTATAGTCACCCAGTTACGTTGCGACGTTTGATACACACAAGGCACTCCTCCGATGTCCGTGAGTTGCATGATCTCATGGTCATAGGAACATATACTTGACATGCAAAAAACAGTAGCAATAAACTGACACGATCATATGCTACGTTTGTAGTTTGGGTCTTGTCCATCACATCATTCTCCTAATGATGTGATCCCGTTAACAAATGGCATCTCATGTCCATGACTAGGAAACCATAGCCATCTTTTATCAACGAGCTAGTCTATTAGAGGCATACTAGGGACATGGTGTTGTCTATGTATCCACACATGTATCTGAGTTTCCGATCAACACAATTATAGCATGGATAATAAACGATTATCATGAACAAGGAAATATGATAATAACTAATTTATTATTGCCTCTAGGACATATTTCCAACAGTCTCCCACTTGCACTAGAGTCAATAATCTAGTTCACATCACCATGTGATTCGCATTGTTACGAATCTAACACCCACTGAGTTCTGGGGCTCGAACATGCTTTGCATGTGAGAGAGGTCTTATAGTCAACGGGTCTGCGACATTCATATCTGTATGTACTTTGCAAATCTCTATGTCAAACTGTAAACACTGCTACCACACTCCACTTGGTACTATTCTAAATGGCTGCTCCACTATACATATCCGGATTGCTACTAAGAGTCATCCGGATTAGTGTTAAAGCTTGCATCGACGTAACTCTTTACGACGAACCCTTTATCACCTCCATAATCAAGAAACGTTTCCTTAGTCTTTTAGTCACTAAGGATAATATTGACCGCTGTCCAGTGATCCACTTCTGGATCACTCTTGTACCCCTTGACGGACTCATGGCAAGGCACACACAGGTGCGGTACACAACATGGCATACTATACAGAGCCTATGGCTAAGGCATAGGGGACGACATTCGTCCTTTCTCTTTGTTCTGCCGTTGTCAAGCTTTGAGTCTCACTCAACATCACACCTCGCAAATCAGGCAAGAACTCTTTCTCTGACTGATCCATTTTGAACTCTTTCAAAATCTTGTCAAGGTATGTACTCATTGAAAGTCTCATCAAGCATCTTGATCTATCTCTATAGATCTTGATGCTCAACAATTAGGTAGCTTTATCCAGGTCTTCCTTTGAAAAACTCTTTTCAAACAACAGTTTATGCTTTTTAGAAATTCTACATCATTTTCGATCAACAATATGTCATCCACATATACTTATCAGAAATTCTATAGTGCTCCCACTCACTTTATTGTAAATACAAGTTTCTCTTAAACTTTGTATAGACTCAAAGACTTTGATCACCTCATCAAAGTGTATATTCCAACTCCGAGATGCTTGCTTCACTTCATAGAAGAATCGCTGAAGCTTGCACACCTTTTAGCATCCTTAGGACTGACAAAACCTTCTGGTTGTATCACATACAACCTTTCCTCAAGTAAACCGTTAAGGAAATGATGTTTTGATATCCATCTGCCAGATTTCATAATTGAAAAATGCAGCAACTTCTAACATAATTCCAACAGACTTTAGCATTGCTACGATTGAGAAAGTCTCATCGCATTCAACTCCTTGAACTTGTCATAAACTTCTTCGCAACAAGTCGAGCTTTACAAATGGTGACATTTACCATGAGCGCTTGTCTTCATTTTAAACATCCATTTGTACTCAACGACTTGCCATCCAACAAGCAAGTCTACCAAAGTCTATACTTGGTTTTCATACATGGATCCTTTCTCGGATTTCATGGCCTCTAACCATTTGTCGGAATCTGGGCCCATCGTCGCTTCTCCACAGCTCATAGTTTCATTGTTGTCCAACAACATGACCTCCAAGACAGGGTTGTCGTACCGCTTAGGAGCATTACACATCCTTGTCGACCTATGAGGTTCGATAGTAACTTGATCCGAAGCTTCATGATCATCATCATTAACTTCCTCTTCAACTAACATAGGCTTCACAGAAACAAATTCTTGCGCTGCGCTACTCTTTGGTTGAACAAAGGTTCAACAACCTCATCAAGTTCTATCTTCCTCCCACTCAATTCTTTCGAGAGAAACTCTTTCTCAAGAAAGGACCCAGTTTTAGCAACAAACACTTTATGCTTGGATCTGAGATAGAAGGTTTACCCAACTGTGTTTAGGGTATTCTATGAAGATGCATTTGTCCGCTTTGGGTTTGAGCTCATTAGGTGAAAACCTTTTTCACATAAGTGTTGCAGACCCAAACATTAAGAAATGAAAGCTTAGGTTTCTATCAAACCATAATTCACACGGTGTCATCTCAACGGATTTAGATGGTGCCCTATCTAAAGTGAATGTAGTTGTCTCTAATGCATAACCCCAAAATTATAGTAGCAAAACCATAAGAGACATCATAGCAAGCACCATTTTCAATAGAGCACGACTATGACGTTCGAACACACCATGACACTATGGTGTTCCAGGTGGCGTGAGTTGTGAAACAACTTTCACATTTTCTAAAGTTGTATGCCAAACTCGTAACTCAGATATTTACCTCCACGATCATATCACAAACATTTTTATCTTCTTCTCACGATGATCTTAAACTTCACTCTGAATTTGCTTGAACCTTTCAAATGATTCAGACTTGTGTTTCATTAAGTAAATATACACTATATCTACTCAAATCATCAGTGAAGGTAAGAAAATAACGATATCCACCGCACGCTACAAGACTCATTGGATTGCATACATCAACATGTATCATTTACAATAAATCACTTGCCCGCTCCATCCATATGGAAACGGGGTCCTTAGTCATCTTGCCCAAGAGGCATGATTCGCATGTCTCAACCGATTCGAAATCGAATGAGTCCAAAGATCCATTAGCATGGAGTTTCTTAATGCGCTTTATACCAATATGACATTTAGCGGCAGTGCCACAAGTATGTGGTACTATCATTATTAACTTTGTATCTTTTGGTATCAATGTTATGAACATGTGTATTACTACGATCAAGATTCAACAAACCATTCTCACTGGGTGTGTGACCATTGAAGGTATTATTCATGTAAACAGAATAACCATTATTCTCCAACTTAAATGAATAACCGTGTTGCAATAAACACGATCTAATCACGTTCATGCTCAACGCAAAACACCAAATAACATTTATTTATGTTTGTCACTAATCCCGAAGGTAGAGAGAGCGTGCGATGTTGATCACATCAACCTTGGAAACATTTCCAACACACATCGTCACCTCACCCTTAGCTAGTTCTTCGTTTATATCATAGCTTTTATTTTTAGTTACTAACATTTAGCAACCGAACCGGTATCCAATACCCAGGTGCTACTAGGAGTACTCGCAAGGTACACATCATTAACACGTATATCAAATATACTTCTGTCGATGTTGCCAACCTTCTTATCTACCAAGTATCTAGGGTTGTTCCGCTTTAGCGACCGCTCTCCTCATAATCGAAGCACTTAGTCTCGGGTTTGGGTTCAACTTTGGTTGCTTCACTGGAGCAGCAACTGACTTGCTATCCATCAAGTTTACCTCCTTGCTCTTTCCCTTCTCGAAACTAGTGGTTTGACTAACCATCAACACTTGACGCTCCTGCTTGATTTCTACCTTCACGGTGTCAAACATCGCGAATAGCTGAGGGATCATTATTTCTATCCCTGGCATTTTATAGTTCATCACCAAGTTCTAGTAGCTTTAGTAACAGTAACTTGGAGAACTATATCAATCACTATCTTATCTGGAAGATCAACTCCCACTCGATTCAAGCGATTGTAGCACCCAGACAATCTGAGCACATGCTCAACGATTGAGCTATTCTCTTTCATCTTGCATGCAAAGAATCTTGTTGGAGATCTCATATCTCGCAACACGGGCACGAGCCTGAGATCCTAATTTCAGCTCTTAGAACATATCGTATGTTCTGTGACGTTCAAAATGTTTTGGAGCCTCAATTCTAAGCCGTAATGCATGACACACTAAACTATCAAGTAGTCATCAGAACGTGCCTGTCAGATGTTCACAACATCTACATACGACAATAGAGGGGTTGGCGCACCGAGCGGTGCGTTAAGGACATAAGCCTTCTGTGCAACAACAAGGACAATCCTCAGATCATGGAGCCAGTCCGCAATATTGCTACCATCATCTTTCAACTCTATTTCTCTAGGAACATATAAAAATTTAAGGGAGCTACAGTGTG
Source organism: Hordeum marinum (assembly GCA_022496015.1). Classification (NCBI taxonomy): domain Eukaryota; kingdom Viridiplantae; phylum Streptophyta; class Magnoliopsida; order Poales; family Poaceae; genus Hordeum; species Hordeum marinum. Next base: position 438,613,046 of record CM039673.1, read on the forward strand.
AGCTAGTAATCTACAACACAGTTTGCAAACACACTACTGACTATGTTCATGATAATGAGTTCAATTAATCATATTACTTAAGAACTCCCACTCAAATTGACATCCCCCCGGTCATTCGAGTGATACATGATCCACATTCACCAACTCAAGTCCGATCATCACGTGAGTTGAGGTGGTTTCAATGGTGAACATCATCATGTTGATCATATCTGCTATATGACTCATGTTCGACCTTTCGGTCTCTTGTGTTCCGAGGCCATGTCTGTATATGCTAGGCTCGTCAAGTTTAACCCGAGTGTTCTGCATGTGCAACACTGGCTTGCACCCGTTGTATGTGAACGTAGAGTCTATCACACCCGATCATCACGTGGTGTCTCAACATGACGAACTTCCGCAATGGTGCACACTCGGGGAGAACACAATTCATCTTGAAATTTAAGTGAGGGATCACCTTATAATGCTACCGTTGTCCTAAGCAAAACAAGGTGCATAAAAGGATTAACATCACATGAAAATCATAAGTGACATGATATGGCCATGAACTTGTGCTTTTTATCTCCATCTTGAAAGCACCTGCATGATCTCCATCGTCACCGGCACGACACCATGATCTCCATCATCTTGATCTCCATCAACGTGTCGCCATCGGGGTTGTTGCGCCTATCATGCTTGTACTACTATTGCTACCGTTTAGCGATAAAGTAAAGCATTACATACCGCTTAATGATTGACACGCAGGTCATACAATAATTAAAGACAACCCTATGGCTCCTGTCGGTTGCCGTACTCATCGATATGCAAGTCGTGATATTCTATACAATACATGATCATCTCATACATCACATATATCACATCATGTAATTGGCCATATCACATCACAACATACCTTGCAAAAACAAGTTAGACGTCCTCTAATTGTTGTTGCATGTTTTATGTGGCTGCTACGGGTATCTAGCAAGAACAATTCTCATCTACACAAAAACCACGACGGTGATACACTAGTTGCTTTTCAACCTTCTCAAGGACCGCCTTTATTGAATCCGATCTAAATAAAGTGAGAGAAACTAGCACCCGTAAGCCATCTATGCAAAAAGTTGCGGTGGAGGGAACCGGTCTCTCGTAAGCGTACGAGTAATGTTGGTCCGGGCCGCTTCATCTCACAATACCGCTGAACCAAAACACGACCAAGGGAGGAAGCAATCTAAGTATCAACGCCCACAAACTCTTTGTGTTCTACCCGAGATCTCATCTACACATAGACCCAGCTCTGATACCATTGTTGGGGAATGTTGCATGGGAAACAAAAATTTTCCTACGCACACGCAAGATCTATCCATGGTGATGAGCATCTATGATAGGGAGAGTGGATCTACATACCCTTGTAGATCGCTAAGCGGGAAGCATTAAGAAACGCGGTTGGTGTAGTCGAAAGTCTTCGCGATCCAAATCGCCGAGCATCCCGCGATCTCATCACGATCCGTCCCACGATCCAACCACGATCCGTCCCGCGAACTCATCACGATCCGTCCCGCGATCTCATCACGATCCGTCTCGCGATCTTGATCACGGTCCTTCCGTTCTAGCGCCGAACGGACGACACCTCCGCGTTCAGCACATGTACAGCTTGATGAAGATCTTCGCCTTCTTGATACATCAAGAGGGAGCGGAGAGGTAGAAGAGTTCTCCAGCAGCATAACAGCACTCTGGCGGTGGTGGTGGAGCTATTCCGGTAGGGCTTCGCCTAAGCACTGCAGAAATCCGATCTAGAGGAGAAACTATGCAGTGGAGGAACGGGTAGCACGTGGCTGAAAATCTGTTCAAAAACCCTAAAACCTCCAGTATATATAAGAGGGAGGGAGGAGAGGACTTGGCGCAAGGTCCAAGCCTCCTTGGTTCGGACGAAGTGGGGAGGAGAGGAGGACTCCTCCTCCAATCCTAGTAGGACAAGGATTCCTCCTTTTTGGCCTTTTTTCCACCTTTTTCCCTTTGGGATTTTCTTCCCTAGCTGCATGGGACTTATGTGGGACTTCCACCATCCCAAAAAAGGATGGTATTTATTCTCCCACAGCCCATGAATCCTCTTGGGCCGAAATACCCCTCCCGATGGTCTCCCGGTACACTACCGGCACTCCCGGTACACTACCGATTAGCCCGAAACTTTTCCGGCGACCAAAACAGGACTTCCTATATATGAATCTTTACCTACGAACCATTCCGAAGCTCCTTGTGACGTCCGGTATCTCATCTGGGACTCCAAACAACCTTCGGTCACCACCATACATAACTCTATACTACTAAAATGTCACCAAACCTTAAGTGTGTAGACCCTGCGGGTTCGAGAACTATGTAGACATGATCGAGACACCTCTACGGTCAATAACCAATAGCAGGACCTGGATGCCCATATTGGTTCCTACATATTCTACGAAGATCTTTATCGGTTGAACCTCTATGTCAAGGATTCAGTTAATCCCGTATGATGTTCCCTTTGTTCTTTGGTATGTTACTTGCCCGAGATTCGATCGTCGGTATCGCCATACCTAATTTCAACCTCGTTACCGGCAAGTCTCTTTACTCGTTCCGTAATACAAAATCCCTTGACTAACACTTAGTCACATTGCTTGCAAGGCTTATTGTGATGTTGTATTACCGAGTGGGCCCTGAGATACCTCTCCCTCACATGGAGTAACAAATCCCAGTCTTGATCCATGCCAACTCAATAGACACCCTCGGAGATACCTATAGAGCACCTTTATAGTCACCCAGTTACGTTGCGACGTTTGATACACACAAGGCACTCCTCCGATGTCCGTGAGTTGCATGATCTCATGGTCATAGGAACATATACTTGACATGCAGAAAACAGTAGCAATAAACTGACACGATCATATGCTATGTTTGTAGTTTGGGTCTTGTCCATCACATCATTCTCCTAATGATGTGATACCATTATCAAATGACATCTCATGTCCATGACTAGGAAACCATAGCCATCTTTGATCAACGAGCTAGTCTATTAGAGGCATACTAGGGACATGGTGTTGTCTATGTATCCACACATGTATCTGAGTTTCCGATCAACACAATTATAGCATGGATAATAAACGATTATCAAGAAAAAGGAAATATGATAATAACTAATTTATTATTGCCTCTAGGGCATATTTCCAACAGTGGAAGCGAGCATCAACAACAATACTTCTCCTGATAGCATATGGATCATCTACTCTCCATTTCCTAAGCCCTTGATCCTTCCTCTTCTTCATATCCTCTGCCACTGGATGATCATCATTGTGCTCTGGCAGGTGAGGTCTCAGCTTCCTCAAAACAGTAACATCTTCTTCTTCTACGATGGAGGTAGAACCCTTGTTATTCTCAGCTAGAGGGGTGTCTGTGGTGGTCTTTTTGGGCTTGGGGGCAGCTCGCTTCTTGGGAGTAGTTGTCTTAGCCTTGGAAGGTGGCTTGCTAGGCATGGCATCAGCGAAAAGCTTCTTTTTCTTGGAAGGAGGGGGTTTGCAGCTAGTTCTTCCTCTTCCTTATCCTCAAGCTTAGATGGGTCTTCATACATTGAAGTTGGCCTACCAACCACATGAACAATTATCTTCCTCTCTCTCTTCTTCTGAGCAGGTTTCTTAGCCAAAGACTTGGTATTCCTAGAGGAGCTTGGATTCTCAAGAGTGATAGTCATTCCTCTCTTGGCAGTCTCAGGAGCCTTCAACACATTAGGGTTGGCATATTTCTTCCTTACAGGCCTCATGGAAGAAGTGACCTCTTCAGGATTTTACTTAGCAGCTCCTTCCTGGTTCTCTTTCTACTTCTTGGCTATCACCTCATCAGGCACAAAATCAACATCTTCCTCATTTGATTTGAGCTTTCTCCTGGCCCTAGTGGCTGCCTTGGGCAAGCCATCAGAACTGTGGGTGCCAGGGTACTGAGAAGAAGAGCTAGCCTCTAGGCTAGTGCCTACTTCAAGACCAACACTTAGTTCCCTGAAATCATTCTCACTGTCCTCTGACCAGACATGTTGTCCCTATTAATAGATGTAGAAGAGTGGAGGGGATAAGCATCAAAAAACACAAAAAATTGCAAAAATTTGAACTCAAAATCTTTGTTTTAGATTTCTGCAATGTGGGTTTCCATTCCACTAAGTTTGGTTTTTCGGAGTATCCGAGACTGACTTTATCTTTAACAGAAACTTGGCCACCCTTTTCGGTTTCACCAAAAAAGGTAACCTGGTCTCACCGAGAAAGTTCTCAGAACCCTAAAACCTAAATCAGCAACACCGATTCAATTCCACTCGGTGACTCCAAAACGCATATGGCGGAGACCTAACCCTAAAATTTATCTGTTCGCCTATTCTAATGGAGATTTCTTGTGGATAGATACGTTGCAGTCCATGGAAACAAGATGAACAAGACCCAATGTGCAAGAATTGGAACTTGGAGCGCAAGAGGGATCAATATCTTACCCTAATGTAGTGAATACTTCGCTATGGCGGCAACGATCAAGAGGATTGTCGTTGACGATGGCGGAATCCGACGATGAAGGCGCACATGAGAGAAGTTGGATGTCCGTAGAGTTCGAGTGTGGTAGCAGTGGGGTGCGAAAGCGATGATTGAAGATTTAATTTCAATAGTCAGTTCCATGGGATATATATACCCACCCACTGTCGGTCGTGCCGATTCAGAAATATCGGTTCCACCAAGATTCTCAACTACTTGACAACAAAGAACATCAGTGACGCCGAGATTTAGGAATTGGTAGTATCAAGATTGAAAACCAGATCAACCCTTCTGCTTCGGTGAAACCGAGTTTTTGGAGTTGGTTACACCGAGTGGCACATGGGAGGTTTTGGAAGTTAGGTCTTGTCGAAATAGAACTCCGATTGTTCCTCACACAGAGGGTCCGAAAAGTGCTTGCTCAAATTTTGTGATGAAGCACGGATAGAATTTGAGAAGAGAAAACATAGATAGATAGATGGAGGTAATTAGGAACTCTTGTATATTCAATTGTCCAAAGAAAATAAAATCCAAATAACAAAAATTGGATATCCTTGAATGAGCAAAAATGTGCATACCAACATGCTCACACATTAAGATGTCAAATGAAATATGGCAAACATGCAAAATCACTCTAATATCTACCAAGCACTTTGGCGATGACCGAGTCATCTATATATGAGTATATTGACTTAGGAGACAAGGAAGAATACTTGATCATAGGTCATAATTATCATTTAAGCACAAGTGGGGTTGCCACATTTACATAAAGCTTTTAATGTGTTCACATCTTAAGAGATGCTTTGGCTCAAGTCTTAGAGTAAAGCTCCCCTTGATGTCACCCCCCCTAAGAGGGACAAACTAACCTTGGGTTTTTTCGTTGAATACTTCATGTAGGTGTTGTAGTAGTGGATGCTCATATTTGATGAATATCATCTTGAGTTGGGAGTCATTCTTGTTGTTTCGTACTCTTCTCAACTACATGGATTAGTCCCAAACAAGGAACAAATACAAGGATATGTATGGACATGGAGTGAAACACATTTAGATGGTGTCCATTGATTCTTTAATTACCTTGTCCCTTGCTTACCTATGAGGGATTATGTGACTCCTTGAACTATTGCATAAGGTTGGTTCTTGCCAATGATGAATGTGAGTGAATTTTGTTGGCGGAGTCATCCCTCAAGATATTTTCTAGTTCTTCTTATTTGGGACCCACATCAACTTGATGGGGATCCTTGGAGTTGAAGTAGCACTTGTTGAAGTAGAGCTTGTAGTATCTTTGGGAACCCATTTGACCATGGCTTGGGATTCTTCTTCAAATTTGTCAATCTCCTCTTGAAGCTTATCCTTTCCCTTGAGCTTGTGGTCTTGTGGTGGAAGGTCATCTTGGTCTTTTGTTCCCTTAGGGGGATTAGGATCATACTTCTCCCTTTGAGTAACAAACTTCCTCTTGGGGTATTGACCTTATTCCCATTCAACTCCATTGGTTTTGAAGTAGCCAATGCCTTGGTTCTTCTGGTGCCATCCTTGCTTGTGTACAATCTCCTTAAATTGCTTACTTTTGGCAAGGCTCTTGTAGACTCCTTTCTCTATAAATCATTTTCTTGCTCAAGTGTAACTTGGCTAAGAGAATCATTAGTGGAATCAATAGAACTACTAGAAACAACATAATTGGATTTTGCATTAGTGTTGTCGGCATATTGGGAAGGGGGTACCCAGTCCTGCCTGCCCGCAGCCCAAGGCATGGTCCAATTGTCAGCCATGCGCGGCCTGGCACATCGTTACTCAAGACAAGGCCCTCGTGAGGACCCTGGGCTCGCGAGGAAGAACAACATCAATACCAACAAGGATGGGCCTCCTCAGGCCCCCTCCTAAGCGGTAGAGATCTCTATGCAGAGCCCGGCCTCAGGAGTCAAAGGTGATGCAAGGAAGGACAGGCGGGTGCCAGCGTGCCAGGGAGCATAGTTTGCTCTTTGGTGCAAAGGGAGCAAGGATGTATGTGGGTTCCCAAAGCACCGCCCAAAGTTTTCCCTTCCGATGCAACAAGACCACGACCACGAGCCCTGCAAGACGGATGTCATCACCGAGCCCAGCACTGCATCACCAACAGCTACTTTGTAGGCGAAGACCACCTTTGGACAGGGCGCGGATGCACTCGTGTCCCCCTTCAAAATTGGCCGTTGTGGGATCCCTTCCCGCCATTGTGATAAGGGAAGAGTACCTGGGCCACCGCTATATATATAAGCTAGGACGCACCGTAGTAGGGATCCGATCCAACACTTAGCCACTCGATGCACCACCACAAGACTAAGAGCCAAGAACACATCTTGAGCGCCCTCGCGAGGCTCAAGCCAATTGTACTAGTTCATGCACCAAACCTCCACGAGAGGCAATCCACCAAAGCAGGAGTAGGGTATTACACTTCACAGCGACCCGAACCTGGGTAAACTGTCGTGTTCATCTTCTTCCTCGTCATCGAGCGAGTTCGCCGTAGTAACCATCGAGTAGTGAGCTAGGTTGGGTGAGGCCACAGGGAACCTTCGCACACGCCCCTGTGTTCGAACCTTAAGGGTTTTGCAGAGCCCAAAATCTGACAAGTGTTGTTGCTACTAGATGAAGAACCTTTCTTGCCTTTGTTACTAGTTTTCTTAGATTTAACTTTTGGAACAAATGTAGACAAGAGTAGTCGTTTGGCAAGATAATAAGAACTCTTCTTTCGAAGATCATCATTGATAGCTTTAAGAAACTCATTCTCTTGCTCTAAATTTTGCTTATCGAAGCGTAGCTTCTCATGAGTTCTTAGAAGCTCTCTATGATCTTCTTGAGTAGATTCATGAGCTAACTTAAGAGTGTTTCATTCTTTAGTTAGACGCTCAATCTCCTTCTTATCATCATCACATGAATTATCGTGACTAGCATGATTATTACCAAGTTCATTTTGACTAACATCACTAGTTTTATCAAAGAGCAAGTCATCATCTCCTAGTAAGCCATCCTCGTCACTATTGAAGTCAATTTATTCGGGTGTGATACCTTGGGGACTTTAGTAATGAAGAAACTTCCACTTACTTAATTTGGTGAATCAAATATGTCATAGGAATTGGAGGATATGAATGCTAATCCGGCAACACCTTCATCTTGACTATAGCGGAGTTGGAGTGGTAGCTTCTCTCAGGTTGGTTGTCGGAATCGGAGTCGTAAACCCATTCACTAACATGAGCTTGATGTATTCTTCTTGTGTAGATCTTGGTTTACTTGTCCTTCTTCTCTGAGTCTTTGCTTGTCTGGGAGGGTCTTTGTTCATAGCAATCTTCTCTACTCCTTCTCTATCTACGAGGTGACTCATCTCTTGAGCTTCTTCTTCTAGGTGACTCTTCTTATTGTTTGTCGGGGTCTGTGCGCTCATTGGAGTAGTCTAAGGGCCTTCCACAATTGTAACAATTCTGGTCACGACTAGAGGAACGCTTCTCTTCATATCTTGAGTTGCTCTCTTTGCCTCTATTCTTGTAGAAGTTGTTGAACTTCTTGACCATGAGGCTTATCTATTCATTGTTAACAAGGTTGTCAATTGAAGTAGCGGGAGAATCACTTGTAGCTTTGTATGCTCCGTTTGACTTGGTTGAAGTTCTTCTTTGTCTTTTAGTGATATTTCATGAGAAACATTCCTTACAATGACTTCCGTAGGCTTGAGATATTTGTTGTTTGGCATCATTTGGATCGATGTGCACATGGTGTCATACTTTCCATCTAAGGCTCTAAGGATCTTCTTGATGATGAATTTGTCAGTCATCTCTTCACTTCCTAGGCCGGCAATCTCATTTGTGATGAGAGCAAGCCTAGTGTACATTTCCGTGACTCCTTCACCATCCTTCATCTTGAACTTATCAAGCTGACTTTGTAGCACACCCAACTTAGATTCCCTGACGGGTTTGGTACCTTCATGCATGTCAACCAAAGTATCCCAAATCTCCTTTGCATTCTGAAGATAGCTTATCTTGTTGAACTCTTCGAGGCATAAGCAATTGAATAGAATGTCACATGCTTGAGCGTTGTATTGCAACATCTTCAATTCTTTCGTGGTCACTTCACGATCTAGTTCCTTTTCATCACCAAATAATTCCCCTTGCAATCTAAGACGAACAACAACTCATATGACGGGGTTATGACCAAGAATGTGCCTTTTCATTTTATGCTTCCAACTAGCAAAGTTTGTACCATCAAAATATGGACCTCTATGATGATAATTCCCTCACTAGACGCCATATTCTCCTAGGTTGTGAAACTAATGCAATGGAGACCAATGCTCTGATACCACTTGTAGGATCCGAAGTTTGTCTAGAGGGGGGTGATTAGACTACTTGACTAAATTAAAAATCTAGCCTTTTCACAATTTTAGATATTCGCAAGTTTTAGCAATTGCAACAAGTCAAGCAAACCCTACACATGCAAGTCTAAGGGTATAGCAGCGGAAAGTAAAGACATGCGCATGAAAGTAGAGAGAAGGGATTGGAGGACCAGACGCAATTGGAGACACGAAGATTTTTCCTGTGGTTCTGATAGGTGGTGCTATCGTACGTCCACGTTGATGGAGACTTCAACCCATGAAGGGTAGCGGTCTCAAGAGTCCACGGAGGGCTACACCCATAAGGGTCCACAAAGTAGCAAGCTCGTCTATTCCATCACGACCTACGCTCACGAAGGACTAGCCTCACTCGACGTAGATCTTCACAAAGTAGGCGATCTCCTTGCCCGTACAAATCTCTTGGTTCAACTCCACACACGAAGACGGAGGCTCCCAAGGGACACCTAACCAATCTAGGAGACACCACTCTCCGAAAGGTAATAGATGTGGTAACAATGATGAACTCCTTGCTTTTGTGCTTCAAAAGATAGCCTCCTCAACACACAATTCCTCTCTCATAGATTTGGCTTGGTAGAAGAGGTTGATTGGGTGGAAAGCAACTTGGGGAGGCTAGAAATAAAGATTCATATGGTTGGAGTGGAAGATCTTGATCTCAACACATGAGTAGGTGGGTCTCTCTCAGAAAAATGGATGGGACAACTGTTGGTATGTTCTAAGTGCTTCCTCTATTAGTGAGAGGTAGGTGGAGGGGTATATATAGGCATGTCCAAAAATCCAACCGTTACAACATTATTGCCTAACTCGGTGGAATCAAAGTAAAAACTCGGTTGCACCGACTAGTGCAAAATGTGGCAACTTTTGGCGTTTCAATGAGACCGATATATAAATCTCGGTAGGACCAAATTGGTTGACCTAGGCTGTTTCCAAATTCGGTGAGACCGATTCCAAAACTCGAAATTTCGATTCTTAGAAATAGGATACCAGCGAGTTAGTCACTGATTTCGGTTTCGCCGAAAATGAAAGTTGGTGTTATCCAGACCTTAGGGTTTGTCTTAGGATCTGTCTAGGGTAAAACTCGGTAGGGCCGATTTCGAAAACTTGTTGGCACCGAATTTGAATGGTAGGGTATAGACAAAGAATTTTATGGGAGAATTTCATGTGTATTTTTGGTGGCTAACTCTAAGCAGTTGAGCAACCAAATCATCATAGATACCTCATCCCCTTTTAATAGTATTGGCTTTCCTATGGACTCAAAAGTGATTTCTCACAAAATGCAAAATGTAGTGTCTTGCAGCTTGTTGCCAATAGATGTCCATTGCTTCTAGGGGATCCTCACAATCCTTTGACAATCAATTCATTGAACTTTTCCTAAAATATACTTGGTGGAATCATTAGTCCAATGAAATATATGTTGTTATTGATTACCAAAACCACCTAGGGAGAAGTTGTGCTTTCAATTTCCCCCTTTTCGTTAATTGATGAAAACATATAGATCAAAGCTTTGATTGGGATAAAATAATGAATAACATCCTCATTTTGAGAGGTATGTGATATTATTTAAAAATTGCGTTTAAATGCAAATGCACAATCGATTAGGATCATGGGTAACTCTTCCATGTCACATACAACTTGGTGGTGCACATAAATGATATGAATGGATTACAATGCACATAACACCAAACAAGTGTGAACGATCATCATATAAACATCACATGGATAGGAAATAGTAGCTTCAACAAGCAAAGTGTATGATCAAACACGACGGAGTTTAAGAAGAACCGAATGATAAACCTAATGTTTTGAAACGAAGAGAGCAAACAAAAGGCAAAACGCTCTCTCTTGAAGCCCTATGATCTATACTTGAACAAAAGGCAAAACTCTAAGCACTTGACCAACCAAATCATCATAGATACCTCATCCCCTTTTAATAGTATTGGTTTTCCTATGGACTCAAAAGTGATTTCTCACATGATGCAAAATGTAGAGTCTTGAAGCTTGTTGCACATAGATGTTCCTTGCATCTAGGGTATTTCCTCACAATTCTTTGCCAATACATTCATTGAACTTTTCCTGAAATATACTTTGTGGAATCATTGGTCCAATGAAATATTTGTTGTTATTGATTAGCAAAACCACCTAGGGAGAAGTTGTTTTTTCATTACACTCGTGCTACCACCATCAAGAAGACACCCTTTGCTACCGCCACACAATTTGTCGGTGGAAATGATGCGATGGTGGCTCCGACAACCACCACTGCCATCGATGACGTGAAGGGACAGCATGGCCAACCCACCATCGTCCCACACGATAGCTTCGAACGCAATAGGTAACATGAACATCTCCTCCATGGATACAACCAAGAATAGTATGCGCAAATATAATATCAGGTGATTTCTATTCATATAGACACAACATATTATGTTATCGTTCGATATAAAAATATTACACCTTCGTTTATGCAGAATTATAAGAGAGGTGTACAAGCCATTTTTCATTGTGTGAGATGAGACAAGAAAATATGCACGCGGATATAAAGATCGATAGATGAGCCATAATTTTTGAGCAAAAGAAGTGCTTTCCCCCTCCGATTTTCATTACTAGAAACCAAGTTCGAGCTAAAAACTAGGATAATATGTACAATCTACTAAAACCATCATCTAGAAATACCACCGGTGCATAAGACCATCTAAGCATCATCCCAGGAGGAGCTCCCAGAACGCTCCTCCCCTTAGTCTTCTCCAAAAGGAGAAGGAAGGATAGGCAAAGCAAAGAGGGGAGAAGACTCTCTCCATCAAAAGACGACATCAAGTTCACCAAAACAAGGGATAAAAGTAGCACTAGAAACATAAAGCCAAAGCTACAAGAAACCTCCAAAATAAGACCTAGCGAAGACTACTAAAACCACCAAACAAAGACATCGGCTTCAGTCCTGCAGACGCAGAACGACAAATCTCTAGCCCTGGGACAAAGTATAGATCTCACATGCTGCATGTTCAAGCAACCTTGCTCCTAGATATAGGAACTTTTTGTCGGGGTCCTATACCTGCAATATAGACCAAGCCACGATCCAGTGACAAGTAAGTTTAATCAATATCATCGGGTCATTTATAAACTTTCAATCAAAGACAATAGCATTTCTGTTTTCCAAATAGACCAAAGCAAGGCAAGAGTCCCAACGAGGACCAAATTTTTATCTTTCTTATTAAATGTTCTAACCCATCTTCACATACAATCATTCATGTAGGTAAGCATAGTTCTCAAATTAAAGGCACATTTGACTAGTTTCCATAAAAGAGAAGCATTAGAGCATGTAAAAAGCAGATGATTAACAGTTTCATCTCTCCCACAGAACACTCATCTCTTTTCTCCTTCCCATCATCTTTTAGCTAGAGAATCTTTGGGCAGGATGGATTTTCTGTTGGTAAGCTGGGCAAAAAATTTGATTTTAGAAGGTACTTTAATTTCCCCCAGAAATTTCCGAGGGAATTTAATTTTACAAATTACTAGTTCTCATATGGAGATTTAATAGTAAACTGTTTATCAACATTAAGATTCCACTCAACTTTGTCCTTACCAAACCCCATTTCTATATTCTCACATCTCCCTCTTAGGCTCCTCCACAATTCTAATGTTTCTCCATGCAAGGTTCTTCCAAACTTAAATCCTCTCCACCCCATCTGGAGACCTTCAACTACTATATTATTATGATCAAATATTAAGTCATAAAGTTTGGGGTATTCCTCCCTAAGGGCTTTATCATCTACCCAAACTATAGGATCGAAAGTAGGTATAGAGGGGGGTGATTAGACTACTTGACCAAATAAAAGTTCTACCTTTTCCCAATTTTAGTTGTGGGCAGATTTTAGCAATGATAACAAGTCAAGCACACCCTACACATGCATGTCTACGAGTATAGCAGCGGAAAGTAAAGACACACAAATGTAATAGAAGTGAGGGTTAGAAAATCAAACACAATTATTTACACAAAGTTTTTTTCCATGGTTCCGATAAGTGGCGCTATCATACATCCACGTTCATGGAGTCTTCAACCCACGGAGGGTAACAGTCGCGAGAGTCCACGGAGGGATCCATCCATAAGGGTCCACGAAGTTGCAACCTTGACTATTCCATAACAGCTTCCGTCCACGAAGGACTAGCTTCACTATGGGTAGATCTTCACGAAGTAGGCGATCTCCTTGTCCATACAAACTTCTTAGTTCAACTCCACAACATGAAGTAGGAGGCTCCCAAGCAACTCCTAACCAATCAAGGAATCACCACCCTCCAAAAGCTAATAGGTCTGATAATGATTATGAACTCCTTGCTCTTGTGCTTCAAGATGATAGACTCCTCAACACTCAATCACTCTCTCACAGATTTGGCTTGGTAGAAGAGATTGATTGGGTGGAAAGAAACTTGGGGAGGATAGAAATCAAGATCCATATGGTTGGAGTGGATGATCTTGATCTCAACACAAGGGTAGGTGGTTCTCTCTAAAAAAAATTGGATATGGGAAGTGGGGAACTGTTCAAAGTGCTTCTCTCTCGAGTGGGATGTGGCAGAGGGGTATATATAGGCATATCCAAAATCCAACCGTTACAACATTATTGACCATCTTGGTGAAACCGATGCTAAACTCGGTTGTACCAATTTGTTCAAAATGTGGCAACTTTCGGAATCTCGATGGGACCGATATAGGAAACTCGATTGTATAGAAATCAGTGGCCCGGGCAGTTTCCAAGACTCGGTGAGACCAAAACACAAAACTCAGAACTTAGAATTTTATGAAATCAGCTGACAGAGTCGTGGACACTGAAACTCGGTTGCACCGAAGAGCTAGGTTTTGGCTAGGGTTCTGTCTTAGGTTTGGACTCGGTGTAGCCGAAGTGGAAATCTTGGTGGCACCGATTTTGAGTGGTAGGGACTAAGATAGAATATTTTGTGGGAGAGCTTGTGGGTGTTTTTGGTGACTGGCACTTGTGCACGTGGTGCAATTTGTTTACCAACAATACCTTACCCCCTTTTAATAGTATTGTCTTTCCTATGGACTCAAAGCGATTTCTCACAAAGTAAAAAGAGAGTCTTATTGCTTGAATCTTTGCCAATCCATTCCTTGCATTTTGGGGTATCTCCTCACAATTTATAGGCATCCCATCATTGGACTTTTCCTGAAATATGCTTAGTGAAAACATGAGTCCAATGACATATATGTTGTTATTAATTACCAAAACCACCAAGGGATCAAATGTGCTTTCAGTCACCCCCTTTTTTGGTAATTGATGACAACTAGATGAAAGCTTCGACATATGATGTAATCAACCAATAGAGTCATCGCTTTGAGAAGTATGTGATAAGAAAGATCTCCCCCTAAATTTGTGCATTATTTTGAATTTGCATTTGAATGCAAATGCACAGTTGATTAGGATCACGGGGCACTCTTCCATGTCACATACAACTTGGTGATGTGCGAGAATAATATGAATGAAGAACATAGCACAACACAGCAAGCAAGAAGTGAATGATCATCTCATAAGCATCTCAAAGGATAGGAAATAGTAGCAACACTCAAAAAGTGCATGATCAAACACCATCAAGTTTAACACAAACGAACAACCAAACGATTTTAAAGTTTTAGAGAGCGGAAAAAACAACACTCTCTCTCTCTCGAAGCCCTATTGATCTATACAACTTCTCCCCCTTTGGCAACAAGTTACCAAAAAGTTCAAAGGTATAGGACTTTGTCTCTCTAGGGATGAACTCCTCTGGTTGCTGATGTAGGAGTCGAGAGAACCACATCCGTGAAGACTTCTAATGATGTCATGGAAGGGGTTGGTGTAGACACTGGAGGTGCTGATGGAGCTGGTGGGACTAAAGGAGCTGCACATGAGCTGCTGTAGATGGTCTCTTCTCGGAAGCTGGCACTGACAAGGATCTGGCTTGTATCTTGAAGTGAGTGCTAGGATGTAGAGGGTGAATTTCATCTTCATCAACATCCTCTAAGGTGTGGGGAAGGGGTACTGAGTCCACCTCATTCTTGAGCTCGTCAACTGTCTTAGTCAGCCCATCCACCTTGTTGTTCATCGTATGAAACTTTTCTTCAACAATACTTTCTAGAATATTTTGGTTCTTGATAATCTCCAGATGTCCTTCTGCATGCCTTGGATAGAGCTAATAACGAGATCCATTTGATCATTTCTTGTCCTTGGCACTAGAGCACTAGTGCCTCTGGCTGCCTCAGCTGCTGCCTATGCAGTAGATGAAGTGGGATGATCTGGGTCCATCACCACTACGTTGTCCTCAAACTCAGGCTGAAGGGGCATGTGGGGCCTCTCAAGAGAAAATACATTCTTCTCAAGCTTGGAGTTTATGAGCATCTGAATGTATGGAGCATATCCGCATGACCTCTTTTGATCAGTAGTTGTCCTCTTCACAGTCTCTACTATTAGGTCCATGATTTTGAATCTGGTGTGAAGGTCAATGTGATGCGGCATGTTTATGGAGAATCCTCTGATCATATTCTCATCTCCTAACTTGGGCATCAAGGTGTACCTTAGAATGGTGTTGGCGGTTTGCAATCCTGCCTGCAAATAGTATACTGAGCCAAACTTATGTGAATGCACATAATCAGCTGAGATTGGCTTGTACATATTGGCCATGGAGTTGTGGTTCATCTTGGCCTCTGAGTACACATTCAAGTCACCATCTTGTACTTGTGGACCTCCTAAGATGGTAGCCCACTCTTCGACTAAAGATTCATATCTGGTGCCCTCTGGCATCCACACTACACTGCCATCTAGATAGAAGTGTGCAGTGGAGTAGAAGTGCATGATCATCTCATCATTCGAGGGGGTCATCTTCTTCCCAAAAACTCATCAATTCCAATAGACTTGAAGTTATCTAGCACATGGGGAAAGTAATCCTCATTTTCCTTAATGTAGCCCCAATCTACATATCTCATGTCACTGATAGCTGGGCTCTTATCAAGCAAGATAGTCTCATAGAAATCCTGCTACTCCTTTGTGTAGAACATGTAGTCAACAAGTGTCTTCCTCTTCTAAGAATAAGGATCTATGGCTTTCCAGTCTCTCAACCCTAAATCCTTTCTCTTCTTCATATCCTCAGCAAGTGGATAGTTGTCATTGGGTTGTGAGAGGTGAGGCCTAAGCTTCCTGAAAACAGACATGTCCTCATCTTCAGCAGCAGCTCTAGAGGTAGTACGACCCTTGTTCTTTTCCGCAGTTGGAATATCTCTTGTAGTCCTCTTGGACTTAGGAGCTGTGGATTTCTTGGGAGGAGGAGCTGCTTTGCCTTTGGGAGGGACCTGAGAAGTCATGGCTTCAGCAAGCAACTTCTTCTTCTTCTTAGGAGGAGCCAGTTCAACTAGCTCTTCCTCTCCCTCAACATCAACTGGGTCTTCATACATGGAAGTTGGCCTTCCAACAACATGTATAATCCTCTTGCTGCTTGTCTTCTTCTGAGCATCCTTCTTGGGCATAGAGCTTCTGGCTGGCTCTATTTGCATGGAAGCCCTAGCACTCTCTGGTGCCCTGATAGCCTCTGAGCTGGCATACTCCTTCCTGACAGGCCTTTTAGATGATGTGGCCTCAGATGCAGTCTTCTTAGCAGCTTTCTCTGCTTTGTCCTGCTTTGACTTGGCATTAACCTCATCAGGCACAAAGTCAAAGTCCTCATCATCCGAGTTAATTTTCCTCCTAGCTCTAGTTGTTGTCTTGGGCAAATCTGGTGCTAGCTAGGAACATCATCATAGGAAGATGAGCTACTCTCAAGACTAGTGCCTGGATTTGCATCAATGCTAGGCTCTCTAAGATCATTCTGGTTGTCCATTGAGTCTAACATGCTAACCCTATGAAAAGAGTATAGAAGAGCAGCGGGGTTGAGTCATCACAAAACACATACATTTTTCAAATTTGAATAAATAAAATCTTAGTTTTAACTTTCTGTAAAATTGATTTCGGTAGCACCGAGTCAGAATTATTGGATTCACCGAGACATATGATCTACTTCGCAGAAACTTGGCAGCCACTCCGGTGTCACCGAAAATGACCACTCGGTTTCACCGAGACCATTCTCAGGAACCCTAGATCCAAATCGGTAGAACCGATTTTTATGGTTCGGTGTCACCGAGATGCGTTTTGCGGACGATTAACCGTAAAATCTTCTCGTTCGCTAATCTAATGGATCTTCTAGTGGATTAGGAAGATTGCATATGTGATTTTTAGATGAACTAAGACCTAATGCGTAAGAATCGGACAAAGGAGTGCACAAGGGGCCGAATTCATACCCTAGCTTGGCGATGAATCTGCTATGACGGCGACGGTGGTGTTGATTCTGTCGACGGCGGCGACACCCAACAACGGAGGTGCATGGGGAAGCAAGGAGGACGAACAAGGGGTCCAGAGAGGTAGTTCGGAGGTTGAAGGAAAACGACTTTGAGGGTTGAATTTCAAAAGTCGGGTCTGCCAGGTTAAGTACTCCTCACTGTCAGTGAAACCGATTGAAACATTTCGGTGTCATCGAGTTCCCTCACTGTTAGGAGATAGTGAGACTCGGTGAGACCGGCAATTTCCTATCGGTTGTACCAAGGTCAAAAACCTAGATCAACTTAGTGAATTGGTGGAACCAAGATTGTGGAGTTGGTTGCATCAAAATTCACAAAGAGGTTTTGGAATGCAGCTCTTGTCGACACGATACTCCGAGTGCTCCTCACACAAAGGGATCGATAAGTGCTTGTTCCAGTTTTGTGATGTAGCATTAATAGAATTTGAGATGAGAAAGCATAGATAGATAGAGAGGGGTCCTAGGCATTCTTGTACATCAAACTGGCAAAAGAAAAATCAAAAGCCAAATAGCTACAATTGGATATCCTCGAATGAGTAAAGATATGCACACGAACATGCTCACACAATAAGATATCAAATGAAATCATGGCAAACATGCACAAACATTCTAGCATCTATCAAGAACTTTGGCGATGACGTAGTCATCTATATATGAGTATATTGACTTAGGAGCCAAGTAAGAATACTTGATCATAGGTCATATTCATCGTTTAAGCACAAGTGGTGTCGGGGATATACCCTGCGGTATGACCCGGCCTGGCGACTCACAAGAGACCCGGTCAAGACATCACATTTTATTAATGACCCGGCAGGCGGGTCGCAGGACGACCAGGCCCAAGACCTGGCGTGTAAGCCGGTGCCAGGCAGCTCACAAGAGAAGGCTCAAAGAGAGAAGGATTGCCTTAAAGGAAACAAGACCCGGAGTAGGATTCGTGAAAGACTAGTCCTAGTCCTACTGGGAGTAGGACTCTATTTGTAAACCTACCCTCTTCACTTATATAAGGAGGGGTAGAGCACCCCTAGAAAGATAGATTCACAAGTCCACAAGTTTAGATAGACACAAGAGATTAGAGATAGACAGATTAGAGGCTCTCGTGATTAGAGGTAGCAAACAACACCCTTGTAACCGAGAGATCTCCTTCATCATCAATACCAGACAAGCAGGATGTAGGCTTTTACCTCCATCGGAGGGGCCGAACCTGGGTAAACTCCGCGTCTCTTGTTTCCGACCAACCCCTTCAAGCCGCCACATCGTTGCGTTTCTGCCCCGAACCTAAGTCCGTTCACCCAGACATCTGCCGTGACAAATCCACGACAACCGGCGCCCACCGTGGGGCCAGCATGGTGGTGTTATGTTTTTGAAGGGATCTAGGGATCGAGAAGCTTATAGTCTGCCGGATCCGCAAGAGCCAACACGAAAGAATCTTCATCAACTCTAAGTTCAACAGTCGAGATCAACTCCAAAATTCTACCGACTCGACCTCGTCTTTGAGACGCCGTGACTCCATCCTTCGCCGCCTCATTTTGAACTGCTGCATTTTGAGCCGCCGCGGCGCTGGCCTCCGTCGCCTCGAGTCCAAGCCATTGCAGCTTCCACCTCCACAGCCAAATTCATAATTGAGATCACGACAACAACAAAAAAGGAGTTGCGTCCGTTCGTGATGTCGCTGAAAGTCGTCGGAGTCCATCGGATTTTCCGCTGCAGCTATCACACTCTAGCTAGCCTCACGAGACCGGTTCGATTACTATCATGAGCGCCGTATCCGTTTAAAGTTCCTCCAACTGCAACAACTATCAAAGGCAGCCAACATATGAACGTGTAAACCATGGTTGGGCAGTCTAATCGAAGCAATGCCCAAGGCTGCTCCTTTTCGGACCAGTCAATACACTATGACGTAAAGACAAAAGCAAACAGATCCTTCATGTGAAACATCAATAGACAGGAGAGTTACCTAACCAGATAAAAAGTTCACAGGCAATACTGGTCATCATATGGATTAGAGGCACGCATCTAAACCTCCTAGCCGGAAGACTTGTAGTACTTAAAATAGTACGTTCGCATTAGAGACCGGCCGGATCATCACACCGATTTCAAGACTAGATTAAAAGATTCGGTGGGCTCGATTGTATCGTGGGGACATTGGAGCTGAAGCGAAGAAGAAGAAAGTCCAACTAGTGCATGCTGAGCCAACGCAGTCAATGCCGTCGGGCTGCCTCATTTCCATGGTGACCTCCCCCCGTATGCCTCGCCGCTCCCTCACTGCACCGGCCAGGTCACGCCCAAGCATTCATTCCGCTCTGCCTCTTCTCCGTCGCCTCCAGCCGCCGGCCGGCCCGCTGCACCTCCTGCGCCGCCTGAGCCATCGGCCGACCCTCCGCTCCACTCCGCCCGCCAGCCTTGCCCCGCTTTTGCCGACGTCCCTCCAAATCGCCTCGGACATGACTTCGTTTCCGAGCCGCCCCGCCGAGCCGGCTCTCCGACACCTGCTCACCTCTGCCATCGCTTTGCCCGTCTTTGAGCCGCGTAATCCGTCGGTGGACTCGCTTCTCCTGCCGTTGCCTTGACCCGGCCGGGTTCGCCGCGTGTCGTGCCTTGGCCGGCTCCACCTCACTCCGCTCTGCCCCCACGGCTCCACTTCAGCCGCCGTGGGTCTTCACCACCGCAGCTTTTGCCTCTCCCTCCGCTGTGTCCCGGCCTCTCCCGGTCGCTGAGGTGGCCCTCCGCCGTGGCTTGGCCTTGCCCCGCTCGCCGAGGCGACCCTCCGTCCATGTTCAAAACAAACCAGGTGCTATCCACCCTATTTATTTATCAGTATACTTTATTTCTTTGAGAGAAATTACTCTGGCCTGGAATATATTTTTTGTGCAGGAAAATTATTAACTACAAAGGTAGCATTATACCGCGGAGACGAAGTGTGCGACAACATCACTACATACTGGTGTTTGTTTGTGGCGTGTTGCTTAATAGACACGCGCAAGCTGCCGCTGCCGTGGCCCGGTTTACATCAACACATCGATACCACGCATGCTCACCCGCCGAAATGAGCCGCCCGAAGACCGCGGCAAGCCGCCGTAGCCGCGGCATGGTTTTCATGAACAACGCTGCGAGCGACTCAACGATCGCGTCGGCTTAACAACGCCATGACAACTCGCCGTCCATGATGGTTTCCAACACCACGAGCAACTCACCAATTGCGATGCCTTACAACACCGTGGACGACTCTCGCCATCTGCGCCGGCTTACAACGACGTGGCATCTTTCACAACAGCATCGGCTTACAATGCCGCAGATGGTTTCTATGCCTACATCAACACGCTAGTGGCTGCATACACCAGTATAAGCGCCCAACTGACGCGCGCAAGCCGCCGTCCGCGGTCTGATCTACATCAACATATCGGTGCAGTGCTCGCCTATATGAGCTGCCCAACGGACGCGCACAAGATGCCGCCCACAGTCTGATTTACATTGACATATCAATGCGGGGCTCGTCAATACGAGCCGCCCAACGGACAAAGCGCACAAGTCATAGTCATTACAGTTTGGTTCACTTCAACAACCAGCTGTGACGAACCATCGGCCGGATTATTGAAACAAAATGGGATCATCTATAACCCGCCACGGTTAACCTCAACTTTCAGTGGAGATTCTCAAGCCGCCCTTTCAAGTCAACTTAAGACTCGGGGGCTACAGACATGGCGAGACACATTTGGTCGTTTTCAACGAGAACCCCGGGTCATTGCAAAGTTAACCCGATCCTGGGGGCTACTACATTTTTGGTGGAAGATTAAAAGTTTCCCAAGGGGACGAACCGCCGAGTTATACCATTCAAACATGGGTGCCTGAATTCATTGGATCATCATAAAGTCACTTGGAGCTTCTGTCGTTTCTTCATACAAGGTGGCGGTTTACAAGATGGCGACTTACAAGATGGTGTACAAAGTTGACTCTATCAACTTGGTTGTCGAAGGGGGCTTCCCACCTTCGGGTATAGCTTATCTAACCCTAACGGCCGGCTCTTATGCCAAAAAAGTTAACAAGTCAACTTTGGTTGTCGAAGGGGGCTTCCCACCTCCGGGTGTAGCTTATCTCACCCTAACAACCGACTCTCAGGCCAAAAATGTTGACAAGTCAACATTGCATCATACATGGCATCATACATAGCATCATACATTGCATCATACATTGCGTCATATTCACATGTCATGCTAGCTTATCAAGCCGGGTCAGAGCAAGATTATGAAAGAAGGAGCAATGTTATGAAAGATTTTAACATCTTCGGGTTATGCTTTTTCAAGCCGCCCTTACAACAATGCAGTATATATTCTGGCTTGTTCATTTTTGCAGGTTTTATCTCTTAAGATGAGCCGCTATTAAGTATTCTGCAAAAGCAAATGGATCTTTAATAGCCAACTTGGCTGGATCTTCATGGTTTATCATAACCAGTACTAAATGATTGGGGTTTTTCAAGCCAGCTCGGAGAATTCATTATTTTTCAAGAGCCGCCCTATCAGATATAATGTCGTGTCATCTAATTGACCGATTCTTGGATTTCTTCAATTGTGCTCTGTAGTAAACTACAACACTCATGGATTTCTCCAAACATATATTTGCCGGGTTGCACCGCAACCACGAGCAGGGATTTCATGTCAAAGACAAAGGAATTATTCAAGAATATTCATTCCGGGTTATATTACAACCATGGTCAAGGATTCATCCAGCAAATTGTGGTGAGTCATATTATTCTTACATAGTCCCAACTCGCCACAGGCAGACGTCCCGGCACTTGGGGGCTACACTATTCAAATACAGTTTATATCAAGTACGCAAGTCCCTTGTCGCTGCAAGCACGCACCACGACACTTGGGGGGCTAATGCAAGCCAATTTTCAAATCATTACATTATTAGCAATACCTTATTATCTCAAGGGGATGAGCCGTCCTTTCTATATTTTTCTAAGTCCCAACTCAGTAATTCTTACTGACCTGGCCCTTGGGGGCTACACCGCTCAGATCAAATTTTCTAAAAGTCCCAAGTCACCGCAGGCGTGCAACCTGGCACTTGGGGGCTACAGTATTCAGCTGTTCAAATAGATTAAGAGATTCAAATCGAAGACCCGACACATGACGTTCTGATGAGCCGTCCATTGGGGGCTACACCCACCGAAGCTTTATAAGGTATAAGACAGTTATAAGTCCCAGGTTGCTGCAGGCAGGACAACCCGACACTTGGGGGCTACACAGTCCAAAATATTATTGCAAAGCACCAAGTTATCATGGATAATCTCAGAGCTTGGGGGCTACAGGTAATATGGAATATCAAAAACTTTGAGGTGAATTTTCAAGATGTTAATTATGGAGTTCAATTGTTAGACCCGGCGTCACCAACATTTATGACCCGACGTTATCAAAAGATCATAACCCGCCAAATTTTATATAAGCCGCCCTGCTTCACAACAATGGATGTCCAGTCTTACATCAGATGGATTTTTATCAAGTCAGCTGGATTCTAGTTATTTGACCCGGCGTCACCAATGATAATGTCCCGACATCATCAATGATTATGACCCGACAGAGATGACCCGCCAAGAGTATTGGAAGCCGACTCAATGGCATATGGGTATTCTATTCTCAATATTTTTCAAAGGACATTGACAAGCAAGGCATTTTTTAAGACGACTCATTCATATGC
This sequence comes from Hordeum marinum, assembly GCA_022496015.1. Lineage (NCBI taxonomy): Eukaryota > Viridiplantae > Streptophyta > Magnoliopsida > Poales > Poaceae > Hordeum > Hordeum marinum. Next base: position 438,635,960 of record CM039673.1, read on the forward strand.
AGAAAAGACCCGAATTTCTGAGGAGCCACTTCATAAGCTGGCCAAGAGCAAGCCGTCCACTTAACATATTTTGCTATTCCTATTTCAGGAGGTTACCATGAATAAATTCAAGTTAACCTGGGGGCTAATGTCGGGGATATACCCCGCGATATGACCCGGCCTGGCGACTCACAAGAGACCCGGTCAAGACATGACATTTTATTAATGACCCGACAGGCAGGTCACGGGACGACCATGCCCAAGACCCAGCGTGTAAGCCGGCGCCAGGTGGATCACAAGAGAAGGCTCAAAGAGAGAAGGATTCCCTTAAAGGAAACAAGACATGGAGTAGGATTCCTGAAAGACTAGTCCTAGTCCTACTGGGAGTAGGACTCTATTTGTAAACCTACCCTCTCCACTTATATAAGGAGGGGTAGAGCACCCCTAGAAAGACAGATTCACAAGTCCACAAGTTTAGATAGACACAAGAGATTAGATATAGACAAATTAGAGGCTCTCGTGATTAGAGGTAGCAAACAGCACCCTTGTAACTGAGAGATCTCCTTCATCATCAATACTAGACAAGCAGGATGTAGGCTTTTACCTCCATCGAAGGGGCCGAACTGGGTAAACTCTGCGTCTCTTGATTCCGACCAACCCCTTCAAGCCGCCACATCGTTGCGTTTCTACCCCGAACCTAAGTCCGTTCACCCGGACATCTGCCGTGACAAATCCACGACAAGTGGGGTTACCACTTTTACATAAAGCTTGTTAATGTTGTCACATTCTAAGAGATACTTTGTCTCAAGTCTTAGAGTAAAGCTGCCCCTTGATGTCACATCCCCCCTAAGAGGTATAAACTAACCTTAGGTTTTGTCGTAGAAGACTTCATGTGGGTGATCTAGTAGTGGATGCTCATAGTTGGTGAAGATCATCTTGAGTTGGGAGCAATCCTTTTTTCTTACTCTTCTCACCTACATGGGTTAGTCCCAAACCAAGAGACAAATACAAGGATATCTGTGGACATGGAGAGCAAAGCATACATGATGATGTCGATGGATTCATTAATTACCTTGTCCCTTGCTTACCTTTGAGGGAATGTTTGACTCCTTGAACTACTGCATAATGTTGATGTTGATTGCAACTAGTTCTTGCCAATAATGAATATGACTAAATTTCATTGGTAGAGTCGCCCCTCAAGAACTTCTATAGTTCTTATTCTTGGGGACTCACATCAAGTTGATGGGAATCCTTGGTGTTGAAGTGGCACTTGTAGAAGTTGAGCTTGTAGAAGCCTTGGGAACCCACTTGACCAAAGCTTGGGATTCATCTTCATATGAGTCAATCTCCTCTTCAAGCTTGTCCTTGCTCTTGAGTTTGTGATCTTGTGGTGGAAGGTCATCTTGAGATTTTGTTCCCTTGGGAAGAGTATGTTCATACTTTTCCCTTTGAGGAGCAAACTTGGGCTTGGGATATGGACCTTATTCCCATTCGACTCCATTAGTGTTGAAGTAGCCAATGCCATGGTTCTTCTGGTATCCCCCATGCTTGCATACAATTTCCTCAAATTGCTTACACCTGACAAGACTTTTGTAGATACCTTTCTCTATAATCCCTTTCAATAGTTCATTTTCTTGCTCAAGTGCAACTTAGCTAAGAGAGTCGTTAGTGGGATCAATAGAACTGCTAGAAGGAATATCACTGGATTTATCATTTTTATTGCTACTAGTTGAAGAACCTTTCTTGCCTTTGTTACTAGTTTGCTTAGCCTTAACTTGTGGAATGAATGCAGACAAGAGAAGTCGTTTGGCTAGATAAGAGGAAGTCTTGTTTCGAAGATCATCATTGATAGCTTTAAGGAATTCATGCTCTTGCTCCAAATTGAGCTTCTTGAAGCGAAGCTTCTCATGTGTCCTTTTAAGCTCTCTATGATCTTATAGAGTAGACTCGTGAGCTAACTTAAGAGTGTTTAGTTCTTGAGTTAGTTGCTCTATTTCCAACTTATTATCATCACATGACTTATCTTGACTAAAGTGATTACTAACAAGTTCATTTTGACTAATATCACTAGATTTGTCGAATAGCAATTCATCCTCATCACTGTTGAAATAAAGATACTCGGGGTGTGATACCTTGGGGCACTTAGCCATGAAGCAATTTCCACTCCCTTCATTTGGTGAATCAAATATGTCACAGGAGTTGGAGGAAACGAGTACAAGTCCGGCAACGCCTTACGCTTGACTATAGTCGAAGTCGGAGTGATAGCTTCTCTCGGAGTGGTAGTCGGAATCGGAGCTGGAAACCCATTCACCAACATGAGCTTGATGTCTTCTTCTTGAGTAGCTCTTGGTGTACTTGTCCTTCTTCTCTGAATCCATACTTCTCCTTGAGGGTCTTCATTCATAACGATCATCTCTACTCCTTCTCTCTCTTCAAGGTGACTTATCTCTTGAGCTCTTTCTTCTAGGTGACTCTTCCCTTCTTTTGTGTGTGTGTGGGGGGGGTGCACTCATTGGAGTTTGTCCGGGCCTTCCAAAATTGTAACAATTCTGGTCACGAGTAGCACTAGTGCAGAACAGGCCTATAGTCGAGGGTCGTAAGGGCCTTTAGTACCGGTTCTAGAACCGGCACTAAAGGGTGGGGACTAAAGCCTACACCCCTTTAGTGCCGGTTCAACACGACCCGGCACCAAAGGCCCTCCACGTGGCATCCGATGGCGCCGTGGGCTGGGGGGGACCTTCAGTCCTGGTTGGTAACACCAACCGGGACGAAAAGTATTGAGTTTTTTTAGTTTTGTTTTATTTTTCCTTTTAATTCTTTAGGGCTTTATGAATTAATTATAGTTATACGCCGTTATACAAATTTTGATACAATACCAATTAAGAGGTTGTTATATCATTATGTTCATGATGAATTATTATATCATTGTGAGGAAGAAACATGGATTTATTCATCCAAATGAATAAAAAGTGATCAAAAGTTGAATCAGTAGGACGGCGATCCTACTAATTCAACTTTTGGTCACTTTTGATCCATCCACATGAATCTAATCCACTTTCCTTCCCCCAATGATATAACAAATCATCGTGATAATCATGATCAACATCATCATCATATTAATATAAAAACTCTTGCATCATATCATCACCAACAACACTATAGCGAATAATCATCATAGTCATTACCACCAACACTATTTAATTATCATTTTCGTCAATGAGACATCATATAACAAGTTGGTCACTAGTCATAATCACAACTCCTCCTCATCATCATCAACTCTAACACATTATAGCACATAATAACACATTGTACCTAGGACCTAGTCCTCTCTCATAGGACCTACTCTACCCTCTCTTAGGTACAATATCATAAAACAAGATACGCCCTGACTCTCCATTATGGAGAATGGAGATCATCCTGTCTCCAATTCTTGGCCTACGCACAATGTTGCTTCCAAGTAGCTCTCTATGATTGACCATACATTTTTTCCAATATTTGATTGTCATGTCTTCATCGGTTTTAGAAATGCGGTATGGACATGAGTGATGCGTAGGCTGACCTGGCCGTGGTGGCCCTAAGCTCATAACAACAATGCGACCTCTCGGAAACATCAGATGAGGCACATAATCCTTCAGGATTTTTTGTTGAAAAACATAGTAATAACTTTGTAGTTAGCATTGTAGTTTAGTTTTAGAAGAATTTATGCAAAAGATGCACGGATGTCGTAATAGTAGAAATCTTACCATCCAATCTCCATGGATGTTACCATGGTTCACCACGTGCACTAGTGGCACATATTGACCATAATGTGGAGGAGTTTGATAATAGCTATTGTAATTCTCAAGATGATTAAGAAATGTGGTAAGATGATCTTTCTCCTTATAAGTTAATTCTGCTTCATCATTGTAGTAGTAGGTTCTATCTACCATCTTCCGTACATTTTTTGAAGAATGAAAATAAGTTGTCAATGGAAATAAGTTGTAAACTATTTTTAAATAAACAATATAAATTACTTAATAAATTTGGTTGAGAAACTCACATAATGGTAGAGCTGGAGGCATCTGCACATCGACCCAGATGTCGATATTACCTTCAATTTCATCTTCCGGACGAATATCAAAGGTGGTAAGCATATTAGGCTCAAATGCATAAGCCTTGCATAGTGCTCTCCAACTTTTGCATTCAAAATAGCAGTAGGTGTCTGCATTGTACAATTTTACGGCAAAAGTATAACCATGCTCGGTCCTCAAGTGAAATATCTTTACCTCCATACTTTTTTAGTATTGAAACCAATCTTATCCAAGACATAAATTCTTGCATGGTAGGGGATACACTAGTAGAATAGTAAAAAATTAAAATTATAAGTTGAAGCAAAAGAAGCAGAAGTCATGCTTAATTACGAAAAAAGACTTGTCGTTATGACTTACTATATCCACTTTGAAGGTCTCATCCAGCATGATGCTGAAGTGCCTACCATCAACTAGGAAAGGCTTGTCACACAGGCCGCGCTCGTCTTTGCAGTATTCACACATAGCGAATTCCCTTTCATCGTCAGACATTTCCTATGTTCATAGTTGAAACATTTAAAATCGATCGAAGGAAACTACGAGAAAACTGATCAACACACAGATCACTATATTACTCAATATGCAACAGGTTGACTTTAGGTCTCTCGAGTCTTTGCTTCCTAAACTCTCATCTCACGTATATGGTGGGCACTCCTTATGATATTGCGAACGTCGGTGATGGTGGCTTCTCCATTCGTTCCAGAGTGCATTACACCAAAATGTCTATCACACTGGAACGAAGGAGAAGCGACCCCCACGACAACAGTCGGGATTCTTCCTCTCTCATATATATATATGGTGGACATTATCCCTCACTGAAAGACACACAAGGAGCCAAAACAGACGTAAAGTCAACCTGTTCCATATATCGAGCAATGACATAGAAAAAATGCAACATTAAAATATGCAACTTTTGCAAATACTTTATACATTGGATCAAATGTCAAAATTCATCAACTTTTTTCTATACATATATTGGATCAAAATGTAAAAATTCCTAGGTTATAACTACCCTAATAATATTTCGTTCTCAATAAATTATCTAATTAAGCAACATTTTAATAGGTTAGGGACATTATATACTTCCAATTAAGCAAATAAATATCTAATTAAATACTTATTATAGAAAAAACAACATTATATAAAAGAAAATTCAAAATTCATCTAATTAACGTTTATATATCTAAAATTCATCTAACATTTCTATAACTAAAAGTATAAAAACTAAAAACATTCATCTAAAATTTATATATCTAATTCATGTAACATTTCTATAACTAAAAGTATAAAAAACAAAAAAACAAAAAAAACAAAAAATAAGAAAATGTGTGTGTGTGTGTCTTCATGCATATGTGTGTGTGTGCGGGCTCGATCGATGGGAGGGCGGCCATGGCAGCAGGTGCTCGCAGCGGGGCAAGGTGAATCGTCGGTGACGGCGACTACGACGGTGACGACGACGGAGCGCGAGCTCGAGGAGGGGGCGACGCGCGACGGGGCTGGTGACGACGTGGGCGGCGACGGCATGGGCGGCATGTTGGGGGTGGCGACGGCGTCGGGGCAGGTGGTGCGTTAGGGGCGGCGGCGGTGATTTCTGTTCAGTGGTTGAAGAGACGAAGAAGCAGAGGGAAAATGAAACCATTTCAACTTCTCCTTATATAGGAGGACCTTTAGTCCCGGTTGGTGGATCCAACCGTGACTAAAGACCCCCCTTTAGTCGCGGTTGGAGCCACCAACCGCGACTAAAGGGTTTCGCTTCCTGCCGCATCGGCTGGTGAAATTCACCTTTAGTCACGGTTGGTGGCTCCAACCGCGACTAAAGGGGGGCCTTTAGTCTCGGTTGGAGCCACCAACCACGACTAAAGACCTGTTCCTGGCACGGCGCACTGCGGTGGAAGTTTAGTCCCACCTCGCCAAGCGAGGGGCAGCCACACTAGTTTATAAGCTCCGCTGTGGCTTCTCCCTCGAGCTCCTCTCTAAGCAGGCCTATGTGGGCCTATTGAACCTATGCGGCCTTGTTGGGCCTACTGGGCCTTGCGGGTGTTCATCCTGGCCCAGGTTGGGTTTCTAGTCATATGCAGGCCGTGGCGGCCCAGTAGGCGCCCTATATTTATTTATTTTTCATTTTTTTTCATTTTTTTCATTTTTTGCTTTATTTATTTTCTTTTGTTTCTGAGGTTTTCTGTGCTTTATTGAGAGTTGTGAATCTTTTGCACTAGGTCATAAAAATTATAAACTTTCTGTTAGTGACAATAGTTTTCAAATTCGAATAGTTTAAATTTGAATTATTTGAAATTTGTGTGAATCACTAGTTTGTGAATAACTTTACTTTAAAAATAGATTTTCCAGTTAGTCTTTTTTCTACTGTTTAATATTATCGTGTTTTATCATTATATCCAATTTGGTAATTCTTAGGTTATTTAAAAAATGAAATGCCTTTGTAACAGGCGAGATTTCTTCTGAAACCCTGATACTTCGAAAGAGATTGTCCATTTGGTACACGAAGTGCATCCAGTTTTTGCCGTAACCCTCTCAACTTTTTAGCACATGCTATGTAGGTGAAATGATGATATCATGCCAACTTTGAACCTTTTCATAGTTCATTTGAAGTGCTTATCAATTTCAGGGTCATTTAACTAAAAAAATCAGTAAATGCATGAAAAATAGCAATTGAAGTCAGAAAGGGTTGAAAATTGATGGCCTCCCTTCGAATGGTGCATACTGAACGCACAAAAAGTCTGGAGTTGAAAATTTTAAAAAAATGAAATGTCATTGTAACAGGCGAGTTTTCGTGTGAAACCCTGATACTTTGAAAGAGATTGTCCATTTTGTACACGAAGTGCATCTAGTTTTTGCCGTAACCCTCTCAACTTTTTAGCACATGCTATGTAGGTGAAATGATGATACCATGCCAACTTTCAACCTTTTCATAGTTCATTTGAAGTGCTTATCAATTTTAGGGTCATTTAGCCAAAAAATCAGTAAATGCATGAAAAATAGCAAATGAAGTCGGAAAGGGTTGACAATTGATGGCCTCCCTTCGAATGGTGCATACTGAACGCACAAAAAGTCTGGAGTTGAAATAAGTTTTAAAAAATGAAATGTCATTGTAACAGGCGAGTTTTCGTGTGAAAGCCTGATACTTTGAAAGAGATTGTCCATTTTGTACACGAAGTGCATCTAGTTTTTGCCGTAACCCTCTCAACTTTTTAGCACATGCTCTGTGGGTGAAATGATGATACCATGCCAACTTTCAACCTTTTCATAGTTCATTTGAAGTGCTTATCAATTTTAGGGTCATTTAGCTAAAAAAATCAGTAAATGCATGAAAAATAGCAAATGAAGTCGGAAAGGGTTGAAAATTGATGGCCTCCATTCTAATGGTGCATACTGAACGCACAAAAAGTCTAGAGTTGAAATAAGTAAAAAAATGAAATGCCTTTGTAACTAGCGAGTTTTCGTGTGAAACCCTGATACTTCGAAAGAGATTGTCCATTTTGTACACAAAGTGCATCCAGTTTTTGCCGTAACCCTCTCAACTTTTTAGCACATGCTATGTGGGTGAAATGATGATACCATGCCAACTTTCTACCTTTTCAGAGTTCATTTGTAGTGCTTATCAATTTCAGGGTCATTTAGCTCAAAAAAATCAGTAAATGCATGAAAAATAGCAAATGAAGTCAGAAAGGGTTGAAAATTGATGGCCTCCCTTCGAATGGTGCATACTGAATGCACAAATCACATAAGTACACTACTATTACAAAGATTCCCTTCGGTTTGTCCGAAGTGGGACTTTCTAGATATATAAGTCCGGAAACAAACTAGAGAAGCCGGTCACATCCTAGAGTGGGATCTTTGGGTGTAAAACTTTTTCTTCGCGTGTGTCCCTTTGTGATGTAACCATGGGCAATCTTCATCGTTTAACTTGATGCTCGGGTCAACATTCACTGTGAAGGGAGCAATTTCATGAAACTTTTCATAATCTTCTGACATGTCTGTCTTGTCCTCCACTCCCATGATGTTTCTTTTCCCTGAAAGAACTATGTGGCACTTTGGCTCATCGCATGATGTATTTTCTACCTTATCTTTTCTTTTTCTCGGCTTGGTAGACATGTCCTTCACATAAAAAACCTGTGCCACATCATTGGCTAGGAGGAATGGTTCGTCTGCATACCCAAGATTGTTGAGATCCACTGTTGTTATTCCGTACTACGGGTCTTCCTTTATCCCGCCTCCTGTCAGATTGACCCATTTGCACCTAAACAAAGGGACCTTCAAATCAAGTCCATAGTCAAGTTCCCATATATCCTCTATGTAACCATAGTATGTCCCCTTTGGCCCATTGTTGTTTGCTGCATCAAAGAGGACACCACTGTTTTGGTTGGCGCTCTTTTTATCTTGGGCGATCGTGTAAAATGTGTTGGGAGACGTAGTAGTAAATCAAAAATTCCTACGTGCCACCAATATCAATCTATGAAGAAACCAGCAACAAGTGGGGTGAGTGCATCTTCATACCTTTGAAGATCGCAAAGCGGAAGCATTACTAGAACACGGTTGGTGGAGTCGTACTCGCAGCGATTCAGATCACGGTGGATTCTGATCTAAGCGCCGAACAACGACGCCTCCGTGTTCAACACACGTGCAGCCCGGTGACGTCTCCTACGCCTTGATCCAGCAAGGAGGAAGGAGAGGTTGAGGGAGAGCTCCGGCAGCATGACGGCATGGTGACGGTGGAGCTGCGTGGTACTCTAGCAGGGCTTCTCCAAGCGCTACGGAGGACGAGGAGGTGGAGAGGTAGGGCTGCGCCAAGAGAGAGAGATGTGTGTCTTTGGCAGCCCCAAACCCTCCACTATATATAGGAGGAGAGGGAGGAGGGTGTGCACCCTAGGGTTCCCACCCTAGGGTGGTGCCGGCCAGAGAGAGAGAGAGAGAGTGGAGGGGCGGCGCCCTAGGTGGGCATTAGGCTCATCTGGGCTAGGGTTTGCCCCCCTCTCCTCTTATGCTGCGCCTTGGGCCCTTGTGGGGGGAGCACCAACCCACCTAGGGGCTGGTTCCCTCCCACTTGCGGCCCATGCAGCCCTCTAGTGTTGGTGGCCCCACTTGGTGGACCCCTGGAACCCTTCCGGTGGTACCGATACGCTACCAGTGATGCCCGAAACACTTCCGACGACCAAAACCTCACTTCCTATATATGAATCTTTACCTCCGGACCATTCCGGAACTCCTCGTGACGTCCGGGATCTCATCCAGGACTCCAAACAACCTTCGGTAACTACATACACTATTTCCCTATAACCCTAGCGTCATCGAACCTTAAGTGTGTAGACCCTACGGGTTCAGGAGGCACGTAGACATGACCGAGACACCTCTCTGGTCAATAACCAACAGCGGGATCTGGATACCCATGTTGACTCCCACATGCTCCATGATGATCTCATCGAATGAACCACAATGTCGAGGATTCAATCAATCCTCTATACAATTCCCTTTGTCTACCGGTATGATACTTGCCCGAGATTCGATCGTCGGTATCCCTATACCTTATTCAATCTCGTTACCGGCAAGTCTCTTTACTCGTTCCATAACCCATCATCCCGTGGCTAACTCCTTAGTCACATTGAGCTCATTATGATGATATCTTACCGAGTAGGCCCAGAGATACCTCTCCGTCACACGGAGTGACAAATCCCAGTCTCGATTCGTGCCAACCCAATCGAGACTTTCGGAGATACCCATAGTGTACCTTTATAGCCACCCAGTTACGTTGTGACGCTTGGCACACCCAAAGTATTCCTACGGTATCCGGGAGCTGCATAATCTCATGGTCTAAGGAAATGATACATTACATCAGAAAAGCTTTAGAAGACGAACCACACGATCTTGTGGTATGCTTAGGATTGGGTCTTGTCCATCACATCATTCTCCTAATGATGTGATCCCATTATCAATGACATCCAATGTCCATGGTCATGAAACCGTGACCATCTATTGATCAACGAGCTAGCCAACTAGAGGCTCACTAGGGACACGTTGTGGTCTATGTATTCACACATGCATTATGGTTTCCGGTTAACACAATTATAGCATGAACAATAGACAATTATCATGAACAAGGAAATACAATAATAACCATTGTTTTATTGCCTCTAGGGCATATTTCCAACAAAATATATTCCCATTTATCTCGTACCCTTTGAAAGTCAATATAGTCGAAGATGGTAACTTGGACAACAAGTACAACTCATCTTGAACAGTGTCGTCATGCATGAGACGTGTCTGCAACCAACCGGCGAAAGTCACCGTTTGTTCATGTGTAATCCAGTCGTCAGACTTCTCCGGGTGTTTGGAGCGTATAATAATCTTGTGTTCCTTGATATATGGAGCCACCAAGGCGGAACTTTGTAGAATTGTGTAGTGTGCTTGCCGCAACATCCCAAATTTTGGAATGTTATAATAAATACTAGAATGAGTGTTTGTTTTCTTGAGTGATTGAATTGAGTGAAATTTGAAACTTTTAAAAACTTTTGGATGAGAGGGAATGGCATGACTTTCCAATGTGCTTTTGAATTCAAATTCTTACATTTCAAATCAGTGAGAGAAGATGACATGACTTCTTCAATATAAAAAGATTTGGAAAGTGAATTTGAAAACTATTTGAAAATTCCTGATATGGAGTTCACTTTCATATTTGAATTTCCTATTTGAAGTTTGAAAGAATTCAAACCCCTTGAGAAAATTGGAGAGGAGTAATATGACATTCCACACCAGGGGTTATTTTGTGAAGTATTTGAACCATAAAACCCAGGGGGTTATTAGAAAATTATTTGCAAAAAGAATTAAAATCAATTTAGGCATTTTTTGAAAATTATTTTTTTTAAATTGTTTATTTTGGCCATGGAAAAATGTTCATTAAGTTGCATTTAATTCCTTGATCATTTTTGTATATATAACTATATTTTTTGGGAATGTATTGATTGACAAAAATAGAGTTTCCTTCTCTGTTTTTATCAAAAAGGAAAAATCTCCTTAATAGGAAACCGACCCGCGGCCCACCTTCTCCGGATTGACGGCCCGACGTCGTGCCCCCCCTCTCTCTCTCCCACTGACCGGTGGACCCCACCGCCCAATCCCACTAATCCCGCGCTCGTCTCCCTCCTCTGTCCCATCCTTCCTTCCTTCGCCGGAGCCGGCCGGATCCGCCGCGATTCTCCCTCCCCTTGCCATTTGGAGCGCCCCTGACCCCCCCTATATAAACCCTGCCCCCTCCGCGACCCGTTCCGCCCCTAAGCCCCATTCCCCATGCCCTCTCGCTGCCGCCATTGCTCACCGGAGCCCGAGCACTACCACCGAGCGATTGCCGCCGCACCGAGCTACTCCGACACCCCCGCCGTCTCCTGAGCCCACCAATCGCTCCCTCTCGCTCGCGCGCACCCCCAGTGCACTCCCCGAGCCCTGCAGCCACCGGAGCCCCCTCCCCGTCGACCAACCAAATGCCATCGCCGCCTCGAAGCTCGCTGGCGTCGCCATCATCGCCCCCGAGCCCCGCTAATGCTACCGTCGGAGTCGCCACCCTCGCGCGCGTCGACTGGTGCCATGAGCCGTGTCGAAGAACCACCGGAGCGCCGTCCCCATCGACCTCACCACCTCGGACGTCGCCGGAGCTCCCCTCCTCCTCTGTAAGTCACCGGAGTCGTTTCCCTCCGTTAGATCTCATTTGAACGGCGTAGATTAGAAACAATATAACCTTTCGGTTTATTTAAAAGAACCGGTCGGTTTTATTTATTTTAAGTTAGACCGAACCGTTTTTCTTTAAGTACCGGCCGTCCGCTCGAATCGCTAGAACGCGCACACACTTCAGCCCATCAGAGACTGCCACGTGTACCCCCTGTCCGCTTAGAAACGTTTTTCTTTTTCTATTTTAATTTCAATTACAGAAATAGTTCTGTTTTTGTTTTCTTTATATCTTTTATGTTTTTAATTATTTTAATTTGATTAGTTTTGCATTGTGTCACAAATTTTATGTAGTTCCTGTAGATATAAAGTTTGACCATATTTGAAAATTTTGAATTTGAATTTCAAACAGATTTGATTTAAATATTATTTTCTGAATATCTTGAGTTTAAAAATTTATTTTTAGTTGATTCTTTTTGCTACTGGTCATTAGTGATGTTAGATATCAGTAGGTAGAATTTGAGAATTTTGGGAATATTTTAAAATAGTATTTTCAAGCAAAACAGATTCTGTTTAGGTCTTTTTAGGTTTATTTATATTTCTTTTGTTTTAAGTTGTTTTAAATTATTTTCTTTTATATTAGTTGATAGATTTTATAAAGTTTTCTGTTAGATAACAGTATCCCTTCAAAAAAATATTATTTCATTAGTTGATTGCATGAAAATCAATTCTAGTTAATTATAACTTGTAATTGATTCCCATTGCTAGTTTGATTTGCTATTGGAAAATACCTTTAAATAAAATTTGTTTTATAAAATATATTTTCTGTTAATTTAGTTGTTACATATCTTGTTTTTGTTATTTTAATATTTTATTTTTTGTTTTCTTGTTGTTAAGTTTATTAGACAAAAACTTATGTTGCTTAGAGTATTGTTTTCTTAGTTCTTACTTGTTCTTCAAAAGTAATTCTTTTTGCTAAGTAAAATATTTACTAAAATACTTTTGTTATATTTGCTTTGTTTTTGTGTTTCTACTTTTGAAAATAGGATCATTTGTAGAGAAAAAAACAACCCTTGGTTGTGTTGATGAAGTTTTGTTGTTTTGAGTTTTGTCTTAAGTATTTCCTTCATCACAACCTTGTTGCTTTTGGTTTTGTGTTATTTATTTTTGATTGTTAGAATTGAATGCTAGTATGAGATCTTATATGAATGCAATGTTTTAATTATATAGATTTTCATCGGAGAGTGACGAATAGTGTATCAAGTATTTCTGAGAGCGACATTTTTTGTTCATCAACAGTACAGGCAAGTTCACTTTGACCATCTATTTCATACCTATGTTTTATTGCATGTAGTGATATCCTTCAACAAATCCCTCCATTAGTGTTATTGAAAATTCTTGTAGTCAAGTAGAATGCATGAGGTAGGAACCCACCACTTGTTACTAAAGCCCCGGGATCGTTAGTTATTTTAATGCTATGCTAAAATAGACGGGGTCTGGTATGAGTGTTCGTGAGTGGTGTGAGAAGGAGGACTCTACGTCAAGACGACAACTTCACGAAGGCAGCTTCAAGTCCTGCATCTTCAAGACCTCAAGGCTTTGACACTCGAGAAACAAGTTTTCAATACATACTACTGGGTGAAGGATGGTTGATTGGGCATCCCTGGAGTAACCAATGGATGGCCGGGATGCATGGAGAAGCGCCATGACATCTTGCGGAAAGCTTCACCCAGACTCAAAGAGACGGATGAATACTTCATGCCCGGAAGCTTACCTGTGTAGCCACAAGTCATTATGGGCTCTGGCTTGGTTGATCTTTGTTGTGACTCTGGCTGGGCAGTGCTACGAGATGTAGTCGACGTTAGGAATGGATGGGCACTGACAGTAGTCAGGGAAACACTCTAAAAGACCATGTTTCGTTCATCCTGTTCTCAAACACCCGGCAGTGCAAGGACTTACCAGGAGGGAACGAATCTTGTGGGTAAAGTACACAACACTCTGCAGAGTTAAACCTAATCGATTAGCCGTGTCCCCGGTTATGGACAATTTGAGCCTCTGGACTTGGATCTATCTCTGAACTCTCAACACTGGACTGATAATTAATTGTGGGAAACTTATGATACTTGTGGGCATTAAGACATCTGTTGGCGGAAACATGTCATGTTAGGTAAGTCTGTAGTCAAAATTCCTGATATTCCTTTGTTGTAGGAAAAGAAATAAAATCAGCTTTTATGCAAAAACTCAGACACAAAGCCACAAAGCCTTACTGCGTATAGAATAGTTTTATCTTCTGTTCTACTATGGTGATCTTGCCGGTACATTCAATGTACTAACCTACACGGCTGCAACGTCTCATGTTGCAGATACTCTTCTTCGACGAGTAAGAGTACGATTCAGGGTTACGGCTACACTCAACCTGCCGTTGGTGTTTATTGGTACTCCACTCCCGTTGTCTGTTTCCGCTGAGATTTTAAGGTATATATCAGTTTTACGTTATTACATGTGATTGCACTTTGATATATACATTGATGTACTGTGTGTGCCAGCATACTGATCCAGGGATGGCACAGAACACACAGAGGCTTGACCTTTCTAGGTCGGGTCGCTACACTTGCGCCAAAGAATGCCCGTCCCAACATATTAGTGAATTCTTTCCTACCGTGCCTTTTCCACCCAATCTGCCCTCATGCCGCGATTCAGGAACACCTATCGGCTTAATGTCAGGAATAAAGTCAACACAAAACTCAATGACCTCCTCTGTTTCATGGCCCTTGGAGATGCTTCCTTTTGGCCTAGAACGATTATGAACATACTTCTTTAAGACTCCCATGAACCTCTCAAAGGGGAACAGATTGTGTAGAAATACAGGACCCAGAATGGCAATCTCCTCGACTAGGTGAACTAGGACATGCGTTATGATATTGAAGAAGGATGGTGGAAAGACCAACTCGAAACTAACAAGACATTGCACCAAATCATTCTCTAACCTTGGTAGGAGTTCTGGATCAATTACCTTCTGAGAGATTGCATTCGGGAATGCACATAGCTTCACAATGGCTAATCGAACATTTTCCGATAGAAGCCCCCTCAATGCAACCGGAAGCAGTTGCGTCATAATCATGTGGAAGTCATGAGACTTTAGGTTCTGGAATTTTTTTCTCTGCCATATTTATTATTCCCTTTATATTCAACGAGAAGCCAGACGTGACCTTCATACTGAGCAGTCATTCGAAGAAGATTTCTTTCTCTTCTTTGGTAAGAGCGTAGCTAGCATGACCCTGAAACTGCTTTGGATCCATGCCTTCTTTTCCGTGCATATGTTGCTAGTCCTCCCGTGCCTCCAGCGTATCTTTTGTCTTCCTATACATGCCCAAGAAGCCTAGCAAGTTCACACAAAGATTCTTTGTCACGTGCATCACGTCGATTGCAGAGCGGACCTCGAGGTCTTTCCAATACGGTAGGTCCCAAAATATAGATTTCTTCTTCCACATGGGTGCGCATTTGTCAGCGTCATTCGGAACAGATTGTGCACCAGGACCCTTGCCAAAGATTACTTTTAAATCCTTGACCATATCAAGTATTTTATCACTCGTACGGTGGCGAGGCTTCTTCCGGTGATCTGCCTCACCTTTGAAATGCTTGCCTTTCTTTCTTACGAGATGCCTGCTCTAAAGAAATCAATGATGCCCCAGATACAAATTCTTCTTACATTTATCCAAATATATACTGTCGGTATCATCGAAACAGTGTGTGCATGCGTGGTATCCCTTGTTTGTCTGTCCTGAAAGGTTACAGAGAGCAGGCCAATCATTGATGGTTACAAACAACAAGGCATGTAGGTCAAATTCCTCCTGGTCTTTCGCATCCCACGTAGGTACACCTTTTCCATTCCATAGCTGTAAAAGTCTTTCAACCAATGGCATTAGGTACACATCAATGTCATTGTCGGGTTGCTTGGGGCCTTGTAGGAGCACTGGCGTCATAATGAACTTCCGCTTCATGCACAACCAATGAGGAAGGTTATAGATACATAGAGTCACATGCCATGTGCTATGATTGTTGTTTTGCTCCCCAAAAGGATTAATACCATCTGCACTTAAACCAAACCATATGTTCCTTGCATCCTTTGCAAAGTCCTTCCACTTTCTCTCAATTTTTCTCCACTACGACCCATCAGTGGGCACTCTAAACTTCTCGTCTTTCTTACGGTCTTTGTTGTGCCATCACATAAACTTGGCATGCTCTTTGTTTTGGAAAAAACGTTTCAACCGTGGTATTATAGGAGCATACAACATCACCTTTGCAGGAATCTTCTTCCTGGGTTGCTCACCCTCAACATCACCAGGGTCATCGTGGTCGATCTTATAGCGCAATGCACAGCATACCGGGCATGCATTCAAATCATCGTACTCATCGCGGTAGAGGATGCAGTCATTAGGGCATGCATATATCTTCTCGACCTCTAATCCTAGAGGGCAGACATCCTTCTTTGCTTCGTACGTACTCTCTATCAATTTGTTGTCCTTTGGTAGCTTCTTCCTTAACATTATCAGCAACTTTTGAAATGCCTTGTCAGATACACCATTCTCTGCCTTCCATTGCAGCAATTTTAGTGTGGTGCCCAGCTTTTTATTGTCATCTTTGCAATTTGGGTACAACCCTTTTTTGTGATCCTCTAACATGCGCTGCAACTTCAGCTTCTCCTTTTCACTTTCGCAGTTTCTCTTTACATCGGCAATTGCCCGACCAAGATCATCAACGGGCTCATCTGATGCCTCTTCTTCAGCTCCTTCCCGCATTGTCGGCTCAGCTTCTTCCCCCATTGTTGTACCATCGTATTCATGGAACCCATGGCCAGGATAGCTGTCATCATCCTCTTCTTCTTCATTCTCTTCCATTAGGACCCCTCTTTCTCTGTCCTTGGTCCAACAGTTATAGTCGGACATGAAACCGGACTCAAACAGGTGGACGTAATGGTTCTTGAGTTAGAGTAATTTTGATCATTCTTACAGCCAGCACATGGACAATACATAAAACCATCCGGGCTCTTGTTTGCCTTAGCCGCAACCAGAAAAGTATGCACGCCATTAATGAACCGGGGAGAGCATTGGTCCTCGTACATCCATTGCCAGCTCATCTTCATTACACAACACCGAAAAGGCCAAATTAATACAAGTTCGTACATAAAGTTTATACACACTTGGTCTCATAAAACAACATGCAAACTCAATCGCTAAAGCATTTAAATGCAACAACAATGTGATCAACATCGCAACTAAGGTAACAATTGATCTAACAGCATACCAAGCCTCACTATCAATGGCATATCTTTTAAATTTTCTAATCTTCAAGCGCATTGCACCCATCTTGATCTTGTGATCATCAACGGCATCGGCAACATACAACTCCAGTTTCATCTTCTCTTCTTCAACTCTTTTAAATTTTTCTTTCAAATACTCGTTTTGTTTTTCAACTAAATTTAACTTCTTGACAAGAATATCTATGTCAGTCGGAATCTCCGGTTCACATAGCTCCTAGATAAAAATATCTATATGAACTTAATTGGCATAATTTTCATAAACACGAAATGCAACAAAGAGTTATAAAAGAGAGTATATACCACATCCGCATCATAAACCGGACAAGGGCCGACGGGGACGGATTTCAAAACCATGCCACTATGTATAACAAACAACCATATAGGTAATAAAACTATACAAGCAACTAACTAAATCTTACAAACATGGTTTTTTATAAAAAGGATAAGAACAAGAAGCTCACCATGGTGGTGCTGGCAACGGGGCGGTGCGGGCGATCGACATTGGTTAGGACGGGGACGGGAAGGTACTAAGTAAACCACACCTACAAATGCAAAGTAAGAAGTTAATTTGAACTCAAATTGTATAAATCAAATGAACTACCACATACAAACTAGAACCCACAAATTACTATACTTATAGAGCATTGCAAGAGCTAATCTAGCAATGAGAGATGAAAGGACAAAGTTGCTAACCTTTGTGAACACTTGGAAGGATGGGATGCCTCCAAATCTTGACAAATTTTGGCAAAAATGGAGGATGAGCTCGAGGAAGAGAGGAAGAACATAGAGGAGAGGAAAGGGGAAGAATAGAGGACTCTGCTCGGGCTGGCGCTGGAGGGTTTCAATAAAGGGGGACCTTTAGTCCCGTTTGGTGGCTCCAACCACGACTAAAGGTTGGCCTATAGTCGCGGTTCGAGCCACCAACCGGGACTAAAGGTTCTCGTGGGGCCCCAGGCTGACGCCGGCCTGCCACCACACCTTTAGTGCCGGTTCGTGGCACGAACCGGGACTAAAGGTCCATAACGAACCGGTACTAATGATCCCCATCACAAACCGGCACTAATGATCACATTAGTGCTAGTTCAAAAGCCAACCGCGACTAATGAGGCGGATGAAAGGTCTATTTTCTACTAGTGTACATGAACGCTTCTCTTCATATCTTGAGTTGGAGTTCCTCTCTTTGCCTCTACTCTTGTAAAATTTGTTGAATTTCTTGACCATGAGGCTAATATCTTCATTGGTAACAAGGTTGTCGCTTGAGGTAGCAAGAGCATCACTTGTGGCTTTGTAAGCACTGCTGGACTTGTTGTGAAGATCTTCCTTGTCTTTGAGTGACATCTCATGAGCAACAATTCTTCCAGTTACTTTCGTAGGCTTGAGATCTTTGTAGTTTGGCATCATTTAGATTAGGTGCACACGGTGCCATACTTTCCATCCAAAGCTCCAAGTATCTTCTTGATGATGAATTTTTTGGTCATTTCTTTGCTCCCTAAGATGGCAATCTCATTGTTAATGAGATCTAGCCTAGAGTACATCTCTACAACTCCTTCACCATCCTTCATCTTGAACTTGTCAAGCTCACTTTGAAGCACATCCAACTTAGATTCTTTGACGGAATCGATACCTTGGTGCATATCAACCAAAGTATCCCAAATTTCCTTTGCATTCTCAAGATGGCTAATTTTGTTGAATTCTTCGAGGCATAGGCAGTTGAAAAGAATGTCACATGCTTGAGCATTGTATTGCAACATCTTCAATTCTTCTGCTGTCGCTTCATGTTCCAGTTCCTTTCCATCTCCAAAGAATTCACCTTGCAAGCCAACACGAACAACAGCTCAAGCGGCAGGGTTATGACCAATAATATGCATTTTCATCTTATGCTTCCAACTAGCAAAATTTGTATCATCAAAGTAAGGACCTCCACAGCTATAATTTCCCTTGCTAGACGCCATACTATCCTAGGTTGTGAAAGCAATGCAATGGAGACCAAAGCTCTGATACCACTTGTAGGAGCGAAAGTAGGTCTAGAGGGGGGTGATTAGACTACTTGACCTAATAAAATTTCTACCTTTTCACAATTTTAGTTGTGGGCAGATTTTAGCAATGATAACAAGCCAAGCACACCCTACACATGCATGTCTACGAGTATAGCATAGGAAAGTAAAGACAAGCACATGTAATAGTTGTGAGGGTTAGAAAATCAAATTGTTGACACGAAGATTTTTCCTGTGGTTCCGATAGGTGGCGCTATTGTACATGCACGTTTATGGAGTCTTCAACCCATGGAGGGTAACGGTCGCGAGAGTCCACGGCGGGCTCTACACACAGAGGGTTCCACGAAGAAGCAACCTTGACTATTCCATAACGGCTTCCGTCCATGAAGGACTAGCCTTACTATGGGTAGATCTTCATGAAGCAGGCGATCTCCTTGCCCATACAAACTTCTTGGTTCAACTCCACAATACAAAGTAGGAGGCTTCAAAGCAACACCTAACCAATCTTGGAGGCACCACCCTCCAAAAGGTAATAGGCTTGATAATGATGATGAACTCCTTGCTCTTGTGCTTCAAGATGATAGACTACTCAACACCCAATCACTCTCTCATAGATTTGGCTTGGTTGAAGAGATTGATTGGCTGGAAAGCAACTAGGGGAGGCTAGAAATCAAGACCCATATGGTTGGAGTGGATGATCTTGATCTCAACACAAGGGTAGGTGGTTCTCCCTCAGAAATTTGGATATGGGAAGTGGGGACCTGTTCTGACTGCTTCTCTCTTGAGTGAGATGTGGTGGATATAGGGTTTGGCTAGGGTTATGTCTTAGGTTTGAACTCGGTGTAGACGAAGTGGAAATCATGGTGGCAGCGATTTGGAGTGGTAGGGTTTAAGACAGAATATTTTGTGGGAGAGCTTGTGGGTGTTTTTGTGGCTAGAATTTGTGCACGTGGAGCAATTTGTTCACCAACAATACATTATCGCCTTTTAATAGTATTGGCTTTCCTATGGACTCAAAGTGATTTCTCACAAAGTAAAAAGAGAGTCTTCTAGCCTGAAGCTTTGCCAACCTATTCCTTGCATCTTGGGGTATCTCCTCACAATTTATAGCCATCCCATCATTTGATTTTTTTTTCTGAAATATGCTTAGTGAAAACATGAGTCCAATGACATATATGTTGTTATTAATTACCAAAACCACCATGGCAGCAAATTTTCTTTCACAAACGGCTACCCAAAAGCTGGTGTTTTTGCCATCTCCTAGTTTTTTTTGACATATTTGTAAAACAATTCCTTCACATTAAGCAAGCCATCCCAGAATTGGGAATCCGCTGGTTGTTTCTTAGTTCTAGATATGCACCCATCTATGACATATTTTTCCAACAAAATAGATTGCCACTTTACCATCTTCAGTTTCCAACTTCCAAAACAATTTAGCCAACGGAGGTTTATTCATGTTTTCCAGATTTAAAATCCCCAGTCCTCCATAGTCTTTAGGAGTACAACATTGCTTCCAGTTTACTAGATGGTATTTTTTTCGTTTTCCTCCTCTTGCCATACCAGTCTAGATCTATGAAAATCATCCTTATTGACAATACCAGCAGGGAAAACAAGATTGATTCTTTCCTTTTAATAATATAAGGATATGCTTGTCTTAGAGAGCTCCTATGTGTCGCTCACTACGTCCAACAGCACATGTGACGCACAGGAGAGCCTGGGTGGGTTGACCCATTTATCTGCGGGTGATTCAGTATAGTGTATTGTGTGGTTCACTATAGTAACGATACATTTTTTGGAAAAAACATTGACCTTTGAAAAAATATATTTTTTGAAGAATTTTGGAAAAGAGGAAAAAATTCTAAGGTTTTGAATTATTTTTGAAAAGAGGACAAATTTGTGAGATTTTTTAGATATGAGAATGTTTTCAAAATTTGTTGACATTTTCTAGAATTTGTTAAAATTTTGATTTTATGGAGCATGATTTATTTTTGAAATTTCAAATTATTTTAGAAACGTGAAAAATGCTTGAAAATCTTAATATTTTTGGAATTCCAAACAATTTTTGGAAGTCTGATTTCATTTTTGAAAATTTTGAATTAACGAAAAAGAATAAAAAAAGAAAAAAAGCACTAAGACACCTAGAAAAATCAGAGAGAGAAAAACATGTTCTTCAATTGCTAAGCAACTCGATCCTCGTTATACAGGTTGGTGTTGCCCATGACAAAGTCAATAATCGTGGGATATTGATTTAGTGATTGTTGAATCGTATCGTCTCGTATGGTAAGACGGATCATCAAGGTCAAAATCCACCAAATCAGTAGATTTTATGCACTCTCATGGGAAGATTGGGACACCATCACATTAGTAGGACTCTACTCCATATGTCAAAACATGAATGGAGCTGCTTCGCAAAAAGTAAGCTAAGAAAGACAAAATGGATTTGTAATGGCATACTATTTGCTATTTTGAAATCCACAATTCTGTACTGATTTGTTAAAGCATCTTAATGCAATTTTAAACATACATAGAGTATATTACATATACATGTGAACTTTTTAAAGGAATTTTACTAAATTTCAAATTTAAAAAAAAGGAGTCAAGGAGCTCGAGCTCCAAAATCCCGCACTCACAAACTTCACCCTATTATGTAGCATTATGTAATTCCACAAGTTTGTTAGAGAACATACCCATGTAAACAAGTATATCACGTTCGTTAGGGAATCTTAAACACCGACCCTCAAACCACCAATAACCATCCGGGCCACAAGGTCCAGACGTGTTTTGCCATCCAACATGGTCCTATATCGGTCCGTCGACCAGTCTGAATGTGTTTTTCCCTCAAACCGAAAACAACTAGGGGGGCTTTGCGGGCGTTCGGACCGCTACCACTCCCTCTTTTGACAGCCGTGTCCCACCACAAAAATTCCCCTCGCTCGCGCTCTTTCCCTCCCGAAGCTATCTATCCGCGTTCATGTCGTTCTAGAGCGACCGCTCCGTATTGACGCCCACCCACAACACTGAAGCGACTCACCGACCAGAGGCGCCGCCTGCGTCGTGTCCACGGTGTCGTGCCTATTAAATGCTTAAGAGACGTTTACTGGACGGGACGGGACAGATATCTACCATGCACGTTCAATACCGATCCCTTCGTTTGCCAGTATTAAACATGCTCACTAGCCGAGAAACCAACCATGCATTGACGCACTCAGAATCTTGGTCTCGCCAGTATTCACTATTTAAAGGTAGACACACCCAACTCACAATACACCACAACCCATCCACTCCTCATCTTCCTCCCATGCACCACATCCACCATGACTACGAGCGGGGATGCTCTGTGGGAGAGCCTCTCGATCCAGCAAAAGCACGAAGTGGCCGCCCTTACTGTCGCCTGACAGAGCTGTCATCCCAGACGGATAGAGGTCGGCATGCTGGTCAACTCTATTGAGTTTGTTGGGGAACGTTGCATGGGAAACAATTTTTTTCCTAGGCACACACAAGATCTATCCATGGTGATAAGCATCTACGAAAGGGAGAGTGGATCTACATACCCTTGTAGATCGCTAAGCGGGAAGCTAAGAAATGCGATTGATGTAGTTGAACATCTTCGCAATCCAAATCGTCGAGCGTCCTACAATCCCATCATGATCCATCTCGCGATCCAATCACGATCCATCCCGCGATCCCATCACGATCCGCCCCACGATCAAATAACAAATCATCTCGCGATCTTGATCAGGGCCCTTCCGATCTAGCATCGAACGGACGGCACCTCCGCGTTCAGCACACGTACGGGTCGATAATAATCTTCGCCTTCTTTATCCATCAAGAGGGAGTGGATAGGTAGATGAGTTCTCCGGTGGCAAAACGGCATGGTGGCGGTGGTGGTGAACTAATCCAGCTGGGCTTCGCCTAAGCACCGTAGAACTAATCTAGAGGAGAAACGATCTAGAGGTAGAAGAGGGGAGCACGTGGCAATTAGGGTTAGCTCTCCCTTCTAAATCCTCTAGTATATATAGGAGGGAGGGAGGGGAGTAGGTAAACTCAAACCATTAAGGTTTGGCCTAAATAGGAGGTCGAGGAGTCCTACTCCAATCCTACTTGGAGTAGGATTCCTCCTCTCCACTTGGAAACCCTTTACACCTTTCCTCCTTTGGGTTTTTCCCACCCCTAGCCGCATGGGCCATAGTGGGGGGTTCGTCCATCCCACTAGGGGCTGGTTTGACTCCTCCCACAGCCCATGAGGTCATTTGGGTCGAGACAACCCTCCTGATGGCCTCCGGTACCCTCCTGGCACTCCCGGTACACTATCGAAGTACCCGAAACTTTTTCGGTGACAAAAACATGAGTTCCTATATATCAATCTTTACCTCCGGACCATTCCAGATCTCCCTGTGACGTCCAGGATCTCATCTAGGACTGTGAACAACCTTCCATCACCACCATACATAACTCTGCTATACCAAAACGTCACCGAACCTTAAGTGTGCTGACCCTACGGGTTCAAGAACTATGTAGACATGACCGAGACACCTCCACGATCAATAACCAATAGCGGGTCCTGGATGCCCATATTGGTTCCTACATATTCTATGGAGACTTTATCGGTTGAACCTCTATGTCAAGGATTCAGTTAATCTCGTATGATGTTCCGTTTGTTTTTTGGTATGTTACTTGCCCGAGATCCGATCGTCAGTATCTCTATACCTAGTTCAATATAGTTACCGGCAAGTATCTTTACTCATTCCTTAATACAAGATACCATGGCTAACACTTAGTCACATTGATTGCAAGGCTTATTGTGATGTTGTATTACCGAGTGGGCCCTGAGATACCTCTCCGTCACACAGAGTAACAAATCCCAGTCTTGATCTGTGCCCACTCAACATACACCATAGGAGATATTTGTAGAGCACCTTTATAGTCACCCAATTACATTTCGACATTTGATACACACAAGGTACTCCTCCGGTGTCACTGAGTTGCATGATCTCATGGTTATTGGAATAGATACTTGACATGCAAAAAACTATAGCAATAACTTGACACAGTCATATGCTATGTTTATAGTTTGGGTATTTTCCATCACATCATTCTCCTAATGATGTGATCCCGTTATCAAATGACATCTCATGTCCATGGCTAGGAATCCTTGACCATCTTTGATCAACGAACTAGTCTATTAGATGCATACTAGGGACAAGGTGTTGTCTATGTATCCACACATGTATCTGAGTTTCCAATCAATACAATTCTAGCATGGATAATAAATGATTGTAATGAACAAGGAAATATGATAATAACTAATTTATTATTGCCTCTGGGGCATATTTCCAATAGTCTACCACTTGCACTAGAGTCAATAATCTAGCTCACATTGCTATGTGATTTACATTGTTATGAATCTTACATCCAATGAGTTCTAGGGTTCGATCATGTTTTGCATGTGAGAGAGGTTTTAGTCAACGGGTCTATTGTTGGGACCTCGATCCTAAGCCATATGAATCCAGCCTATAACATGTCACACCACTTTGCGGCCTCACGCATGGTAACCCACGGTTGCTACCTTACCTTGGCCGGGACCGGTTGCGTCTTTTGGCTCACGGATATGAATATGTCGCTAGCATTCAGACGTCAAAGAACCCGAGTCGACATGACTAGTCATAGACCCAAGTGGCACAACCATACAGGGACAGGCATACGTAACCTAGCAATGTAGGTGTCGGTCATCAGCATGAGTAGATGAGTCATAGCAAGCTACAAGGACTCCGTTACACCGTGGGACATAAATGTCATCACTGCACGTAGACTTAGCAGGCTACAGGGACTCCATTACACTGCGATACATTTCCCCGTAGGGACAGACACAACAGCTAAGAAGGATACACGCCGGTCAATCAATGTGTCCGCAGTAGTAGCAAGCTACCAAGGCTCATGGAAGCACAAACATGCATTTCCCCGTAAAGAAGCCTACTATAGGCACACAACTAGGTGTCGAATCCCACACATATCAATGCATTTCAATCATACACGCACTATGCACGATATGCGTAGATACAACATGGCATCACAACAAAACTCTACGACTCAAGTATTTATTCAAGGCTCGTAAGAGCCAACATAGTGTGGTATTACAAACAGGGGTCACATGACCCAACACTCAAGTCATACAAGAACAAAGCGGAAGCAAAACATGTCTGGGTACAGACATCTACTAAAAGTGGCTGGAGGAGCCTCAAAAACTACCACGACCCTACCAAAGGAGCCAGACCTCTGTCTGGGATTCCCAAGCTAATCCGGTCAACATTGAACTTCACGTCATAAGAATCAGTAATGAGAGTGAGGTCTCATCTGCAAAAACATAAATAAGCAAATGTGAGTACAAAGGTACTCAACAAGACTTACATCATAACTATCTACATATGCATCATTTTCAACAAAGGGGGTGGTGGGGTTTATTGCAGCAAGCCATCTTTGACTCTTGGTTAACCTGTGCTAGATTATGAACACTTTCCTTGAGGTAGCGTATCACACACGAGTCTGTTGGGGAACGTTGCATGGGAAACAAAAAATTTCCTATTCACATGCATATCTATCCACGGTGATGAGCATCTACGAGAGGGAGAGTGATGTACGTACCCTTATAGATCGCTAAGCGGGAAGCGTTAAGAAACGCGGTTGGTGTAGTCGAACGTCTTCGCGATCCAAATCGCCGAGCGTCCCGCGATCACATCACGATCCGTCTCGCGATCCAATCACGATCCGTCTCGCGAACTCATCACAATATGTCCCGCGATCTCGTCATGATCTGTCCCGTGAACTCATCATGATCCGTCCCACGAACTCATCACGATCCATCTCGCGATCTTGATCACAGTCCTTCCGATCTAGCGCCGAACGGACGACACCTCCGCGTTCAGCACACGTACAGCTCGATGACGATCTCCGCCTTCTTGATCCAGCAAGAGGGAGCGGAGAGGTAGAAGAGTTCTCCGGCAGCGTGACGGTGCTCCGGAGATGGTGGTGGAGCTATTCCGGCAGGGCTTTGCCTAAGCACTGCAGAAATCCGATCTAGAGGAGAAACAATGCACTAGAGGAACGGGTAGCACATGGCTGAAAATTCTGTGCCAAAACCCTAAAATCCTCTAGTATATATATGAGGAGAGGAGGAGGAGCCTTGGCTGCCAAAGAGGCAGCCCTTGGGGCGGCCGAACCTAGTGGGATTGGAGGATTCCTCCTCCAATCCTAGTAGGACAAGGACTCCTCCTTTATTTTTGCCTTTTTTGCCTTTTTCCACCTTTTTCTCTTTGGGCTTTTCTTCCCAGCCGCGTGGGCCTTGTGTGTGGGACTTCCACCAGCCCACAAAGGGCTGGTATTTACTCTCCCACAGACCATGTAGCCTCTTGGGTCGAAATACCCCTCCCAATGGCCTCCCGGTACACTACCGGCACTCCCGGTAGACTACCGATGAGCCCGAAACTTTTCCGACGACCAAAACAGGACTTCCTATATATGAATCTTTACCTCCGGACCATTTCGGAGCTCCTCGTGACGTCCGGGATCTCATCTGGGACTCTGAACAACCTTCGGTCACCACCATACATAACTCTATACTACCAAAACGTCACCAAACCTTAAGTGTGCCGACCCTGCGGGTTCGAGAACTATGTAGGCATGACTGAGACACCTCTACGGTCAATAACCAATAGCGGGACCTGGATGCCCATATTGGTTCCTACATATTCTACGAAGATCTTTATCGGTCGAACCTCTAGTCAAGGATTCAGTTAATCCCGTATGATGTTCCCTTTGTTCTTCGGTATGTTACTTGCCCCAGATTCGATCGTCGGTATCTCCATACCTAGTTCAACCTCGTTACCGGCAAGTCTCTTTACTCATTCCGTAATACAAGATCCCGTGACTAACACTTAGTCACATTCCTTGCAAGGCTTATTGTGATGTTGTATTACCTAGTGGGCCCTGAGATACCTCTCCGTCACACAGAGTAACAAATCCCAGTCTTGATCTATGCCAGCTCAACAGACACCCTCGGAGATACCTGTAGAGTACCTTTATAGTTACCCAGTTATGTTAGTGAGTTTCATGATCTCATGGTCATAGGAACATATACTTGACATGCAGAAAACAGTAGCAATAAACTGACACGATCATATGCTATGTTTGTAGTTTGGGTCTTGTCCATCACACCATTCTCCTAATGATTTGATCCCGTTATCAAATGACATCTCATGTCCATGGCTAGGAAACCTTAACCATCTTTGATCAACGAGCTAGTCCATTAGAGGCATACTAGGGACATGGTTTTGTCTATGTATCCACACATGCATCTAAGTCTCCGATCAATACAATTATAACATGGATAATAAACGATTATCATGAACAAGGAAATATGATAATAACTAATTTATTATTGCCTCTAGGGCATATTTCCAACAGTCTCCCACTTGCACTAGAGTCAATAATCTAGTTCACATCACCATGTGATACACATTGTTATGAATCTAACACCCAATGAGTTCTGGGGCTCGATCATGCTTTGCATGTGAGAGAGGTCTTATAGTCAACAGGTCTGCGACATTCAGATCCATATGTGCTTTGCAAATCTCTATGTCAAACTGTAAACACTACTACCACGCTCCACTTGGTACTATTCCAAATGGCTGCTCCACTATATGTATCAAGATTGCTACTACGGGTCATCCGAATTGGTTTTAAAGCTTGCATCGACGTAACTCTTTACGATGAACTCTTTATCACCTCCATAATCGAGAAACATCTCCTTAGTCTTTTTAGTTACCAAGGATAATCTTGATCGATGTCCAGTGATCCACTCCTGGATCACTCTTGTACCCCTTGACAGACTCATGGCAAGTCACACACAGGTGCGGTACACAGCATGGCATACTATACAGAGCCTATGGCTAAGGCATAGGGGACGACATTTGTCCTTTCTCTTTCTTCTGCCGTTGTCGAGCTTTGAGTCTCACTCAACTTCACACCTTACAAAGTCGAGCTTTATAAATGGTGACATTCACCATCAGCGTCTGTCTTCATTTTAAAGATCCATTTGTACTCAACGACCTGCCGTTCAACGAGCAAGTCTACCAAAGTTTATACTTGGTTTTCATATATGGATCCTTTCTCGGATTTCATGGCCTCTAACCATTTGTCGGAATCTGGGCCATCATCGCTTCTCCATAGCTTGTAGGTTCATCGTTGTCCAACAACATGACCGCCAAGACAGGGTTGTCGTACCGCTCAGGAGCAGTACACATCCTTGTAGACCTATGAGGTTCGATAATAACTTGATCCAAAGCTTCATGATCATCATCATTAACTTCCTCTTCAACTAACGTAGGCTTCACAGAAACAAATTCCTGCGCTACGCTACTCTCTGGTTGAACAAAGGTTCAACAACCTCATCAAGTTCTATCTTCCTCCCACTCAAATCTTTCGAGAGAAACTCTTTCTCGAGAAAGGACCCAGTTTTAGCAAAAAACACTTTATGCTTGGATCTGAGATAGAAGGTTTACCCAACTGTCTTTAGGGTATTCTATGAAGATGCATTTGTCCGCTTTGGGTTCGAGCTCATTAGGTGAAAACCTTTTTCACATAAGTGTTGCAGCCCCAAACATTAAGAAATGACAGCTTAGGTTTCTATCAAACCATAATTCACACGGTGTCATCTCAACGGATTTAGATGGTGCCATATCTAAAGTGAATGTAGTTGTGTCTAATGCATAACCCCAAAATTATAGTAGCAAAACGATAAGAGACATCATAGCACGCACCATATCCAATAGAGTACGACTATGACATTCGGACACCATCACACTATGGTGTTCCAGGTGGCGTGAATTGTGAAACAACTTTCACATTGTCTAAAGTTGTATGCCAAACTCGTAACTCAGATATTCACCTCCACTATCATATCGCGGACATTTTTATCTACTTGTCACGATGATCTTAAACTTCACTCTGAATTTGCTTGAACCTTTCAAACGATTCAGACTTGTGTTTCATTAAGTAAATATACACTATATCTACTCAAATCATTGGTGAAGATAAGAAAATAACGATATCCACCGCAAGCTACAAGACTCATTGGATTGCATACATCAACATGTATCATTTCCAATAAATCACTTGCCCGCTTCATCAAAACAGAAAACGGGGTCCTTAGTCATCTTGACCAAGAGGCATGGTTCGCATGTCTCAACCGATTCGAAATCGAATGAGTCCAAAGATCCATCAGCATGGAGTTTCTTCATGCGTTTTATACCAATATGACATTTAGCGACAGTGCCACAAGTATGTGGTACTATTATTATTAACTTTGTATCTTTTTGGCATCAATGTTATGAACATGTGTATTACTATGATCAAGTTTCAACAAACCATTCTGACTGGGTGCATGCCCATTGAAGGTATTATTCATGTAAATAGAATAACCATTATTCTGTAACTTAAATGAATAACTGTGTTGCAATGAACATGATCTAATCACGTTCATGCTCAACGCAAAAACACGAAAAAACATTTATTTAGGTTCATCACTAATCTCGAAGGTAGAGAGAGAGTGCGATGTTGATCACATCAACCTTGGAAACATTTCCAACACACATCGTCACCTCACACTTAGCTAGTATCCATTTATTCTGTAGCTTTTACTTCGAGTTACTAACATTTAGCAACCGAACCGGTATCCAATACCCAGGAGCTACTAGGAGTACCAGCAAGGTACACATCAATAACACGTATATCAAATATACTTCTATCGACTTTGCCAACCTTCTTATCTACCAAGTATCTAGGGTTGTTCCGCTTTAGCGACCGTTCTCCTCATAATTGAAGCACTTAGTCTCGGGTTTGGGTTAGACTTTGGGTTGCTTCACTGGAGCTGCAACTGACTTGCTATTCATGAAGTTTCCCTCCTTGCTCTTGCCCTTCTCGAAACTAGTGGTTTTGACTAACCATCAACACTTTGACGCTCCTTCTCGATTTCTACCTTCGCGGTGTCAAACATCGCGACTAGCTCAGGGATCATTACTTCTATCCGTGGCGTTTTATAGTTCATCACCAAGTTCTAGTAGCTTTAGTGACAGTGACTTGGAGAACTATATCAATCACTATCTTATCTGGAAGATCAACTCCCACTCGATTCAAGCGATTGTAGCACCCAGACAATCTGAGCACATGCTCAATGATTGAGCTATTCTGTTTCATCTTGCAGGCAAAGAATCTTGTTGGAGATCTCATATCTCGCAACACGGGCACGAGCTTGAGATCCTAATTTCAGCTCTTAGAACATCTCATATGTTCTGTGATGTTCAAAACGTTTCGGAGCCTCAATTCTAAGTCGTAATGCATGATGCACTAAACTATCAAGTAGTCCTCAGAACATGCCTGTCAGATGTTCACAACATCTACAGACGACGCTAGAGGGGTTGGCGCACCGAGCGGTGCATTAAGGACATAAGCCTTCTGTGCAACAACAAGGACAATCCTCAGATCACGGAGCCAGTCCACAATATTGCTACCATCATCTTTCAACTCTATTTCTCTAGGAAAATATAAAAATTCAAGGGAGCTACAGCGTGAGCTAGTAATCTACAACATAATTTTGCAAAGACACTACTGACTATGTTCATGATAATGAGTTCAATTAATCATATTACTTAAGAACTCCCACTCAAATTGACATCCCTCCGGTCATCCGAGTGATACATGATCCAAATTCACCAACTCAAGTCCGATCATCACGTGAGTTGAGGTGGTTACAATGGTGAACATCATCATGTTGATCATATCTACTATATGACTCATGTTCGACCTTTCGGTCTCTTGTGTTCCGAGGCCATGTCTGTACATGCTAGGCTCGTCAAGTTTAACCCGAGTGTTCTGCATGTGCAACACTGGCTTGCACCCATTGAATGTGAACGTAGAGTCTATCACACCCGATCATCACGTGGTTGACCTCCTCTCTCCATTCAGTCGACCCGCACCTCCTCTCCCCGCTCGTAGCCGCCGCCCCGTCCATTTGCATCTCGCCGGAGCCAAGTCAGTTCACCAGAAAACTCCGACGCCGGTGAGCCACCATGGCCTATTTTCTTTAAGGGAATCGGATCCCCATGCCATTGCGCACCCCCCTGACATCTTCGTTTGCCCTAGGACGCCCCGGAGACGCCGCCCCGACGACATGCGTCGACGGAGTTCACCGGAGCACAGGAGCTCCGCTCGCTCCCTCCACTCCCTCCGGTCGTCACCGCCATCCGCTGTCACCACCGCTCGGTCGCCCCTGCCACGCCGCACCTGCCCGACAACCTCGCCCGCACCGGAGATCGCCGGAGTCGCCGCTACCGTCGACGCCGAGTTCCTGTCGAGGCCAGCGCCCGTCTCTGTAAGCGCTCGCCTTCTCTGTAGGTAGATTAGTTTATTTTATTTTTAGGTCATTTTTTTATTTAGACTGAAGAGGTACCGGTTAACCACGTTTTTATATAAACCGTGTGGTTTAATTAAACGAACGTTGGTTTTCCTTTTTAGTTTTAGCCGAACCAGTGATTCGCTTAATTCGCAAATGTTCGTCACGTAGCAGCCGCAGCGAATATAGTCAACCAATCAGAGTCATTCACTTCGTGCTCTAGTCGTGAACGTCCACACTTTAGAGTTTTCAGAAAATGTTCTATAGCACTTTTATTTTCAGATTTTATTCAAATCTTCAAACACCCGTAACTTTTTAACCGTGGGTCAAAACGAGATGAAACAAGCGGCTAAAGTTTCGTCTCGAATAGCCCTAACCAGAAAATCCATAGTTGCAGATTCTTGCAAGTTCAAATTTGAATTTATTTCAGATTTGAATTTAAATTTCATTAGGCCATATCTTTCAAACGGTATACCCGTTCGAAGTGATTCTTTTTGCACCATGTCACACGAACCAAATCCTTTGACATGAACTTTTGCCACAGTATATTCTACACTATTATTTTCTGTTCACCATAATTTTACTAGGATGCCTTGTAGGAACACAAGTGCACATCATGAATTTTTAACACTAGTCATACTTTGAAAAATTTCATGCCAATGACTTGTATTGGATTTTTATTTGGCTTTTGCAAATATTTTGTTGCATGTCTTTGAATTGTATGAATGCATGTTTATGTGTGTTTTATTTACCTTGCGATAGATTGTCCGGAGTGCGAAGCAGAGTACTACCATTCGCTAGAACATCACTCCTAGCACGAAGGCAACTTACATTTTGATCATGTTAGTTTTACCTATGTTTTATTTTTGCACTTAGTCCTTTGATGTAGGAATGCATGCTAGGAGTTTATACTTGTTGGATTTTTCTATCACCCAGTAGTTCATTTGAGGTATGTCTGAACCATGCAAACTTTGTTGCCACCGTGTTATGTTACAATGCCTCGCCAAAGTAGACGTGGATTGGGGAGCGCTATCATTTTGAGTTGTGAGTGACAAAGTAGTAACTAGGACCAACTTTAATGAACTACCTGGGTGGAAACTGGTTTGTTTGGTGGCGAAGTATAGTGGGAGCATTCATGGGAATCCATGGGAGTGCACACTAGTGGTCCGTCCACCCAGGCTCAAAGGGATCAACCGTGTTTTCATGTCTATAGGCTTTCGTGTGCAGCCGCAAGCCAATATGGGCTCTGGCTTAGTTGAGTAGGTGGTGTGACCTCTTCCGGGATAGGCTAGCAGATGTAGATGATGTAGGTGTACCGGCCTATCCGTGGGTTAGGGGAAATGCTATCGAAAGACTATGTCTCGATCTTCCGATCAAGGAAGTGGTCGAGTCTTGTGGGGAAAAGTGCACAACCTCTGCAGAGTTAAAACCTAATCGATTAGCCATGTCCCCGGTCATGGACAACTTGAGATTTTAGTAGTGGAAATGTAGGGACATCGCATCACTCTTAATTAATCAATTGGGTATAAAATTTTGGAATGATTGAGATGGGCATCATCTCAGGCTTATGATATTTGTAGAAGTAGAGCAATCATTTCTGATAGGGAAAAACTAGCTTTATGCAAAACTCAACTTAGAGCTTTCCACCAGCCAAATTGCATGTACTATGTAGGTTCATTACACTTTATGATGTGACTTGCCAGTACATTCCATGTACTGACCTACACGGCTGCAACTTATCATGTTGCAAATTTGTTCGACGACGAATAAGGTGCGATAGGTCGTTGTTCCGCACTCAGCTTGCTCGTGGAGTTGATGGACTCATTACCTTTATTGCTTCCGCATGTTTTTGTTTTACTTGGCCTTAGGCCTCATTATTGTAATAAATACACTCTAAGGATTCTCGATGTAATAAATGTGTGATTGAACTCTGTTGTAAATCCTCAAGTACTGTGTGTGTCAGCATACCGATCCAGGGATGACACTTAAGCACAGAGACTCCGATCCCTTGAGATCGGGTCGCTACATGTCTCTACACGAAGAACTTTCGCAATGGTGCACACTCGGGGAGAACACAATTTATCTTGAAATTAAGTGAGGGATCACCTTATAATGCTACCGTCGTCCTAAGCAAAACAAGGTGCATAATAGGATTAACATCACATGCAAATCATAAGTGACATGATATGGCCATGAACTTGTGCTTTTGATTTCCATCATGAAAGCACTGGCATGATCTCCATCGTCACCGGCATGACACCATGATCTCCATCATCTTGATCTCCATCAATGTGTCGCCATCGGGGTTGTCGCGCCCACCATGCTTCTACTACTATTGCTACCGTTTAGCGATAAAGTAAAGCATTACATAGCGCTTAATGATTGACACGCAGGTCATACAATAATTAAAGACAACCCTATGGCTCCTGCCGGTTGCCGTACTCATCGACATGCAAGTCGTGATAATCTATACATC
Organism: Hordeum marinum; assembly: GCA_022496015.1. Classification (NCBI taxonomy): domain Eukaryota; kingdom Viridiplantae; phylum Streptophyta; class Magnoliopsida; order Poales; family Poaceae; genus Hordeum; species Hordeum marinum. The sequence continues at coordinate 438,669,909 of CM039673.1, forward strand.
ACATGATCATCTCATACATCACATATATCACATCATGTAATTGGCCATATCACATCACAACATACCCTGCAAAAACAAGTTAGACGTCCTCTAATTGTTGTTGCATGTTTTACGTGGTTGCTATGGGTATCTAGCAAGAACAATTCTCATCTACGCAAAAACCACAACGGTGATACACTAGTTGCTTTTCAACCTTCTCAAGGACCACCTTTGTCGAATCTGATCCAACTAAAGTGAGAGAAACTAGCACCCGCAAGCCATCTATGCAACAAGTTGCGGTCGAGGGAACCGGTCTCTCGTAAGCGTACGAGTAATGTTGGTCTGGGCTGCTTCATCTCACAATATCGCTGAACCAAAATCCGACCAAGGGAGGAAGCAATCAAAGCATCAACGCCCAGAAACCTTTTGTGTTCTACTCGAGATCTCATCTACACATAGACCTAGCTCATGATGCCACTGTTGGGGAACGTTGCATGGGAAACAAAAAATTTCCTATGCACACGCAGATCTATCCATGGTGATGAGCATCTATGAGAGGGAGAGTGGATCTATGTACCCTTGTAGATCGCTAAGCGGGAAGCATTAATAAACGCGGTTGGTGTAGTCGAACATCTTCGTGATCCAAATCACCGAGCGTCCCGCGATCTCATCACGATCCGTCCCGCGATCCAATCATGATCTGTCCCACGAACTCATCACAATCCATCCCACGATCTCGTCATGATCTGTCCCGTGAACTCATCACGATCCGTCCCGCGAACTCATCGCGATCCGTCTCGCGATCTTGATCACGGTCCTTCCGATCTAGCGCCGAACGAACGACACCTCCGCGTTCAGCACACGTACAGCTCGATGACGATCTCCGCCTTCTTGATCTAGCAAGAGGGAGCAGAGAGGTAGAAGAGTTCTCCAGCAGCGTGACGGCGCTCCAGAGATGGTGGTGGAGCTATTCCGATAGGGCTCGCCTAAGCACTGCAGAAATCCGATATAGAGGAGAAAGTATGCACTAGAGGAACGGGTAGCACGTGGCTGAAAATTCTGTGCCAAAACCCTAAAATCCTCTAGTATATATAGGAGGATAGGAGGAGGAGGCTTGGCTGCTAAAGAGGCAGCCCTTGGGTCGGCCGAACCTAGTGGGATTGGAGGATTCCTCCTCCAATTCTAGTAGGACTAGGACTCCTCCTTTATTTTTACCATTTTTGCCTTTTTCCACCTTTTTCTCTTTGGGCTTTTCTTCCCAGCCACATGCGCCTTGTGTGGGAATTCCACCAGCCCACAAAGGGCTGGTATTTACTCTCCCACAGCCCATTTAGCCTCTTGGGTCGAAATACCCCTCCCGATGGCCTCCCGGTACACTACCGGCACTCCCGGTACACTACCGATGAGCCCGAAACTTTTCCGGTGACCAAAATAGGACTTCCTATATATGAATCTTTACCTCTGGACCATTCCGGAGCTCCTCGTGATGTCTGGGATCTCATCTGGGACTCCGGACAACCTTCCTTCACCACCATACATAACTCTATACTACCGAAACGTCACCAAACCTTAAGTGTGCAGACCCTACGGGTTCGAGAACTATGTAGACATGACCGAGACACCTCTACGGTTAATAACCAATAGCGGAACCTGGATGCCCATATTGGTTCCTACATATTCTACGAAGATCTTTATCGGTCGAACCTCTATGTCAAGGGTTAAGATAATCTCGTATGATGTTCCCTTTGTTCTTCGGTATGTTACTTGCCCGAGATTCGATCGTCGGTATCTCCATACCTAGTTCAACCTCATTACCGGCAAGTCTCTTTACTCGTTCCGTAATACAAGATCTCGTGACTAACACTTAGTCATATTGCTTGCAAGGCTTATTGTGATGTTGTATTACCGAGTGGGCCCTGAGATACCTCTCCGTCGCACAAAGGAACAAATCCCAGTCTTGATCCATGCCAACTCAATAGACACCCTCAGAGATACCTGTAGAGTACCTTTATAGTCACCCAGTTATGTTGCGACGTTTGATACACATAAGGCACTCCTCCGGTGCCAGTGAGTTGCATGATCTCATGATCATAGGAACATATACTTGACATGCAGAAAACAGTAGCAATAAACTGACACGATCATATGCTACGTTTGTAGTTTGTGTCTTGTCCATCACACCATTCTCGTAATGATGTGATCCCGTTATCAAATGCCATCTCATGTCCATGGCTAGGAAACCTTAACCATCTTTGATCAACGAGCTAGTCCATTAGAGGCATACTAGGGACATGGTTTTGTCTATGTATCCACACATGCATCTAAGTCTCCGATCAATACAATTATAACATGGATAATAAACGATTATCATGAACAAGGAAATATGATAATAACTAATTTATTATTGCCTCTAGGGCATATTTCCAACAGAGTCTACATATTCACCACATCAATACACCACTATGGATCCTCTCTCGTCTTCCTATGAGAAGCCATCCATAGCACGCATACTTATCTGGAGTATTTTAGAGTATCCATTTAAAGTTATCTATGAATAATGCAAGTCTCTAAGTAGTCCGTATCCGCGGACGTGGCTATTCGAATAGATAGGTTACCCTGCAGGGGTGTACTTCGTCACACATGCTCCTGCCACTTATTGCCATGTGCACTAAAAAGGCACCTCAGCAACCTTCAAGCGAAAGCCCAGCGAGGGAGTCAACCACGGACGTTAACCTTCAATGACTCATGTCCAAGGCAGTCGCCTATGTGAGTTGGAATCCATAATGGAAGTCCAGTCGAGGTTTCTAGAATGGCCTCAAACGTTGTAAGCAGGGCCCTAAGCCGGTCCCGACTGGGTCGTTCATCCACTTCGTAGGCCGTGCCACACCTATCAACGTTTTGAACTAATGCAACTCCTGGACTGAGAACGGGGTAGGTTAATAGGCCAAGAGGGGTCGACTTACCGGACCCCAATGTGCGGTAGTAGCTAGTCTTGGAACACAAACATGAAACTCAGTTCCTATGAGCAGCTTCAATGAGACAACCCACCATGTACTCCTACATGGCCTCTCATCACTACCTTTATCAAAACGAGTTCAACACTTAACCCTCATCATCTGGACACATACTTTTCACTCTGGTTCATCACCTAGATGAATCAGACCTGACACAACTCTAAGCATAGCAAGCATAACATGTTTATAGCACAACATGGCTCAAGCATCTACCAGGTATGCTAGGTTACTTGGTTTAGCTATTTACTGTGACAATGACAGGTCATGCAAAGGAGTGAGTTCATCTACCGCAACATAAGTAGCAGTTGAATCGCACAGTCCTAATGCTGAAATGAGAGCAAGAGTGAGAGATGGGATTGTATCAAATATGCTCAAGGGGGTTGCTTGCCTGACACTTCTGAAGATAGTACTTCTCTTCATCAATGTCAACGATCATAACGTCAGAACCATCGTCTACCGATAAGGAACAACACCGACAAAACAAGAAAGGAACACATTCAATGCAATGCAACAAACATGATGCATGATATGGCATGTTAAGGTAGTGAATTCACCTAGGACAATATTTAGTCATATTAATTGAAGTGGAATTCAAATAGGCACCAAATTCCAACTCCAAAATATTTAGCAAATTTGTCCTGATCATGAAATGTCCTAGTTGGTGATGTTAACTTGCTCAAACATGCATGATCATGGCATAAACAGATTCATTGCAGTTTTATGATCATTTTTCATATATAAATAGTTTTCATCCAAGTTACAGATTATTTTCTATGATTTTTGAAGTTTATAGCATTTTCTGGAATTTACTGGTTTATTTCTAAATAAGAAAATCGATTTAATTAAATAATGATGTCAACATGACGTCACTATGGCATCAGCGGGTCAGCAGAGCTGACCAGGGTCAAACCTGACGTGTGGGGCCCATCAGTTAGTGTCTCAACTAATTAAATAAAATCCTAACTAAAAGCAGTGGGGCCATGGCCCACATGTCATCATCTCCAGGGGTTAATTAGGGGTGTAATTAACTGGCCATTAACACTAATCATATCGGCCACGTCAACACAGACGGGAGGTTGCCGACGACGACCTGTAGGTGTGGCGGAGTCCCGCCAGAGGCCACGAGAGCGGGAGCTGAGGCCACCAGGGAGTGCCCCGGGCTTGCCCGTGTCCACGGGGACACGCGATGGGTCGCAGGGACGCCGGAGCTGAGCACAACGACGATAGAGGCGTCGCTGGAGATCGGCCTTGCGCGGTGAGGCACTACGGTTGGTGATGTCTACTATGCAACTTTATCCTTGTAGACATGTGTTGGGCCTCTAAGCATAGAGTTTTGTAGGACAGTAGCAATTTACCCTCAAGTGGATGACCTCAGGTTTATCAATCCATGAGAGGTGTAGGATGAAGATGGTCTCTCTCAAACGACCCTGCAACCAAATACAAGAAATCTCTTGTGTCCCCAACACACCCAATACAATTGCAAATTGTATAGGTGCACTAGTTCGGCGAAGAGATGGTGATAAAAGTGTAATATGGATGGTAGAAATATATCTTTATAATCCGAATAAATAAAAACTGCAAGGTAGCAAATAGTAAACACACAAAAGAGAAGTTTATTTGAAAATTAGAGATGGCACATTCAAATTTGCTTAGAACGGCACGGAAATACCACATATAGATAGGTATAGTGGACTCATGTGGCAAAAACTGGGTTTAAGGATTTGGATGCACAAGTAGAGCTCATCCTTAGTGCAAAATGAAGGCTAGCAAAAGATTGAGAAGCGACCAACCAAGAAACGGATAATATCATAAGCAAGCATTAAGAATAAATAACACCGAATAATGCACCACAAGTAGGATATAATTTCATTGCATGACTATTGACTTTCGTACTTGCATAGGGAATCACAAACCTTAACACCAATATTCTTACTAAAGCATAATTACTCATCAACATAACTCACATATCGCATCATTATATCTCAAAACTATTACTAAGAATCAAGTTTATTTTGTCCAATGTTCTTCATGAAAGTTTTTATTATATCCTTCATGGTTATCTATCACTTTAGGACTAATTTTCATGTGTTGCTTTTCATAAGCTCAAACAAATATAAGTGAAGATCAAGAGCATAATTTTTCTTCTTTCTCTCAAAATAATTTAAGTGAAGCAAGAGAGAATTTCTTGAAAAATTTCCTAACTCTCAAATAAATCTAAGTGAAGTAATAGAGTATTTCTTCAAAAATACTAAGCACACCGTGCTCAAAAAGATATAAGTGAAGCACTAGAGCAAGTCCATTGAAAAGAGCTTCGTTGACGGGATGTGAATGCCGCTTACTTAGCCTCCTTGACGACTATTTGAGGACTCTATTTTATTTAAAACTTTCAGATATAAGTATTTATTAAAACAGCAAGTAAAAAAAATTACATTCTAAAAATAGCACAACTCATGTGAAGAAGCAAAATCTTAGGCTCAAGCGATACTAACCGATAATTGTTGAAGAAGAAAGGTGGGGTGCCTACCGGGGCATCCCCCATCTTAGATGCTTGAGACTTCTTGAATATTATATTGGGATGCCTTGGGAATCCCCAAGCTTGATCTTTTGTGTCTCCTTAATTCTTCTCATATCACGGTTTTCCTAAATCTCAAAAGCTTCATCCACACAAAACTCAACAAGAACTCGCAAGATAAGTTAGTATAAACCAATGCAAAAACCTTATCATTCTCTACTGTATCAAATAACTAAAATTATTATTCAACTTTTCATACTAAATGACTCTGCATATTTAATAATACTATCCTCAAATAGAATCATTAAACAAGCAAACATATGCAAACAATGCAAACATAATAGCAATCTGCCAAAACAGTACACTCTGTAAAGAATGCAAGAGTATTAATACTTCCTAAAATCCAAATGTTATGAAAATTTACCAAAATGTATAAAATTATCAGAGCTTATTATTCAAAAAGATTCAACATTTTATCACCTTCTGAATTTTCTAGGGAATTTTTGCAACAGCGGTAAACTTTCTGTTTTGAAACAGCAACATGTATACTTGCAAAATAAGCATGGTGAGGGCTATCCTTGACATTTTTATTGAAATAAAAGATGAAAAATATTATTATAAATAAAATAGAACAAATACTAACAAAATAAGTTGACTCTCCAAGTAAAACACATATCATGTGACGAATGAAAACATAGCTCCAAGTAAGGTTACCGATAATGTTGGAGACGATAGAGGGGATGCCTTCCGGGGCATCCCCAAGCTTAGTTGCTTGGATATTCCTTGAATGTTACCTTGGGGTTTCCTTGGGAATACCCAAGCTTAGGGCCTTGTCACTTCTCATTCTCCTCATATCGACATCTCACCGAAAACTTGAAAACTTCAATCGCACAAAACTTAACAGAACTTCGTGAGATGGGTTAGTATGATAAAGAGCAAACCATTTCACTTTGGTACTGTAAATACAAGATCCATAATTGTTCTCACACAATTACTAATGTATCACATAATTTCCACAATTTACATTGAGCAATATAAGCCATAGAAACTAGCAAACAAGCAAACTATGCAGTGAAAATATAATATGTCAAAAACAGAACAGTCTGTAGTAATATGTACTCCAACCATACTTATGCTACTCTAAAAATTCTGAAACATTAGGAACACTTGAGAAATTTGTATATTAATATTATGAAAAAATAATCAACTCAAAATAACTCTTCTGTTAGAAATTAGAATTATTTTCGTGAGCGCAAAAGTTTCTGTTTTTCAGCAAGATCAAATCAATTATCACCCACATGATCCCAAAGGCTTTACTTGGTACTTTATTGAAACAAAAGAAATAAAGCATGATTAATACAGTAGCTTAATCATGTTAACACACAAAAACAGTAGGTAAAAGTGTTGGGTTGTTTCCCAACAAGCGCTTTTCTTTAATGCCTTTTTACCTAGCCATGATGATTTCAATGATGCTCGCATAAAAGAAAAGAATTGAAACATGAAGAGAGCATCATGAAAAACATGTCAAGCACATTTAATTTTAAACAACTTACTATTCATAGGGATTTTTTGAGAAAGCAACCCATGAAAACAAGAACCAACTAGCATAGGAAGGCAAAACAAGTACAACTTCAAAACAATCAACACATACAGAAGAAACTTGATATTATTGAGACATGTAAGAGCATAAGTTACTCTCTCATAATAATTTTCATAGGCATCATGAATGGATTAAACAATATAAATATCACATACAAAACTCTTTTCATTATGCACAAGCATAGAAAATTTATTACTCTTTATGTCATACATGGCATCATAATAATCATCATAGATAGCAACTTTATTGTAATAGTCAATTGAAACCTCTTCCAAAATAGTGGATGTATCACTAAATAAAGTCATGAACTCTCCAAATACACTTTCATAAATATTGTAATAAGATTCAACATCCTCCAAAATAGTTGGATCACTACTACCTAGAGTTGACACTCTTCCAAATCCACTTTCATCAATGTAATCATCATAAATAGGAGGCATGCTATTATCATAATAAATTTTCTTATCAAAAGTAGAAGGAATAGAAGGATCATATTAATTAAGAAAATAATCCCCAAGCTTAGTATAAGCATTATTTCCAGCAAATAAATCTTCAAACATACCATACTCATTAAACATAGCATCCACAAGCTTGTGGTTTTGCATATAATCACAATCATTCTTATGAATAGCATGAATGGCACCAATAGTATGGAAAAAGTTATTATCACATTCTTCCAAGCAAGTGCTAAAAAGACTCTCAAGATCATAAGGGACATCATTGCCTTCCCAATCATAATCATTACATCATCCTCCATCAACATATTTGATTCACTTTCATGAGGCACAATGGTCATAGGAGCAACATTATTTGGGAGAGATACCTTTTTACCTCTATTATTTCTTCTTTTCTTATTCACCACATAATGCATGGGTTTAATTAGTTTTTTCAAGCTTCTTGTTGAAGAGATTGATTGGATAGGAAGCTCCTCCTCGTTACCTGATTCATCATAATAGACACTAGGAGGGTATTGGGAAATATTTTCCCTTTCATTAGTACTCTCTTCATATTCTATTTGTTTTCTTGTCTTTATATAGTTGGAAATATAAGGATTCTCAATGCAATTTACTGCACAAAACATATAATTTTCCTCTAGATCAAAATTAAGAAATCTCTCGGGATTTGGAAAACCCTTAGTTATACGTTTCATTTCTTCATACCCCAAAACAAGACTAAGCTCTTTATGATGCTCAAGGGTAATCAAGTTGTCACAATTTTGGACATGATTTGATCATGAAATAATTTGCATTGGAGATTTAAATGACCATGTTCATTGCAAAGTTCACACGGATGGCAAAATAAATTACATCTTTCAGCACAATCATCTAGCCTCTCTTGCAACATTTTTGTTTCTAAATATTTATGATTCTTACAAAATCTATCTTCCCTTTTCGGTGTGCATTTGCACTTCCAATTCACTCTGCAAAAATTGACATGTTTATAAGAAACATTATTGTCATGACTTGTGCAATCATCATTAACATTTTTGATAATCAAAGAATTCATACTACCAACATTGCAATCATGCTCATCATTCAAATATTTTGTGCCAAACATTTTATTGACTTCTTGTTCTAACAATTGAGCACAATTTTCCGATCCATCATTTTCAAGAAAGATATTATAAAGATGATCAATAATATGATGCAACCTCAATTCCATTTTTATGTAGTTTTCTTTTATAAACCAAACTAGTGATAAAAAAAGAATATAAAAGATTTGATTGCACGATCTAAAGATATACCTTCATGCACTAACCTCCCCGGCAATGGCGCTATAAAAGATCTTGATGTCTACTACGCAACTTTATTCTTGTAGACACGTGTTGGGCCTCCAAGCACAGAGTTTTGTAGGACAGTAGCAATTTTCCCTCAAGTGGATGACGTAAGGTTTATCAATCTGTGAGAGGTGTAGGATGAACATGGTCTCTCTCAGATGACTCTGCAACCAAATACAAGAAATCTCTTGTGTCCCCAACACACCCAATACAATGGCAAATTGTATAGGTGCACTAGTTTGGCGAAGAGATGGTGATAAAAGTGTAATATGGATGGAATAAATATCTTTATAATCTGAATAAATAAAAACAGCAAGGTAGCAAATAGTAAACGGGCACAAAAACGGTATTGCAATGCTTGAAAACAAGGCCTGGGGCCCGTACTTTCGCTAGTGCAATTTCTCAACAGTGCTAACATAATTGGATCATATGATTATCCCTCAAAGTGCAATAAAGAATCACTCTCGAGTTCCTATTAGCGGAGAACATACAATAGAAATTTTTTGTAGGGTACGAAACCACCTCAAAGCTATTCTTTCCATTCCATCTATCCTAGAGTTCGTACTAAAATAACGCAAGCTATTCTTTCTGATTAATCTAATCAAGAGTTCATACTAAAATAACACCAAAACAAATTAATATTCATAATACTCAATCTACATGAAGAACTACAAAGGGTCCCCAAAGTTTCTATCGGAGAAAAGATAATAAAAACGGGCATCAACCCCTATGCATAGATTAACCCAATATCACCGCGGGAATCCGCAAGTTGAGTGCCATAACGTATATCAAGTGAACCAATAAGATACCCCAATGTCACCTCAAGTATTCATACTGCAAGACATACATCATGTGTTCCCAAATCTGAACATTCAATCTGACATAACAAAACTTCGAAGGGTAAAGATTCAATTCATCACAATAAGAGTATAGAGGGGAGAAACATCATATGATCCATCTTATTAACAAAGCCCATGATATAGATCACGAGATAGAGAGATTAAACAAATAGCTACTGGTACAAACCCTCATCCCCGAGGGTGGACTACTCCCTCCTCATCATGGTGGCCGCCGGGATGATGAAGATGGCCACCGGAGATGATTCCCCCCTCCGGCAGGGTGCCAGAATAGGGTCTAGATTGGTTTTCGGTGGCTACAGAGCCTTGAGGCAGCGGAACTTCTGATCTGGGGCTACCCGAAGGGTTTTGGAACATTTGGGAATTTATAGTGCAAAGAGGGGTGCAGGAGGCCACCGAGGTGGGCACAACCCACCTAGATGTGCCAGGGGGCCCTAGCACGCCCTGGTGGGTTGTGCCTCCTCGGGGCACCCCCCAGGTGCAGCTCTGGCCCATTGGGTTCCTTCTGGTCCATAAAAAATCTTAATAAAGTTTCGTGGCATTTGGAATTCGTCTGGTATTGATTTTCTGTGATGTAAAAAACATGGAAAAAACAGCAACTAACACTTGGCACTATGTCAATAGGTTAGTACCAAAATGATATAAAATGACTATAAAATGATTATAAAACATCCAAGATTGATAATATAACAGCATGGAACAATAAAAAATTATAGATACGTTGGAGACGTATCAGCTAGCTAGGGCTAGCAATTCACGACGGGGAAAGGGGAAATGGTTCAGGGGCTCACGACGCATACACATGGAGGTTCAGCGGGCTCGGGGGCCTCCCGTAAATGGCGAATCGACGTCGGCGATCTTCGGCGGACGAAGATGGAAATGGCGATGGTGGCAATGTTGTGGGGCCTCTGGCCTTGATTTCTTCGATGACAGGAGATGGAAATCGCGACGGTGGCGATGTTGCGGGGCCTCTGGCCTTGATTTCTTCGGTGGAGGGGGTCGAGGGCGACAAGGCGAAGATGATGGCCCAGTTGGGAAGGCGAGGGGTGGCCGGTGGTTGCGAGCAGCGGTGGCGACGTGGCTCGGCATGGCGGGGAGAAAACAAGAGACTGAGGGGGAATGGAGCATTAGCTCGATCCACACGACTGCGGGAGACCTATCCCGCACGTCGTGCTGGCGGGGAGCAAGCAGGAGGTGGTCGGGAGCTTGGCGCTCTCTCCACGGCTCTCCTCTGCCTACTGGCACGAGGAAGAACATGGTCCTCCCCCTAGTGGGCTGGGCCTCTTTTGTTGGGGAACGCTGCATGGGAAACAAAAAAATCCTACGCACACGCAGATCTATCCATGGTGATGAGCATCTACGAGAGGGAGAGTGGATCTACATACCCTTGTAGATCGCTAAGCGGGAAGCGTTGAGAAACGTGGTTGGTGTAGTCGAACGTCTTCGCGATCTGAATCGCCAAGTGTCCCGTGATCCAATCACGATCCGTCCCGCGATCTAATCACGATCCGTCCCACGAACTTGATCACGATCCGTCCAACGAACTTGATCACGATCCGTCCCACGAACTTGATCACGATCCTTCCGATCTAGCGCCGAACGGACGACACCTCCGCGTTCAGCACACGTACAGCTTGATGACGATCTCCGCCGTCTTGATCCAGCAAGAGAGAGCGGAGAGGTAGAAGAGTTTGCCGGCAGCGTGACGGCTCTCCGGCGATGGTGGTGGAGTAATTCCGATAGGGCTTCGCCTAAGCACTTCAGAAATCCGATCTAGAGGAGAAACTATGCACTGGAGGAACGGGTAGCACGTGGCTGGAAAAACTAGTGCAAAACCCTAAAATCCACCTGTATATGTAGGAGGATAGGAGGAGAGGAGGCAGCCTTGGCTTCCCAAGCCAAGGGCTTCGGCCGAACCTACCAAGAGAGGAGGACACCTCCTCCAATCCTAGTAGGACTAGAATTGCTCCTTTTTTGCCTTTTTCCACCTTTTCCTATTGGGTTTTTTCCTCCAGCCACATGGGCCTTGTGTGGGAGTTTCCACCAGCCCGCTAAGGGCTGATATTCACTCTCCCACAGCCCATGAAGCCTCTTGGGTCGAAATACCCCTCCCGGAGGCCTCCCGATACACTACCGATGAGCCCGGAACTTTTTCGGCGACGAAAATAGGACTTCCTATATATGAATCTTTACCTCCGAACCATTCCCGAGCTCCTCGTGACATCCGGGATCTCATCCAGGACTCCGAACAACCTTCGGTCACCACCATACATAACTCTATACTACCGAAACATCACCAAACCTTAAGTGTGCAGGCCCTGCGGGTTCGAGAACTATGTAGACATGACCGAGACACCTCTACGGTCAATAACCAATAGCGGGACCTGGATGCCCATATTGGTTCCTACATATTCTACGAAGATCTTTATCGGTCGAACCTCTATGTCAAGGATTCAGTCAATCCCGTATGATGTTCCCTTTGTTCTTCGGTATGTTACTTGCCCGAGATTCGATCGTCGGTATCTCCATACCTAGTTCAACCTCGTTACCGGCAAGTCTCTTTACTCGTTCCGTAATAGAAGATCCCGCAACTAACACTTAGTCACATTGCTTGCAAGGTTATTGTGATGTTGTATTACCGAGTGGGCCCTGAGATACCTCTCCGTCACACAGAGTAACAAATCCCAGTCTTGATCCATGCCAACTCAACAGACACCCTCGAAGATACCTGTAGAGCACCTTTATAGTCACCCAGTTACGTTGCGACGTTTGATACACACAGATCAATCGTCCGATGTATGTGAGTTGCATGATCTCATGGTTATAGGAACATATACTTGACATGCAGAAAACAGTAGCAATAAACTGACACGGTCATATGCTACATTTGTAGTTTGGGTCTTGTCCATCACATCATTCTCCTAATGATCTGATATCGTTATCAAATGACATCACATGTCAATGGCTAGGAAACCTTGACCATCTTTGATCAGCGAGCTAGTTCACTAGAGGCATACTAGGGACAGAGTGTTGTTTATTTACCCACACATGTAATGCATTTCCAATTAATACAATTATAGCATGGATAATAAACGATTATCATGAACAAGGAAATATAATAATAAACACTTTATTTATTGCCTCTAGGGCATATTTCCAACAGTCTCCCACTTGCACTAGAGTCAATAATCTAGTTCACATCACTATGTGATTTACATTGTAATGAATCGAACACCCATGCAGTTCTGGTGTTGATCATGTTTAGCCCTTGGAAGAGGTTTAGTCAATGGGTATGCAACATTCAGATCCGTGTGCACTTTGCAAATATTTATGTCCTTCAACTCGATGTAATCGCGGATGGAGTTGAAGCATCGCTTTATGTGTCTGGTCCTCTTGTGAAACCTTGGTTCCTTGGCCAGAGCAATGGCACCAGTGTTGTCACATAATAGGTTCATTGGATTCGGTGCACTGGGCACTACTCCAAGATTTGTTATGAACTGCTTCATCCAGACACCTTCCTTCACCGCCTCCGAGGCTGTGATGTACTCCGCTTCGCACGTAGAATCGGCTACCACGCTTTGCTTGGAACTGCACCAGCTTACCGCTCCCCCGTTGAGAATAAATACGTATCCGGTTTGCGACTTAGAGTCATCCGGATCAGTGTCAAAGCTTGCATCGACGTAACCCTTTACGACGAGCTCTTCATCACCTCCATAAACGAGAAACATTTCCTTAGTCCTTTTCAGGTACTTAAGAATATTCTTGACTGCTGCCCAGTGCTCCATTCCAGGATCACTTTGAAACCTTCCGGCCATACTTATGGCAAGGCTGACATCGGGTCTTGTGCACAGTATTGCATACATGATAGAGCCTATGGCTGAAGCATAGGGGATGAGACTCATCTTTTCTCTATCTTGTGCATTCACTGGGCATTGAGTCTTACTCAACTTCACACCTTGTAACACAGGCAAGAACCCCTTCTTGGACTGGTCCATTTTGAACTTCTTCAAAACTTTATCAAGGTATGTGCTCTGTGAAAGTGCTATTAAGCATCTCAATCTATCTCTATAGATCTTAATGCCTAATATGAAAGCAGCTTCTCCTAGGTCCTTCATTGAAAAACTCTTGTTCAAATATTCCTTCATGCTTTCCAGCATTTCTATATTGTTTCCAATCAGCAATGTGTCATCCACATATAATACTAGAAACGCTATAGAGCTCCCACTCACTTTCTTGTAAATACAAGCTTCTCCATAAACTTGTATAAACTCAAACGCCTTGATCACCTCATCAAAGCGCTTATTCCAACTCCGAGATGCTTGCACCAGTCCATAAATGGATCGCTAGAGTTTGCAAACTTTGTCAGCATTCTCTGGATCGACAAAACCTTAGGGTTGCATCATATACAACTCTTCCTCAAGGAAACCATTGAGGAACGCCGTTTTGACATTTATCTACCAAATTCCATAATCAAAATAAGCAGCTATTGCCAACATGATTCTGACAGACTTATGCATCGCTACGAGTGAGAAAGTCTCATCGTAGTCAACTCCTTAAACTTGTGAAAAACCCTTTGCCACAAGTCAAGCTTTATAGACGGTGACATTACCGTCCGCGTCTGTCTTCTTCTTAAAAATCCATTTGTTCTGAATGACCTTTCGCCCTTCAGGTAATACTTCCAAAGTCCATACTTTGTTTTCATACATGGATCCCATCTCGGATTTCATGGCCTCTAACCATTTCTCGGAATTCGGGCCCATCACTGCTCCTCCATGGCTCGTAGGTTCATTGTTGTCCAACAACATGACCTCTAAGACAGGGTTGTCGTACCACTCAGGAGTAGTACGTGCCCTTGTCGACCTACGAGGTTCAATAGTAGCTTGATCCGAAGCTTCATGATCATCATCATTAACTTCCTCTTCTACCGTCGTAGATTCCACAGAAACATCTTTCTACGCTGCGCTACTTTCTGGTTGAAGTAAAGGTTCAATAACCTAATCAAGCTCTATCTTCCTCCCACTCAATTCTTTCGAGAGAAACTCTTTCTCAAGAAATGTTCCGTTCTTAGCGAGAAACACTTTGCCTTCGGATCTTAGATAGAAGGTATACCAGACTGTCTCTTTCGGGTATCCTATGAAGACGCATTTCTCCGCTTTGGGTTCTAGCTTTTCAGGCTGAAGCTTTTTGACATAAGCATCACATCCCCAAACTTTAAGAAAGGACAACTTTGGCTTCTTGCCAAACCATAGTTCATATGCGTCGTCTCAACAGATTTTGATGGTGCCCTATTTAAAGTGAATGCAGCTATCTCTAATGCATAACCCCAAAACGATAGTGGCAAATCAGCAAGAGACATCATAGAACGCACCATATCTAATAAGGTTCGATTACGACGTTCGGACACACCATTACACTGTGGTGTTCCGGGCGGTGTCAACTGTGAAACAATTCCACACTGTCTTAAGTGACTGCCAAACTCATAACTCAGATATTCACCTCCTCGATCAGATCACAGGAACTTAATCTTCTTGTTACGATGATTCTCAACTTCACTCTGAAATTGCTTGAACTTTTCAAACGTTTCAGACTTGTGTTTCATTAAGTAAATATACCCAGATCTACTTAAGTCATCAGTGAAGGTGAGGAAATAACGATATCCACCATGCGCTGTAACATTCATTGGACCGCACACATCAGTATGTATGATTTCCAATAAGTCACTCGCCTGTTCCATTGTTCCAGAGAACGGCGTTTTAGTCATCTTGCCCATGAGGCATGGTTCACATGTGTCAAGTGATTCAAAATCAAGTAACTCCAAAAGTCCATCAGCATGGAGCTTCCTCATGCATTTTACACCAATATGACCTAAACGGCAGTGCCACAAGAAAGTGGTACTATCATTATCAACTCTACATCTTTTGGCATCAATGTTATGAACATGTGTGTCATCACTATCAAGATTCAATATGAATAAACCCCTAACATTGGGTGCATGACCATAAAATATATTACTCATATAAATAGAACAACCTTTATTCTCTGATTTAAATGAGTAACCGTCTCGCAATAAACAAGATCCAGATATAATGTTCATGCTTAACGCAGGCACTAAATAACAATTATTCAGGTTCATCACTAATCCCGATGGTAATCAAAGAGAGAGCGTGCCGACGGCGATCACATCAACCTTGGAACCATTTCCCACACACATCGTCACTTTGTCCTTTGCCAGCCTTCGTTTATTCCGTAGTTCCTGCTTTGAGTTCCAAATGTGAGCAACCGAACCGGTATCAAATACCCAGGCACTACTACGAGAGCTAGTAAGGTACACATCAATAACATGTATATCATATATACCTTGTTTGTCGTTGCCCGCCTTCTTGCCAGCCAGGTACTTGGGGCAGTTCCGCTTCCAGTGACCAGTTCCCTTGCAATGAAAGCACTCAGTTTCTGGCTTGGGTCCATGCTTGGGCTTCTTTACAGGAGTAGCAACTACTTTGCCATCCTTCTTGGTTTTACCCTTCTTGCCCTTGCCCTTGACCTTGCCATTTTCTTGAAACTAGTGGTTTTATTGAGCATCAACACTTGATGTTCTTTCTGGATTTCAGACTCGGCGACTTTTAGCATCGCAAACAGCTCGGCGACTGACTTGTTCATCCCGTGCATGTTATAGTTCATCACAAAGCTCGTGTAACTAGGTGGCAGTGATTGAAGAACTCTGTCAGTGATCGCTTCTAGCGGAAGGGAAATTCCCAACTCCGCTAGACGAGTTGAATACCCAGACATTCTGAGTATGTGTTCATTGATAGACCCGTTCTCCTCCATCTTGCAAGCATAGAACTTATCGGAGGTTTCATACCTCTCGATCCGAGCGTTCTTCTGAAAGATAAACTTCAACTCCTAGAACATCTCATATGCTCCATGACGTTCAAAGCGTCTTTGAAGTCCCAGTTCTAAGCCATACAATATCGCACACTGAACTATTGAGTAATCTCCAGTACGTGCCTCCCAAGCGTTCTTAACGTCTTTGGAGGTCATGTCTTCTGGTTGGTCACCAAGCGGTGCATCAAGGACATATGATTTCTAGGAAGCCGTGAGGATAATCCTCAGATTACGGGCCCAGTCAACAAAGTTACTTCCATCATCTTTCAACTTAGCTTTCTCTAGGAACGCATTAAAATTCAGGGGTGCTACTGCGCGAGCCATTGATCTACAACATAAATAAGCAAAGTTCATTTAGACTATTTTTCAAGATAATGAGTTTAGTTAATCAAATTACTAAAGCTCCCACTCAAATTGACATCCCTCAGGTCATCTGAGTGTCACATGATCCAAATCCACCAACTCAAGTCCGATCATCACGTGAGTTGAGGTGACTTCAATGGTGAACATCATTATGTTGATCATATCTACTATATGACTCATGTTCGACCTTTCGGTCTCTTGTGTTCCGAGGCCATGTATGTACATCCTAGGCTCATCAATTTTAACCCGAGTGTTCTGCGTGTGCAACACTGGCTTGCACCCGTTGTATGTGAACATAGAGTCTATCACACCCAATCATCACGTGGTGTCTCAATACGATGAACTTTCGCAATGGTGCACACTCAGGGAGAACACAATTTATCTTGAGATTAAGTGAGGGATCACCTTATAATGCTACCGTCGTCCTAAGCAAAACAAGGTGCATAAAAGAATTAACATAACATGCAAATCATAAGTGGCATTATATGGCCATGAACTTGTGCTTTTCATCTCCATCTTGAAAGCACTGGTCTGACCTCCATCATCACCAGCAAGACACCATGATCTCCATCATCTTGATCTCCATCAACGTGTCGCCATCGGGGTTGTCGCGCCCAACATGCTTCTACTACTATTGCTACCGTTTAGCGATAAAGTAAAGCATTACATAGCGCTTAATGATTGAGACGCAGGTCATACAATAATTAAAGACAACCCTATGGCTCCTGCCGGTTGCCGTACTCATCGACATGCAAGTCGTGATAATCTATACATCACATGATCATATCCTACATAACATATATCACATCATGTAATTGGCCATATCACATCACAACATACCCCGTAAAAACAAGTTAGACGTCCTCTAATTGTTGTTGCATGTTTTACGTGGCTGCTACGGGTATCTAGCAAGAACAATTCTCATCTACGCAAAAACCACAACGGTGATACACTAGTTGCTTTTCAACCTTCTCAAGGACCGCCTTTGCCGAATCCGATCCAACTAAAGTGAGAGAAACTGGCACCCGCAAGCCATCTATGCAACAAGTTGCGGTCGAGGGAACCGGTCTCTCGTAAGCATACGAGTAATGTTGGTCCGGGCCGCTTCATCTCACAATACCGCTGAACCAAAATCCGGCCAAGGGAGGAAGCAATCTAAGCATCAACGCCCACAAACCTTTTGTGTTCTACTCGAGATTTCATCTACACATAGACCTAGCTCATGATGCCGCTGTTGGGGAACACAACATGGGAAACAAAAAAATTCCTATGCACACCCAGATCTATCCATGGTGATGAGCATCTACGAGAGGGAGAGTGGATCTACGTACCCTTGTAGATCGCTAAGCGGGAAGCGTTAAGAAACGCGGTTGGTGTAGTCGAACGTCTTCGCGATCCAAATCGCCGAGCGTCCCGCGATCCAATCACGATCCGTCCTGCGATCTAATCATGATCCATCCCACGAACTTGATCACGATCCGTCCCATGAACATGATCACGATCCTTCCGATCTAGCCCCGAACGGACGGTAGCTCCGTGTTTAGCACACGTACAGCTTGATGACGATTTGTGCCGTCTTGATCCAGCAAGAGAGAGCGGAGAGGTAGAAGAGTTTGCCGACAGCATGACGGCACTCCGGAGATGGTGGTGGAGTAATTCCGGCAGGGCTTCGCCTAAGCACTGCAGAAATCCGATCTAGAGGAGAAACTATGCACTGGAGGAACGGGTAGCACGTGGCTGGAAAAACTAGGGCTTCGGCCGAACCTACTAGGAGAGGAGGACTCCTCCAATCCTAGTAGGACTAGGATTGCTCCTTTTTTGCCTTTTTCCACCTTTTCCTATTGGGTTTTTTCCTCCAGCCACATGGGCCTTGTGTGGGAGTTTCCACCAGCCCACTAAGGGCTGGTATTCACTCTCCCACAGCCCATGAAGCCTCTTGGGTCTAAATACCCCTCCTGGAGGCCTCCCGGTACACTACCGGCACTCCCGGTACACTACGGATGAGCCCGAAACTTTTCTGGTGACCAAAACAGGACTTGCTATATATGAATCTTTACCTCCGGACCATTCCGGAACTCCTCGTCACATTCAGGATCTCATCAGGGACTCTGAACAACCTTCGGTCACCACCATACATAACTCTATACTATCGAAACGTCACCAAACCTTAAGTGTGCAGACCCTGCGGGTTTGAGAACTATGTAGACATGACCGAGACACCTCTACGGTCAATAACCAATAGCGGGACCTGGATGCCCATATTGGTTCCTACATATTCTATGAAGATCTTTATCAGTCGAACCTCTATGTCAAGGATTCAGTTAATCCCGTATGATGTTCCCTTTGTTCTTCGGTATGTTACTTGCCCGAGATTTGATCGTCGGTATCTCCATACCTAGTTCAACCTCGTTACCGGCAAGTCTCTTTACTCATTCCGTAATAGAAGATCCCGCAACTAACACTTAGTCACATTGCTTGCAAGGTTATTGTGATGTTGTATTACCGAGTGGGCCCTGAGATACCTCTCCGTCACACAGAGTAACAAATCCCAGTCTTGATCCATGCCAACTCAACAGACACCCTCGGAGATACCTGTAGAGCACCTTTATAGTCACCCAGTTACGTTGCGACGTTTGATACACACAGATCAATCGTCCGATGTATGTGAGTTGCATGATCTCATGGTTATAGGAACATATACTTGACATGCAGAAAACAGTAGCAATAAACTGACACGGTCATATGCTACATTTGTAGTTTGGGTCTTGTCCATCACATCATTCTCCTAATGATCTGATATCGTTATCAAATGACATCACATGTCAATGGCTAGGAAACCTTGACCATCTTTGATCAGCGAGCTAGTTCACTAGAGGCATACTAGGGACAGAGTGTTGTTTATTTACCCACACATGTAATGCATTTCCAATTAATACAATTATAGCATGGATAATAAACGATTATCATGAACAAGGAAATATAATAATAAACACTTTATTTATTGCCTCTAGGGCATATTTCCAACATCTTCTGCCAGGTAAGTGGCCCAGATAGGTTTGCCCCTGTTTTTGCTTATGTTATTTATTTCTCACATTTATTTTGGCTAAAATATAAATATCTAGCCATTATGTAAAATCCTCAAAATGTATATGTGGTCTAAATGGATTTATCCAATGCCACATAATAATTCTCAGAATTATTGGACATATATTTTATATATAGGAAATATATATCCAATGCAAATAGGGTTTGAATTAATTTAAATGCCCGTGATAAAATGTTTCTGTGATCCAAAAAAATTGATTGACATTTTTATCTCAATCCAATATTTTATTAGAAAACCAGGGACATTTTCTTGGGTTTATTTGAAGCAATTTTTATATTGCCTTTTGACAAAAATTTGAATGATGAGGCTTGATCACTCCTCATTTCAATTTCAAAAGAAAAATAATAATGCATGCACGAATGCATTTGCAACCAAGAAGAACTAGGGTTGTGACAACTCACCCCCACTAAACAAGAATCTCGTCCCGAGATTCCGTCATATGGTAAGAGGACAAAGGGGATACAATCTATGACAATATTCACGATCCAATTGGCCTTCTCGAAGATGTTGATTCATTGCATCATATTGATCTTGATATCCTTGCTTCGGAACCTTCACCCAACACATCAACAAGGAGCAGAAAACTCTACATGAATTGATCTCCTAAAGGATCGAGCAACTCATGATCAACTCATAGAATGAGATGTGAGAACGTCTCTTGAGCTGACACACAAAACACATTCAAGAGAAATCGAAAAAGTAAATGAGGGGGTTCAATTGGTAGGCAACAATTCCATGCTTAAATACACAGTGACGGGTTTCAAAGTTGCGAGGAATTAAGTTGCTCATAATACCATGGCGAGACATCCTAGGAGAGGTGACTCGTAGAGTTATTTCCTTAAGTGGCAAAAAGAATTAATTTTGATCAAGATATCATTGAAACTCTTCATACCAGCCTAAGGCAATTCACAATGATCATTTGAAGGAATTCGAAAGAATGGCATACTCAGATCGGAAGGGAACTAGAGTTATAAAACATCTCGGCAATGGAAGGCACATTCCAATTGATACTGAGGGTATAACCTAGTGTGTGAGCGTGCTCTCAAGAACCTTAGCATTTCCATATTCATCAAGGTTTGACCAACATCCATGCCAAGGAAAATGGTGACACATCATACTACCGTGATGAATAACAATGGAGGATGCAGATGCAAAGGAAAAACACTTTCTTAGATTTCACCGTAGCTATGCCAAGGGAACGAAATCTGAATGATTGACCGAGAGCCATTTAGCACTCTGCTTCTAATGTTCTCCTTGATGTACTAGTGTAACCCAATCGTAGGCCAGGTTCGCTATCTAGAACATCAAGTAAAGGTCGGACTTCAGGAGCTCAAGGGGTCCATGAGGAACAACTTCTAGAATAAGTCATATGGAATCCTCACGTAGAAGTGGTCAAATTCGCAGGCTCGAGATACTACAGTGATTGATCTTCCGACTAGGTGTGTCGATCAAAACATCAACCTTGCGGAAGCCTACATCATAGATCTTGGGAAAAACTTCAACCATCATATCTGCTTGAGACTCAGCTCTGGTTGGTGACAGGCTACTTCAGGCTCAGCAGGTATGAAAGATAAGGTTTGCAACACAAATCGAAGAGATGATGTTGCCGGATTCTCAGGAAATGAACTACAGAAGCCAGCTCCAAAACATGAGCTAGATTGTAAGATACATGTGAACACGCTGTCCAACAAAATTGTGACCAGATGGGATTCTTACAACAAAACACTATCGAGTTCTGGTCAGGAACCAACTTCGGGGATATCGAAGTCCTTGCATAAGGCATGCTCTTAAGAAGAACTTCTTTTCCTTAAACAAATCAATTGGTGTCTTGGTGTGCTAGGAGATACATATGGAGTGAAGGCGGCCAACCTATCAAACCATAGCATACTTCGCACATGCATGAATGATTTGGGATGATTCCAGAGGATGCAAACAAACTTGTCTTCAATTCACGGTGACAACTTGCATCAAATGCACGTGAACTAAGAGGGATTCACTTCTTACACCATACACATACTTCGGGTGCAAGACCTGAAGATAATGCCTACAAAAGTTTCCAATATTAACTTAATGTTCTTATTGAGTCATGGAGGGGATAAGGATGTTGTCGATGGGCTCAACAACAACTCATCAAGATATCCATGAAGATGGAGTTCCACAACTATGTGAACAAGGTGATAGCATCGGTCAGACCCAAGGATATAATGGTATCTACTCGAGGATACATCCACGAGTAAAATAACATTACAATAATCGTTGGTTTTGATTTCAATTTGATGATAGCCCATACTCAAATCAAAGATTGAGCAAGACGATAGATACAACAGTTGATCACAATGATCCTTCGATGAAGGTATCATCTTTATTCGACACGCACCCAAGATATCCCTTTGGAAAGAACT
Source organism: Hordeum marinum (assembly GCA_022496015.1). Lineage (NCBI taxonomy): Eukaryota > Viridiplantae > Streptophyta > Magnoliopsida > Poales > Poaceae > Hordeum > Hordeum marinum. The sequence goes on from CM039673.1 coordinate 438,692,401, forward strand.
ATATCAGGAAAAGCTTTTATCTTCCAACTCTCCAAGTTGTTGTTTGGCTTAGCCAACTAGTTCAGGGGTATCCAACAAAGAGCCTTGGAGAAGGGGTGGTTTATAGAAAAACCAACTTGATCACGAACTCAACATGACGGTCAGAGAACAACTCGGTTATACTTCCGAGAAGATATTCAGAAAATCACGATCCACCGACATGTTATTGAGCTCGAGAACAATCTCGCTTTTCAAGGAAAGACGATATGATCATAAGAGTAAAGGATTGACACAACCCTGACTCATGGATCGAAGAGTGCACCCAAAAATATGGACTAGGTAGCATGATCAATCTTAGTGTGCCAATTAAATGACCATCACACTAGGAATGGTATTATTGTCCATTAACTACCAAGCAACAAAGTTGCTAAGAGTATTGATTTCACACATCACGATTCATTCGTCGATATTCTGGTTACAACCAACTCAGGTACCGAGGAATGACAAATGATGGCGAGAAGTACCACTGTATCTAGAATGCATAAGAGGCCTTGCAATTCTCATGACATTCTCGATAATAAGAGGGTAATACTTCAAGGTAGAATAGAACAAAAGCTCGATTGGCATCTTGATCTGCAGAATACAACTGCTTTGACCCAATCCTAGAAATGGATGAGGTACTAGAGTTTGATTCTCCTAGTCATTCTAAAATAGAATGGCTTGACAGACCATAAGAATAATAGGCATCAATGAATACGAACGCACAACTACTCTTGACTATCCATTGATAGATGTAAATCAGAATACAATTGAAGAGAGACAACTCAAGAGCACCTGATTTTTCCTGAGTTGTAGATGCATAGATTGAATAGTCGAACATAGTCCAACATGTTTCTTCTAGACAATCCATGCAGAAAGGTAGGATTGGCAGAGTCACAACTGTGGAATGGAGAACTCATCAGGAGCACTCTTGTTGTGATCTTCAGTTCACAAGGAACTTCTGCCATAACTGATTCATGGTATTGGAAGAACGATACATCATGAACCTTGAAGGATATAACAAGGTTACTAACCATCCTAAAGGAACGAGCAAACACTACCAACAGGAGTGAGCAGAATGATCCTTGGGTTGATGAACCCAGAAATAGAGTACCTACTGACTAAGTAGCATCACAGGATACTTTTGATAACGATGGCCAAAATTATCACACTGGAAACACAATTGACAACTAGACTGTTGGGTGGTTCATTGAAACAACATGGTTTCCTAACACTTCAACCAACACGTCAAGGTAATGGAGTACCCCCAACACAAAAATTAGTGTGCTTAGTCTGGCCTGAAAGACATTGACTCATGATGAAAGAGTTTTGCAATTGCATCAGATAATTTAGAAACCTTGGATAACTCGGATAGCATAACGGCTATACGAGCATGAAAAATGAGGCAACCTACAGGATAACTAACAACATAACAATGAATTCTTATGGAGACATCGATCTAGGAAGACAACAACTTTCCTATAAGTCTCTAGCATAGTAACTCATCATCCTGATAGATAGATGAGAAAGCCTAGTTCTTAATCCCCGTAGAAAATAAGAGGGTGACTCAGAATTAAAATGACACAAGGAAAGGAGTAAAAAGAGTCTTATGTTCCCTTCCACAATCAATTCCCTTATATAACTACAATAGTTCTAGACTCAACATCGACCAATTTGGCTCGGTAATCCTACAAACAGTCAAGCTCTGATACCAACGCTGTCAGGACCCCGATCCTAAGCCATATGAATCCAGCTTGTAACATGTCACACCATTTTGTGGCCTCACGCATGGTAACCCAAGGCTGCCACCTTACCTTGGCCGAGACAGTTTGCATCTTTTGGCTCATGGCATGAATATGTAGCTAGCATTCACATGTCAAAGAACCCAGGTCGACATGACTAGTCATAGACCCAAGTGGCACAACCGTACAGGGACAGGCATACGTAACCCAGCAATGCAGGTGTCGGTCATCAGCGTGTGTAGACGAGTCATAGCAAGCTGCAAGGACTCCATTATGTCGTGGGACATAAATGTCATCATTGCACTTAGACGAGTCGTAGCAAGCTACATGGACTCCATTACAGCGTGAGACATTTCCCCATAGGGACAGACACAACAACAAAGAAGGATACACGTAAGTAAATCAATATGTCTGGAGCAGTAGCAAGCTACCAAGGCTCATGGAAGCACAAAGAGGCATTTCCCCGTAAAGAAGGCTACTATAGGCACGCAACTAGGTGTCGAATCTCACACATATCAATGCATTTAATTCATACACGCACTATGCATGATAAGCATAGAAACAACAAGGCATCACAACAAAACTCTAGGACTCAAGTATTTATTCAAGACTCATAAGAGCCAACATAGTGTGGTATTACAAACAGGGGTCACATGACCCAACATTCAAGTCATACAAGCAACAAGCGGAAGCAAAACATGTCTGGGTATAGACATCTACTAAAAGTGGCTGGAAGAGCCTGAAAAACTATGATGACCCTACCAAAGGAGCCAGACCTCTTTCTGTGATTCCCAAGCCAATCCGGTCAACATCAAACTTCACGTCATAAGAATCACTAATGAGACTGAAGTCTCATCTGTAGAAACATAATAAGCAAACGTGAGTACAAAGGTACTCAACAAGACTTACATCAGAACTATCTACATATGCATCATTTTCAACAAAGCGAGTGGTGGGGTTTATTGCAGCAAGCCACCTTTGACTCTTGGCTAACCTGTACTACGATTATGAACACTTTCCTTGAGGTGGTGTAGCACACACGAGTCCACATATTCACCACATCAATACACCACTATGGATCCTCTCTTGTCTTTCTACGAGAAGCCATCCATAGCACTCACACTTATCTGGAGTATTTTAGAGTATCCATTTAAAGTTATCTATGAAGAATGCAAGTCCCCAAGTAGTCCATATCCTCGGATGCGGCTATTCGAATAGATAGATTACCCTGCAGGGGTGTACTTCGTCGCACATGCTCCCGCCACTTATCGCCATGAGAACTAAAAAGGCACCTCGGCAACCTTTAAGCGGAAGCCCAGCGAGGAAGTTGGCCGCAGACGTTAACCTTCAACAACTCACGTCCAAGGCAGTCGCCTATGTGAGTTGGAATCCATAATGGACGTCCGGCCGAGGTTTCCAACATGGCCTCAAACATAGTGAGCAGGGCCCCAAGCCGGTCCCGACTGGGCCGTTCATCCACTTCGCATGTCGTGCCACACCTATCAATGTTTCGAACTATTGCGACTCCTGGACTGAGAACAGGGTAGGTTAGTAGGCCAAGAGGGGTCGAGTTACCGGACCCCAATGTGCGGTAGTAGCTAATCTTGGAACACAAACACAAAACTCAGTTCCTATGAGCAGCTTCAATGATACAACCCACCATGTACTCCTACATGGCCTCTCATCGCTACCTTTACCAAAATGGGTTCAACACTTAACCCTCATCATCAGGATACATCCTTTTCACTCTGGTTCATCACCTAGATGAATCAGACCTGACACAACTCTAAGCATAGCAAGCATAACAGGGTTATAGCACAACATGGATCAAGCATCTACCAGGTATGCTAGGTTGCTTGGTTTATCTATTTACCATGACAATGACAGGTCATGCAAAGGAGTGGGTTCATCTACCGCAACACAAGTAGTTGTTGTATCGCATAGTCCTAATGCATTGAAATGAGAGCAAGAGCGAGAGATGGGATTGTATCGAATATGCTCAAGGGGGGTTGCTTGCCTGACACTTCTGAAGATAGTACTTCTCTTCATCAATGTCAACGATCATAACGTCAGAACCATCGTCTACCGAGAAGGGACAACACCGACAAAACAAGAAAGGAACAAATTGAATGCAATGCAACAAACATGATGCATGATATGGATGTTAAGGTACTGAATTCATCTAGCACAATATTTAGTCATATTAATTGAAGTGGAATTCAAATAGGCACCAAATTCCAACTCCAAACTATTTAGCAAATTTGTCATAATCATGAAATGTCCTAGTTGGTGATGTTAACTTGCTCAAACATGCATGATCATGGCATAAAAAGATTCATTGCATTTTTTTGATCATTTTTCATATATAAATTATTTTCATCCAAGTTACAAATTATTTTCTATGATTTTTTAGAAGTTTATAGCATTTTCTAGAATTTCCTGGATCATTTCTAAATAAGAAAATCCAGTTAATTAAATAATGATGTCAGCATGACGTCACTTTGGCGTCAGTAGGTCAGCAGAGCTGACCAGGGTCAAACCTGACGTGTGGGGCCTATCAGTCAGTGTCTCAACTAATTAAATAAAATACTAACTAAAAGTAGTGGGGCCATGGCCAACATGTCATTGTCTCTAGAGGTTAATTAGGGGTGTAATTAACCGCCATTAACACTAATCATATTGGCCATGTCAACACAGACGGGAGGTTGCCGCCGGCGACCCGTAGGTGCGGCGGAGTCCCGCCGGAGGCCACGGGAGTAGGAGCTGAGGCCACTAGGGAGTGCCCCGGGCTCGCTCGCGTCCACGGAGACATGCGACGGGTCGCGGGGACACCGGAGCTGAGCGCAACAACGATGGAGGTGCCACCGGAGCTCGGCCTTGCACGGCGAGGCACTGCGGCTGGCTAGGGCTAGCAATTCATGATGGGGAAAGGGAGAAATGGGTCGGGGGATCACGACGCATACACAGGGAGGTTCAGTGGGCTCAAGGGCCTTCCGGACATGGCAAATCGACGCCGGCGATCTTCGGCGGCCGGAGATGGAAATGGCGATGGTGGCGATGTTGTGGGGCCTCTGGCCTTGATTTATTCAACGGAGGGGGTCGAGGGCGACGAGGCAAAGATGATGGCCTGGTTGGGAAGGCGAGGGGTGGCCGGTGGCCATGGTGGTTGCGAGCAGCGGCGATGACGGGGCTCGGCCATGGCGGGGAGAAAACCAGAGAGCAAGGGGGAGGGGAAATGGAGGGTTGGCTCGATCCACACGGCTACGGGAGACCTATCCCGCACGTCGCGCTCACGGGGAGCAAGCAGGAGGTGGCCGGGAGCTCAGCGCTCTCTCCATGGCTCTCCTCTACCTACTGGCATGAGGAAGAAGACGGTCCTCCCCCTGGTGGGTTGGGCCTCTTCTGCCAGGTAAGTGGCCCACATAGGTTTGCCCCCGCCCTTTTTTTGCTTATGTTATTTATTTTTGACATTTTTGGGCTAAAATATAAATATCTAGCCATTCTGTAAAATCCTCAAAATGTATATGTGGTCTAAATGGATTTATCCAATGCCACATAATAATTCTCAGAATTATTTGACATACATTTTATATATAGGAAATATATATCCAATGCAAATAGGGTTTGAATTAATTTAAATGCCCATGATAAAATGTTTTTGTGATCTAAAAATATTGATTGACATTTTTATCTCAATCCAATATTTTATTAGAAAACCAGGGACATTTTCTTGGGTTTATTTGCAGCAATTTTTATATTGCCTTTTGACAAAAATTTGAATGGTGAGGCTTGATCACTCCTCATTTCAATTTCAAAAGAAAAATAATAATGCATGCATGAATGCATTTGCAAGCAAGAAGAACTAGGGCTGTGACAACTCACCCCCACTAAACAAGAATCTCATCCCGAGATTCAATCGTAGGGTAAGAGGACAGAGGGGATACAATCTAAGACAATCTTCATGATCCAATTGGCCTTCTCGAATATGTTGATTCATTGCATCATATTGATCTTTACATCCTTGCTTTGGAAGCTTCACCCAACACATCAAGAAGGAGCATAAAACACTACATGAATTGATCTCCTCAAGGGTCAAGCAACTCATGATCAACTCATAGAAATAGACGTGAGAACGTCTCTTGAGCTGAGACACAAAACACATTCAAGAGCAATGGAAAAAGTAGATGAGGGGTTTCAATTGGTAAGCAACAATTCCACGCTTAAATACACGGTGATGGGTTTCAAAGTAGCAAGGAATTAAGTTGCCCTTAATACCATGACAGACATCCTAGGAGAGGTGACTCGTAGAGTTATTCCCTTAAGTGGCAAAAAGAATTACTTTTGATCGAGAGATCATTGAAACTCTTCATACCAGCCTAAGGCAATTCACAATGACCATTTGAAGGAATTTGAAAGAATGGCATACTCAGATCGGAAGGGAACTAGAGTTATAAAACATCTCGGCAATGGAAGGCACATTCCAACTGATACCGAGGGTATAACCTAGTGTCTGAGCATGCTCTCAAGAACCTTAGTATTTCCATATTCATCAAGATTATAACAACATCCATGCCAAGGATCCTAGTGACACATCATACTACCATGATGAATAACAATGGAGGATGCAGATTCAAAGGAAAAAAACACTTTCTCAGATTTCACCTTAGCTATGCGAAGGGAAAGAAATCTGGATGATCGACCGAGAGGCATTTAGCGCTCTGCTTCTAATGTTCTCCTTGGTGTACTAGTGTAACCCAATCATAGGTTAGGTTCGCTATCTAGAACATCAAGTAAAGGTTGGACTTCGGGAGCTCAAGGGGTCCATGAGGAACAACTTCTAGAATAAGTCATATGGAATCCTCATGTAGAAGTGGTCAAATTAGTTGAATCGATATATTACAATGATAGATATTACGACTAGGTGTGTCGGTCAAAACATCAACCTTGCGGAAGCCTACATCATAGATCTTGGGAAAAACTTCAACCATCATATCTGCGTGAGATTCAGCTCTGGTTGGTGACACACTACTTCAGGCTCAGCTGGTAGAAAGAGAAGGTTTGCAACACAAATCGAAGAGATGATGTTGCAGGATTCTCAGGAAATGAACTACAAAAGCCAGCTCCAAAACATGAGCGGGATTGTCAGATACATGTGAACACATTGTCCAAGACAATTGTGACTAGATGGGATTCTTACAACAAAACACTACCAAGTTCTGGTTGGGAACCAACTTCGGGGATTTCGAAGTCCTTGCATAAGGCGTCCTCTTAAGAAGAACTTCTTTTCCTTAAACAAATCAATCGGTGGCTTGGTGTGCTAGAAGATACATATGGAGTGAAGGCGTCCAACCTATCAAACCATAGCATACTTCGCACATGCATGAATGATTTGGGATGATTCCAGAGGATGCAAACAAACTTCTCTTCAATTCATGGCGACAACTTGCATCAAATGCACGTTAACTAAGAGGGATTCACTTCTTACACCATAGACATACTTCGTGTGCAAGACCTGAAGATAATGCCTACAAAATTTTCCAATACTAACATTATTTTCTTCATGAGTTATCTCTACAATATCATATGGTCTGGCTATGCTCCATCTTCCCCACACAAAGTATTTATATCATGCACAACCCCGATGACAAGTCAAGCAATTGTTTCACACTTATTATGTTCTTAGACTTTTTCAACTCTCACGCAATACATGAGCGTGAGCCATGGATATAGCACTATAGGTGGAATAGAATATGGTGGAGGTTGTCAAGGAAAAGGAGAAGATAGTCTCACATCAACTTGGCGTACCAATGGGCTATGGAGATGCCCATCAATAGATATAAATGTGAGTGAGTAGGGATTGCCATGCAACGGATGCACTTAGAGCTATAAGTGTATGAAAGCTCAAAAGGAAACTAAGTGGACGTGCATCAAGAAGAAAAATTCCACTAGTTATATGAAATTGACAAAATAGGAGACTCTCTACAATGAAGATCATGGTGCTACTTTGAAGCACAAGTGTGGAAAAAGATAGTAGCAATGTCCCGTCTCTCTTTTCTCTCATTTTTTAGTGGGCATCTAAGGCCTCTTTTATTCATCATTTTTTTTATTTGGGCTTCTCTAGCCTCTTTTATTTTTTATAAAGTCAGGACTCTCATCCCCACTTGTGAGGGAATCATAGCTTCCATCATCCTTTACTCACATGGGACATGCTCTAATAAGGATAATCATCACACTTTTATTTACTTAAAACTTAAAATAAAAATTACAACTCAATACCTAGAACAAAATATGACTCTATATGCAATATGACAGTGGTGGTGCAAGTCATGATAAAAGGAAACAGTGGGAGTTGCATGGCAATATATCTTAGAATGGCTATGGAAGTGCCATAATAGGTAGGTATGGTGTCTGTTTTGAGGAAAGATATATGGTGTCTGTTTTGAGGAAGGTATTTGGTGGCTGTTTTGAGGAAGGTAGATTTGTTGTATCGACGAAAGTTGCGCGGGACTAGAGCGGCTAGCAAATGTGGAAGGGCGAGAGTGCATATAATCCATGGACTCAACATTAGTCATATATTGTAAAAGTATATTAGTCATCAAAGAAAATTATTATACGCATGCTCCTAGGGGAGAGGTTGGTAGGAGTTAACCATCGCGTGCTCCCGACCCTCACACAAAGGCCGACAATCTATAAACAAGTCATGCTCTGACTTCCTCACATAACGGTTCACCATACATGCATGCTACGGGAATCAAAAACCTTTACACAACTATTTTTAACAAATCCCAATCACTTCCTAACATTACTATTAACATTACCATCTTTCTATCTCAAAACTTTATGCAAGGAATCAAACTTCTCAAAATTACTCAATGCACTGAATATGGAAGTTTTTATTATATCCCTTTTGGATGCCTATCATATTAGGACTAAATTCATAACCTAGACCAATTACCATGCTGTTTAAAGACTCTCAAAATAATATAAGTGAGGTACGAGAGTTCAATTATTTCTATAAAATTCAAATACCACCGTGCCCTAAAAAATATAAGTGAAGCATGTAGAGCAAAATTGCCTATCTCAAAAGATATAAGTGAAGCACGTAGATTATTCTAATAAATTCATGATTAACACGTGTCTCTCTCCAAAGATGTGTGCAAAAAGGATGATTGTGGCAAACTAAAAGGCAAAGACTCATATCATACAAGACACTCCAACCAAAACACATATCATGTGGTGAATAAAAGTATAGCCTCAAGTAAATTTACCGATGGATTGAAGACGAAAGAGGGGATGCCTTCCGGGGCATCCGCAAGCTTAGGCTCTTTGTAATAATTTAATATGACTTGGGGTGCCTTGGGAATCCCCAATCTTAGGCTTTTGCCACTCCTTATTCCATGGTCCATCAAATCTTTACCCAAAACTTGAAAACTTCACAACACAAAACTCAACAGAAAGCTCGTGAGATCCGTTAGTATAAGAAAATAAATCACCACTTTAGGTATTGTTGTGAACTAATTATTTATTTATATGTTTGTAATACCTACTGTATTATAACTTCTAAATGGTTAATACCCCATGATACAACCCATAGATTCATCAAAATAGGTAAACAACTCAAAGAAAACAGAATCTGTCAAAAACAGAAGAGTATGTAGAAATCTGAAAACTTTGTATACTTTTGTAACTCAAAAAATTATGAAAAAATAGGAAAACCTGGGAAATTTATATATCAATCTTGTGTAAACATTTCAGACCCATTCTATGCTCTGAAAAATTTAGAAAATTCCTGGACTGAGGGCACAAGTTTCTGTTTTTCAGCAAGATCAAATCAACAACCACCATAGATCACCCCAAAGGATTTACTTGGCTCAAACACTAGCTAAAACACCAAAACACCATAACTACAGAAGTAATAGTGTGGGAAACACTCAAAAAAATAAGCAAAAAACCATAACACAAAAATAAAATTGGGTTGCCTCCCAACAAGCGCTATTGTTTAACGCCCCTAGATAGGCATGATGATTTCAATGATGCTCATGTAAAAAGTAGTAACTGAAACATGCAAGAGAGCATCATTAATCTCATGACAATCACATTTAAGTCTAACCCATTTCCTATGCATAGGGATTTTGTGAGCAAACAATTTATGGGAGGAAGAGTCAACTACCATAGGAAGGCAAAACAAGCATAACTTCAAAACTTTGAACACATAGAGAGGAAAGTTGATATTATTGCAATTCCTACAAGCATATGTTACTCCCTCATAATAATTTTCAGTAGCATCATGAAGGAATTTCACAATATAACTATCAAATAAAGCATTATTTCCATCATCAATTATAGCATATGTGTCATCATCCAAACTTGGGGAACAAAGAATATCATATCCATCAAGCATAGCATCCCCAAGCTTGTGGTTTTGCATATCATTAGCATCATGGATATTCAGAGAATTCATAGTAACAACATGGCAATCATGCTTTTCATTCAAGGAACTATCATGAATCTCCTTACAAATTTCTTCTTTGAACACTTCATCAAAATTTTCAGATTCATGATTTTCAAACAAAACTTCATAGAGATAATCAAGTGCACTCAACTCACTAGCAATTGGTTCATCATAATTTGTTCTTTTGAAAAGATTAGAAAGTGGATGAGGATCCATATCAATAGATTTTTAGCAAGCGAATATGCAAGCAAATAGAAGGCACATGGCAACACAAGCAAACATAGCAACGAAAAGGTGAACGGAAGAAGGGCGAATAAAAAGGCAAATCTTTTTGGTTTTTTCTGAAAATCGTTTTAGAAGTGGATGAGAGGCAAATGTCAAATAATGCAAATTAAAGAGATGAGTTTGTGATGGGTATTTGGTAGGCTTGATGTATATCTCCTTGGCAACGAAACAAAAAATTGGCAAGTTGATGGGAGAGATCTTGTATTGACTTGCTATGTATCCTCCCCGGCAATGGCGCCAGAAATCCTTCTTGCTATCTCTTGAGCTTGCGTTGGTTTTCCCTTGAAGAGGAAAGGGTGATGCAGAGAAGTAGATAAGTATTTCCCTCAATTGTTGAGAACCAAGGTATCAATCCAGTAGGAGGAACAAGCAAGTCACCAATGGATGCACCTACACAGACAATCAAACTCTTGCACCCAACGCTATAAAGGGGTTTTCAATCCCTTCACGGTTATTTGCAAGGATTAGATCTGATAGAGATAGATGTAAACGAGCAAAAGATAAATAAATTGTAGCAAGATATTTTTGTTATTTTTGGTTTATAGATCTGAAAAGATATTATGGAAAGTAGACCCGAGTGCCATACATTTCACTAGAGGCTTCTCTCTTGAAGGAAAATATCACGATGGGTAAACAAATTACTGTCAAGCAATTGATAGAAAAGCGAATAATCATGTAGATATACAACGCAATGATCATTCATATAGGCATCACGTCCGTGTCAAGTAGACCAAAATGATTCTGCATCTACTACTATTAATCCACACATCGACCGACTCATGCCTGCATCTAGAGTATTAAGTTCATGAAGAACAGAGCAACGCATTAACTAAGATGACATGATGTAGAGGGATAAAGTCAAGCAATATGATGAAAACCCCATCTTTTTACCCTTGATGGCAACAATACAATATGTGCCTCGCTACCCCCCTACTTTGTCACTAGGTGAGGACACCGCAAGATTGAACCCAAAACTAAGCACTTCTCCCATTGCAAGAATTACCAATCTAGTTGGCCAAACCAAATCAATAACCCGAAGAGACTTGCGTATGAAATCATGCATAAAAGAATTCATAGGAGATTCAAATAAGATTCATGGATAATCTGAACATAAACCGACAATTCATTGGATCTTGACAGACACACCGCAAAAGAGTATTACATCAGATAGATCTCCATGAAGATCATGAAGAACATGGTATTGAAGATCAAAGAGAGACAAGAAGCCATCTAGTTACTAGCTATGGACCCGTAGGTCTGTGGTGGACTACTCACGCATCATCAAAGGGGCAATGGAGTTGATGTAGATGCTCTCTGTGATCAAATCCCCCTCCGACAGATTATCGGAAAAGGCTCCAAGATTGGATCTCTCGGGAACATAGGCTTCTGGCGGCGAAAAAGTATTTGCGTGGCTCATTCTAGTGTTGGGGGGAATATTTGGGCATTTATAGGACGAAGAATAGGGTTAGGAGACTTTCCAGGAGACGGCAAGCCTCCTAGGCACGACTAGGGGGTGGCCACGCCTACAGGGCTTGCCACCTTCTGGCAGGTGCCCTAGCATGCAATCCATGCCTGGTGGATTTTTTTTCCTTCCAAAAAAATCATTCCGAATATTTTATTCCGTTTGGACTCTGTTTAATACTCCATATATGCAAAACTCAAAAACAAGGAAAAAACAGAAACTGACACTGGGCTCTAGATTAATAGGTTAGTCCCAAAAATAATATAAAATAGCATATTAATGCATATAAAACATCGAAAACATATAATATAATAGCATGACATCATCAAAAATTATAGATACATTGGAGACGTATCAATTTGCGACATTCAGATATGTGTGTACTTTGCAAATCTCTATGTCATACTGTAGACACTGCTACCACGCTCCACTTGGAGCTATTCCAAATGGCACTCCACTATACGTATCCAGATTGCTACTAAGAGTCATTCGGATTGGTGTTAAAGCTTGTGTCGACATAACCCTTTACGATGAACTCTTTATCACCTCCATAATTGAGGAATATTTCCTTAGTCCTCTAGTTACTAAGGATAATTTTGACCGTTGTCCAGTGATCCACTCGTGGATCACTCTTGTACCCCTTGAAAAACTCATGGAAAGGCACACACAGGTGCGGCACACAGCATGGCATACTATATAGAGCCTATGGATAAATCATAGGGGACGAGCTTCGTCCTTTCTCTTTCTTCTACCATGGTCGAGCTTTGAGTCTCACTCAACTCCACACCTTACAAATCAGGCAAGAACTCCTTCTTCGACTAATCCATTTTGAACTCTTTCAAAAACTTGTCTAGGTATGTACTCATTGAAATTCTCATCAAGCATCTTGATCTATCTCTATAGATCTTGATGCCCAACAATTAGGTAGCTTTATCCAGGTATTCCTTTGAAAAACTCTTTTCAAACAACCGTTTATGCTTTCCAGAAATTTTACATCATTTCCGATCAATAATATGTCAACCACATATACTTATCAGAAATTCTATAGTGCTCCCACTCACTTTCTTGTAAATACAAGTTTCTCATAAACTTTGTATAAACCCAAAAACTTTTATCACCTCATCAAAGCGTATATTCCAACTCTGAGATGCTTGCTCCAGACCATAGAGGTATTGCTGGAGCTTGCACACCTTTTAGCATCCTTAGGACTGATAAAACCTTCTGGTTGTATCACATACAACCTTTCCTCAAGTAAACCGTTAAGGAAACGATGTTTTGACATCCATCTACCAGCTTTCATAATTGAAAAATGCAGCAACTGCTAACATAATTCCAACAGACTTTTAGCATCGCTAACGGTGAGAAAGTCTCATCATAGCCAATTCCTTGAACTTGGCGGAAACTTCTTTGCGACAAGTCGAGCTTTATAAATGGTGACATTCACCATCAGCTCAATGTCTTCATCTTAAAGGTCCATTTGTACTCAACGACATGTTGTTCAATGGGCAAGTCTACCAAAGTCCATACTTGGTTTTCATACATGGATCCTTTCTCGAATTTCACGACCTCTGACCATTTGTTGGAATCCGGGCCCATCATCGCTTCTCCATAGTTCGTAGGTTTGTCGTTGTCCAACAACATGACCTCTAAGACAGGGTTGTCGTACCACTCAGGAGCAGTATGCGTGCTTGTCGACCTACAAGGTTCGAGAGTAACTTGAACCGAAGCTTCATGATCATCATCATTAACTTCCTCTTCAACTAACATAGGATCCATAGAAACAACTTTCTGCGATGCGCTACTCTCTGGTTGAAACAAAGGTTCAACAACCTCATCAAGTTCTATCTTCCTCCCACTCAATTCTTTTGAGAGACACTCTTTCTCGAGAAATGACCCATTTTAGCAACAAAACATTTTGCCTTCGGATCTGAGATAGAAGGTGTACCCAACCTTCTCTATTAGGTATCCTATGAAGATGCAGCTTTCCGATTTGGGTTCTAGCTCATCAGACATGAGCCTCACACTCCCAAACTCTGAGAACTGACAACTTAGGTTTCTGCCAAACCATAATTCATACGGTGTCATCTCAACGGATTTTGGATGGTGCCCTATTTTAAGTGAACGTAGTTATCTCTAATGCATAACCCAAAACGATAGTGGCAAAACGATAAGAGACATCATAGTATGCACCATATCCAATAGAGCATGACTACGACGTTCGGAGGCACACCATACTATGGTGTTCCAGGTGGCGTGAGCTGTGAAACAAATTCCACATTGTCTTAAGTTGTATACCAATACTCGTAACTCAGGTATTTACCTCCACGATCATATCATAGATATTTTATCTCCTTGTCACGACGATCTCAAACTTCACTCTGATTTTGTTTGAACTTTTCAAACGTTTTAGACTTGTGTTTCATTAACTAGATATCCCCATATCTACTCAAATCACCAGTGATGGTAAGAAAATAACGATATCCACCACATGCTACAACACTCATTGGATCGAATACATCATTATGTATCATTTCCAATAAGTTACTTGCCCGCTCCAAAACCGGGGTCTTAGTCATCTTGCCCATGAGGCATCGTCCGCATGTCTCAACCGATTCACAATTGGATGAGTCCATAGATCCATCAGCATGGAGTTTCTTCATGCGTTCCACACGAATATGACATTTAGCAGCAGTGCCACAAGTATGTGGTACTATCATTAGTAACTTTGTATCTTTTGGCATCAATATTATGAACATGTGTATCACTATGATCAAGATTTCAATAAACCATTCTCATTAGGTGCATGACCATTGAAGGTACTATTCATGTAAACAGAATAACCATTATTCTCTAACTTAAATGAATAATCGTATTGCAATAAACATGATCTAATCACATTCATGCTCAACGCAAACACCAAACAACATTTATTTAGGTTCATCACTAATCCCCGAAGGTAGAGAGAGCATGCGATGGTGATCACATCAACCTTGGAAACACTTCCAAAACTCATCTTCACCTCACCCTTAGCTAGCCTCCGTTTATTTCGCAGCTTTTATTTTGAGTTACTAACATTTGGCAACCGAACCGGTATCCAATACCCAGGTGCTACTAGGAGTACTAGCAAGGTACACATCAATAACACATATATCAAATATACTTCTGTCAACGTTACCAGCCTTCTTATCTACCAAGTATCTAGGGTTGTTCCTCTTTAGCGATCGTTCTCCTCATAATAGAAGCACTTAGTCTCGGGTTTGGGTTCAACCTTGGGTTTCTTCAATGGAGCAGAAACTGACTTGTCATCCATGAGGTTTCCCTCCTAGCCCTTGCCCTTCTCGAAACTAGTGGTTTCACTAACCATCAAGACTTGATGCTCCTTCTTGATTTCTACCTCCGCGGTGTCAAACATCGCGAATAGCTTGGGGATCATTATTTCCATCCCTGACATTTTATAGTTCATCACGAAGCTCTAGTAGCTTAGTGACAGTGACTTGGAGAACTATATCAATCACTATCTTATCCAGAAGATCAAGTCCCACTCAATTCAAGCGATTGTAATACCCAAACAATCTGAGCACATGCTCACCGATTGAGCTATTCTCCTTCATCTTGCAGGCAAAGAATCTTGTTGGAGGTCTCATACCTCTCAACACGGGCACGAGCCTGAGATCCCAATTTCAGCTCTTAGAACATCTCATATGTTCCGTGACATTCAAAATGTTTTGGAGCCTCAGTTCTAAGCCATAATGCATGACACACTGAACTATCAAGTAGTCATCAGAATGTGTCTGTCAGATGTTCACAACATCTATAGACGACGCTTGAGGGGATCGCGCACCGAGCGGTGCATTAAGGACATAAGCCTTCTGTGCAGCAATGAGGACAATCCTTAGATCACGGACCCAGACCACTTTATTGCTACCATCATATTTCAACTCTATTTCTCTAGGAACATATAAAAAATCAAGGGAGCTACTTCATGATAATGAGTTTAGCTAATCATGTTACTTAAAAACTCCCACTCCAATTGACATCTCTCCGGTCATTCAAGTGTCCCATGATCCAAATCCACCAACTCAAGTCCGACCATCACGTGAGTTGAGGTGGTTTCAATGGTGAACATCTTCATGTTGATCATATCTACTATATGACTCCTGTTTGACCTTTCGGTCTCTTGTGTTCTGAGGCCATGTCTGTACATGCTAGGCTCGTCAAGTTTAACCCGAGTGTTCTGCACGTGCAACACTGATTTGCACCCGTTGTATGTGAACATAGAGTCTATCACACCCGATCATCACATGGTGTCTCGACACGACGAACTTTCGCAACGGTGCACACTCGGGGAGAACACAATTTATCTTGAAATTTAAGCGAGGGATCACCTTATCATGCTATGGTCGTCCTAAAAAAATAAGATGCATAAAAGGATTAAAATCACATGCAAATCATAAATGACATGATATGGACATGAACTTGTGCTTTTGATCTCCATCTCCAAAGCACTGACATGATCTCCATCATCACCGGCATGACACCATGATCTCCATCATCTTGATGTCTATCAACATGTCGCCATCGGGGTTGCCGTGCCGGCTATTGCTTCCACGACTATTGCTAACTCATAGCGATAAAGTAAAGCAAAAACAACAAAAATAATTAAAGACAATCCTATGACTCCTGCCGGTTGCCGTACTCATCGACATGCAAGACGTGATATTCTATAAAAAACATGATCATCTCATACATCATATATATCTCATCATGTAATTGGCCATATCACAACACAACATACCCTGCAAAAAACAAGTTAGATGTCCTCTAATTGTTGTTGCAAGTTTTATGTGGCTACTTTGGTTATCTAGCAAGAACAATTCTCACCTATGCAAAACCACAACGGTGATACACAAATTGCTATTCAACCTTCTCAAGGACCACCTTTGTCGAATCTGATCCAACTAGAGTAGGAGAGACACACACCCGCCAGCCATCTTTATGCAACAAAGTCACATGTCATTTGATGGAACCTGTCTCTCGTAAGCATACGAGTAAGGTTGGTCCGAGCTGCTTCATCCCACAATACCGTTGAATCAAAAATCGACCAAGGGAGGAAGCAATCTGGGAATCAACGCCCACAAACTCCTTTGTGTTCTACTCGTGATCTCATCTACACGTAGACCTAGCTCATGATGCCACTGTTGAGGAACGTTGCATGGGAAACAAAAAAATTCCTACGCACACGCAAGATCTATCCATGGTGATGAGCATCTACGAGAGGGAGAGTGGATCTACATACCCTTGTAGATTGCTAAGCGCGAAGCGTTAGGAAACGTGGTTGATGTAGTCGAATGTCTTCGCGATCCGAATCGCCGAGTGTCCCGCGATCCCATCACGATCCATCTTGCGATCCAATCACGATCCCTCTTGTGATCCCATCATGATCCGTCTCGCGATCAAATCATGAATCGTCTCATGATCCTGATCACGGTCCTTCCGATCTAGCGTCGAACGGACAACACCTCCGCATTTAGCACATGTACGGCTCAATGACGATCTCCGCCTTCTTGATCCAGCAAGAGGGAGTGGAGAGGTAGATGAGTTCTCCGGCAGCACAAAGGCGTGGTAGCGGTGGTGGTGAACTAATTCGGCAGGGCTTCGCCTAAGCACCGCAGAACTAATCTAGAGGAGAAACGATCTAGAGGAAGAAGAGGGCAGCACGTGGCAATTAGGGTTAGCTCTCCCTTCTAAATCCTGTAGTATATATAGGAGGGAAGGAGGGGAGGAGGCAGCCTCAAACCCTCAAGGTTTGGCCAAAATAGGAGGTGGAGGAGTCCTACTCCAATCCTACTAGGAGTAGGATTCCTCCTCTCCACTTGGAAACCCTTTCCACCTTTCCTCCTTTGGGTTTTTCCCACCCCTAGCCGCACGTGCCTTAGTGGGGGGTTCGGCCAGCCCACTAGGGGCTTTTTTGACTCCTCCCACATCCCATGAGGTCCTTTGGGTGTTCTCAAAAAATGAGGTCCTTTGGGTCGAGACAACCCTCCCGATGGCCCCCGGTACCCTCCCGGTACAC
Source organism: Hordeum marinum (assembly GCA_022496015.1). Taxonomy (NCBI): domain Eukaryota; kingdom Viridiplantae; phylum Streptophyta; class Magnoliopsida; order Poales; family Poaceae; genus Hordeum; species Hordeum marinum. Next base: position 438,710,433 of record CM039673.1, read on the forward strand.
TACTGAAGTACCCGAAACTTTTCCGGTGACCAAAACATGACTTCCTATATATCAATCTTTACCTCCGGACCATTCCGGAGTTCCTCATGACATCTAGGATCTCATGCAGGACTCTGAACAACCTTCGGTCACCACCATACATAACTCTACTATACCGAAACGTCACCGAACCTTAAGTGTGCAGACCCTGCGGGTTCGAGAACTATGTAGACATGACCGAGACACCTCAACGGTCAATAACCAATAGCGGGACCTAGATTCCTATATTGGTTCATACATATTCTATGAAGATCTTTATCGATTGAACTTCTATGTCAAGGATTCAGTTAATCCCGTACGTTGTTCCCTTTGTTCTTCGGTATGTTACTTGCCCGAGATTCGATCGTCGGTATCTCTATACGTAGTTTAATCTTGTTACAGGCAAGTCTCTTTACTCGTTTTGTAATACAAGATCCCGTGGCTAACACTTAGTCACATTGCTTGCAAGGCTTATTGTGATGTTGTATTACCGAGTGGGCCCTGAGATACATCTCCGTCACACGGAGTAACAAATCCCAGTCTTGATCCATGCCCACTCAATAGACACCCTCGGAGATACCTCTAGAGCACTTTTATATTCACTCAGTTACGTTGCGACGTTTGATACATGAAAGGTAATCCTCCGGTGTTAGTGAGTTACATGATCTCATGCTCATAGGAACAGATACTTGACATGCAGAAAACTACAGCAATAAACGGACACGATCATATGCTATGTTTATAGTTTGGGTCTTTTCCATCACATCATTCTCCTAATGATGTGATCTCATTATCAAATGACATCTCATGCCCATGGCTAGGAAACCTTGACCATCTTTGATCAACGAGCTAGTCTATTAGAGGCATACTAGGGACATGGTGTTGTCTATGTATCCACACATGTATCTGAGTTTCCGATCGATATAATTCTAGCATGGATAATAAACGATTATCATGAACAAGGAAATATGATAATAACTAATTTATTATTGCCTCTAGGGCATATTTCCAACAGAGGTCTCCGACGAACCCCAAGATGGACACTGGCTTCGACGATGACTCTGCACCGGAGCCCATGCCGGTGCATGCTGGCTTGATAATAGAGCTGGCACATGCACACTTCAACACTGACACGACCTAGGAGTAGCCGGCGCCCATGCCCGTGTCGGTGTTCCGACAGGCGCGGGAGGAACATCGGTACAACTTGTCTCGAGCAGCACAGGACGGCGGAGGGTCAGATCTACGGTGAGCGCGCAAGCGAGGAGGTCGTGGCGGCCATGGTCACGGTGAATCTCAACTTTGTAGCAGAGCAATAGGCACTCTAAGAGGCCGCTCGAACTCAAGTTGCCGTTTGCAACGTACATGCGGCACAGCCGGACGCGGAGGTGGCGCTGGTTGCGCAGGCGATCACGAAAGAGAACATCGCTAGTTGTGCATCCTACGCGCCGCCAAACATTATTTGGCTGCGCCGGTGGGATGACGAGCATGTCGGCCACTCCGGTTCCATCGTGGACCTCACATCTAACGGCGACAGAAAGGTCACGAACTTTGACGAGGAAGAGTAGGGCATGGGAGGCGACGGGGGCTCGAGTCCCAAATGGGCCGGTCTGCCTCCCATATTCTACTTTTCTCTCCGGCGCCCGCACCTTCACTTTGCGAGTCCTATCGTTGTCACTCATGGAGAAGGCAGATGGAGGCGGCGGTCACTGGAAGGGAACAACAAGGACTTGGACGATGGGTGCCACCGTACGCTAGGTTTAGATCTGGTTCCCCCTCTTTTTTAAACTGTCCGAAATGTAATGAATGTGCACCGGTTTGTTTGAAAATCATTCGGCTTGCACCTAATTCATTTAGTTTGTTTAAACTTGGTTTGAAATGTATGCGCATAGCTTTGGATGGTCTGCTCCCGCATTCGTGTGCGTGGACTGCTCCTCTTGTGCGTGGACGAATGCGGTGTTCGGTTTGCGTGTGTGGAGATGCCCTTACTTAGCAAAACAGGCAGAATCATTGGGGTCATATATGATTTTCTTAGCACTTTCAATCTTCTATGAACTTAGTGTACACTTTCTATTATGTACTGTACTACATAATTTCATGATGACTACCCATCATTGCAACTACAGTCACATAATGATGGAATAGGTACAGCACTACAACCGCGTGCAAAGCAGCTGACAGCTCGAATTAATTTCCAGGAAAGCAAACTTGCAGGAGTCCTTCATGGTACTATGGTATGCATGTGTAACCTCTTTGCCCATTTCTTAATTCGCCAGTCTTACCTTTTCCCATAGCAAAAGCATCTGCTCACATCCAGTTGCCATTGCAAAGCAGCTGACAGCTCAAATTAATTTCTAGGAAGGCGAACTTGTTGGACCAGTTCTTGGTGCAATGGTATGCATGTGTAACCTCTTTGCTCACTTCTTAATTTGCCAATTTACCCTTTTCTATAATATCAGAATCATCTGCTCACGTCCACTTGCCATTGCCAGTTTTCATGCGCTTCTTAATAGATAGATAGCACTCGATCACATGCAGTGTTCATATGCTAGACCCAATGCTCTAGACTCTAGAGAGAGGAAGAGAGGGGAGATATGGGAAGCCATTACAGGTTCAGACTATCCCATCTCATGCCAAACTCTTGGTTCTACAAGCTGAGGGACATGAAGAGACCCAGGCCACCAAGCCAGCAAAGAAGCTCTGCAGCTACAAGAACGCCCAGGAGATCATCATCAAGCCACTACTGCCATGGAACCACCACCCCCTGACCTCTTCCATTACCACCATACCAATCCTACTCCTCCTACTTGCAAGCAAAGAAAATTCTACCGGAGAAACTGCGCCTCTCTCCTCTCTGCCTCAGCCCAAAGGCAACAAACATCCGATTCCCCAACGATCACCATCAGTCACCATCGTCGAGAAGTGCCTCCACCGTCGTCGACGATTTTCGGGGCTTGCAACTACGTCCAATTCGCACAAGGCCAGCGTCAATCGCGTCGAGAAGTGCGCACCATAGCGCGACCGCAAGCAATACGTGCCTGAGCTCGCCGAGGCTTAGGAGCAGAAGGCTTCGTCTTTCCAACAGTGTTTGTTGTAGAGTTAGCACCAGGTGCACCACTGGTCGCCGGAAAAGCTCGAGGAGGAGCATCGCCGTCGTGGTGGCGTCGACGAACCCATACAAGGATTTCAGGGAGAGCATGGTGGAGATGAGCGTCGGAACCGACATGCGTGGAGAAGAGGCTCTGAGGGACCTCCTTGATTGCTATATGTCGTTGAACTCGAGGGAGTACCATGGAGTGATCACGGAGGTGTTTAGGGGAATCTGGCTCCAGATTGTCCGTGACGGTGTTGAGACATGAGGAATAATTCCGAGTTATAAATCAAGTGTCGTTGGGATGTACAGACCTATGAACAATGTGTATGTGCTGCTTGAGTTGTTTGGTGTATGATATACTAATACTCCTACTCGCTACATTTGTCATTGTCTTAATGTGTAATGGTAATAAATCGATATGTGTAGATCCCTCCTTTGCTATAGGAATGGATTATTGTTCCTCTGTAAGATTGGTTCCTATTTCATCACATTTCAAAGGAAAAAAACTAGCTTCGACCTAATGAAAAAATCATCATATGAATCAGTTGACATCTCTTTTCGGTTCTCTCTCCGAAACACTTTTTTTTCTTCCAATTTTTTTTAGTGCAACTCTTATAAGCTCCTATAAGTTTACTATACAAATTGATGACCCTTAAGCATGTGACCCCATAGGTTTGGTAAAGTGAAGACATGACCGAGAACTATTTTGGTCAATGATCAATAGCGGGATCTGACGTCCATATTGAACCCTACACACGAATCATTATTGAGCGAACCTTTTGTTTCCGTACGTCATTCTCTTTGCTTCACAATATAACAAAACCCGGGTGAGACTTTTCGGTATCCTTGCGAAGCAACAATTTGGTAGATTCTATTGAATCGGAGGGAGTAATAACATTTATTATTGCCTCTAGGACATATTTCTAGCAGTTGATGTAGATTCTATCGAAACTAGGGTTGAGATTGTAAGGTGCCTTATGCTAGCCCCTGGCCTCGCCTTATAAACGGGAAGAGGCCTAGGGTTACACAATTTACTTACTGACCTAGAGTTCGACTTGGGTCGGGCATCCCTAACTTGTCCGACAAACCAAGAGTCTTTCGGAAGGAGGGACACCTACAAGGCGAGGGGCTTGTGCCATGCTCAGGCCTGTTGGGCCCCTAGGCTGGCTTGGTGGGTCGTCTTTACTACGGGTCGAATAACCCCCTTACCTTGGACCGTCAGTGGGTTAATAGAAGATACAACTCTGGAGACAGGCTTTGAAATCAAAAGGATTTAGCCCTAGTAGAACTAGAAATGAGTACACGAGGTATGGTTTATGTACTATTAGGCTCGCGAAGGAAGACGAGGTCAGCCTTGATAGGCAGGTGGTACCTCAGAAGGACACTTTTGTTATTTAGGGTCAATGTTGTAGAATGATGGTGATAAGGATGAAGGTATGAGCCAGTGGATCAAAGTTAGATGGATGAAGTGGTGCCAAATTTCTGGCATCCTCTATGACAAGAGAGTGCCACAAAACCTAAAAGGCAGGTTTTATAGGACAACGATTCAATCTACGTTGTTGTATGACGTTGAATGTTGGCCAACTAAAATGCGGCATGTCAAACAATTAGGTGTAGCAAAGACACGCATGTTGAGATGGATATATGGCCACATAAGAAAGGGTCGAGTATGGGATGATGATATACATGATAGAGCTGGAGTAACACTAATTGAAAAGAGGTTTGTTCAACATCGTTTAAGATGTTTTGGGCATATACAACAACAAAATCCTCCAAAAATGTTGATGTATAGCGAAGGACAAAGTGTGCAGATAGTATCAAGAGAGGTCGGGATAGAACAAATTTTACATAGGAGGAGCTCGTAAGGAGAGACCTGAAGGACATGAATGTCACCAAAAACTAGTCAGAGAAAATGGGTGCGTAATGGTGCCGAAATCATGACTAGGCTTCGAGATCTCAGTTGTTTGGGACTGAAAAACACAATTCTAGCCTCCCTAACTTGTTTGGAACTGAAAAACTTTGTTGTTATTGTTCGTGTATTTAATCCTACATACAAATCAACCAACTCGCATAGGAAAAAACAAAGAATCCAATCATTCAAAATTTCTGAAACTCTCCCCTCCATGCTTCGCCGGCGAATCTGAATTTGCCCCCCCCCCCCACACACACATCTATCTGCAACTTTGTCGACCTATGAAGGGGAGGGGTATCTCGATGCCTTCGCTTCGGCTAGTAGTTTAGGTTAGGGTTTTTTTAGTCCCGCAGGTGTGGCGCTCGGACGAATGGCAACGTTTTTTAAAGTTTTTCTTTCGGGCTCCGATACTCCTCGAATCCATCCATCTGGACGTAGGAAACGGAGCTCCAGCTAGATTCCTATCGTCTCTTTGGGACAGTGAAGTTGGGATTTTTTGTCCTGTGACGAAATTCGGCGTCAAGTGATTTAGACCATTCAAAGGCTTAATGGTGATGAATGCAGCTTCAAGTCGTTGATTCTTAAAGGCCCTTGCATAAAGACTTCAAAGGCTTAATGGTGATGAATGCAGCTTCAAGTCGTTGATTCTTAAAGGCCCTTGCATAAAGACTTTTCAACTATCACCGACAAGATCAAGCCAGCTCCAAGCGGCAATGACGACATGTCAACAGTTTGGTCTAGCAGCGGTAGTGTCGACATCTCGTTCTACCAGCAGTAGTTGTCATTTGGTGGTCTAGGGAACTCATGTAATTTTTGTTATGTCTCGTTCTACCAGCAGTAGTTGTCATTTGGTGGTCTAGGGAACTCATGTAATTTTTGTTATGTTTGATTTTAGGTGCTTTATATTTCCAGTGAATGTTTCGAACCTTTTCCACTGGATCTAAAAATTATCTGCAAAGTCTGAATCTTAAAGTGGCGGCTACTTTTTATTGGATCGTTTCGTTTTCCTTATGTATGCACACATACATGTCCATAATCCCTCCCAAACACATACCGACCTCCCTTATTGTTGAAGTTTGGTCTACCCCAACCTCTCTTATTATTGGCTGAACAACGTCAATATACAATCCATGGATAAATCACACAAAACGTGTGTATTTAGTGCAAAACAAGAATGCATCAATATCATGTATGCACTTGGCTACAAATCTGTCTTGAGTACTGAGAAATTTCGGAACTTACTACTCCCTCCGTACATTTGTTTGAACGTCAACTAATTCCGGACGGAGGTAGTATTTCGTAGCACGAACACTCGGTGCGGCAAATTATTTCCAAAAGAACATCCTACGGGCACTACCAGGCACTAGCATGGCCCAACTGTTGTTCAGGTAGCCAGTTACTCTAGATGTCAGATCCAAGAAGACCCAAACATGCAGATCCAGGAGCTCAGGATATCAGAGTACCTAAACACGATAGCAAAAACCACACAAGCAGGTCCTTGATTCCTACATTCCACGCAAGTGGCTCTGCAAGGTGACACTCTTTAGAAGCATGCATATCAAGAACTTAACTACACGTGGCGGTGTTAGGTGAGACTTCAGTTGCTAGCGGGCGAGAAAACTGTATGATGGCATGTCCTCAATTTGCTGAATATCTTCAAGTAATAGCTCTCTCTCAAGCTGGCGTCGTGTGGATTTAATAACAGTCTGCAGTGAGAGTACAGCAATTTGGTCAGAAAAGAAGAAACTCTGTACAAAGAATGTGACAAGGAGGATGAACATTGAAGGCATACATTGAAATCCATATATGTGGCGTGCATTTCAAGCCATTTCTGATCCATAAGCTTAAAGGTTATGCAGTAAAGAATGTCAAAAGCTCGATCATTTTCTGCAGAAAATAACAAAGGGTTAGATGTTAATAGCCAGGGTACACTTACAGTTACAGAAGGAGCAGCCTGCCCGTAATAAGATGACGTGTTATTTATTAAACCTATGATGCCATCAAATATTAAGGATATTAATTTCCATGCTATGGAATTAAATTTATTTATTTATGGCAAAACCTTCAACCGCCTTTATAATCGCTGTGCATTGAAGCACGGAGAACAATCAAAGTTAGACCATTAAACTGAACCCAGAAGATCAGCTGCAAGGATATTGCCTTGTAAACAAGCATTGAACCATTAGTTACAGTCATGAATTACCTACAATTGATGTAGATTACTGCATAAACTGATAAAACTACTGTACTGTACAATTATTTTGGGACAAAAGGTCCATATAGTAGCTATGTAAGATTTCAATGCTGCACAAACATTATAGTAGACAGTACCTATAAGTAGATTTAGGAACACTGCTCCAATCAAAGACCTTGGCTTAGCTGCAGAAGAAATCAGTATTAATCACCGTGTCATCAATCCACATTGTGCAATTGCAAAACCAGTTTCGAAAATTTACCCAAGGGGAACATTACATACAAGTAAATCTATCAACTAATCAAGAAGCATAGAAAAGTTTAATGAACAAACCTGCTTGAAGATCAAGCATCTGAATGAGCATAAATGTAATATTTACTCCAGCTACAGCAAATGGATATTCCCACAATGCTCTGTCACCATTTTGCTTACAAAGGAGCTCCTCAAAGGATTTCTGCACAGGAAGTGCCTCATTGAGATGAACGAAAGACCAAACATATAAAATTATAAATATTACCTATCTAATAGTTCAGTAACAATTACTCCCTCTGTAACTTAATGTAGGACGTTTTTTTGACACTGTCATGGACTCTATTAACGTCTTATAAAAAGTTACAGAGGTAGTATTATACAGTATAATGCAGTTATTATCAAAGGATCACTGGCTGTTCAATTTTCGAAGGAGGCAGGGTTCCACTGTTAGCTGAATAGATTTGTATAACTGTATATTGCATGAGACCTTAGATTCTACCCTGCTCTAGCTAAAAGAAAACCATGGAAGCCTAGCAATTGGGGAGAAACAGTGATGAATCTGAACCACATTTAAGTAAAAGGATTTGTACTCACTGGATAGTTCTTAGCAAAGTAAAGTAAATTCTCCAAAGAGATGAAGCCACCACCCCTGTAATTCCAGCACAATATATGATTCCAGATCCAAAATTTAACTAAGAAATTATTTCTTAAAGGGCGTGTGTGGGAATGAAGGAACAAAACAAACCTGAAATCTGTGGATGGATCTTTCCCTTGCCATCCCATCTCCTTCCACTGATCTGATACTAGTCCTAGAAGTTCAGTCCCAGGAAAAGAAGCATGCCAAAGGGCTTTGAGTGCTTCCTAATGAACAAAAGGTGTGATGAATGGGTTATCAAATGTAGTATCGTAATGTATGTTCAGGCTTGCTAGATCAATATAAACTACAAATAATAACAGAGTACAAATTATAAGCAAACATGTGCTGCAGGAACATTTGGCCAATTTACTCATGTCACTTGCCCTAGTTTGAACAATCTACGGGCACAGTGAGTCTAACTAAACTGATTTACTGGATTACACACGGCCAGTAAATCCTGATGCCCTGGGAACATCATATTACTCTGTTCTACTAAAAGCAAGCATGAGAACACAGACATTGTGTTATGTATCACACCATACAATGTCAGACAACACTAGCCTGCCTTATAATATAATTAGAGAACAAAGCTTGTCACAAGATTTTAACAGGAATACCATGCGTTCATTTTAGAATACGGCAATATGGGGTGTCTGAAATAGCACACTAGAACCGACAATCAAACGCATCGGTGGAGATACCATCCACAGGTCATACCTGATGTTCTCTATTTTGACTATCGTAAGGCACCTCTATCCGGTTCTGTAATCTTTGTAGGCACTCTTCCTGCAATACAAAATACATTGCTGTCATTTCTTCAGGAAGCTTATAAGTTTTTTTTTAAACGGTGGCTTCTAAGTTCAAAGTCCTACAGACTACCAAATGACATGCCAATTACAGAGAGCGGTATTTGCTAGACCCATCGTATTAATCAGAAACGGTTCATCCAGGGATGGATATATCGTGTCCTAATCTAAGCACAGCTGCAAAAGTATAATGAAACGCGAGAGTTGCACTCGCTGCGATCTCAGTCATCCTATTGCATTTCATGCTTCAAAAGCAATCGCTGTGATGACATGACATCACCAGATATCGAGCGCCGTTCACCTGGACGGGGGTCAGATCGAAGGAAATGCGCGCGTCGCTGTCCCGCCTCTGCACGCAGACGCAGGAGAATCCCCTCCCGATCCACGCCGTCGACCCCGACACGACGTCCGCTGGAAAAGGAAGAAAAAAAAGCACATGGACGTTCGTCAGCCTGTTTCCTGAAGAAGAAAAGGGGGATCCGAGGCGAGCGGACTCACGCACGCACGCACCCACGTGACCCACGTACCCGGCGATGGGTGGTGGTGGCCGGAGAGGCGGCGCACGGCGAGGAAGGAGCCGCCATTCTGCTCCATGCTGCGCGCTGGCCCTGCCTCGTCCTCCTCCCCCTCCCCCTCCTTCGTCCTACGGTGCCCGCCTGCCCACGCGCGTTGATCAGCGCGGGATCCCCATGGCAGGCCCGCGCCGCGGCTTGATCCTGGCGGGCGGGAGGGCGCGAGATCCCACGGGCGGATCACGGGGGGGAAAGTGGCCGGGTGGGGGCGGGGCTGCACGACGACACGAGGCTCGGCGCCGCGGCGGCCTCTTCTCTTCCTTCTCTTATCTCCCGTCGGGCTCGGGTTGGCAGCTTTGGCGCTTCTGGCGTGGCGGATGCCGACGGGGGTGGCGCGGCCTGCCCTTCCCTGCCTGGCCTTGTCCGCTGCCGCTGGGGATGGCTGGATAATTGCGCTCGTGTCCAGTTGCTTTCCCTTTTTAGCCAGATCTGACCACCCGTTAATCCCCCGCAATTAGCCCATGATTCCCGTGACCAAAATTAATTCCCCCGTGTGTTTTTTTAACACAAAACACCGAGTACAAACCACCCACATGCCCACAGGAAGAAGAAAACAGAGCGCTAAGATCGCAAAACACCCCAAATTACTCGCTGTTGTCACCACCTGTAAAATGGCATAAACAAAATGGGCAAACGTTAGAGTGGCAAAAACAAAAAAATTCCAAAACAAAAGCCAGTTAGCAAAAGTAACGGGGGGAAAGCTAAGCTACTTGCAAAGGTAACGGCAAAAATTTAAAAGGTGGCCGGCCATTGATCGTCCTGTGGTTGAGAAGGCTTACCTTGTGTTTGAAGCTTGCTTTGACCACTTATTCGAATGGGGTAGAGGTAGAGCACACATAAAGCGTGACTGCGCATCAAGACGATAATTCCCACCTACTGTGTAAACTTATAGAACATCTATATAGCTCGCACTAGCCTGTACTACTACTACTAAACGGCCTGTTCGTGGAGTACCTCAACCGTGCCGTGCTCTTTTAGTCTTTTTCAGCATGTGTTCTTTGCTGCAAGCACTAGATTCCCTCCCCGTTAACGATATCCGGATAAATGAAAGCAATGCAAATGGTGCCACCTCTCATGCTCATGCTAGATGTACTAGGGCTCCTTTGGTATAGTTAGTCCACCTTTCTAGCATCAATCTTTCATCACCAAAGGCATGTGCATCTCTTCTTTGTCAAACTGAGCAACGGTTTCAAACTTTAAACAAAAGTTGCCATGTTATTCATCGTCTTTCTCGAGGTTTGAGCACCTTGATTGCATCTTCCAAAGCTGGACTTCCTACGTCTGCTCCACGAGTCGTGACCATGGTCCAGGTCCACCCCCTGCTCTCCAACGATCAAGCTAGGCAAACAACATGTAAAAAAACACTACATTGACAGTCTGGAGTAAATCAGAAGAAGAAGAAAAATCAGGTGTGATCAGATGGGTTACCTTTCAGTGCACCTTGCACATGATAGTGCCTGATAGCTAACATTTTTGTATACAGTTATACCTTTATCTGTCATCGCAGTAGTCCAGGCTATTTTTAACTAGACACTGACCATGGTCATAAATCTTGTCCCCCAAGAAGCCAAGATCTAGACAAAGTACAATGTGAAGCAAGTGGCCTAATTAACCATTCTAAATGAGCCATTCTATGGCATAAAATATGGCCATGCACATGGCAAGCAAATGCCTAGGTCTCCTTGCTGAGCTCTTTTTCAGCCCATTTCCTTACTACTGATGAAACTGAAGCCTGCACATTCAACAGAGGCAAAAGGTTTTACAACTGATCTATGATGTACATCAACTGGAGCGCTATTTTATTGGAACTCGCACATCCATAGACATTATTGCTCCTATACTACTATCCAGAAACAGATGTTAATACAAACAGAAAGCTTAAAGGAGAAAAAGTAATGGATTCTTTGAACTATGGCGGGACTGGTTGATTCCACCTGCGCTTGATTTCAGTTTTCGTCCGAACCTCCCTGAGCTTCCCGTCAGTTCCATAGTCCCTCTCCATCACCAGATTGATCCCTTCCTCCGAGTACCAACTGACTCCGATGCAGAGTATACCGTCTTTATCTACGTCAACATAGGCGGTGACGCCTCCAGGTAGCCACAGTATAGTCACGTCTTGCATATCGAGCATCTCCTCCTCCCCGAAGAATACTGAGCTCTCTGGCAGGGTTCGCTTCTTCATGGTCTCCATGCACAGGTATACAAAGGCGGCTCCACCTTCTATTTCTTTCACTTTCTCACTGAAAATTGGCGTTGCACTGACTTCATATACTTTCCATGGGCCTGTCAGTTCTGATGGTTTCGTCCGCTTTCTTTGAGAGAAAGGTTTGACGTCAACAGGGGTAATACTGCAGCAAAAAAAAAAAACATGCTATTCAGGAAGACCAAGCATAATTAGTTCATTAATCTATAAAAAGTCTGGTGGTCTTTGTTTGTGAAAGAATAGCTGCTGAGACATGAAAGTTATGTGGCCAAACTATAAGGTGGCCGATATATAAGACAATTTAGATCATGAGGAACAAGCACGCACAAGCTGTAGATGAGAATGTCTTCAATGCTGTGAAGGTAGAAAGCACCTTCGAAGGATTAAATCAAGCAGCAGTAAACCAAGTTTTCAATTAGCCTTGTTTTAATTTGTTGCAAACAAACTACAGTCTGTGTTATGCTTTTCTGTATCCTTTCTAGATTGGTGGCACAAGTCTACACTATTAGTGCTCCCTCCAATCCATATTAATTGCCGCTGCCTTAGTGCCACTTTAGTACAAAACTGTACCAAGCCAGTGACATTAATATGGATCAGAGGGAGTAAATCAATTCATCATTGTTCAATCTGTACAATTTCCTCCTGAGTCATGATTGCTGAATAGCAATAAAGATATATATCATGAGGAGAAAGCAGATAAAATTGCAGTAGTGAATGACGGGAATCATACTCTTCAACATGGATATTTGCTGGGCTAGCCCATTTTTCTTCATACACAGCAACCCTTACAGTTTGTATATTCGCTCCTCCTTCATTGAATTCAATGGTATGCACAATACGCAGTCTTTTATGGCATCCTTTGACCAGACTCTAAAACAAAGCTCAATGCCATTGTCAGTTATGGATTGGCAAATCCAAACCCATATAGACAACACAAAGTGTCGAAAGGAGAAAGTTAAAGGCCCTACACATGAATTGTACTCCCTCTGTCCCGTATTATAAGACGTTATTACATCCAATATCTCACATACTGGATGCAATAACGTCTTACATTATGGGACGGAGGGAGTATTATATTTATACATATACATGATCATCAATAATTCATTCCCATAACAGTCGGAGCAGCCTCTAGCAAATGGCTAACATGATAATCATATTCTTGAACATGAAGTAGTTGATTAGTAGCTACCTCTGCAAAATGATTCCATAATACGGACACAGATTGTTGTTACAAAACAAAGAAGGAGGAGAAGTGCCTAGCACATCATCAAAAACATGTACATTAGCATCACTGTTGATTTTGCTATTTAGGCGTTTATATGATTCATAAGAGCAATTCACATGTCTATGCAGTAGTTATCACTTATCACAGAAGTCTAGTTTTGTTCCTCTTGTAAAAAATCCAAAAACAATGACTATTCTCAGTCAACATTGCAGTATTGCATTGAACAGAAATTCAGTATCGGGGCAGATAAGTAAACTTCAGTAGAGTAAACATACTTGCTCAAACTGATACGTTGGTGAAAGGAAGTATTTAGATTCATCATATTCGCCGATCTCTATATCAAGTGGGCCTCTAGAGTATGATCCATCCTGAAAACGAAAAATGCAGTGGCCAAAGGAATAAGTCGATAATTCAAATTCACAAAACAGGAGATGGGTAACGTTAACTTAATTAGGGGAGATGATAGCCCAGTCTCACAGCGAACAAATGTGATTGAACAGTAATGGATATACTTAATGTCAACATTATATTTAACTAATATGAGGAGAAATGAAAGGTCAGGAGCTGCATGGCTAGTTTGATATAGTGGAAACGTATTTTATGAGCTAGATTACCCAGCTTATAGTTGTAGGGTAAGGCTAAGGAGATAACTCTATAGATTGTCCGGAAGCTTCCATGGACCTGTTTCAGTTTTTCTTGTGTGGCTCATTTGAACTAAGAAAGTTTGCTCGAATACAAACTAGCTGTTGAAGTTAAACTCGTCTTTACAAAAGGACAGAGCTTCAGCTATGCAAACTATCCAAAAAAGATCCACATGGTTCATGATTTCCCCAGAGTCTGAAAAGTGAGCAAGCACTATGAGCATCTTACTAAGGCGCTGCTACTGAAGAAAACGTACTGAGAGCTTCAAGGTTTAACATCACAACAAACTGCCTTTTCCAAAACACCATCTAAGCGTTCTATGTTCAGCATCAGGAAATAGGCTGTAGTTATAAGTTATAACTTCTAAATAACAACAGTACAGAGGAATGCAATCATATTTTTGGTTCAGTTAGTTATGGCTAAATAAATATACAGTGTAAGTAAGGTCAACCATCATATTGCAACTTTCAAGATCCGAATGAGAAAAATTGTTTCAAAAAGCATTGGAAGTATTTGAGAACGGCAGAGAAAAGGGGTAAAGAGAAAGGAGTGTCACCTCGAAAAATACAATCCCTGGTTCTTCAATCACAACATCTTCATCGAGTACATCGCTCTTTTTAAGATCAAAAGATTCATGGGCAGGTAAATCAACAGCCCCACTTGAGCTACCATGATTCCATTCATCGTCGCTGGCACTCTGTTTCTCAGCTTCCCCATGAGGATTGAGCTGCACCCAATTTGTCTTCCTTCGGATCTCGGTTCCATGAGCACTATCATACGACTTCTCAATGCGAGAAAGGGTGTAGCAATCATAAAGATACTCCTGTTTGCTTCCTAGTCCAACAGGTTCCATCTCTGCTGTGGTTGGCGAGAACACAGCTCCAACACCCTTCCATACGCCACTTAAGCTACTCGCAAATGTATCCCAGGAAGGCCTTAAAACAGATTCCTAAGATAAAAGAAGAAGACAATGCTCAATATATCATAAATTACATCAACTGGATAGGATTTACTGGCCTGGTAACTGATAGTATTTGATTGCAAGTTTGCTTCGCCACAACTCATTCTCCATAGTTTCCCACTATCTGAAGCTAGCCCATTGCAAGTGAGTGACGTGCTTTGCGAAGTGCACACTGGCACTGCACAGTAGACTACAGACTACTTGGTCCAACTCTGTGCAGCAGGCAGTGACTGGCAGCAGGCGTTGATTAAATGGATGAATTGTATTCATAATCCGTATCAAATCGCATATAACTGAATCAATTGGAAGATTTTGCAGGACGAAATTGGAGAACCCGTCAGGATGGCCCCCAAAACGGATTTGCAGGCCAAACTAGACACGCATGTCCATGGGACAAACAGAGTCCAACTAGCTACAGGTGGTAACATCGGTGTACCTGGGTCTGGAGCACGGTCTCGACCTCCACCAGCATGGCTCCGGAGACCAGAACCCTCGAGCTCACATCATTCTCTTTCCTCCTCCCCGGCGGCGGGGGCGGCCTGCTGCGGCCGCCCGGGCGCCTCCGCCCGCGATGGCTCTTCTGAGACCGAGCCCTCTGCTCGGCGGCGCGTTCGTTGTCTACGCTCCATACGTTCTCCTTCCCCCTCGACGACGCCTTCCCGCCACGAGCGGCGCACCGGACGGTGGCCCTAGTGGATGTGGAGGGGCGGTGGCGGTGGACGCTGGGGCCCAGGATGGCGGGGTTGGCCCCGCACGCGCCCAGGCACGGCGGCTGCATGCTCTCCGTCAATCGGTGCGCCGTGCGCGGCTGCTCGGCGAGTGTGCAGCCGGCGGAGGCGAATGGGTTGGGGATAGTGCCTCGGAGACCGTCGTTCCGTTGACACGCGGGCCCCGCGGTTACAGAGGGAGCATATCTCCCAGTGAAAGCGCCTCTCCAGGATCGCGTACTATCGTCATACGCCTTCGGGTGCTGGAACTAAACACGCTTGCCTGAACCGAAAGCAACTTTCTGTGAACGCCTTCCTAGCGCAAGAAAACTGTAACCAAAGTGTGACTACAGTAGTACACGAGTATTTAACAAAAAAAAACTACCACAGTTCGTCAAACTGTGCCTACAAACTACCATTTTACAAATTTTTGTCAAAAACTATCACTTTTTCATTAATCTTTGACTAAAAACTACCATGTTTAGAAATGCCAATTTCGGCTCGTTTAAACTCGATTATGACATGGTTGGTCCACACTTCGGAACTAAAAAAGTCAACAACGTTAAGTTTGACCATCAACATATGAGGCCTGCATGTCATTTTTATCTCCTTCCACTAAAATTCATCATGGAGGAAGAACATGAGTAGTCCCCGTCGCCGGTGAAGAATGACGGCAAGAGGGGCGAGGGAGACCAACCGTTGTCGGTCGCTCCGACGGCACCAGCTCCGCCCTGGGCGCCTGCAACAGGTCACGATGGGGCGGCGATGCTCGACATCTCCTCCCGGTCGAGCGAAGACAGCGGCGGCGTAGGTCAACGGGGCCGTGGGGGCGAAGATTTTGGCTGGATCCGACGAGGAGGCGGGGCAGCAGAGGTTAGGGAAGGCAGATCCAATGGGGGAGATGCTCCGGCGTCGAGAAAGTGCGGCGGTGCGACGGAGGTATCTCTCTGTAGAACAGAGGAGAGAGAGGTTAGGGAGGGAGGAAGAGAATGACGAGAGAGAGAGGGGGGAGCGATGGAGAGGATCCGGTGGAGAGGAGTGTGATACGTCTCCAACGTATCTATATTCTTTGCTTGTTCCATGATGTTATATTATCAATCTTGGATGTTTTACAATCATTTTATAGCAATTTTATAATTTTTTTGGGACTAACCTATTGACATAGTGCCAAAGTGTTAGTTTATGTTTTTGCTTGTTTTTTACTTCGCAGAAAATCAGCACCAAACGGAGCCCAAACGCTGCAGGGATTTTTGTGGATTTTTTCTAGACCAGAAGAAAGCAGATGGGATGAACAACACCAAAAGAGGGGGCCCAGGGTGGCCACCCTCCACCAGGGCGCGCTAGAGGCCCCTGGCACAGCCTGGTGGGGGTGGGCACCTCGGGCACCCCCTCAACCTACTATCGAGCCTATAAATTCTTTGAAAATCCAAAACCCCTAGGGGAGTCGACGGAACGCAATTCCAGCCGCCGCAAATTCCAGAACCTCGAGATCCAATCTAACACCATCACGGAGGGGTTCGTCTTCTTCATAGGTGCCTCTCCGATGATGCATGAGTAGTCCATCATAGACCTAGGAGTCCGTAGGTAGTAGCTAGATGTCTTCCTCTCTCTCTCTATTTCTCAATACAATGGTCTCTTGGAGATCTATTTGATGTGATAACTTTTGCGGTGTGTTTGTTAGGATCCAATGAATTTTGAGTTCATAATCACTTTCTATCCATGAATATGATTTGAGTCTTCTTTGATCTCTTATTTGCATGATTTCTTATAGCCTCGTATTTTTTCTTTGAATGTTTGGTTTAGTTAAGCCAACTAGATCGATTTTTCTTGCCATGGGAAGAGGTGATTTGTGATGGGTTCGATCTTGCGGTGTTCTTTCCCAGTGACAGAAAGGACAGCAAGACACACATGTATCATTGCCATTAAGGATAACAAGATGGGGTCTATTCCTACATGAATAGATCTTGACTACATCATGTCACCGTTCTTATTGCATTACTCCGTTTTCTCATGAACTTAATACACTAGATGCATGTTGGATAGTGGTCGATGTGTGGAGTAATAGAAGTAGATGCAGAATCATTTCGGTCTACTTATCTTGGACGTGATGCCTATATAATGATCATTGTCTGGATATCGTCATGATTATTTGATCTTCTATCAATTACCCAACAATAATTTGATCACCCACCGTGTGCTATACTCATGAGAGAAGTTACTAGTGAATCCTACGGCCCCCGGGTCTACTTTTCCATATTGCTTTCCGATCTACTATTTGCAACTTTTGTTTTCAGATCTATTATTCCAAAAAATAGAAATACCTTGCTGCACTTTTTGTTTATTTGTTTTACTTTGTGTTCTTGCGAGATCTATTTGCCAAAACTATCATTACCTAATATATCTTATTACTGTAGAGAGCGTGACAACCTCTCTTTCGCGTCGATTTGCAAGTATTTGTTGTTTGTGTGCAGGTGATGCTTATGTGGGTGCGTGATCTTCCTCTATGGATTGATACCTTGGTTTCATAAACTAAGGGCAATACTTACCGTCGCTGTGTTGCATCATCCCTTCCTCTCTGGGGAAATACCGACGCGGTCTCAAGCCAAGTCAAAGGAATTTCTAGCGCCGTTGCCGGGTAAGAAGCAATCTCATCTACCACGTACCTAATCACAAACCTCATGTCCTTGGAATTTACATTATTTGCCATTTGCCTCTCGTTTTCCTCTCCCCCACTTCACCAATTTGCCGTTTTATTCGCCTTCTCTTCTTCGTTTGCCTTTTTCTCGTCAGATCTCTTGTTTGTTTGTCACCATTAGTGATTTTGGTATGGCAGAAATAGACTATGGCAGGACCCCTAAAATTGGACGTTCTGGTAATCTGGATTCTAAAACTTTTGTTTTGGGGCAAGGGAACTGAAAGGACGTGGATGTCGCCTAGAGGGGGTGAATAGGCACTTTAAAATAATTACAGTTTAGGCTTGAACAAATGCGGAATAAAACTAACGTTTAATATGTCAAGCACAAAACCTAAAACAACTAGGCTCACCTATGTGCACCAACAACTTATGCTAAGCAAGATAAACAACTAAGTGATAGCAAAATATATAGCAAGAAACAAAATGGCTATCACAAAGTAAAGTGCATAAGTAAAGGGCTCGGGTAAGAGATAACCGAGGCACGTGGAGATGATGATGTATCCCTAAGTTCACACCCTTGCGGATGCTAATCTCCGTTCGGAGCGGTGTGGAGGCACAATGCTCCCAAAGATGCCACTAAGGCCACCGTAATCTCCTCATGCCCTCGCACAATGCAAGATGTCGTGATTCCACTAAGGGACCCTTGAGGGCGGTCACTGAACCTGTACAAACTAGGTTGGGGCAATCTCCACAACTTAATTGGAGGCTCCCAACGACACCACGAAGCTTCACCACAACGAACTGGCTCCAAGGTGACCTCAAATGCTCGGGGCAATCTCCACAACCTAACTGGAGACCCCGACGCTTGCTCGGAGCTTTGCGCCACAATGGTCGAGCTTCGGGGCAACACAAGCCGTCTAGGGCGCCAATGCACCCAAGAGGAACAAGCTCTAGGGTGCTCAAACACCCAAGAGTAATAATCTTCTCAAACTTCACTTCCACGTATCACCGTGGAGAACTCAAACCTATGCACCAAGTGCAATGGCAAGGGCACACGGAGTGCCCAAGTCCTTCTCTCCAAAATCCCACCAAACCAACGAATGCTAGGGAGGAAAATGAGAGGAAGAACGACGAAGAACATGAAGAACTCCAAAATCTAGATCCAAGGGGTTCCCCTCACTTATAGGAGAAAGTGATTGGTGGAAATGTAGATCTAGATCTCCTCTCTCTTTTGCCTCAAGAACTAGCAAGAATCATTGGAGGGATTGAGAGTTAGCAAGCTCAAAGAAGGTCAACAATGAGGGGAAAACTCGAGATCAAAGGATAAGGTTCAATGGGGGAGAAGAACCCCTTTTATAGGTGGGGAAAAATCCAACCGTTATGCTCACATCCCGCACAGAGCGGTACTACCGCTCATGGGAGCGGTACTACCGCTAGGGCAGTGGAAGCCTTTTGAAAAACAACAGCGAGGAGGCAAAAGGCCAGTAGAACCGCCAGAGCGGTATTACCGCTTGTCCTCATGGTACTACCGCTAGGGATAGCGGTACTACCGCAAAGGGTAGCGGTACTACTGCTTGCGAGCGGTACTAAAAAAGTACATCCGTGCCTACCACCGCTGGACAAAACACGAGATTTTGGTCCGGAGTGGTAGTACCGTGGTAGTAGCTGCGGTAGTACTGCTCTGGACTGGTAGTAAAAAATTACATCCGCTCCAAGTGGTAGTACCACGGTAGTAGCCATGGTAGTACCGCTGAAGCCTTTTAAGAACACCAAAATTGCCACAACTTCTGCAAACGGACTCCGAATTCAACGAAACCAAGTTTGTTGGAAAGCTAACGACATGGGCTAACATAATATTGATAAAATATCAATAAGAAGCAAATGAGAAAAGGCCCATAAGAAAATGGTGAGAACCCTTCCTGGAATAAGACCGGTAAAACCTCCAACACCAAAAACACAATAGAAGAAGCATATGAAATCCGTTTTTGATGTATTAGAGATTGTCACGAAGATAACCATAAGCTCAAGAACCCACATAGAGAAAATCCAACCAAGAACCAATAAAGATGATGATGCCAAGAATGCAATGGTTTGAGCTCTCAACGAACGATACGATCAAGCTACTCACTTGAGAGCCCCCCTTGATAGTACGACAATCGATCCTATAGCTCGGTCTCCCAACTACCACCATGAGACCGGTAAAATAGAAAACCCTATAAAGGTCAAACCTTTGCCTTGCGTATAGTCCACTTGAGCTAGATGATGACGATCTTGACTTCCTCAAGATGGGCCAATTTTCTTGATTGCACTGGCTTGATGAAGACTAGTTGATTGCTCCCCCATGCTCCACTATGGGTGAGCCACTCTTCGGCACATCTTCACAAGTCCATTATCACCACAATGAATGGCAAGCCTCAAGCATGATCTCTCTGTGATGCTTCACTTGAGCTTGCACATCGCACCCTTGATGACGATCTCCACTTGATGTCATCTTCCATGGGATGTATGGGATCTGCCTCTTGACGCAAGCCCATGGAAATATACCTAACCCCACAAAGAACTCTCACGTAGACCATGGGTTAGTACACAAAGCGTAATGGACAATGCTTACCACACCATGGGATCACTTTATCCCTCTCGGTACATCTTGTACACTTTGTGGGTTGATCAAATTGATTCACTTTTTGACTTAGTCTTGATCAACCTTGTATATTATCTTCTCTCTTCATAAAGATGATGTCTTGAAGGTAAACATGAATGCTTACACAATCTTCTTCTTCAAGACATGCTTGCAATAAGCTCAACTCCCACATGACCAATCTTTGGATAAACCTTCAATACCACCTTGGTCACCATATAAACTCCTTGAAACCAACAGATGGACTCCAAGAAGTACCTATGGACAAATCCTTCGAATATAACTCAAGTCAACCATGAGTCCATAGGGATTGTCATCAATTACCCAAAACCACACATGGAGAAATGTGCTCTTACAATCTCACCATTTTGGTAATTGATGACAACCACTTTCAAGAGAGTTTATATAAGGAAATAAGCACAACCAAGCACACACAAATGCAAAGCAATGCATGGATGTGAGATGCAAATGCTTAAGAAATAAAAGCAAAACTCTCTAAGCTTTGCAAACTAAACTCTCTAAACTTATCCCCCATTGGCATCGATTGCTAAAATGGGCGAAAAGCTTAGAAAGCCAGTATAATAGGTGTTCCTCCAAAAGGGTTGTATTTCTAAAAATATGTGTGCAAAGAAATACACAAATCCAATGATAAGTAGTTGGAGGAAGACAAACTATATTGAGAACCCAAAGATTGCAAAAAGGATCATATGGCACAAAGACATACACCGGAGTGAAGCAAGCAATCAAAAGATACTAATTGGAACAATCAATCACATGGACCTACGAGCCAGATGAATAAAAGATATTATGATATGGGCAAAAGAGTGTTTATAAAGAAACTAGAGGAGCTCCCATGATTTGCACAAAATTAAGATTTTTCTTTGTATTTGACTACAAGTCACAAAATAGGAGCATGACTCCCCCAAAATCAATACAAACACACAACAAGTGCAAATAAGTAGATAAGACAATGAGCATAGTACTTGCACTAAACATATGGTTGAGCAGCATGTAAAAGAGGCAATCTTAAGAATAGGCTCAACCAAAGTGATGTGTGTGGGTCATGGCAAAGCACGTGAGAAGACTAGTATAAGGATGAGCATTAAGCATCAACATAGTCTTGATGAAATGAGGCATAGAGTGCAAGCCATATCCTTCCAACACACAAACCACTAGCAAAAAGGTTCACAAGCTTACTAATAGGAAAACTAAAAACCAAAGCTGGTGACAAACTGAAAGCACACTTGCTCCCTTTGTGGTTTTGGTAATTAATAACAACATATATGTCATTGAACTAATGTTTCCACTAAGCATATTTCAAGAAAAGTTCAATGATGGGTTGGCAAAAGGATTGTGGATTACCCCAAGATGCCAGAAAATAGATTGGCAAAGCCTCAAACAAAGGACTCTACATTTTATCTTTTGTCAGAAATCACTTTGAGTCCATAGGAAGCCAATACTATTAAAAGGGAGTAAGGTTTTGTTGGTGAACAAAATGCTCATATGTGCACAAGTGATAGTCACCACATACACCCACAAGCTCTTCCACAAAAGTCTGTCCAAAGCCAAATATTCAAAATCGATGCAACCAACACTTTCCACTCGGTGCCACCGATTCCAGAACCTAGACAGACTCAGCCAAACCCTAGCCACTTCGGTGCAACCGATTTTGCTTTGGTGCCACTGAGTTTAGGTTGCCAACTTTATGTTACGCAAATTCACAATATCGGTTCCACCGAAATTGTTGGATCGGCATCACCGAGATTGGGCAATCTGACCGCCGGTCACCTTATCGGTGCAACCGAGTTTCCTATATCGGTCTCACCGAGATTCAAAAGTTACCACCTTTTGGTCACTTCGGTACTATCGAGATTAACACACCGGTGTCACCGAGTTGGTCATTTTGTGTGTAACAGTTGGATTTTTGGAGATGCCTATATATACCCCTCCACCACCACTCACTCGAAAGAGAAGCACTCAGAACAGTTCTCCACTCATACCTACTGATTTTCTAAGAGAGAGCCACCTACTCATGTGTTGATATCATGCCATTCCATTCCTACCATATGAATCTTGATCTCTAGCCTTCCCAAGTTGCTTTCCACCCAATCAATATCTTCTACCAAGCCAAATCTGTGAGAGAGTGATTGTGTGTTGAGGAGTCTATCATCTTGAAGCACAAGAGCATGGAGTTCATCGACACAATCGAGCCTTTTACCTTTTGGAGGGTGGTGACTCCTAGATTGGTTAGGTGTCACTTGGGAGCCTCCTACTTCGTGTTGTGGAGTGAACCAAGAAGTTTGTAAGGGCAAGGAGATCGCCTACTTCGTGAAGATCTACCCCGAGTTAGGCTAGTCCTCCGTGGATGTAGGCCATCATGATATAGTCAAGGTTGCTTCTTCATGGAACCCTTCATCGGTAGAGCCCTCCGTGGACTCTCGCGGCCGTTACCCTCCGTGGATTGAAGAATCCATAAACGTGGATGTATGATAGCGCCACCTATCGAAACCACGGGAATAATCATCGTGTCACCAATTGCATTTGATCTTCCTACCCTTCCTTTACTTACATGCTCGTGTTTACTTTCCACTGCTATACTCGTAGACATGCATGTGTAGGGTGTACTTGACATACTATGAATGCTAAAATCTGCCAAGACATAAAATTGGGAAAATTTAGATTTTTATTTGGTCAAGTAGTCCAATCCCCCCTCTAGCACTACTTTAGATCCTACAAGTGGTATCAGAGCTTTGGTCTGCACTGCATTGGTCTCACAACCTAGGAGAGTATGGAGTCTAGTGAGGGAAATTATCACCGTAGAGGTCCGTACTTTGATGGCACAAATTTTGCTAGTTGGAAGCACAAAATGAAAATGCATTTGCTTGGTCATAACCCCGCCGTTTGGGCTGTTGTTCGTGTTGGTATGGAAGGTGAATTCTTTGCAGAAGGAAGGGAACCGGATCGCGAAGCGACAATGGATGAAATTAAGATGTTGCAGCTCAATGCTCAAGCATGCGACATTCTCTTCAACTTCCTATGCCCCAAAGAATTCAACAAAAACAACCGTCTTGAGAATGCAAAAGAGATTTGGGATACTTTGATTGATATGCATGAAGGTATAGAATCTGTGAGAGAATCCAAGTTGGATGTTCTTCAAAGTCAACTTCACAAGTTCAAGATGAAGGATTGCAAAGAAGTAGTTGAGATGTACTCTAGGCTAGCTCTCATCACCAATGAGATTGCCGGCTTAGGAAGCGAAGAAATTAATGACAAATTCATCATCAAGAAGATACTTCGAGCTTTGGATGATCGATATGACACGTTTGCACATTGATCCAAATGATGCCCAACTACAAAGATCTCAAGCCAACGTAAGTGATTGGTAGGATTGTTGCTCATGAGATGACACTCAAAGACAAGGAAGAGCTTCACCACAAGTCTAGCGGTGCTTACAAAGACACAAGTGATGCTCCCGCTACCTCAAGCGACAAGCTTGTCACAAATGAAGAGATAAGCCTCATGGTCAAGAAATTCAACAAGTTCTACAAGAATACAAGAAAGGATCGAAGCTCCAACTCAAGATATGAAGAGAAGCGTTCGCCAAGTCATGACTGAAACTGCTACAATTCTGGGAAGCCCGGACACTACTCCAATGAGTGCACAACTCCTTACAAAAGGAAAGAAGAGTCACCAAGAAGACGAAGCTCAAGAGATGAGTCACCTCGAAGAGAGAGAAGGAGCAGAGATGATCGTTATGAATGAAGACCCTCAAGGAGAAGTAGCAACTCAGAGAAGAAGGACAAGTATACCAAGAGCTACTCAAGAATAAGACATCAAGCTCATGTTGGTGAATGGGTTTTTGGCTCCGAATCCGACAACCACTCCGAGAGAAGCTATCACTCCAACTCCGACTATAGTCAAGATGAAGGTGTTGCCAAACTTGCACTAGTGACAACCGACTCCTACGACATATTTGATTCACCAAATGAAGGGAGCGGATGTTGCTTCATGGATAAAGGCCCCAAGGTATCACACCCTGAGTATCTTGATTTCAATAGTGATGAAGATGACTTGTTAATTGAAGATGACTTGCTATTTGACAAATCTAGTAATGTTAGTCAAAATGAACTTGCTAGTACTCACTCTAGTGTAGATAAGTCATGTGATGATGATAAGTTGGAAATAGAACGACTAACTCAAAAACAAAAAACTCTTAAGTTAGCTCACGAGTCAACTCTAGAAGATCATAGAGAGCTTGTAAGCACACATGAGAAGCTATGCTTCGAGAATCTCAATTTAGAGCAAGAGCATGAGTTCCTTAAAGCTATCAATGACGATCTTCGAAAGAAGACTTCCTCTTATCTAGACAAGTGACTTCTCTTATCTACATTCATGTTGGGGAACGTCGCATGGGAAACAAAAAATTGCCTACGCACACGCAAACCTATCCATGGTGATGAGCATCTACGAGAGGGAGAGTGGATCTACGTACCCTTGTAGATCGCTAAGCGGGAAGTGTTAAGGAACGCGGTTGGTGTAGTCGAACATCTTCGCGATCCAAATCGCCGAGCGTCCCGCGATCCAATCACGAACCGTCCCGCGAACACATCATGATCCGTCCTGCAAACTCATCATGATCCCTCTCACGATCTTGATCACGATCTGTCCCGCGAACTCATCACGATCCGTTCCGTGATCACATCACGAACCGTCTCGCGATCTCGATCACGGTCCTTCCGATCTAGCGCCGAACGGACGGCACCTCCGCGTTCAGCACACGTGCAGCTTGATGACGATCTCCACCATCTCGATCCAGCAAGAGGAGGTGGAGAGGAGAGAGGGTTCACCGGCAGCGTGACGGCGCTCCGGTGATGGTGGTGGAGTGATTCCGGCAGGGCTTCGCCTAAGCGCTGCGGAAAACCGATCTAGAGGAGAAACTGTGCACCGGTGAAACGGGTAGCATGTGGCCGGAAATTCTATCCAAAAACCACCCAATCCACTAGTATATATAGGAGGAGAGGAGAGGAGAGGCAGCCAAGTCCTTTGGGTCGGCCGAAATAGGAGGTGGGAAGCAATCCTACTTCACCTCCAATCCTAGTTGGAGTAGGATTGCCTCCTATTGGCTGATTTTCCACTTTGTGCTTTAGGACTTTCTCTCCTGCGCCATGGGCCTTTGTGGCTGTTTTACCAGCCCACTAAGGGATGGTTAATACTCTCCCACAGCCCATGGACCTCTTGGGGTCGAAGTACCCCTCCCGGAGGTCTCCCGGTACACTACCGGCACTCCCGGTACACTACCGATGAGCCCGAAACTTTTCCGGAAACCAAACTGGGACTTCCTATATATGAATCTTTACCTCCGGACCATTCCGGAGCTCCTCGTGACGTCCGGGATCTCATCTAGGACTCCGAACAAACTTCGGTCACCACCATACATAACTCTACACTACCGAAACGTCATCGAACCTTAAGTGTGCAGACCCTGCGGGTTCGAAGGTTCGAGAACTATGTAGACATGACCGAGACACCTCTATGGTCAATAACCAATGGTGGGACCTGGACGTCCACATTGGTTACTACATATTATACGAAGATCTTTATCGGTCGAACCTCTATGTCAAGGATTCAGTTAATCCCGTATAACGTTCCCTTTGTTCTTCGGTATGTTACTTGCCCGAGATTCGATCGTCGGTATCTCCATACCTAGTTCAACCTCGTTACCGGCAAGTCTCTTTACTCGTTCCATAATACAAGATCCCGCAACTAACAATTAGTCACATTGCTTGCAAGGCTTATTGTGATGTTGCATTACCGAGTGGGCCCCGAGATACCTCTCGGTTACACGGAGTAACAAATCCCAGTCTCGATCCATGCCAACTCAACAGACACCATCGGAGATACCTGTAGAGTACCTTTATAGTCACCCAGTTACGTTGCGACGTTTGATACACACAAGGCACTCCTCCGATATCCGTGAGTTGCATGATCTCATGGTCATAGGAACATATACTTGACATGCAGAAAATAGTAGCAATAAACTGACACGATCAGATGCTATGTTTGTAGTTTGGGTCTTATCCATCACATCATTCTCCTAATGATGTGATCTCGTTATCAAATGACATCTCATGTCCATGGCTAGGAAACCTTAACCATCCTTTGATCAACAAGCTAGTCCATTAGAGGCATACTAGGGACATGGTTTTGTCTATGTATCCACACATGCATTTAAGTCTCCGATCAATACAATTATAGCATGGATAATAAACGATTATCATGAACAAGGAAATATGATAATAACTAATTTATTATTGCCTCTAGGGCATATTTCCAACAGTCTCCCACTTGCACTAGAGTCAATAATCTAGTTCACATCACCATGTGATTCGCATTGTTATGAATCTAACACCCAATGAGTTCTGGGGCTCGATCATGCTTTGCATGTGAGAGAGGTCTTATAGTCAGCGGGTCTGCGATATTCAGATCCGTGTGTACTTTGCAAATCTCTATGTCAAACCGTAAACACTGCTACCACACTCCACTTGGTACTATTTCCAAATGGCTGCTCCACTATACATATCCAGATTGCTACTACTAGTCATCCAGATAGGTGTTAAAGCTTGCATCGACGTAACTCTTTACGACGAACTCTTTATCACCTCCATAATCAAGAAACATTTCCTTAGTCCTCTGGTTACTAAGGATAATTCCGACCGCTGTCCAGTGATCCACTCCTGGACCACACTTGTACCCCTTGACAGACTCATGGCAAGGCACACACAGGTGTGGTACACAGCATGGCATACTATACAGAGCCTATGGCTAAGGCATAGGGGACGACGTTCGTCCTTTCTCTTCCTTCTGCCGTGGTCGAGCTTTGAGTCTCACTCAACTTCACACCTTACAAATCAGGCGAGAACTCTTTCTCTGACTGATCCATTTTGAACTCTTTCAAAATCTTTGTCAAGGTATGTACTCATTGAAAGTCTCATCAAGTCATCTTGATCTATCTCTATAGATCTTGATGCTCAACAATTTGGTAGCTTTATCCAGGTCTTCCATTGAAAATCACTTTCCAAACAACCATTTATGCTTTCCAGAAATCCTACATTATTTCCGATCAACAATATGTCATCCACATATACTTATCAGAAATTCTATAGTGCTCCCACTCACTTTGTTGCAAATACAAGTTTCTCGTAAACTTTGTATAAACTCAAAAACTTTGATCAACTCATCAAAGCGTATATTCCAACTCCGAGATGCTTGCTTCAGTCCATGGAAGGATCACCGAAGCTTGCACACCTTTTAGCATCCTTAGGCCTGACAAAACCTTTTGGTTGTATCACATACAACCTTTCCTCAAGTAAACCGTTAAGGAAACGATGTTTTGACATCCATCTGCTAGATTTCATAATTGAAAACACAACAACTGCTAACATAATTCCAACAGACTTTAGCACCACTACGAGTGAGAAAGTCTCATCGTAGTCAACACCTTGAACTTGTCACAAACATCTTTGCAACAAGTCGAGCTTTACAAATAGTGACATTCACCATCAGTGTCTGTCTTCATTTTAAAGATCCATTTGTACTCAACGACCTGCCGTCCAACGAGCAAGTCTACCAAAGTCTACACTTGGTTTTCATACATGGATCCTATCTCGGATTTCATGGCCTCCAACCATTTGTCGGAATCCGGGCCCATCAACGCTTCTCCATAGCTCGTAGATTCATCGTTGTCCAACAACATGATCTCCAAGACAGAGTTGTCGTACCACTTAGGAGCAGTACACATCCTTGTCGACCTATGAAGTTCGATAGTAACTTGATCCTGAAGCTTCATGATCATCATCATTAACTTCCTCTTCAACTAACGTAGGCTTCACAGAAACATCTTTCTGCGCTGCGCTACTCTCTGGTTGAACAAAGGTTTAACAACCTCATCAAGTTCTATCTTCCTCCCACTCAATTCTTTCGCGAGAAACATTTCCTCGAGAAAGGATCCGTTTAAGCAACAAACACTTTGCACTAGGATCTGAGATTGAAGGTTCACCCAACTGATCTTAGGGTATTCTATGAAGATGCAGTTGTCCGCCTTGGGTTCGACCTCATTAGGTGAAAACATTTTCCACACAAGTGTCACAGCCCCAAATATTAAGAAATGACAGCTTAGGTTTCTATCAAACCATAATTCACACGGTGTCATCTCAACGGATTTAGATGATGCCCTATTTAAAGTGAATGTAGTTGTCTCTAATGCATAACCCCAAAATTATAGTAGTAAAACGATAAGAGACATCACAGTATGCACTATATCAATAGGGCATGACTATGATGTTCGGACACACCATCACACTATGGTGTTCCAGGTGGCGTTAGTTGTGAAACAAATTTCACATTGTCTTAAGTTGTATGCCAAACTCGTAACTTAGATATTCACCTCCACGATCATATCGCGGTCACTTTTATCTTCTTGTCACGATGATCTTTAAACTTCACTCTAAATTTGCTTGAACCTTTCAAACAATTCAGACTTGTGTTTCATTAAGTAAATATACACTATATCTACTCAAATCATCAGTGAAGGTAAGAAAATAACGATATCCACTGCACGCTACAAGACTCACTAGATTGTATACATCAACATGTATCATTTCCAATGAATCACTTGCCCGCTCCATCCAACGGGGTCCTTTAGTCATCTTGCCCAAGAGGCATGGTTCGCACGTCTCATCCGATTCGAAATCGAATGAGTCCAAATATCCATCAGCATGGAGTTTCTTCATGCGCTTTATACCAATATGAAATTTAGCGGTAGTGCCACAAGTATGTGGTACTATCATTATTAACTTTGTATCTTTTGACATCAATGTTATGAACATGTGTACTACTATGATCAAGATTTCAACAAACCATTCTCACTGGGTGCATGACCATTGAAGGTATTATTCATGTAAACAGAATAACCATTATTCTCTAACTTAAATGAATAACCGTATTGCAATAAACATGATCTAATCATGTTCATGCTCAACGCAAAACACCAAATAACATTTATTTAGGTTCGTCACTAATCTTGAAGGTAGAGAGAGCGTGCAATGTTGATCACATCAACCTTGGAAACACTTCCAACACATATCGTCACCTCACCCTTAGCTAGTTCTCCGTTTATTTCGTAGCTTATATTTCGAGTTACTAACATTTAGCAACCGAACCGGTATCCAAATACCCAGGTGCTACTAAGAGTACTAGCAAGGTACACATTAATAACTCGTATATCAAATATACTTCTATCAATGTTGCCAGCCTTCTTATCTACCAAGTATCTAGGGTTGTTCCGCTTTAGCGACTGCTCACCTCATAACAGAAGCACTGAGTCTCGGGTTTGAGT
This sequence comes from Hordeum marinum, assembly GCA_022496015.1. Taxonomy (NCBI): domain Eukaryota; kingdom Viridiplantae; phylum Streptophyta; class Magnoliopsida; order Poales; family Poaceae; genus Hordeum; species Hordeum marinum. Next base: position 438,740,323 of record CM039673.1, read on the forward strand.
TCAACTTTGGGTTGCTTCACTGGAGCAGCAACTGACTTGCTATCCATGAAGTTTCCCTCCTTGCTCTTGCCCTTCTCAAAACTAGTGGTTTGATTAACCATCAACACTTGACGCTCCTTCTTGATTTCTACCTCCGCGGTGTCAAACATCGCGAACAGCTCAGGAATCATTATTTCTATCCCTGGGAACTTATAGTTCATCACCAAGTTCTAGTAGCTTAGTGACAGTGACTTGGAGAACTATATCAACCACTATCTTATCTGGAAGATCAACTCCCACTTGATTCAAGCGATTGTAGTACCCAGACAATCTGAATACATGCTCAACGATTGAGCTATTCTCCTTCATCTTACAGGCAAAGAATCTTGTTGGAGATCTCATATCTCGCAACACGGGCACAAGCCTGAGATCACAATCTCACCTCCTAGAACATCTCATATGTTCCATGACGTTCAAAATGTTTCGGAGCCTCAATTCTAAGCTGTAATGCATGACGCACTAAACTATCAAGTAGTCATCGAAACGTGCCTGTCAGATATTCACAACATCTACAGACGACACTAGAGGGGGTGGCGCACCGAGCGGTGAATTAAGGACATAAGCCTTCTGTGCAGCAAAGAGGACAATCCTCAGATCACAGACCCAGTCCGCAATATTGCTACCATCATCTTTCAATACTATTTCTCTAGGAACATATAAAACTACAAGGGAGCTACAGCGTGAGCTAGTAATCTACAACATAATTTGCAAAGACACTTTGACTATGTTCATGATAATGAGTTCAATTAATCATATTACCTAAGAAATCCCACTCAAATTGACATCCCTCCGATCATTCGAGTGATACATGATCCAAATTCATCAACTCAAGTCCGATCATCACGTGAGTTGAGGTGGCTGCAATGGTGAACATCATTATGTTAATCATATCTACTATATGACTCATGTTCGACCTTTCGGTCTCTTGTGTTCCGAGGCCATGTCTGTACATGCTAGGCTCGTCAAGTTTAACCCGAGTGTTCTGCGCGTGCAAATCTGGCTTGCACCCGTTGTATGTGAACGTAGAGTCTATCACTCCCGATCATCACGTGGTGTCTCAACACGACGAACTTTCGCAACGATGCACACTCGGGGAGAACACAGTTCATCTTGAAATTCAAGTGAGGGATCACCTTATAATGCTACCGTCGACCTAAGCAAAACAAGGTGCACAAAAAGGATTAACATCACATGCAAATCATAAGTGACATGATATGGCCATGAACTTGTGCTTTTGATCTCCATCTAGAAAGCACCGGCATGATCTCCATCGTCACCGGCATGACACCATGATCTCTCCATCAACGTGTCGCCATCGGGGTTGTCATGCCCTGCATGCTTCTACTACTATTGCTACCATCTAGCGATAAAGTAAAGCATTACATAGCGCTTAATGATTGACACGCAGGTCATACAATAATTAAAGACAACCCTATGGCTCCTGCCGGTTGCCGTATTCATCGGCATGAAAGTCGTGATAAAATATACATCACATGATCATCTCATACATCACATATATCATCTCATACATCACATATATCACATCATGTAATTGGCCATATCATATCACAACATACCCTGCAAAAACAAGTTAGACGTCCTCTAATTGTTGTTGCATGTTTTACGTGGCTGCTACGGGTATCTAGCAAGAACAATTCTGACCTACGCAAAAACCACAACGGTGATACACTAGTTGCTTTTCAACCTTCTCAAGGACCGCCTTTGTCGAATCCGATCCAACTAAAGTGAGAGAAACTGTCACCCGCAAGCCATCTAGGCAACAAGTTGCGTCGAGGGAACCGGTCTCTCGTAAGCGTACGAGTAATGTTGGTCCGGGCCGCTTCATCTCACAATCCCGCTGAACCAAAATCCGACCAAGGGAGGAAGCAATCTAAGCATCAACGCCCACAAACCTTTTGTGTTCTACTCGAGATCTCATCGAACCATCAACCTAGCTCTAATACCACTATTGGGGAACGTCGCATGGGAAACAAAAATTTTCCTACGCACACACAAACCTATCCATGGTGATGAGCATCTACGAGAGGGAGAGTGGATCTACGTACCCTTGTAGATCGCTAAGCGGGAAGCGTTAAGAAACGCGGTTGGTGTAGTCGAACATCTTCGCGATCCAAATCGCCGAGCGTCCCGCGATCCAATCACGAACCGTCCCGCGAACACATCATGATCCGTCCCGCGAACTCATCACGATCCGTATCACGATCTTGATCACAATCTGTCCCGCGAACTCATCATGATCCGTTCCGTGATCACATCACGAACCGTCTCGCGATCTCGATCACAGTCCTTCCGATCTAGCGCCGAACGGGCGGCACCTCCGCGTTCAGCACACGTGCAACTTGATGATGATATCCGCCGTCTCGATCCAGAAAGAGGAGGTGGAGAGGAGAGAGAGTTCACCGGCAGCGTGACGACGCTCCGGTGATGGTGGTGGAGTGATTCCGGCAGGGCTTCGCCTAAGCGCTGCGGAAAACCGATCTAGAGGAGAAACTGTGCACCGGTGAAACGGGTAGCACGTGGCCAGAAATTCTATCCAAAAACCACCCAATCCACTAGTATATATAGGAGGAGAGGAGAGGAGAGGCAGCCAAGTCCTTTTGGTCGGCCGAAATAGGAGGTGGGAAGCAATCCTACTTCACCTCCAATCCTAGTTGGAGTAGGATTGCCTCCTATTGGCTGATTTTCCACTTTTTGCTTTAGGACTTTCTCTCCCGCGCCATGGGAATTTGTGGCTGTTTTCCCATACCACTAAGGGATGGTTAATACTCTCCCACAGCCCATTGACCTCTTGGGGTCGAAGTACCCCTCTCGGAGGTCTCCCGGTACACTCCCGGCACTCCCGGTACACTACCGATGAGCCCGAAACTTTTCCGGAAACCAAACTGGGACTTCCTATATATGAATCTTTACCTCCGGAACATTCCGGAGCTCCTCGTGACGTCCGGGATCTCATCCGGGACTCCGAACAAACTTCGGTCACCACCATACATAACTCTACACTACCGAAACGTCACCGAACCTTAAGTGTGCAGACCTTGCGGGTTCGAGAACTATGTAGACATGACCGAGACACCTCTACGGTCAATAACCAATGGCGGGACCTGGACGTCCACATTGGTTCCTACATATTCTACGAAGATCTTTATCGGTCGAACCTCTATGTCAAGGATTCAGTTAATCCCGTATAACGTTCCCTTTGTTCTTCGGTATGTTACTTGCCCGAGATTCGATCGTCGGTATCTCCATACCTAGTTCAACCTCATTACCGGTAAGTCTCTTTACTCGTTCCGTAATACAAGATCCCTCAACTAACAATTAGTCACATTGCTTGCAAGGCTTATTGTGATGTTGCATTACCGAGTGTGCCCCGAGATACCTCTCCGTTACACGGAGTAACAAATCCCAGTCTCGATCCATGCCAACTCAACAGACACCATCGGAGATACCTGTAGATCACCTTTATAGTCACCAAGTTACGTTGCGACGTTTGATACACACAAGGCACTCCTTCGATATCCGTGAGTTGCATGATCTCATGGTCATAGGAACATATACTTGACATGCAGAAAAACAGTAGCAGTAAACTGACACGATCATATGCTATGTTTGTAGTTTGGGTCTTATCCATCACATCATTCTCCTAATGATGTGATCCCATTATCAAATGACATCTCATGTCCATGGCTAGGAAACCTTAACCATCCTTTGATCAACGAGCTAGTCCATTAGAGGCATACTAGGGACATGGTTTTGTCTATGTATCCACACATACATTTAAGTCTCCGATCAATAGATTATAGCATGGATAATAAACGATTATCATGAACAAGGAAATATGATAATAACTAATTTATTATTGCCTCTAGGGCATATTTCCAACAATTCATGCCACAAGTTAAGTCTAAGCAAGCTAGTAACAAAGGAAAGAAAGGTTCTTCAACTAGTAGCAATAAAAATGATAAATCCAATGATATTGCTTCTAGTAGTTCTCTTGATCCCACTAACTCTTCTCTTAGCCAAGTTACACTTGATCAAGAAAATGAACTCTTGAAAGGGATTATAGAGAAAGGTATCTACAAGAGTCTTGAAGGGTGCAAACAATTTGAGGAGATTGTACACAAGCACGGAGGATGCCGGAAGAATCGTGGTGTTGGCTACTTCAATGCTAATGGAGTTGAATGGGAAGAAGGTAAATATCCCAATCCCAAGTTTGTTCCTCAGAAGAAGAAGTATGAAAATACTCTCCCCATGGGAACAAAATCTCAAGATGACCTTCCACCACAAGACCCCAAGCTCAAGGACCAGAACAAGCTTCAAGAGGACATTGACTCATATGAAGGTGAATCCCAAGCTTTGGTGAAGTGGGTTCCCAAGGCTACTACAAGCTCAACTTCTACAAGTGCTACTTCAACACCAAGGATCCCCATCAACTTGATGTGGGTCCCCAAGAAGAAGAACTAGAGAAGTTCTTGAGGGGTGACTCATCCAATGAAATTCACTCATATTCATTATTGGCAAGAACTAGTTGCAATCAACATCAACATCATGCAATAGTTCAAGGAGTCACACATTCCCTCAAAGGTAAGCAAGGGACAAGGTAATCATCAAATCGATGGACACCATCACATATGGTTTGCACTCCATGTCCATAGATATCCTTGTATCTGTCTCTTGTGTGTTGGGACTAACCCATGTAGATGAGAAGAGTAATGGAACATCGAGGATGCTCCCAACTCTTGGTGGTCTTCATCAACTTTGAGCATCCACCACTACTTCACCTACATGAAGTCTTCATCGACAAAACCCAAGGTTAGTTTATCCCTCCTATGGGGGGATGTCACATCAAGGGGGAGCTTTACTCTAAGACTTGAGTCAAAGCATCTCATAGAATGTGACAATATTAAATGCTTTGTGTAAAAGTGGTAACCCCACTTGTGCTTAAACGATGAGTATGACCTATGATCAAATATTCTTACTTGGCTCCTAAGTCAATATACTCATATATAGATGACTCCGTCATCACCAAAGCGCTTGTTAGATGCTATTGTGTTTGTGCATGTTTGCCATGATTTCATTTGACATCTTGTTGTGTGAGCATGTTGGTCTGCATTTAATTACTCATTCGAGGATATCCAATTGTTTCTATTTGGCTTTTGATTTTCACTTGCCAATTGGATATACAAGAATTCCTAGGGCCACTCCTCTACCTATCTATGATTTCTCACCTCATATTCTATTCATGCTGCATCACCAAAATTTGAACAAGTACTTCTCGATCTCTCTGTGTGAGGAGTACTCGGAGTTCTATCGTCAAGGACACACCATTAAAACCTCCCAAGTACATCTCGATGGAACCAACTCCAAATTTAGGTCTCATCGAATGCCTAGGGTTGATCTGGTTTTTCAATCTGGGTATTTCCGATTTCATATTCTCGGTTACACCGAGTTTCCGTGTCAGCTGACACTTGTGAAACTCGGTGACACCGAAAATATCAAATCGATGTCACCGATAGCGATGGGTATATAATCAGTGGACCCCGACATTTTGAAATCCATTCTTCAAACGTTGTGCCTCCACAACCCTAGATGCTGTTCTGAAGGCCCCTGGTCACCGCCTTGCTTCCCCGAGCGCCTCCGCCACTGTGAATCACTGCCATTGACGTTTTCTTCTCCAACGTCGCCATCATAGTGGATCCATCGCCAAATTAGGGCATGGATTCAGACCCCTCTCACGCTCCACTGTCCGATTCATGCGCATTAGGGTTTATTTCTATTCTAGCCACACTTTGAGATCTTTCCATCCAAAAGAAAATTCCATAGCATAGAGAATGATTGATTTTCTAGGGTTTACCTTCTGCCCGATGAAACTCGGTGGAACCGAAGTGAGAAAATCAGTGTCATCAATTTGTATGTCTGTGTTGCTAAGAACTTTCTTGGTGAAACCGAGCAAACCTTTCGGTCTCACCGAAAGGGGTGCCAAGTGTCGGCTAAGGAGAAAGTCAGTCTCATTAGCTCCGATATTATTGCTTCGACTGTATTGATTTTCATGTGATAGAATGTAAACTTTGAAAATATTTGTTCAAACTTTCGAAAATTTCTGCATTTTGTGATGACTTATCCTATTCCACTCTTCTATACTCTATTCACAGGGTCATTCATGTCAGGCTTAGAAGATAGTCAGAATTTGCCGGAGCAGAACGTTGAGATGAGTTCAGGCACTAGTCCCGAGTCCAGTTCTTCCATAGATCCAGGCACTCCTAGTTCTCATGGGTTGCCTAAAGCTGCCACTAGGACAAGGAAGAGACTCAACTCAGAAGAAGAATTCTGATTTTGTCCCAGAAGATGCTCTTGCTAAGAAGCAAGATAAGGCTGCAAGGAAATCTGCCAATGAGGCCACCTCATCTAGGAGGGTGGTCAACAAAATTGATGCACCTGCAGAAACCTTCAAAGCACATAAGAGTGCTAGGGCAACTATGTCTGTTGAGATTCCAAGGAAGTCTTTGCCTAAGAAGGTAGGAGAAAAGAAGACAGCCAGGAAGAGGATCATCCGTGTGATGGGAAGACCTACCTCTATGTATGAGGATCCAAAGGAGGCTACTGGTGCTACTGTTGAAAAGAAGGAAGAGGAGGAACCTGCTGCTCAGGCCCCTCCTAAGAAGAAGTCTAAGAACCTTTGGCCTGATGCTATGCCTAAGTCTGGTCCCTCCAAGAGCACCAAGTCTACATCCAAGAAAGCTGCTGCACAGAAGTCCAAGAGGACTACCAGAGATATACCTGCTTCTGAGAAGAACGAGAAGTCCACTTTCAAAGAAGAAGATGATGATGAAGATGCTATGTCTGTTCTGATGAAGCTCAGACCTCACCTTCCTGTACATGATGCCAGCCATCCTAGAGCTAAGGATATGAAGAAGAGGAAGGATTCAGGGCTGAGGGCATGGAGAGCTATTGATCCTGTTGGGGAACGCTGCATGGGAAACAAAAAATTTCCTACGCACACGCAAGATCTATCCATGGTGATGAGCATCTACAAGAGGGAGAGTGGATCTACATACCCTTGTAGATCGCTAAGCGGGAAGCGTTAAGAAACGCGGTTGATGTAGTCAAACGTCTTCGCAATCCAAATCGCCGAGCATCACGCGATCTCATCACGATTCTTCCCACGATCCAATCACGATCCGTCTCGCAAACTCATCACGATCCGTCTCGCGATCTCATCGCGATCCTTCTCGCGATCTTGATCATGGTCCTTCCGATCTAGCGCCGAACGGATGACACCTCCGCATTCAGCACACGTACAGCTCGATGACGATCTCCGCCTTCTTGATCCAGCAAGAGGGAGCAGAGAGGTAGATGAGTTCTCTGGCAGCACGACGACGTTGTGACGATGGTGGTGGAGCTATTCCAGCAGGGCTTCGACTAAGCACCGCTAAAAACCGATCTAGAGAAGAAACTACGATCTAGAGGAGAGGTAGCACGTGGCTATTAGGGTTAGCTTTTTCCTCTAAATCCTCTAGTATATATAGGAGGGAGGGAGGGAGGAGGAGGAAGCCTCAAACCCTCAAGGTTTGGTCGAAATTGGAGGTGGAGGAGTCCTACTCCAATCCTATTAGGAGTAGGATTCCTCCTTTCCACTTGGAAACTCTTTCCACCTCTCCACCTTTGGATTTTTTCCTTCTCAAACCACTCCAGCCGCATGGGCCCTTAGAGGAGGCTTAGGCCAGCCCACCAGGGGCTGGTTTACCTCCTCCCACAGCCCATGTAGCCTCTTGGGTCGAAATACCTCTCCCGATGGTCCCCCGGTACACTCCCGGCACTCCTGGTACACTACCGATGAGCCCGAAACTTTTTCGGCGACCAAAACAGGACTTCCTATATATCAATCTTTACCTCCGTACCATTCCAGATCTCCTCATGACGTCCAGGATCTCATCTGGGACTCCGAACAACCTTCGGTCACCACCATACATAACTCTATACTACCGAAACGTCACCGAGCCTTAAGTGTGCAGACCCTGCGGGTTCGAGAACTATGTAGACATGACCGAGACACCTCTACGGTCAATAACCAGTAACGGGACCTGGATGCCCATATTGGTTCCTATATATTCTACAAAGATCTTTATTGGTCGAACCTCTATGTCAAGGATTCAGTTAATCCCGTATGATGTTCCCTTTGTTCTTCGGTATGTTTACTTGCCCGAGATTCGATCGTCGGTATCTCCATACCTAGTTCAACCTCGTTATCGACAAGTCTCTTTAATCGTTTCGTAAAACAAGATCCCGTGGCTAACACTTAGTCACATTGCTTGCAAGGCTTATTGTGATGTTGTATTACCGAGTGGGCCCTGAGATACCTCTCCGTCACACAAAGTAACAAATCCCAGCCTTGATCCATGCCAACCCAACAAACACCCTCGAATATACCTATAGAGCACCTTTATAGTCACCCAGTTACGTTGCGATGTTTGATACACACAAGGTACTCCTCTGTGTCAGTGAGTTGCATGATCTCATGGTCATAGGAACAAATACTTGACATGCAGAAAATAGTAGCAATAAACTGACACGATCATATGGTACGTTTGTAGTTTGGGTCTTGTCCATCACATCATTCTCCTAATGACGTGATCCCGTTATCAAATGAAATCTCATGTCCATGACTAGGAAACCATAGCCATCTTTGATCAACGAGCTAGTCTATTAGAGGCATACTAGGGACATGGTGTTGTCTATGTATCCACACATGTATCTAAGTTTTCGATCAACACAATTATTGCATGGATAATAAACGATTATCATGAACAAGGAAATATGATAATAACCAATTTATTATTGCCTCTAGGGCATATTTCCAATAGTCTCTCACTTGCACTAGGGTCAATAATCTAGTTCACATCACCATGTGATTCGCATTGTTATGAATCTAACACCCGATGAGTTCTGGGGCTCGATCATGCTTTGCATGTGAGAGAGGTCTTATAGTCAACGGGTCTACGACATTTAGATCCGTGTGTACTTTGCAAATCTCTATGTCAAACTATAAACACTGCTACCACACTCCACTTGGTACTATTCCAAATGGCTGCTCCACTATACGTATCCAGATTGCTACTACGAGTCATCCAGATTGGTGTTAAAGCTTGCATCGACGTAACTCTTATCGATGAACTCTTTATCACCTCCATAATCGAGAAACATCTCCTTAGTCTTTTAGTTACTAAGGATAATCTTGATTGTTGTCCAGTGATCCACTCCTGGATCACTCTTGTACCCCTTGAAGGACTCATGGCAAGGCACACACAGGTGCGTACACAGCATGTCATACTATACAAAGCCTATGGCTAAGGCATAGGGGACGATGTTTGTCCGTTATCTGTCTTCTGCCGTTGTCAAGCTTTGAGTCTCACTCAACTTCACACCTTACAAATCAGGCGAGAACTCTTTCTCTGACCGATCCATTTTGAACTATTTCAAAATCTTGTCAACGTATGTACTCATTGAAAGTCTCATCAAGCATCTTGATCTATCTCTATAGACCTTGATGCTCAATAGTTAGGTAGCTTTATCCAGGTGTTCGTTTGAAAATCACTTTTCAAACAACTGTTTATGCTTTCCAGAAATTCTACATTATTTCCGATCAACAATATGTCATCCACATATACTTATTAGAAATTCTATAGTGCTCCCACTCACTTTATTGTAAATACAAGTTTCTCGTAAACTTTGTATAAACTACAAAAACTTTGATCACCTCATCAAAGTGTATATTCCAACTCTGAGATGCTTGATTTAGTCCATAGAAGGATCACTGAAGCTTGCTCATCTTTTAGCATCCTTAGGACTGACAAAACCTTCTGGTTGTATCACATACAACTTTTCCTCAAGTAAACTGTTAAGGAAACGATATTTTGTCATCCATCTGCCAGATTTCATAATTGAAAAATGCAGTAACTGCTAACATAATTCCAACAGACTTTAGCATTTCTACGAGTGAGAAAGTCTCATCATAGTCAACTCTTTGAACTTGTCGGAAACTTATTTGTGACAAGTCGAGCTTTATAAATGGTGACATTCACCATCAGCGTCTCTCTTCATCTCAAAGATCCATTTGTACTCGACGACCTGGCATCCAACAGCAAGTCTACCAAAGTCTATACTTGGTTTTCATACATGGATCCTTTCTCGGATTGCATGGCCTCTAACCATTTGTCGGAATCCGGGCCCATCATCGCTTCTCCATATCTCGTAGGTTCATCGTTTTCCAACAACATGACCTCCAAGACAAGGTTGTCATACCACTTAGGAGCAGTATGCATCCTTGTCGACCTATGAGGTTTGATAGTAACTTGATCCGAAGCTTCATGATCATCATCATTTACTTCCTCTTCAACTGACATAGGTTCCACAAAAACATCTTTCTACGCTGCGCTACTCTATGGTTGAAACAAAGGTTCAACAACCTCATAAAGTTCTATTTTCCTCCCACTCAATTCTTTTGAGAGAAACTTTTCTCGAGAAAGGACCCATTTTCAGCAACAAATATTTTATGCTTGGGTCTGAGATAGAAGGTTCACCCAACTGTTCTTAGGGTATTCTATGAAGATGCATTTGTCCGATTTGGGTTCAAGCTCATTAGGTGAAAACAATTTTCCCACACAAGCGTCGCAACCCCAAACATTAAAAAATGACAACTTAGGTTTCTATCAAACCATAATTCACACAGTGTCATCTAAATGGATTTAGATGGTGCCCTATTTAAAGTGAATGTAGTTGCCTCTAATGTATAACCCCAAAACTATAGTAGCAAAACGATAAGAGACATCATAGCATGAACCACATCCAATAGAGCACGACTATGATATTCGGACACACCATCACACTATGGTGTTCCAGGTGGCATGAGTTGTGAAACAACTTTCACATTGTCTAAAGTTGTATGCCAAACTCGTAACTCAGATATTCACCTCCACAATCATATCGCAAACATTTTTATCTTCTTTTCACGATGATCTTAAATTTCACTCTAAATTTGCTTGGACTTTTCAAATGATTCAGAATTGTGATTCATTAAGTAAACATACACTATATCTACTCAAATCATCAGTGAAGGTAAGAGAATAACGATATCCACCGCACGCTACAAGAATCATTGGAGTGCATACATCAACATGTATCATTTCCAATAAATCACTTGCCCGCTCCATCAATCCGAAAAACGGGGTCCTTAGTCATCTTGCCCAAGAGGCATGGTTCGCATGTCTCTACCAATTCGAAATCTAATGAGTCCAAAGATCCATCAACATGGAGTCTCTTCGTGCGCTTTATACCAATATGACATTTAGCGGCAGTGCCATAAGTATGTGGTACTATCATTATTAACTTTGTATATTTTGGCATCAATGTTATGAACATGTGTATTACTATGATCAAGATTCAACAAACCATTCTCACTGGGTGCATGACCATTGAAGGTATTATTCATGTAAACAGAATAACAATTATTCTCTAACTTAAATGAATAATCATGTCGCAATAAACACGATGTAATCACGTTCATGCTCAATGTAAAACACCAAATAACATTTATTTAGGTTCGTCACTAATCCCGAAGGTAGAGAGAGCGTGCGATGTCGATCACATCAACCTTGGAAACATCTCCAACACACATCATCACCTCACCCTTATCTAGTCTCCGTTTATTTCGTAGCTTTTACTTCGAGTTACTAACATTTAGCAACCGAACCGGTATCCAATACCCAGGTGCTATTAGGAGTACTAGCAAGGTACACATCAATAACACGTATATCAAATACACTTGTGTCGATGTTGCCAGCCTTCTTATCTACCAAGTATCTAGGGTTGTTCCACTTCAGCGACCGCTCACCTCATAATACAAGCACTTAGTCTCGGGTTTGGGTTCAACTTCGGGTTGCTTCACTAGAGCAGCAGCTGACTTGCCATCCATGAAGTTTCCCTCCTTGCCCTTGCCCTTCTCGAAACTAGTGGTTTTACTAACCATCAACACTTGATGCTCCTTCTTGATTTCTACCTTCGCAGTGTCAAACATCGCGAACAGCTCAGGGATCATTATTTCTATCCCTGGCATTTTATAGTTCATCACCAAGTTCTAGTAGCTTAGTGATAGTGACTTGGAGAACTATATCAATCACTATCTTATCTGGAAGATCAACTCCCACTCGATTCATGAGATTGTAGCACCCAAACAATCTGAGCACATGCTCAACGATTGAGCTATTCTCTTTCATCTTGCAGGCAAAGAATCTTGTTGGAGATCTCATATCTCGCAACATGGGCAAGATCGTGAGATCCTAATTTCAACTCTTAGAACATCTCATATGTTCCTTGACGTTCAAAAAGTTTTAGAGCCTCAATTCTAAGCCGTAATGCATGACGCACTAAACTATCAAGTAGTCATTAGAACGTGACTATCAGATGTTCACAACATCTACAGATGACGCTAGAGGGGTTGGCGCACCGAGCGGTGCATTAAGGACATAAGCCTTCTGTGCAGCAATGAGGACAATCCTCAGATCACGGACCCAGTCTGCAATATTTCTACCATCATCTTTCAACTCTATTTCTCTAGGAACATATAAAAATACAAGGGAGCTACAGCTCGAGCTAGTAATCTACAACATAATTTGCAAAGACACTACTGACTAAGTTCATGATAATGAGTTCAATTAATCATATTACTTAAGAACTCCCACTCAAATTGACATCCCTCCGGTCATTCGAGTGATACATGATCCAAATTCACCAACTCAAGTCCAATCATCATGTGAGTTGAGGTGGTTTCAATGGTGAACATCATCATGTTGATCATATCTACTATATGACTAATGTTCGACCTTTCTGTCTCTTGTGTTCCGAGGCCATGTCTGTACATGCTAGGTTCGTCAAGTTTAACCCGAGTGTTCTGCATGTGCAACATTGGCTTGCACCCGTTGTATGTGAACCTAGAGTCTATCACACCTGATCATCACGTGGTGTCTCGACACGACGAACTTCCGCAACGGTGCACACTCGGGGAGAACACAGTTTATCTTGAAATTAAGTGAGGGATCACCTTATAATGCTATCGTCGTCCTACGCAGAACAAGGTGCATAAAAGGATTAACATCACATGCAAATCATAAGTGACATGATATGGCCATGAACTTGTGCTTTTGATCTCCATCTTAAAAGCGCCGACATGATCTCTATCGTCACCGGCATGACACCATGATCTCCATCATCTTGATCTCCATCAACGTGTCGCCATCGGGGTTGTTGCGCCCACCATGCTTCTACTACTATTGCTACCGTTTAGCGATAAAGTAAAGCATTACATAGTGCTTAAAGATTGACACATAGGTCATACAATAATTAAAGACAACCCTATGGCTCCTGCCGGTTGCCGTACTCATCGACATGCAAGTCATGATATTCTATACAACACATGATCATCTCATACATTACATATATATCATCATGTAATTGGCCATATCACATCACAACATACCCTGCAAAAATAAGTTAGACGTCCTCTAATTGTTGTTTCATGTTTTACGTGGCTGCTACGGGTATCTAGCAAGAACAATTCTCACCTACGCATAAACCACAATGATGATACATAAGTTGCTTTTCAACATTCTCAAGGACCGCCTTTGTCGAATCCGATCCAACTAAAGTAGGAGAAACTGGCACCCGCCAGCCATCTTTTGCAACAAGTTGCAGTTGAGGGAACCGGTCTCTCGTAAGCGTACGAGTAATGTTGGTCTGGGCTGCTTCATCCCACAATACCGCTGAACCAAAACACGACCAAGGGAGGAAGCAATCTAAGCATCAACACCCACAAACTCTTTGTGTTCTACTCGAGATCTCATCTACACATAGACCTAGCTCATGATGCCACTGTTGGGGAACGTTGCATGGGAAACAAAAAATTTCCTACGCACACGCAAGATCTATCCATGGTGGTGAGCATCTACAATAGGGAGAGTGGATCTACATACCCTTGTAGATCGCTAAGCGGGAAGCGTTAAGAAACGCGGCTGGTGTAGTCGAACGTCTTCGCGATCCAAATCGCCGAGCATGCCGCGATCTCATCATGATCCGTCCCGCGATCCAATCACGATCCATCTCGTGAACTCATTATGATCCGTCCCGTGATCTCATCACGAGACGTCTCGCGATCTTGATCACGGTCCTTCTGATCTAGCGCCGAACGGACGACACCTCCGCGTTCAGCACACGTACAGCTCGATGACGATCTCTGCCTTCTTGATCCAGCAAGAGGGAGCGGAGAGGTAGATGAATTCTCCAGCAGCGCGATGGCGTTGCGGCGATGGTGGTGGAGCTATTCCAGCAGGGCTTCGCCTAAGCACCGCTGAAAACCGATCTAGAGGAGAAACTGCGATCTAGAGGAGAGGTAGCACGTGGCTATTAGGGTTAGATTTTTCCTCTAAATCCTCTAGTATATATAGGAGGGACGGAGGGGAGGAGGCAGCCTCAAACCCTAAAGGTTTGGTTGAAATTGGAGGTGGAGGAGTCCTACTCCAATCCTATTAGGAGTAGGATTCCTCCTTTCCACTTGGAAACTCTTTCCACCTCTCCACCTTTGGATTTTTCCTTCTCAAACCACTCCAGCCGCATGGGACCTTAGAGGAGGCTTTAGCCAGCCCACCAGGGGCTGGTTAACCTCCTCCCACAGCCCATGTAGCCTCTTGGGTCGAAAGACCTCTCCCGATGGTCCCCCGGTACACTACCAGCACTCCCGGTACACTACCGATGAGCCCGGAACTTTTCCGACGACCAAACCAGGACTTCCTATATATCAATCTTTATCTCCGGACCATTCCAAAGCTCCTCGTGACGTCCGGGATCTCATCCAGACTCCGAACAACCCGTTGTAAATATGCCCTAGAGGCAATAATAAATTAGTTATTATCATATTTCCTTGTTCATGATAATCATTTATTATCCATGCTATAATTGTATTGATCGGAGACTTAGATGCATGTGTGGATACATAGACAAAACCATGTCCCTAGTATGCCTCTAATGGACTAGCTCGTTGATCAAAGATGGTTAAGGTTTCCTAGCCATGGACATGAGATGTCATTTGATAACGGGATCACATCATTAGGAGAATGGTGTGATGGACAAGACCTAAACTACAAACGTAGCATATGATCGTGTCAGTTTATTGCTACTGTTTTCTACATGTCAAGTATATGTTCCCATGACCATGAGATCATGCAACTCACTGACACTGGAGGAGTGCCTTGTGTGCATAAAATGTCGCAACGTAACTGAGTGACTATAAAGGTACTCTACAGGTATGTCCGAGGGTGTCTGTTGGGTTGGCATGGATCAAGATTGGGATTTTTTACTCCGTGTGACGGAGAGGTATCTCAGGGCCCACTTGGTAATACAACATCACAACAAGCCTTGCAAGCAATGTGACTAAGTGTTAGCCACGGGATCTTGTATTACGAAACGAGTAAAGAGACTTGTCGATAACGAGGTTGAACTAGGTATGGAGATACCGACGATCGAATCTCGGGCAAGTAAACATACCGAAGAACAAAGGGAACATCATATGAGATTAACTGAATCCTTGACATAGAGGTTCGACCGATAAAGATCTTTGTAGAATATATAGGAACCAATATGGGCATCCAGGTCCCGCTATTGGTTATTGACCGTAGAGGTGTCTCAGTCATGTCTACATAGTTCTCGAACCCGCAGGGTCTGCACACTTAAGGTTCGGTGACGTTTCAGTAGTATAGAGTTATGTATGGTGGTGACCGAAGGTTGTTCGGATTCCCGCATGAGATCCCGCACGTCACGAGGAGCTCCGGAATGGTCCGGAGGTAAAGATTCATATATATGAAGTCCTGTTTTGGTCGCCGGAAAAGTTTCGGGCTCATTGGTAGTGTACCAGGAGTGTCGGTAGTGTACCCGGGGACCATCGGGAGAGGTATTTCGACCCAAGAGGCTTCATGGGCTGTGGGAGAGTGAATATCAGCCCTTAGTGGGCTGGTGGAAACTCCCACACAAGTCCCATCTGGCTGGAGAAGAAAACCCAATAGGAAAAGGTGGAAAAAAGAAAAAAAAGGATGAATCCTAGTCCTACTAGGATTGGAGGAGAGTCCTCCAATCCTAGTGGATTTGGCCGACTCCTATGGGGCCTTGGCCTTGCGCCAGCCCTCCTCCTCCCTCCCTCCTATATATACTGGTGGGTGTTTTGCACTAGATTTTACGGCCACGTGCTACCCGTTCCACCAGTGCTCCTCTAGATCGGATTTCTGTAGTGCTTAGGCGAAGCCCTGCCGGAATTGCTCTAGCACCATCGCCGGAGCGCCGTCACGCTGCCGGTGAACTCTTGTTCCTCTCCATTTCCTCTTGCTGGATCAAGACGGTGGAGATCATCATCAAGCTGCACGTGTGCTGAACGCGGAAGTGTCGTCCGTCCGGCGCTAGATCAGAAGGACCGTGATCAAGATCGCGAGACGGTTCGTGATGAGTTCGCGAGACGGATCGTGATGAGTTCATGAGACGGATCGTGATGAGGTCACGGGACGGATCGTGATGAGTTCGCGAGACGGATCGTGATGTGTTCGCGGGACGGATCATGATTGGATCGCGGGACGGATTGTGATGAGATCCCTGGACGCTCGGCGATTTGGATCGTGAAGATGTTCGACTACACCAACCGCGTTTCTTGACGCTTCCCGCTTAGCGATCTACAAGGGTATGTAGATCCACTCTCCCTCTCGTAGATGCTCATCACCATGGATAGATCTGCGTGTGCATAGGAAATTTTTTGTTTCCCATGCGACGTTCCCCAACAGTGGTATCAGAGCTAGGTCTATGTGTAGATGAGATCTCGAGTAGAACACAAAGAGTTTATGGGCGTTGATGCTTAGATTGCTTCCTCCCTTGGTCGTGTTTTGGTTTAGCGGTATTGTGGGATGAAGCGGCCCGGACCAACATTACTCGTACGCTTACGAGAGACCGGTTCCCTCAACTACAACTTGTTGCAAAAGATGGCTTGCGGGTGCGAGTTTCTCCTACTTTAGTTGGATCGATTCGACAAAGGCGGTCCTTGAGAAGGTTGAAAAGCAACTTATGTATCATCGTTGTGGTTTATGCGTAGGTGAGAATTGTTCTTGCTAGATACCCGTAGCAGCCACGTAAAACATGCAACAACAATTAGAGGACGTCTAACTTATTTTTGCAGGGTATGTTGTGATGTGATATGGCCAATTACATGATGATATATATGTGATGTATGAGATGATCATGTGTTGTATAGAATATCACGACTTGCATGTCGATGAGTACATCAACCGGCAGGAGCCATAGGGTTGTCTTTAATTATTGTATGACCTGCGTGTCAATCTTTAAGCGCTATGTAATGCTTTACTTTATCGCTAAACGATAGCAATAGTAGTAGAAGCATGGTGGGCGCGACAACCCCGATGGCGACACGTTGATGGAGATCAAGATGATGGAGATCATGGTGTCATGCCGGTGACGATAGAGATCATGCCGGTGCTTTCAAGATGGAGATCAAAAGCACAAGTTCATGGCCATATCATGTCACTTATGATTTGCATGTGATGTTAATCCTTTTATGCACCTTGTTTTGCTTAGGACGACGGTAGCATTATAAGGTGATCCCTCACTTAATTTCAAGATAAATTGTATTCTCCCCGAGTGTGCACCGTTGTGAAAGTTCGTCGTGTCGAGACACCACGTGATGATCGGGTCTGATAGACTGTAGGTTCACATACAACGGGTGCAAGCCAGTGTTGCACATGCAGAACACTCGGGTTAGACTTGATGAGCCTAGCATGTACAGACATGGCCTCGGAACACAAGAGACCGAAAGGCCGAACATTAGTCATATAGTAGATATGATCAACATGATGATGTTCACCATTGAAACCACCTCAACTCACATGATGATCGGACTTGAGTTGGTGAATTTGGATCATGTATCACTCGAATGACCGAAGGGATCTCAATCTGAGTGGGAGTTCTTAAGTAATATGATTAATTGAACTCATTATCACGAACTTAGTCAGTAGTGTCTTTGCAAATTATGTTGTAGATTACTAGCTCGAGCTGTAGATCCCTTGTATTTTTATATGTTCCTAGAGAAATAGAGTTGAAAGATGATGGTAGCAATATTGCGGACTGGGTCCGTGATCTGAGGATTGTCCTCATTGCTACACAGAAAGCTTATGTCCTTAATGCACCGCTCGGTGCGCCAACCCCTCTAGCGTTGTCTGTAGATGTTGTGAACATCTGACAGGCATGTTCTGATGACTACTTGATAGTTTAGTGCGTCATGCATTACGACTTGGAATTGAGGCTCCGAAACGTTTTGAACGTCATGGAACATACAAGATGTTCTAAGATCTGAAATTAGGATCTCAGGCTCGTGCCCATGTTGCGAGATGTGAGATCTCCAAGAAGATTCTTTGCCTGCAAGATGAAGGAGAATAGCTCAATCGTTGAGCATGTGCTCAGATTGTCTGGGTGCTACAATCGCTTGAATCGAGTGGGAGTTGATCTTCCAGATAAGATAGTGATTGATATAGTTCTCCAAGTCACTGTCACTAAGCTACTAGAACTTGGTGATGAACTATAAAATGCCAGAGATAGAAATAATGATCCCTGAGCTGTTCGCGATGTTTGACACCGCGAATGTAGAAATGAAGAAGGAACGTTAAGTGTTGATGGTTAGTCAAACCACTAGTATCGAGAAGGGCAAGAGCAAGGAGGGAAACTTCATGGACAGCAAGTCAGTTGCTGCTCCAGTGAAGCAACCCAAAGTTGAACTCAAACCCGAGACTAAGTGCTTCGATTATGAGGAGAGCGGTCGCTGAAGCGGAATAACCCTAGATACTTGGTAGATAAGAAGGCTGGCAACGTCAACAGAAGTATATTTGATATACGTGTTATTGATGTGTACCTTGCTAGTACTCCTAGTAGCACCTGGGTATTGGATACCAGTTCGGTTGCTAAATGTTAGTAACTCGAAATAAAAGCTACTAAATAAATGGAGAACTAGCTAAGGGTGAGGTGACGATGTGTGTTGGAAGTGTTTCCAAGGTTGATGTGGTCGACATCGCATGCTCTCTCTACCTTCGGGATTAGTAACAAACCTAAATAAGTGTTATTTGGTGTTTTGCGTTGAGCATGAATGTGATGAGATCGTGTTTATTGCAACACGGTTATTCATTTAAGTTAGAGAATAATGGTTATTATGTTTTCATGAATAATACGTTCAATGGTCATGCACCCAGTGAGAATGGTTTGTTGAATCTTGATCGTAGTAATACACATGTTCATAACATTGATGCCAAAAGATGCAAAGTTAATAATGATAGTACCACATACTTGTGGCACTGCCGCTAAATGTCATATTGGTATAAAACACATGAAGAAACTCCATGCTGATGGATCTTTGGACTCTTTCGATTTCGAATCAGTTGAGACATGCGAACCATGCCTCTTGGTCAAAGATGACTAAGGACCCCGTTTTGTGGTTTGACGGAGCGGGCAAGTGATTTATTGGAAATGATACATGTTGATGTATGCAATCCAATGAGTGTTGTAGCGTGCGGTGGATATCGTTATTTTCTTACCTTCACTGATGATTTGGGTAGATATAGTGTATGTTTACTTAATGAAACACAAGTCTGAATCGTTTGAAAAGTTCAAGCAAATTCAGAGTGAAGTTTAAGATCATCGTGATAAGAAGATAAAAATATATACGATATGATCGTGGAGGTGAATATCTGAGTTACGAGTTTGGCATACAACTTTAGACAATGTGAAAGTTGTTTCACAACACACGCCACCTAGAACACCATAGTGTGATGGTATGTCCGAACGTCATAGTCGTGCTCTATTGGATATGGTGCATGTTATGATGTCTCTTATCGTTTTGCTACTATAATTTTGGGGTTGTGCATTAGAGACAACTACATTCACTTTAAATAGGGCACCATCTAAATCCGTTGAGATGACACCGTGTGAATTATGGTTTGATAGAAACCTAAGCTGTCATTTCTTGATGTTTGGGGCTGTGACGCTTGTGTGGAAAATGTTTTCACCTAATGAGCTCGAACCCAAAGCGGACAAATGCATCTTTGTAGAATACCCTAAGAACAGTTGGGTGAACCTTCTATCTCAGATCCAAGCATAAAGTGTTTGTTGCTAAAACGGGTCCTTTCCCGAGAAAAAGTTTCTCTCGAAAGAATTGAGTGGGAGGAAGATAGAACTTGATGAGGTTGTTGAACCTTGGTTTCAACCAGAGAGTAGCGCAGCGCAGAAAGATGTTTCTGTGGAACCTACGTCAGTTGAAGAGGAAGTAAATGATGATGATCATGAAGCTTTGGATCAAGTTACTATCGAACCTCGTAGGTCGACAAGGATGTGTACTGCTCCTGAGCGGTACGACAACCCTGTCTTGGAGGTCATGTTGTTGGACAACAATGAACCTACGAGCTATGGAGAAGCGATGATGGGCTCGGATTCCGACAAATGGTTAGAGGCCATGAAATTCGAGAAAGGATCCATATATGAAAAACAAGTATAGACTTTGGTAGACTTGCTCGTTGGACGGCAGGTCGTTGAGTACAAATGGATCTTTAAAATGAAGACAGACGCTGATGGTGAATGCCACCATTTATAAAGCTCGACTTGTCACAAAGAAGTTTCCGGCAAGTTCAAGGAGTTGACTGCGATGAGACTTTCTCTTGTAGCGATGCTAAAGTCTGTTAATTATGTTAGCAGTTGCTGCATTTTTCAATTATGAAATCTGGCAGATGGATGCCAAAACATCGTTTCCTTTCTTGAGGAAAGGTTGTATGTGATACAACCAGAAGGTTTTGTCAGTCCTAATGATGCTAAAAGGTGTGCATGCTTTAGTGATCCTTCTATGAACCAAAGCAAGCATCTCGGAGTTGTAATATACACTTTGATGAGGTGATTAAAGTTTTTGAGTCTATACAAAGTTTACGAGAAACTTGTATTTACAATAAAGTGAGTGGGAGCACCGTAGAGTTTCTGATAAGCATATGTGGTTGACATATTGTTGATCGGAAATGATAAATAATTTCTGGAAAGCATAAAGGGTTGTTTGAAAAGAGTTTTTCAAAGGAAGACCTGGATAAAGCTTCCTAATTGTTGAGCATCAAGATCTATAGATATAGATCAAGATACTTGATGATACTTTCAATGAGTACATACCTTGACAAGATTTTGAAAGAGTTCAAAATGGATCAGTCAGAGAAAGAGTTCTCGCCTGATCAGTCAGAGAAAGAGTACTATAAGACCTCTCTCACATGCAAAGCATGATCGAGCCCCAGAACTCATTGGGTGTTAGATTGATAACAATGCGAATCACATGGTGATGTGAACTAGATTATTGACTCTAGTGCAAGTGGGAGACTGTTGCAAATATGCCCTAGAGGCAATAATAAATTAGTTATTATCATATTTCCTTGTTCATGATAATCGTTTATTATCCATGCTATAATTGTATTGATCGGAGACTTAGATGCATGTGTGGATACATAGACAAAACCATGTCCCTAGTATGCCTCTAATGGACTAGCTCGTTGATCAAAGATGGTTAAGGTTTCCTAGCCATGGTCATGAGATGTCATTTGATAATGGGATCACATAATTAGGAGAATGGTGTGATGGACAAGACCCAAACTACAAACGTAGCATATGATCGTGTCAATTTATTGCTACTGTTTTCTACATGTCAAGTATATGTTCCTATGACCATGAGATCATGCAACTCACTGACACCGGAGGAGTGCCTTGTGTGTATCAAACATCGCAACGTAACTGGGTGACTATAAAGGTACTCTACAGGTATCTCCGATGGTGTCTGTTGGGATGGCATGGATCAAGACTGGGATTTGTTACTCCGTGTGACGGAGAGGTATCTCAGGGCCCACTCGGTTATACAACATCACAACAAGCCTTGCAAGCAATGTGACTAAGTGTTAGCCACGGGATCTTGTATTACTGAATGAGTAAAGAGACTTGCTGGTAAGGAGGTTGAACTAGGTATGGAGATACCGACGATCGAATCTCGGGCAAGTAAACATACCGAAGAACAAAGGGAACATCATACGGGATTAACTGAATCCTTGACATAGAGGTTTGACCGATAAATATCTTTGTAGAATATGTAGGAACCAATATGGACATCTAGGTCCCGCTATTGGTTATTCACCATAGAGGTGTCTCGGTCATGTCTACATAGTTCTCGAACCCGCAGGGTCTGCACACTTAAGGTTCGGTGACGTTTCGGTAGTATAGAGTTATGTATGGTGGTGACCGAAGGTTGTTCGGAGTCCCGGATGAGATCCCATACATCACGAGGAGCTCCAGAATGGTCTGGAGGTAAAGATTCATATATAGGAAGTCCTGTTTTGGTCGCCGGAAAAGTTTCGGGCTCATCGGTAGTGTACCGGGAGTGCCGGTAGTGTACCGGGGGACCATCGGGAGAGGTATTTCGACCCAAGAGGCTTCATGGGCTGTGCGAGAGTGAATATCAGCCCTTAGTGGGCTGGTGGAAACTCCCACACAAGGCCCCTGTGGCTAGAGAAGAAAACCCAATAGGAAAAGGTGGAAAAAAGAAAAAAAAGGGACGAATCCTAGTCCTACTAGGATTGGAGGAGAGTCCTCCAATCCTAGTGGATTCGGCCGACTCCTATGGGGCCTTGGCCTTGCGCCAGCCCTCCTCCTCCCTCCCTCCTATATATACTGGTGGTATTGGGTGTTTTTCACTAGATTTTACAACCACATGCTACCCGTTCCACTGGTGCTCCTCTAGATCAGATTTCCGCAGTGCTTAGGCGAAGCCCTGCCGGAATTGCTCCACCACCATCGCCGGAGCACCGTCACGCTGCCGGTGAAATATTCTTCCTCTCCACTTCCTCTTTCTGGATCAAGATGGTGGAGATCGTCATCAAGCTACACGTGTGCTGAATGCGGAGGTGCCGTCCGTTCGGCGCTAGATTGGAAGGACCGTGATCAAGATCGCGAGACGGTTCGTGATGAGTTCGCGAGACGGATCATGATGAGTTCACGAGACGGATCATGATGAGATCGCGGGACGGATCATGATGAGTTTGCGAGACGGATCGTTATGTGTTCGCGGGACGGATCGTGATTGGATCGCGGGATGGATCGTGATGAGATCGCGGGACGCTCGGCGATTTGGATCGCGAAGATGTTCGACTACACCAACCGCGTTTCTTAATGCTTCTTGCTTAGCGATCTACAAGGGTATGTAGATCCACTCTCCCTCTCGTCGATGCTCATCACCATGGATAGATCTGCGTGTGCGTAGGAAATTTTTTGTTTCCCATGCGACGTTCCCCAACACAACCTTCGGTCACCACCATACATAACTCTATACTACCAAAACGTCACCGAACCTTAAGTGTGCAGACCCTGCCAGTTCGAGAACTATGTAGACATGACCGAGACACCTCTACGGTCAATAACAAATAGCGGGACCTGGATGCCCATATTGGTTCCTACATATTCTACGAAGATCTTTATCGGTCGAACCTCTATGTCAAGGATTCAGTTAATCCCGTATGATGTTCCCTTTCTTCTTCGGTATGTTACTTGCCCGAGATTCGATCGTCGGTATCTCCGTACCTAGTTCAACCTCATTACCGGCAAGTATCTTTACTTGTTCCGTATACAAGATCCCGTGACTAACACTTAGTCACATTGCTTGTAAGGCTTATTGTGATGTTGTATTACCGAGTGGGCCCTGAGATACCTCTCCATCACACAGAGTAACAAATCCCAGTCTTGATCCATGCCAACCCAACAAACACGCTCGGAGATACCTGTAGAGCACATTTATAGTCACCCAGTTACGTTGCGACATTTGATACACACAAGTTACTCCTCCTGTGTCAGTGAGTTGCATGATCTCATGGTCATAGGAACAAATACTTGACATGCAGAAAACAGTAGCAATAAACTGACACGATCATATGCTACGTTTGTAGTTTGGGTCTTGTCCATCACATCATTCTCCTAATGACGTGATCCCGTTATCAAATGACATCTAATGTCCATGACTAGGAAACCATAGCCATCTTTGATCAACGAGCTAGTCTATTAGAGGCATACTAGGGACATGGTGTTGTCTATGTATCCACACATGTATTTGAGTTTCCGATCAACACAATTATAGCATGGATAATAAACGATTATCATGAACAAGGAAATATGATAATAACCAATTTATTATTGCCTCTAGGGCATATTTCCAACAGATCCATATGCCTAGAGGAGAAAGACTGTTGTGGATTGCAGGTTTTACAACAAGGAGCAGCAAGACTTCTATGAGATAGTTTTTCTTGACAAGAGCCCTGCAGTCAGTGACATGAGCTATGTGGACTGGAAGTACATCAAGGATAATGAGGATTACTTTCCATGTTTCCAAGACAACTTCCACTGCATTGGGCTAGATAAATTTGTTGGCAAGGAGTTCACTGCTTGGAATGATGAAATGATCATGTAGTTCTACTCCACTGCTCATTTTTATGGAGATGGCAGGATTGTTTGGATGATTGAAGGAGCAAGATATGAATCTACTGTTGGTGAGTGGGCTACCATCTTAGGAGTCCCTGAGGTTGAGGATGGAGATTTGGGTGTCTACTCAGAATGCAAGGAGAGCCACAATGCTACGAAGGATATGTATAATCCTATCCCTGCTGCTAATGTGCAATCTCACAAGTTGGGATCCATTTACTTCCTCCAGCCAGACCTCCATACCATGAACACCATCCCGAGGCATACTTTGATGCCCAAGTCTAGAGATGAGAAGATGTTTTGTGGATACTCCATCAACATGCTCATCCATTTTGATCGTCACACCAGGATTCGAGTGATGGATTTGATAGTAGAGACTGTGAAGAGGGTTGCTGCTGATCAGATGCGCTCATTCTACTATGCACACTATATTCAGATGCTTAGCAATTCTAATCTTGAGAAGCACATCTTTGCATTGGATAGACCCCACTTGCCACTTCAGCTAGATCTCGAGGACAATGTTGTGGTGATGGACTCAGACCATCCCAAGTCAGCTGCAGCTCAGGCACAGGCAGAGGCACAGGCAGAGGCAGCTCAAGCCACTAGTGCTTAGGTCCCCAGATCCAGGAACGAGCAGATGGATCCCTTGATCACCATTGTCATGGACATGAAGAAGGATATCAAAACCATCATGGACACTCAGGAGAGACTTGTAAACATCATTGAGGGTAGAGTGAAAACTCTTAATGACAAGGTTGATGGGCTGACTAAGACAGCCAATGAGCTTAAGAAGGAGGTAGATGAAGCCCCAATCCGTCGCACCTCTTCAGAGTCCGAGTCTGATGATGAGGATATTGTACCTGTCAGAACGACTTCCCAGTTCAATACTAAGGCCAGGACACCTACAGTGCCAGCTCCAAAGACGAGGCCTTCATCTTCTGCTCCAGCTACAATGACATCAGCTCCATCAGCTCCAGTGCCTCCAGTATCTACTCCAACTCAATCCAGGACTTTAGCGGAAGTATTCGCCGACAAAGTTCTCTCGACTCCAACATCAACTACCAGAGGAGATCAGCCGCAAAAGAACGATTATCTATATCTCTTTAAGCTTTTTGGTAACTTGTTGCCAAAGGGGGAGAAGTTGTATATAGATCTTTATGCTTCGAGTGAGAGAGTGTATGTTTTACAAAACATTTGATCTTTTGGTTTGGATGTGAGATACCTTTGTTCGTGTTTGATCCTATGCTTTAATGTGTGTTGCTACTATTTCCTATCTTTTGATGGTTATGTGATGATCATTCACTTTTCTTGACGTGTTGTGCTATGTTGTTAACTCATATTACTCTTGCACACCACCAAGTTGTATGTGACATGGAAGAAGTGCCCCATGTACCTAATCGATTGTGCATTTGCATTCAAACGCAAATATAAAATAATTCACAAATTTAGGGGGAGCTCTTGCTTATCACATACTTCTCAAAGCAACGATTATATTCATTGATTATATCATATTTTGAAGCTTTGATCTATATGTTGTCATCAGTTACCAAAAAGGG
The DNA here is from genome assembly GCA_022496015.1 of Hordeum marinum. NCBI lineage: Eukaryota > Viridiplantae > Streptophyta > Magnoliopsida > Poales > Poaceae > Hordeum > Hordeum marinum. The sequence goes on from CM039673.1 coordinate 438,766,551, forward strand.
GGAGATTGATAGCACACTTGCTCCCTTGGTGGTTTTGGTAATTAATAACAACATATATGTGATTGAACTAATGTTTCCACTAAGCATGTTTCAGGAAAAGTTCAATGATGGGTTGGCAAAAGGATTGTGGAATACCCCAAGATTCAAGGAAATAGATTGGCAAAGCCTCAAGCAAAGGACTCTACATTTTATCTTTTGTGAGAAATCACTTTGAGTCCATTGGAAAGCCAATACTATTAAAAGGGGGTAAGGTTTTGTTGGTGAACAAAATGCTCATACGTGCACAAGTGATAGTCACCACATACACCCACAAGCTCTTCCACAAAAGTCTGTCCAAAGCCAAATATTCAAAATCGATGCAACCAACACTTTCCACTCGGTTCCACCGATTCCAGAACCTAGACAGACTCAACCAAACCCTAGCCACTTCGATGCGACCGATTTTATGTTGCCAACTTTATGTTACGCAAATTCACAATATCGATCCCACCGAGGTTGTTGGATCGGCGTCACCGAGATTGGGCAATCTGACCGTTGTTCACCTTATCGGTGCAACCGGTTTCCTATATCGGTCTCATCGAGATTCAAAAGTTGCCACCTTTTAGTCACTTTGGTACTACCGAGATTAACACATCGATGTCACCGAGTTGGTCATTTTGTGTGTAATGGTTGGATTTTTGGAGATGCCTATATATACCCCTCCACCACCACTCACTCGAAAGAGAATCACTCAGAACAGTTCTCCACTCATACCTACTGATTTTCTGAGAGAGAGCTACCTACTCATGTGTTGAGATCATGCCATTCCATTCCTACCATATGAATCTTGATCTCTAGCTTCCCCAAGTTGCTTTCCACCCAATCAATATCTTCTATCAAGCCAAATCTGTGAGAGAGTGATTGTGTGTTGAGGAGTCTATCATCTTGAAGCACAAGAGCAAGGAGTTGATCGATACAATCAAGCCTTTTACCTTTTGGAGGGTGGTGCCTCCTAGATTGGTTAGGTGTCGCTTGGGAGCCTCCTACTTCGTGTTGTGGAGTGAACCAAGAAGTTTGTAAGGGCATGGAGATCGCCTACTTCGTGAAGATCTACCCTGAGTTAGGCTAGTCCTCCGTGGACGTAGACCATCATGGTATAGTCAAGGTTGCTTCTTCGTGGAACCCTCCGTGGGTAGAGCCCTCCGTGGACTCTCACGACCGTTACCCTCCGTGGGTTGAAGACTCTATAAATGTGGATGTACGATAGCGCCACCTATCGGAAGCACGAGAAAAATCATCGTGTCACCAATTGTGTTTGATCTTCCTACCCTTCCTTTACTTTCATGCTTGTCTTTACTTTCCGCTACTATACTCATAGACATGCATGTGTAGGGTGTACTTGACATACTATGAATGCTAAAATCTGCCAAGACATAAAATTGGGAAAAAGTATATTTTTATTTTGTCAAGCAGTCTAATCACCCCCCTCTAGCACTACTTTCGATCCTACACAAACCCTGGTGAAGATAGGAAATGATATCCTTGTCAAGAGGAGGGATACTAATCGAAATGGAAAAACCCTCATGAAGACAAACATGAGGGAAATAATCTTCACCATCAAAGACTGCATCAAGATGCTAGGATATAAGATCCGCACTCAAGACAAATTCTTTCACAAAACCTGCATGAAAATAAAATGAGAATGCAACAGTGGACGTGAAAGGAAAGAGGATATCAACTAGAGATGTAACTTCTCTCATGTGTATAAGATTATAGGTAGAGCACAATTATGATGATATATCCACAAAGAATGATGTACATACGAAATAGTTACAAGAAGGAAGGAACAAGATATCCAAAAGGAATTCATAAACATACCAATAAGATCTTTGCTTGAAAGCATAGCACATGGCCTAATATTTTCTTATTGTACATAAATGAAGTTCCACCACACGAACACCAAAGACATCAAAACTATTAACAAGAGACCATCGTTGTGATGCTTTGAGAAAGGAAATAAGTACCACAAGAATGAATCATCAAATTCATGCCATGATGCAACCTATAAAAGGTTGAATGCAAGAAATGTATGCATGAAGTAGATACTTGTTACCGAAATAGCATTGATTGATGTAGTAGACAGTGGTTCTTCGATCATCCTAGCATGGCTCACATAAGCACATGGTGTCAACACCTTCCTTGTAAGTGAGCCGAGTGTCCAATGTATCTCCAATTGTTCCTAGAACAACACCACAACCAAAGTGGTACCCATACTTATTGGGACCAAAAAGTTAGTGGACCGACAATATATATGACAAAACTCCACATAAATATGTGCATATAGATATGAAATTGAATTTCATGCCCACTTTAGCCAATTTATGTCATAGTGGAGTTTCCCCTATTTCTTCGATCAAGGAAAGAGAATACATGTAGTAAATATGGATGCTCAAGGATTTCAAGAATCAAATCAATACACAGTTGATAAGATACCGAAAGATAAGGTATCAAGTGAAAATAAGATACCAAACGAAAAATTATCACTTGACAGATACCAACTAAAAGATACATCAAGGAATGAGATATCCATTGACACATGCCAAATAGAAGGAAACAAGATACCAATTGAAGGAAAACAAGAGGTATCAAGTTCCGAAAAGAGAGCTAGGTTCCAAACAAACCAAACCCTCCGCAAATTTTCATGATGGCACAAAGCACAATAGAGAGAAGGATTTCCTACCACCAACACACACTTGGTGAAGATCAAAATTTTTATGATGAACACATAAAGAGAGTGTTCTACAGAAAATAGGATAGCTCCCCCAAGATATGTGCATTATATAGAATTTGCATTTGAATACAAAATGCACACAATGGGATCATCACTTTTCCTATATCTATAGAAACACTAGACATGCTCAAAAAGATCCACAAGAGGTAAGGAAGACAAACGATAAACAAAATCCTATGTAAAGATGATTAGAAATCTCTACCACTTAAAAGGAATACCAATTGTCAAGGAAAAGAAGTATTTGGAAATAATTCCCATTGGTAGATTGCAAATAGATACAACATCATCTTTACTCCTCAATCACAAGCACATGACACTTGTAGAACTACCATGCCACCTAGGAACAATATAAATTGTAATATCAAATCTAAGTGGCAATATCTCAATGTACACATTCTCTGGTCTTGTAATATGCACATATCATATTACTCCCCCCCATAATGTGGTAACCCAACGCTAATAACAAGTGGCAAATGAAATCCAACAAGAGATAATTAATGGACCGTTTAGAATTTGAATTTCTTATGAGAAGACATACCAAATAGAAGCTAGATAATCTTGTAATATAAATACTAAGTAGTATTCCTCATGTGCACACATTTTTAGGATTGTGACGTGCACAAAGCACATCACTGCCCCAAAATGGGATAATCCATTAATCTCTTAAGAGAGCCAACTAAGATAAGATAAGATGCAAAAAGGCTCAACACAAGACTCACACATACACAATGTGCATCCCATCATACATACTTTATTACTCAAGATAAACAAATAGGAAGCACAACATATACAAACACATGCAAGGTACAAAACCACAACATGCAAAGGGGCAATTAACTAACAATGTAAACAATTTAAGTACAAGCTGTACAAGTTACCATAAGGAGGCACATTGGATATAAGATAGAAACTTGATAATCCAAATGACTTGGCTTGAGATAATATGAATGATGAAGATCCCTTAATTCTTCATGATGTAGCCAAGTCACCAATGCCCTCCAACAACACATATTGATCAACTATGAGCTCGTTGGTCCCCAACCAAGTTGGGTCCAAAGAGGTTAGTCACAACAGGCTTCGCTACCCCAATGGTTCTTTTCTTGAAACCACTTTGAGTACCAAAAAACTTGGCAAACACATTGCCAACCTTATCCTTCCCAAGAGAATAGATATTATAAATAATGGTTGGATAAGTTACCATTCGTGCATGAAGAAGCAAAGTGACCCTTCTCACAACATAAGTAGCAACATTTACCCTTTACTTTCTTCTCAATTGATTTCTAAACTTGAGGAGCGTTGACTTGGGTCTTCTTGGGAATATGCTTTGGTTCAACTTGCGGTTGAGCAAGAGATTGAACTTGTGGCTGCTTCCCTTGTTTCTTGTCACTATGGGGATTCTTCTTCAATGGGAAAGATCTAACTTGGTGCCCTTCTATCTCCCACTTGAGGCAAATAATCTTGGCCGAATTCTTGACTTGTTCTTGGCCGTTATTTTTGTTGCTCTTGGACTTCTTCTTCTTATTGGAGTTAAACCCAAGTCCACCCTTATCATTTGGGGATTTTTTCACACTCAATATATTCTTGAGTGTGGACTTCCCTTCATGACTCTTTTCCAAGTCTTTCTTCAAACAAGTGAGTTGGGCCTTGAGCTCTTTGATTTCCCCTACATGGTTAGTGTCAACACAAGTACTAGAGGAAGTATACGCATCATTATTAGAGAAACAAGGAAGTGAAATAAATACATCACAAGATGTACCAATGTTATGCATAGATGAATTACGAGGACTAGCACATGTCAATAAAGCATTTCTACTAGATTTGGTGCTAATGTCTACATGAGGCTCACTAGATGTTACCTTAGTAGTACTAGCCTCATGATCTATCTTTAGCACATTATGGAATACTAGAAGATCACCATGAGAGCTCGAGAGCTTTTGATGACTTTCTTCCAATTTCCCATAATTGCTAGATAGCAACTCAATTGAGCACTTAGCTCAACATTCTCCTTATAAATGGATGCTTCACAAGAAATAGAGTTAGTAGCACAAGCATCATCATTAACAACAGGAGGAGAAGGCAACTTGGCAAGCTCCTTAGCATATGAAACTTTAAGTTGAGCATAAGACTCGGTGAGTTCAATGAGCGAACTCTTAACAACCCTTGAGCCATTTTTGAGGTGCTCAAAGTCCTCAAGGAGTTTAGCATGTGCAACTTCAAGCTTATCATTTTTAGTTCTAAAATCATTAGCCACCTCGAGAGCTCTATTGTGGGATTCCTTTAATCTAGATGATTCTAGAGCAAAGGTCTCCTCAAGAGATTCCTTGGTGGTTTGTTCATTTTCAAGAGCTTGAGATAGCTCCGTGATCTCATTAGCATAATCATGCTCATGACCTTCCATTTTATTAATGGTTGCCTCATGCTCCTCGAGATGAGCTTCCAACTCTTCAATATATTTCTTGCCCTCAATGGCAATAGACATGATTTCCATGAAGTTGGAACGAGCAATTTTATTCTTATGAATAGCTTTAAAAACCATTTCTCCCTTAATTTTTAAGGAAGCAATATTATCACTCTCTTCATCCTCATTATCATGAACATCATCATCATGAGATATATTGAGATTCAAAGTAGGAGATACCTTTGAAGGCTTAGCCATAAGGCAAAAGTGAGAAATAATAGATGATGATGTAGGATCCCTTGACGCACCATTCAAGACCACATATTGTTCCATGGAGTGTTGGGCTTCCTCTACATTGTTAGCACAACAACTTGAGGAAAGCGATGCATTTTTATCACCACAACAAGACATGGCAAGCATATCATCATGAGATTTAGTCGAACATTTTCTACATGATATGCGAGGACTATCAACACAAGCATGTGAAACATTTAGAGTGCTCGAAGTGTTAAAGTCCAAAGATGAAGCATTGCAATAAGATAGTTAAGAATTGTTATCAACAATAATCCCACTATCATCATTATAATGATCATCACTACTCACCATATCATTACCTTGTGGCAATCCACATGTAGGTGAAGTAGATGAAGTTGAGAAGACAACACGTCCGGAGATGGAGGGAGAACAATCATCCCTACAAATCTTGGACACACCATATTTATCTTGAAGCTTTGTCCACAACTCGTGAGCATCCCGGAACGACATGAGTTCAAATATAACTACATTACTCAAAGCATCAAAAAGCACATTAGAAGCTTGAGCATTGAGATAAGAGTTTTTCTCATCCTTTAAAGATAGGTGTTGAGAATCCTCTAGAGAAGAAAACCCATATCTACAATTCCCTCTAAAGAAGGGTCCATGACCCTAAAGAGATTAAGCATGCGAATTACCCAACCACCAAAATTTCTACCATCGAAACTAAGAGTGTCAAAGAATCCTAATCCCCTAGTCGACATCGTTACTCTCTAGGTGGTTAAAACTAATAATGAGAGACCTGGCTCTGATAACAATTGAAAGGTGGATGTCGTCTAGAGGGGGGGGTGAATAGGTGCTTTAAAATAATTAAAGTTTAGGCTTGAACAAATGCAGAATAAAACTAATGTTTAATATGTCAAGCACAAAACCTAAAACAACTAGGCTCATGTATGTGCACTAACAACTTATGCTAAGCAAGATAAACAACTAAGTGATAGCAAGATATATAGCAAGAAGCAATATGGATATCACAAAGTAAAGTGCATAGTAAAGGGCTCAGGTAAGAGATAACCGAGGCACGCAGACACGACGATGTGACCCTAAGTTCACACCCTTGCGGATGCAAATCTTCGTTCGGAGCGGTGTGGAGGCACAATGCTCCCAAAGATGCCACTAAGGCCACCGTAATCTCCTCACGCCCTCGAACAATGCAAGATGCCGTGATTCCACTAAGGGACCCTTGAGGGTGGTCACTGAACCCATACAAACTAGGTTGGGGCAATCTCCACAACTTAATTGGAGGCTCCCAATGACACCATGAAGCTTCACCACAACGGTCTGGCTCTGAGGTGACCTCCAATGGTCGGGGCAATCTCCACAACCTAATTGGAGACCCCGACGCTTTCCTAGAGCTTTGCACCACAAAGATCAAGCTGCGGGGCAACACAAGCCGTCTAGGGCGCCAAGGCACACAAGAGGAACAAGATTTAGGGTGCTCAAATACCCAAGAGTAATAATCTTAGCAAACTTCACTTCCACATATCACTGTGGAGAACTCAAATCTATGCACAAAATGCAATGGCAAGGGCACATGGAGTGCCCAAGTCCTTCGCTCCCAAATCCGACCAAAGCAACAAATGGTAGGGAGGAAAATGAGAGGAAGAACGACGAAGAACACGAAGAACTCCAAGATCTAGATCCAAGGGGTTCCCCTCACTTAGAGGAGAAAGTGATTGGTGGAAATGTGGATCTATATCTCCTCTCTCTTTTCCCTCAAGAACTAGCAAGAATCATTGGAGGGATTGAGAGTTAGCAAGCTCTAAGAAGGTCAACGATGGGGGGGGGGGCAAACTCGAGCTCAAAGGATAAGGTTCAATGGGGAAGAAGACCCCCTTTTATAGGTGGGAAAAAAATCCAACCGTTATGCTCACAACCCGCACAGAGCGGTACTACCGCTATGGCGGTGGAAGCCCTTTGAAAAACAACAAAGAGGAGGCAAAAGGCCAGTAGAACCTCCAGCGCGGTACTACCGCTCGTCCTCACGGTACTACTGCTTGGGATAGCGGTACTACCGCAAAGGGTAGCGGTACTACTGCTTGTGAGCGATACTCAAAAATACATCCGTGCCTACCACTGCTGGAAAAAACACGAGATTTTGGTCTCGAGCGGTAGTAAAAAACTGTAGTACCACAGTAGTAGCCGCAGTAGTACCGCTGTAGCCTTTTAAGAACACCAAAACTGCCACAACTTCTGCAAACGGACTCCGAATTCAACGAAACCAAGTTTGTTGAAAAGATAACAACATGGGCTAACATAATCTTGAGATAAATATAAATAATAATAAAATGAGAAAAGTCCCATGAGAAAATGGTGAGAACCCTTCCTTGAATAAGACCGCTAAACCTCCAACACTAAAAACACAATAGAAGAAGCATGTGGAATTCGTTGTCGATGTACTAGAGCTTGTAACGAAGATAAAAACAAGCTCAAGAACTCACATAGATAAAATCCAAGCAAGAACCCAGAAATATTATAATGCCAAGAATGCAATGGTTTGAGCTCTCAACGAATGATATGATCAAGCTACTCACTTGAGAGCCCCCCTTGATAGTATGACAATCGATCCTATAACCCGGTCTCCCAACTACCAACATGAGACCCGTAAAATAGAAAACCCTATGAAGGTAAAACCTTTTCCTTCCGCATAGTCCACTTGAGCTAGATGATGACGATCTTGAATTCCTCAAGATGGACCACCTTTCTTGATTGCGTCGTCTTGAATAAGACTAGTTGATTGCTCCCCTATGCTCCACTATGGGTGTTCCACTCTTCGGCACATCTTCACAAGTCCATTGTCATCACAATGAATGGCAAGCCTCAAGCATGATCTCTCCGTGATGCTTCACTTGAGCTTGCACATCGCACCGTTGATGATGATCTCCACTTGATGTCATCTTCCATGGGATGTATGGGATTTGCCTCTTGATGCAAGACCATGGAAATATACCTAACCCCACAAAGAAATCTCACGTAGACCATGGGTTAGTACACAAAGTGTAATGGACAATTCTTGACACACCATGGGATCACTTGATCCCTCTCGGTACATCTTGTAAGCTTTGTGGGTTGATCAACTTGATTCACTTTTTGACTTAGTCTTGATCAACCTTGTATCTATCTTCTCTCTTCATAAAGATGATGTCTTGAAGGTAAACATGAATTTTTACACAATATTATTCTTCAATACATGCTTGCAATAAGCTCAACTCCCACATGGCCAATCTTTGGATTACCACCTTGGTCACCATATAAACTCCTTGAAACCAGCAGATGAACTCCAAGAAGTACCTACGAACAAATCCTTCGAATATAACTCAAGGCAACCCTTAGTCCATAGGGATTGTCATTAATTACCCAAAATAACACATGGAGAAATGTGCTCTTACAGCAACGTTATAGGAAAAGGAACTATCTAGGAATGTTTCAATTGTGTTGGAAACTTGACTCTTGATGATGCCCCTATACTTAAAAGAACCGAAACCTATGCGGAAGCCATCTCAGCATTAGTTCTTAAACTTGAAAATAGATTTGTCTGCATGCATACTACCTTGAAAATATTGTTTTATGAGTTACCTGTTTTAAAATATCCCAAAGCTAAAAAGTTAGCTACCCTTTTTTCTCATGAATGAATTTGATCACATCGTATGAGAAGCTAGGGAAATTTTTGATCATTATGCTATGAGTCGTGAACAACCGGTAATAGATGAAATCCTTTATGAATGCGATTATATGTTGAGATATTTACTTGGGAATAATAAATTTTTTGATGAGAATCTTAGTAAGGAAGTTCCCGTTTTAGACGTGATTCAACAAATTTTTAATGATGTTAATCAACAACACTCTTGGACCATAGCCGGTAATCAAAGGGAATATATAGATGGATAACTTGATAATCCAAAAATTTCTATGGATAATTTGTTACAAGTTGTATTCTCAAAAACCTTTGATGAAAATTCATCTATGAAGAAAATTAAGAAGGATGACAATACTTGAATCTATGCGTTATTCCTAGCTAGGGGCGTAAAACGATAGCGCTTGTTGGGAGGTAACCTAATGAATAAATTATTTTTGTCTTTTGCTTTTTGTTTTTGAGTGTTTTGCACAATTATGATTCTGTTATGATTGCATTTTTATGTTTTATTTAGTGTTTGTGCAAAGTAATGCCTTTAGGATGATCAATAAGATGAGTAGAAACAATGCTGAATCTGAAACAGAAACTTTGTTCCCACTGCATGAATTTTCATTCTTTACTGGAAAGTGATATTGAGTTGAAAATTTAACACAGTATTTCTATACAAATTCTTTGGGTTTTCCTATTTTTTCAGAATTTTTTCCCCTATAAGTATGGGTAGAGTACAGATTAATACAGACTGTCCTGTCTGAAACAGATTCTGTTTTCATTGCATTGTGTGCTTGTTTTGATGAATCTATGGCTTGTATTGGGGGGTATAAATCATGGTAAATTAATAATACATTAGGTTTAATGAAATAATAAAATATGAATGGTTTTACAACAGTACCTAAAGTGGTAATTTGCTTTATTATACTAATAGATCTTGCGAGAATTTTGTCAAGTTTTGTGTGATTGAAGTTTTCAAATTTTGTGTGAGATCACAATGAAGGAACGAATAAGGAGTTAGAAGATTGAAATCTTGGGGATGCTACATCACCCCAAGGTAGTATCCAAAGAGTAACAAGCAACTAGGCTTGGGGATGCCCCGAGTGGCATCCCCTCTTCCTTCCAATAACCATCGGTATACTACTTGAAACTTTATTTTTATTCGTCACATATCATGAGTTTTGCTTGGAGAATCTTGTATCTTTGATTTATTTTCTTTTATCCTTGATGCACACACCTATTTTATAGAGAAAAAATTATGCTATGATTTCCTAGAATTGCTCTTTATGCTTCACTTAAAACTTTTGAGCAAAGGAATTGCTCTAGTGCTTCACTTATATCTTTTTGAGCATGACTTGCTTTTACATGTTTGAAGAAATGCTCTCATGCTTCACTTATATTAATTATTTAATTTGAGATTTGGTAATTTTGAATAAATCCTCTCATGCTTCAGTTATATTATTTTGAGAGATGAAACTGGCATGCTCATGTTCTTCACTTATATCCATGTGAGCTTGTCAAAAGCAATTGCAACATATGAAACTAGTCCCAAAGTGATAGATATTCAAGAGGGGTATAATAAAAACTTTCATGAATAATTGGACAAATTAAACTTGATTCTTTGTAATAGTTTTGAGACATGACAATAGTGATATGTGATTTATGTTGATGAGTAATTATGCTTAGTAAGAATATTGGTGTTAAGGTTTGTGATTCCCTATGCAAGCACGAAAGTCAATAGTTGTGATAAAAAATTACATCCTACTTATGATGCATTATTCAGTGTTAGTTATGCTTAATGCTTATGTGATTTTTCGTTTCTTAGTTGGATGGTTCTCAATCTCATGCTAGACTTCACTTGTACTAAGTAGAAATACTACTTGTGCATCCAAAATCCTTAAACCAAGTTTTGCCATATGAGTCCACCATACCTACCTATATATGGTATTTCCATGCCGTTCCAAGCAAATTTGTATGTGCCATCTCTGAACTTTCAAAATAAACTTTCCTTTTTGTGTGCTCGTACCGCTCATGAAACGGTAGGGGGTGACCGATATTTTTCATGCTAGATGTGTTATTCTCAAGATGAGTGTTTATTCACTTGTCATTGTGCGAGAATGTGGCGGTAATAGGGATGCCTAGTACCAAAAGAAAAAAGAAAAATATTTACTTTATGTTATCAAATAATAATTTCCTTGGAAAGTTTTGGTATGGAAGGCAACCGTGGATTCGGCTAGCCATGGAAAGTGAAAATATGGTGGAAAAAGTAATAAGGTTTATTTTCTGTTTGGGAACTGCCTGTGATCCATCTAGCATGGAAAGATATTGGGATCTTTCAGTTGTTTTCATTGACAGGAAAGGCATGCCACTCAAAATACTTTTCTCTATCAATTTAAACACTTGAGCTCTGGCACCTCTACAAATCCCTACTTCATTCTGGGAAGGGCCTATCTATATACTTTATGCAATTTTTATTTTTCAATTTGAGTCTCCATCCTCTCTTATAAAGCACCAACTAGGAGGCAGTATGATCGTACTTGAGCATTAGGTGTAGCTAATATTTGAGCGTGTATTGTGAATGGATCAATGATTGAGCATAATGGTCTAGGGATAACTTGCTTTAGCATTGATATTTTGAAACACATGGTTGCTTGTTGATATGCTTGAGTATTAAAGTTTTCATGTCAATACTAGACTATTGCTTTGAACCATATGAAAAGTCCAAATGTCCATGCTATAAAGAAAAGAATATGTGATGAACATCATAAGTGGCATTCCACATGAAAAATTCTGCTTTTATCATTTACCTACTCGAGGACGAGTAGGAATTAAGCTTGGGGAAGTTGATACGTCTCCAACGTATCTATAATTTTTGATTGTTCCATGCTGTTATATTATCAATCTTGGATGTTTTACAATCATTTTATAGCAACTTTATATCATTTTTTGGGACTAACCTATTGACATAGTGCCAAAGTGCCAGTTGATGTTTTTGCTTGTTTTTTTACTTCGCAAAAAATCAGCACCAAACGGAGCCCAAATGCTGCAGGGATTGTGGATTTTTTCTAGACCAGAAGAAAGCAGATGGGCCAAACAACACCAGGAGAGGGACCCTAGGGTGGACACCCTCCACCAGGGCGCGCTAGAGGCCCCTGGCACGGCCTAGTGGGGGTGGGCACCTCGGGTGCCCCCTCAACCGACTATCGAGCCTATAAATTCCCTAAAAATCCAAAAACCCTAGGGGAGTTGACGGAACACAATTCCAGCCACCACAAGTTCCAGAACCTCGAGATCCAAACAAACACCATCATAGAGCGGTTCATCTTCTTCATCGGTGCCTCTATGATGTTGCGTGAGTAGTCCACCATAGACCTATGGGTCCGTAGGCAGTACTAGATGGCTTCCTCTCTCTCTATGTTTCTCAATACAATGGTCTCTTGGAGATCTATTTGATGTGATGACTTTTGCGGTGTGTTTGTTGGGATCCGATGAATTTTGAGCTGATGGTTAGTTTCTATCCATGAATATGATTTGAGTCTTCTTTGATCTCTTATTTGCATGATTACTTATAGCCTCGTATTTCTTCTTCGAATCCTTGGTTTAGTTAGGCCAACTAGATCGATTTTTCTTGCCATGGGAAGAGGTGCTTTGTGATGGGTTCGATCTTGCGGTGTTCTTTCCCAGTGACAGAAAGGGCAGCAGGACACACGTGTATTGTTGCCATTAAGGATATCAAGATGGGGTCTATTCCTACATGAATAGATTTTGTCTACATCATGTCACCGTTCTTATTGCATTACTCAGTTTTCTCATGAACTTAATACACTAGATGCATGCAAGATAGTGGTCGATGTGTGGAGTAATAGAAGTAGATGCAGAATCATTTTGGTCTACTTATCTTGGATGTGATGCCTATGTAATGATCATTGCCTGTATATCGTCTTGATTATTTGATCTTCTATCAATTGCCCAACAGTAATTTGTTCACCCACCGTGTGCTATACTCATGAGAGAAGCCACTAGTGAATCCTACGTCCCTCGGGTCTACTTTTCGAACATATTGCTTTCCGATCTACTATTTGCAACTTTTGTTTTCATATCTATTATTCCAAAAAACCAAAAATACCTTGCTGCAAGTTTTGTTTATTTGTTTTACTTTGTGTTCTTGCGAGATCTATTTGCCAAAACTATCATTACCTAATATATCTTATTACCGTATAGAGCGTGACAACCTCTCTTTCGTGTCGGGTTGCAAGTATTTGTTGTTTGTGTGCAGGTGCTGCTTACGTGGGTGAATTATCTTCCTTTATGGATTGATACCTTGGTTTCATAAAGTGAGGGAAATATTTACCATGGGTGTGCTGCATCATCCCTTCCTCTTTGGGGAAATACTGACGCAGTCTCAAGCTATGTCATAGTGCTACTTGTAAATTGTGTTGGGATTTTCCACGAAGAGGAGTGGAGATGCGGCACAATAGATATAAGTATTTCCCTTTGTGAGAACCAAGGTTATCAAACTAGTAGGAGCACCGCGCAAACGTCCATCTTCAGCACCTACACAGAGAATAGCACACACTTGCACCCAACGCGGGCAAGTGGGCTGTCAATCCCCTTGAACTCGTTACTTGCAAGAGATAAGTAGTGATAGATAGATAATATAATTATAAAATAAATATAATGTAAAATTACAGAATATAAATATCTGAAATATTTTTAGTGTTTTTGGAATTTAATTTGTAGAGACCCGAGGGGCATAGTTTTCGCTAGGGGCTTCTCTCTCATAGAAAGCATACATTGGGTATACAAATTACTGTTGGGCAACACATAGAAAAGCGGATAGTTCATACGTATCCAATGTATCTATAATTTTTGAGTGTTCCATGCCGATATATTATCATTCTATGATAGTTTTTGGGCATACGTTTACCAAATTATAATATTTTTGAGCACTAACCTATTGACCCACTGCCCAGTGCCAGTTGATGTTTCGTGCATGTTTTTGACTTTCTAGGTTTATAGTACCAAACAAAGTCCTATTGCCACGAAACTTTTTGATGATTTTTTTCTGGACCAAAAGAAGACCCGGAAGCTTCGGAAGGAGGTCGGGAGCCGCACGAGGGCCCGATAAGACAACAAGGCACCTGTCGTCGTTTTCTCACGACAAATGCCATGGGGTGGCTTATCGTAGGTGGTTGGGGCCGGAGGACGCCGACGGGCTCCGGGTGCGAGATTGGGCACAAGCGGTGATGACACACGATGTACCCAGGTTCAGGGCCCTCCGGGGGAGGTAATACCCCTAGTCCTTCTTGGTTTTGTTGGATGGTTAGGTATGAGTATAAGGATGCTCCTAGAGCTGTGCTTAGAGGAGGAAGAAGGGGCAACCGGCTCCTCTTCCTTCACTGATAGAAGGGGATATTTCGGGAAGATCATTCGTGCGTGGATGTGTCTGTCCGTGATCATCCGTCCCCGTTGCATGGGGGGATCGGGGAGTTTTATAGGCCAACCCTCGACTCTTACAATATGCTTGAAGTACCAAGGTGGGGGGACCCGGCTGGCAGTCTCTCCAGCTGGCCAGAGGGTCCCGCGGCTCGCGCCATCTCGTCATAGGCGGGGCTACCGGCCAAGTGGTCCCATCTCCCGTTGGGGCCCGCCGGCCGGCCCTGCGATTGGCCCTCGCCCACCTACCGCAGCATGGGCTGCCCGGGGGAGCGTTGTCTAGCGCCAGCCGGCCGAAGTCTCCGGTACGGCCGGCAGCACTATAGCCACGCCGGGGCAGGTAATCGAGTGGCGAAGGCGTGCCGACACTATTCCCCCGCCCGGTCGCGCTCACAGAGGTCAGCGACCGGAACGGTTGGACTATAGCCACGCGTTGTAGTGCGTAAGCGGTCACTGTAGCCACAGGGCCGCCCGTCATGCCGGTCACGTCACGCTGTCGTACCCACGCGCAGAGGGACGGGACGGGGCATGTCCGTCCCAAAGTCAACGGAAGAGCCGGCCCGTGGGCAGCCGGCCGCGCCCAGCCGGCCGAGGGCCCAACTGGCTCCTTGACCAGCCGGCCGGAGCGCCAGCCGGCACTGGCTCACGCCGGACGTCCTCCAGCCGGCCATGGCCAGCCGACCGGGTAGTTTTTCTTAGAAGCGAAAGGGGGAAGACCCCGTTGCTTTGGCCTACCTAGGGGTAATAACCCCGTCAGCGCCCCCTGATGGCTTGTGCCACCCTCAGACGTCTTCTGATTCCCCTCCCTAGCCTATAAATTCTCTAATATCCCCCAAACACTAGGGGGACTCCCGAAACACTTTTCCTGTCGCTGCAAGTCTCTATTCTGACGGGAGCCCATCTACACCTCCGTTCTGGCACCTTGCCAGAGGGAATATCGATCATGGAGGGCCTCTTCATCAACCTTGTTTCCCTCACCATGATGTGTGAGTAGTTCACCACAGACCTACAGCCAAAGGTAGTACATAGATGGCAATCTCTCTCTCAATCTTCAATACAATGTTCATCGCATCTTTGCCTTGATCTATCCGATTTGATCCCTTTGTATGGTGTGTTTGTTGGGATTGGATGAATTATGAGTTTATGTTCAGATTATTCGTGGAAAGTATTTGAGTCAAATCAATATCGGAGTATTGCTCTAGCTGCTGCTAAATTAACCTGGATTCAATCGTGACTCTCTGAACTAGGCTATACTTCGTCTTCCCCTCTGGACCTCGGAAATGGCAAAAAGCTACCGATGCGTAATTGAAGATTCGGTGAAAACTAGTCAACCTTTCATCACAAATTGAAGCAGAGGCTGTTACTTGAAAATCCATTTGCAGATCCTATTGTTGAGGTAGAACCAGCTTCACCAATAGCATAGACTCTATCAGCCGAAGAGATCAGCATGTACGAGGATAACAGAGACAGAGATAAAGGCTTCGTCAGCATAGCCGAGAGTGGTGATTGCTCGAAAGAACTTATTAATATAGAGGGAAGCTGTGTGGGCTGAACTGCTAGGAACAGAAGGGTTTGAAGTCTATTCCCATTCGGGAATTTCATATAATTTTGCTCACTAGTATTTGAGATGGAAGATATCGACTACTGATGGAAGAAATCTAGAACTGAGCACAGGCAATAGCGGACAGAACGTCACAGACCACAGAGAATAGGGTGCCCATCTCTTCACTTTCTTAAAGCAATGCGTGATGATGGAGACTATGATTCCCCCACAAGTCGGTGAAACTCTGGAAGAAAAATAAAATAAAAATGGGGGAGGCCAAATGAGCCCACCACATATTAAAAAAATGAATGGGGGAGGCAAAAAAATCCCACCATGAAAAAAAACTAAAATAAGTAAATGAGGGAAAAAGAGAGAAGGGACGTTGCTACTATCCTACCACACTTGTGCCTCAAAGTGGCACCATGTTCTTCATATAGAGAGTCTCTTTTGTTATTTTTGTGTGATTAAATCCATGCATGACATGAAATAATTTTGAACATGAGATATGCCCTTTGACATGTGCACTAGACCCTGGTCATTTTTTTCATGATAATCCATGTTTAGGTGTTGTTTTCTTGTTTCCAACATGCTTAACCAATGTGCTGTTTTGAGGGGTCTAAACATTTCTAAGTCTGAAATCTGTAATATTTTGTTGCTGTCTTGCCATGTGTTTTGCTAGTGATCTACAGCCCCTTTGGGGTTGGTGTAGTGGAGTCATTTGTAGTTCATAATGTCCTCTAGAATGCTGTTAAGTTTCATGCCATAATATGCTCTGTAGCTTATAGTTTTACTACTGTCAATATGCCTTCGTGATAAAAACTGCACTATAAAAAACTGCTATTTTCACCAAGTCTGAAACTATTTTCAATTAGCCATCTTGTGAGCTTATTTCCTAGAGATCCATGATCCTAAACAACTTGCTCCTGTGATATAATTTTATGCATCCTGTAAGCTACTGTCCTATGTCTTTGTTGTGCATTTTAGACCTTTGTAGCTTGTTGTTTTCATGTGTGCAAAATGCTATGTTGCTGTTTTGGGCAGATTTACACCTAAACTTGTGTTGGTTGTTGTGGTTGAACCGTAGCTCCGTTTTGGGCATGCCATATATGAAATTTTCTTAGAATTTCATGTATTATCATAATATATTGCTGCATTCATGATTTGAAATGTTTGTGGTTGTAATTTTCATGCATTTTGCATTCATGGCATATCCATCTTGTGTTGGTCATATCTTTTAGACCATAGCTCCGTTTGAGACGTTCCATATATGTAAATCGACTAGAATGATGTGTAGAATCACGTGGTATGATTTATTTTGCTGTTTAATAAATATAAAATATGGTTAGTTCAGATCTGGACCAATTTCGAAATTAACATATGGGGTCATTTCGGAAATACTATAAGTTGTTTCCGACCTCACTTAAGATGCCTAGATAGTGTAGTTTCCTTATGCTTCACCTCTTGCCATGTTTAACAACATTTAATATTGTCATGTACCTAAAAGAAATGAACTAAGTAATTCAAGCGTGGAGTTTCATCGCATATTGAGCTTCACTTAATGTGTAGAAGTTGTTGTTGTGCTGTAGCGACCCGACCTGAAAGGTCGAATCTCCGGTGTTTCTGTACCATCCGAAGATCATGCTGGTACACACACGATACGTCAATGTATATATCAAAGGGAAATCACACAGCTTTAATAATCGAAAAAAAATCTCATATCGAGTCCTTTATTACAATAAGAATTACAATAAAGTGGCTGAAGGCCAACTCATGAGAATAACTAATCTTGCGGAAGCTCCAAAGGTAGTTGAGTCCATTTGACTCCAAGGGCATCTCACCGAGCGTAGAGCGTATCCTCACTCCTGGTCGGAAAAGTACTCTGCAACATGATACGTTGCAGCCGTATAGTTCAGCATATTTAATATGCCGGCAATGTCACAAAAGAGGGGGTGTAAAGTAATCATCTATTCTATATGCGTATATGTGAGGTGGGGTAGTAAGTTTTTGCATAAAGCCAATTTTTTTCTACAACAAGAGAGGGCAAAAGCATAATTACTACAATGTTGGTTGATTAATGAGATGGTTCCACCAACCAATTCTCATACCCAAGTTGACATTAATACCCACATCAATGTAGTTAATTGTGTTGAGAGTTCCAGATAGTTTCAGTTCCTTTGGCTCAAACTGTCCATAACCGTGGACACGGCTAATCGATTAGGTTTGGGTACTCTGCAGAGTTTTGCACATGTTCCCCACAAGATTTGATCGCCTCCGTTGGATTTCTTGCACTTCAGGGTGTTTGAGAAACGGATGACCAAAACATCGTCTTCTAAAGGGTTTCCCCGAGACTCTGTCGGTGCCCATC
The DNA here is from genome assembly GCA_022496015.1 of Hordeum marinum. Lineage (NCBI taxonomy): Eukaryota > Viridiplantae > Streptophyta > Magnoliopsida > Poales > Poaceae > Hordeum > Hordeum marinum. Next base: position 438,784,997 of record CM039673.1, read on the forward strand.
CTTTCCTACCGTTCTTCTACATCTCGTAGCACCGCCTGTCTAGGGTCACCACGATATCCAACCAAGCCAGAGCCCATAATGGCTTGTGGCTGTGCAGGTAAGCCTTGGGTCTTGAAGCATCCATCCTTCTCTTTGTGCCTGGGTGGACCTTTCCGCATGAATACTGGCACTTCTCCAGCAACATCTAGGCTAACCACTGGTTTGTCCATGGCGCCGTTCAACCATCATCCACCCAGAGGTATGTTGAAACCTCGGAGTCTTGAAGTCTTGATCATTTTGTAGGTCTTGAAATTATTAACTCACAACTCTCATGAATCACACAACCAACCCCGTCTACTAATAGCGTAGCAAAATTTAAATCAACGTTTCCCGGGGCCAATGTGTCAAAGGGTTGAGGGGTGCCTACCACATGATACTACATCAAGTAACCAAGTTTCCAAATTACCTACTTTGCATGCAATTGGGGGGGGGGGATGGTAGAACTAATGCAATAAAACATAGGTATACATGGTCAAAGTGACTTGCCTTGCTGACGATCCTTGTATTCAAGTGACTCTAGATAACAAGCTTCGCACTCCGGATGATCTAACGAATCAAACAAAGCACATAATAAGCATAAACACAATACAATTCATACAACATCGAGGTAAACAAATACTTCAACAAACAATAGCACAATCAAAAAGAAGAATCACTTAAAGTATAAGACTCTAAAATTTTTGGTGTCAAAACTCTACTAAGACATAACAAGTCAAAAATTTGTTTGGAACAACTAGGCATTTAGATAACAGAAAAGTAAATACAAAATTTTATTTGAAAACAGAAAGTATTTCATTATAAAAATTTTGTGCAAAAAGAGTTACTACAAAACTTTTTTTCTAAACAATACTAAAGGTGAAAATAAGATGTACCTATTCAAACTAGAGCACAAAACAATTTGAAAAAATATAGATTATTAACAGAAAATAATACACCTAATGTTGAATCAACAGAACCTAATGAACTCTAAAAACAAAAGTTAAACTAAATCAGGTTCAAACTAAACTAAAATCAGATTAACTAAACTCTATTTAGAACTAAACAGGTTCTGTTTTTGTTAAAAAACCTAACCAAATTCATCCTATAAATTCTCAAACTACGTAGGATGATAGGTCTTACTAATACAAAACAGTGGCAAAAAGATTCACTCAAAAATATATTTTTAAACTCTATTTATACAGATTTTAGTAATTTAATTTTTTTTGATTAGATTCAAAATTTAAAGTTCAATTTTGAAATCTAAGCATACATACATAAACTACAACAAATTTGTGAACTAATGCAAAAAGAATCAACTAAAAACACCAAATATTTTAAAAGATATGATAAAAAAACAAAAAAAAATGATCTATCGATCGGACAGGGTCTACGTGGCATGCTGTGATTGGCCGCGAGGGCGTGCGTGCGGGAGCTAGCGAGCGGTTGGCCGACACTTAACGCATACCGGTTCGTTGTTTAAATATATCTAATCTAGATCGTTGACTACAGATCCGACGACTACGGGTGGAGGTGGCGGCTTACAGAGAGGGGGTCGAGGTCTCCGGCGAGGTCGACAGCGGCTGGAGGTCGGAGGTGCTCGGGGATGACGGTGCGGTGGTCGGGGGCGGCGTCCGAGAGCTTCAAATGGCGGCGGTGAGTCTCCGGCGTCGATTGGTGGCATCGGAGGGGGCTGGGGGTGAGTGTGGCAACGGGCACAAGCTCGGGGAGGTCCGGTTGGGTGCCGAACTCCGGGAGGTCTGGGGCAGCGTTTCGGCGAGGGAAGAGGGGGTTTCGGGTGGGGAACAAAGAGCGGAGTGACGGGGCTTTATATAGGGGCGGTGCGGTGGTCGGGGAGGGCACGAGGGGCGTGAGGGTGGGACGCGTGGTTAGCGTGTCGGTGGCCGACCCGGAGTAGTTTCGGGTCTTAAAGGCTGTGGGCCGGCCCGGTTCGGTTTAATTCATTTCCTTATTTATTTCCAGAGTGATAAAAACTCTTTTAATGCATTCAAAATATTTCCAAACATAGGAAATATATATATCAAAATGATCAGGAGAATTAATGCTATTTAATGAACATTTTTCCTCTGTCATATTGAATATCTTTTTAAAATTTATTTTCAGAAAAATGCCTAATTGATTTTAAATCCTTTTGCAATAATTTTTCAAATAACCCCCTGGTTTTATTGTTCAAAATATTCACGAAGATGCCCCTGGTGTGGAGTGTCATGTTACTCCCCTCTTTCTTTGAACATTTCCAAAAGTTTTCAAATAGGTGAAACAAATACATGGGAAAAATAGAAATGGCCTTTCAGAATTTCAAAGGAAGCACTTCAACCATTCATTACATTCAAACAAAGTGATAATGATGCATAGCTATATTTCATAACATTCCAAAATGAAATTTTTGGATGTTACATGTGCTTTGCCATGTCATGCATAACATGCATCTTCATGCATCATATTGTTTGCGCATCATGTCATGAATATATTGTGGTGTGTCATGTGTTGATTGTTGTTTTTGGATTGCTCCCTCTCGATAGAGTTTTGAAAGCATTCGGGGTGTGAGGATTCGTTCGTCTACTTCACGAATCGTCTTCTTCATGGACCCTTTCTTCTTCCAAGCGAGATCCCAGGCAAGATGAACATTTCCCTGGATACCACTACTATCATTGCCATGCTAGTTGTCTCGTTTTCTATCGCTATGTCACGCTACCTACCACTTGTTTAACAAGCCTCCCAACATTGCCATGATAAGCCTCTAACCCCTCAACATCCTAGCAAACCTTTGTTTGCCTATGTTACTGCTTGCTCAGCCCTTCTTATAGCATTTCTAGCTGCAGGTGCAATTGCTTCCATGTGACAACATGGACATTATTTTGTTATATCACAATATTATTGCTATTTAATTTAATGCACATATATACTTGGTAAAAGGTGGAAGGCTTGGCATTTTCTTGATGTTTTGTTCCACTCTTGCCGCCCTAGTTACTTGTGTATCGTTGTTATGTGCCATACTGAGCGCTCCTAACATGCTCGGGGTTATTATGGGGAACCCCTTGATTTTCATTTTGGGATAAAACTCATCTGACAAGGACCAACATTGGTTTTACCATTTGCCTAATAACTAAAATTGCATAGGGACCCGCCGGCACCCACGGATCTTTAATCAACAACCCGGGCCAATGCTCCTAATGAGTGTTGGTCCACCTACCTAGCAGTCGGCGGTGCCACCTCGAGGCAACTCGAGGCATTTTCAGGCTACCATCCACTTCGCATAGATGGATGATGCCCGTGGATAGAGAGCGCACGGCTCTGGATGTGGATCTGGCTCACCAGGAGGCCTTGCTGGATTTTTTTTACCTTTCTCGAACGTCTTGCTCGCGGGATTTTGACAACACTTTGGGCTATCTCGAAGTTGAGATTTTCCATCGGGATTCCACAGATACTACGGGTGATTCCGCGGTTGAGGAATTCCAACGCAGCGTGTAGTTAATTTGTGATGGATGAGTTGGAGCACCCCAGCAGGGTTAAATCTTTTGGAAAGCCGTGCGCGTGGTTATGTGGCAACTTGGAAACTTTGTTTAACACCCGGTCATAGCATACTTGAAGTAATCTCTAATACAAACACCAACTGTGTGCCTAACCGTGACTTTCTCTTCTCGTGAGTCCTTATCCGAGAGAGAACATGGTGGGGTTATGTTTGACGTAAGTAGGTGTTTAGGATCACTTAGTGATCATTACTAGTTCACGTCCGTCATGTGTAGACCACCCACTTTACATTATGTATTCATAAGTTAGCCACTCAAATACGTGCTTAGTCGCTTGCTGCAGCCTCACCACTTAACCATACCTCACCCATGAAGCTTTAATAGTCTTGATACCCTTCGAAATGAGATTGCTGAGTCCCTGTGGCTCACAGATTACTACAACAACAGTTGCAGGTATAGGTAATTCGATGCTTTGACGTGAGCGCGATGCTTGTTTTGATTTGGAGTTCTTCTTCTTCTTCTTCATCATCAATCTAGGATGGGTTCTAGGCGGTAGCCTGGGATAGCAAGGGTGGATGTCATTTTATCGTTTGATTTCGTCCGTAGACGAACCCTGCTCTTATGTATGATGTTTGAATATGTTGTTGTATTGATGTGATCTTGATGTAGCTTGTGGCGAGTGTAAGCCAATTCCATATACTCACCTCTTCTGTACATGTACTTGTAATGATATCCATTCTTGCAAAACAACGAGATGCGCTTCTATCCCTGTCGATGCCCTCGTGCCGAAATAAGGATAATATCGCATCTTGGGCATGACAAGTTGGTATCAGGGCTAGTATCAACCTAGGAGCCCCCTTTATTGATCGAACTTGGCCGAGTCGAGTCTAGTGAAAAACTATTTTGAGTTTAGTTATATCGGAGAGTAGGATTGTTTTATTCCTCTTCTATACTCTGGTGAGGAATTACGACTTAGGAATCTTAATTCTACTCCTCTTCTCTTTTCACTCAAATATTTTTTAGGATCACGCGGGTATTGTTGGGATCGTTCTGATATCTTTGTGATGAGAACATTGTTCTTGGTGCCTCCTGACATTTAGGGGCTGTGGCAGTGTCCCGGGGAGTTGAGCTCTAAGGTGTTGTCATCACATTTGTATCGTGGCAGTTCTGGAATACCAAAGGTCACCGACATCAAAAACGTTTCTATACTCCTTGTGGTGAGAGCAGTTTGGCGCCACCCAGTACTGGGGAGATCGATCAGATGTATTGCCACAACTAGTATATTGGATGTTTTTCGAAGATTTGAGGTACATGATTTCCGAGGTTTTCTTGGTTATGTGTTGACGGATGGATACAGTTGGAGTATAGGGCTTGTTAGTTGTGTGAGATATTTTGCCTCCCTGTATCCCCAACACACGATTGCATAACCAAAGATTTCGGAAGTTCTTAGGTGGGAATTCAAGTAGGTACCTAGGATTATCTTTCCAACAAGTGCGTAATGGGTATGTATTTGTTCTGGCTTGTTTCATAAGCCTCATCCTTTGTTTTGTTTTTGAATGTGGTAATTCGAGTTGCTTCGATGTCAAGTGGTGATTTCATACCTTTTCTAAGTGGTGTTCTCATATTTTACGAGAATGCTAATCCTTTTGTTCAACTGGAGTTGTCATGAAATTCTTTTCAACCTGTGTGTTCCTCTTCAAGATATTCAATCATCTCCAATATTTGCAAGATCAATCCTCATGTTTATTTTCGGAGTTCTTTTCATCCGTCCTAAGTTGTCTTTGTTTTTCCCCACCCTCCCACCCTTTTTCTTCAATGATTAAATTCTCATCCAGGTACCTTTCTCTTCATTGACATTTCGCTATCTTCTCTTCCGTATTGTTTCCGGTGAGTTCTTGTGGAGATTTTCAGGAGTTTCAGTTTCAAGATCTATCCTTGTATTCTTTGTTCTTGTTGTTAGTCTTCTCCGATGGATTCAAGTCAAGCCGCTGGTGTCCATCATATCATTTTAATTCGCTAAAAGTTTTTCATGTCAGTAATTCTTGTCCATGTATCCCTTTTTTAGTCATCCTCTCTCTATTCTATCCGGATTGCTGAAGATATCTCAGAAGTCTTGTCTTTTCATTCAAATCCTTTCAAATTATTTTGAGGTTCTCACCTCATCAAGTTTTCATTCATACCTGTGCAATCACCCCTTCTAAGCAATTGTTTCAACGGTGGTTTCCTTTCAGTGGGCTCATGACCCACATGTTTTTCCCCAGGATCTTACCTGGCTCTTCTAATCTTTTCCGGAGATCTCAAGTTCTTTTCAAATATGACGTAAGAACAAATTTCATCAGTCATATTCCTTCTCCATAATGGCTTCCAAATCATTTTCATCGTTGGCTCAACCTTTCTTTCTTCATTATTTTGGAGTGTCTTAGTAATTCATGGTGTTGTTTCTCGTCATCATTCTCTACGTTTGAAGATCGAAGAAGAGTTTCTCTTAGATCTTTGCTCATTCTCTTGAAGATTGATGGTTTCAGCTTCATGCTATCTTCTCGAATTGTTTTTGATAATGAGTAATCCCTTCCATATCTATCAAGAGCATTTCAGAATTCTTTTCATTTCTCGATCCTCCAAAGGCCATCATTTCAGAAGATTCCTCGTTCTCAGCTTTCAGCTTTCATTCTCAAATTCTTCTCAATTGTTGTCCCTTAATTTGTATCTCAATTATTCTAGTGCCTTGTGGAGTTTTCCATTAGGTGGATCGTGATCCCTTCGTTCCCATGTACATTCGTTCAATCGTCGTATCCTCATTCGTTCGTGAATTCTTACCGGTGTTCTCGTTCAAGACTTCTTCAAGTGTGTGATCTCTCTCTCTCTTCAATTCCTTGCAAGAAGAATAAGAGGTGTGCAAAATCCGTTTCTTGTCATCCATTTAAGTTGATGAAGGATAAGCATAACATAATTCTTATTCTTATTCCATCAAGGGGATTTCAATCCTTCTTCCGGAGTTGTTGATGATATCAAGTTGTCGATTTCAAGCGTTCTCATCTTTTCTTTTCGGAGTTCCAAATTATTCTCAAATATCTCTTCGTGAAGCTTCATCTAAAGCTTAGCAAGGCCTCAATCTTTTCGTTTCACAACTTCAATTCTTTTCTATCATCCTTACATTCCGGAGTTCATCCCGATGCTTCTTCATGGTGGTTTGCTAAGGATGCAATTCTTCTCGAAGTGTTCTTCAAGATTCTTGTTGGAGGTGCTCAAGTGTTCTTTATCTTGGATTTCTAAGTTCAATTCCTTCTCCATTGTATTTTGGGATGGTTTTATTAAATTCTTGAGTAGTCTCGAAGGAAATTGTGAAGGATGAGATAAGTAAACCCATCATGTGTTCTCGGAGTTATCTTGGGCTGGATTTCACCTAATGCATTTCCTAAGGATTGTTGATATTATGGTGTCATAAATGATCCAAGTTTTCTCCTTCTCTTCTTTGTGAAAGAAGTTTTTCATTTCTTTTGCTCTGAAGCTATCCTTGGTTTGTCAGTGGCTGGTTATCACCTCATTATTTGAGATGTTGTCTATAAGCCCACATCCGACTTATTATTTTCGTTGTTGATGCTCCAACAACTCTGTTCATTCCCTTCTTTATAAGGTTTCTTTACAATTAATTGTGGTAGAGTTGTTATCTCTTCTCCGTTCTTTTCCTTTCAAATATCTAGCTTCTATTCTTTTGTCCGAAGGAATCATGATGTTGCTCTCTTCGAATCACCATCTCGTGTTATCAAGATCATGTTCTTTCCATGCTTTCCAACTAGCTAGAGTGTTGTGTCATCTTTTCAAGTTCTCCCATCTTAGCAAATTTTGCCCCTCTATCCTACCTAAGTGCAGCCCAAATTTCTTTTGAATTCTTGCTTGTTCCTCATGTCGCTCTTCATCTCTTTCCAACCTTCATGTTTCATTGGTTTCACTCATTTGTCAAAGAAGCAACTAAGTTTTACCTCTTCCTCTTGCTCTGTCTCTTCTCCTTCTCATTCCAAGATCTCGGGTCGAGATCTCTTGTAAGTGGAGGAGAGTTGTAACATCCCGGGACCGATGCTCCAGAAGATTCCCCTTTAATTCCATTGTTGTCGTGTGATTCGTGTGGTTTTCACATTCATCATTGCATCATTCGCATCATCTGCATAGCATCGTCTCTCGTTTTCGAAACCTTGCATCCGTTCATAGTTGCCGGTTCTCTCCGATCGTGTCGTTGACCCTTTCGATACCAACCACACACGTCTGTGCCCGCGACATCGATAAAATATTGTTTTTAAAAGAGCATATAAAACTTTCTCGAATTGGGTCGAAAGTTGGTGTGCGGTCTTGTTTTGTTGTAGGTAGACCGTCTGCCAAATTTCGTCGCGTTCGGAGGTCATTTGATACTCGAACCGTTGAACCTATAGCGGCACTATAGTCGGTCAAATCGTCGGACGTTTCGGTGGTTTAAAACTCCTTGTCACGGGCCACAAACATGCCCTCTCATCCCCACCAATATCCTCTACACAGCCCAAAGCCCACCTAGCTAGCCCCGCTGCGCTTCTGGACCGTCCGATCGAGATCGAATGATCCGTAAATGGGCAAACCCATAACCCTAGTCCGGTTCCCTATGTATAGGTAGTCTAACCCTAAAAACTAGGAACCCTGTCCCTTCATCGCCACTGGCACTGCCTCTCGTTGGCTCCTGTTCATGCGAGAGCACGAGGGAGATGAGCGCTCCCGCTCGCATCGGCCAGGTGGGCCTCGGCTTGCCTTCCCTAGTCCCAGCACACCAAGGCCCAGCTAGGCTCAACGAGCTCCACCACTTGGGCCATGCCCGCACGGTGAGCTCACCCCAAAGGCTGGCTGTGTGTGTATCAGACTCCGATGGTCATTATTTGATATATGACACCCACTGCTAGTTTGGACCCCTAGCCAGATTCGGCCCTCGTTGTTTTTTTCCGTTGACAAATTTATCTATTAATCATGACATATCATAATTTCAGTAAATGTCATTATTTTGCATTGATAGTAATGAAATAACCGTGCATCACATTAACATGTTATATATATGTGTAATGTGTAGAATATAAATATTCCTTTTTCATGCATGAAAAAAATGCGTATTGTGACGTTTGTATTCAATTCGCTTAAATGTCATGATTTTGCATTACGCATATTTATTTAACGTGCATTGGATTTAAGCAAACCATATATGAAAAATGTGTAGATTAATTATATCACATCTTCATGCATGATAAAAATATATGATGTGTTGGTTGCATTTATTTTGCATACATGGCTTGCTAAAACGTTTTATGTCCTATTCTCGCATATATGTGGTGTCATTTGTTTTATAATAAAATCCACATGTTATATATGATTTTCGGGTAGAAAAATCCATTGAATTTATCTGTGCATTTAGATTTGTCATTTGAGTAAGTTTGTGTGCATGTTAGTTTTGCTGTGATTCCCTTTTGTTATTTTCGTGTGATTAAATCCATGCATGATTTGAAATAATTTTGAACATGAGATATGCCCTTTGACATGTGCACTAGACCCTGGTCATTTTTTTCATGATAATCCATGTTTAGGTGTTGTTTTCTTGTTGCCAACATGCTTAACCAATGTGCTGTTTTGAGGGGTGTAAATATTTCTAAGTCTGAAATCTGTAATATTTTGTTGCTGTCTTGCCATGTGTTTTTCTAGTGATCTACAACCCCTTTGGGGTTGGTGTAGTTGATTTATTTGTAGTTCATAATGTCCTCTAGCATGCGGTTAAGTTTCATGCCATAATATGCCCTGTAGATTATAGTTTTACTACTGTCAATATGCCTTCATGATAAAAACTACACTGTAAAAGACTGCTATTTTCACCAAGTCTGAAACTGTTCCCAATTAGCCATCTTGTGAGCTTATTTCCTAGAGATCCATGATCCTAAACAAAATGCTCCTGTGATATAACTTTGTGCATCATGTAAGATACTGCCCTATGTCTTTGTTGTGCATTTTAGACCTTTTTAGCTTGTTGTTTTCATGCGTGCAAAATGCTATGTTGCTGTTTTGGGCAGATTTACACCTGAACTTGTGTTGGTTGTTGTGGTTGAACCGTAGCTCCGTTTTGGGCATGCCATATATGAAACTTGCTTAGAATTTCATGTAGTATCATAATATATTGCTGCATTCATGATTTGAAATGTTTGTGGTTGTCATTTTCATGCATTTTGCATTCATGGCATATCCATCTTGTGTTGGTCATATCTTTTAGACCGTAGCTCCGTTTGAGATGTTCTATATATGTAAATTGACGAGAATCATGAGTAGAATTACATGGTATGATTTATTTTTCTGTTTAATAAATATAAAATATGGTTAGTTCAGATCTGGACCAATTTCGAAATTAACATATGGGGTCGTTTTGGAAATACTATAAGTTGTTTCCGACTTCATTTAAGATGCCTAAATAGTGTAGTTTCCTTATGCTTCACCTCTTGCCATGTTTAGCAACATTTAATATTGTCATGTACCTAAACAGAAATGAACTAATTAATTCAAGCGTGGAGTTTCGTCGCATATTGAGCTTCACGTAATGTGTAGAAGTTGTTGTTGTGCTTTCCCTTGTCATGCATAACATGCATCTTCATGCATCATATTGTTTGGGCATCATGTCATGAATATGTTGTGGTGTATCATGTGTTGATTTTTGTTTTTGGATTGCTCCTTCTCTATAGAGTTCCTAAAGCGTTCGGAGTGTGAGGATTAGTTCGTCTACTTCACGGATCATCTTCTCCATGGACTCGTTCTTCTTCCAAGCGGGATCTCAGGCAAGATGAACATTTCCCTGGATGCCACTACTATCATTGTCATGCTAGTTCTCTCTTTTTCTATTGCTATGTCATGCTACCTACCACTTGCTTGACAAGCCTCTCAACATTTCCATGATAAGCCTCTAACCCCTCCACGACCCAAAAAACCTTTGTTTGGCTATGTTACCGCTTGCTCAGCCCTTCTTATAGCGTTTCTAGCTGCAGGTGCAATTGCTTCCATGTGACAGCATGGACATTCTTTTGTTATATCACAATATTATTGCTATTTAATTTAATGCACATATATACTTGGTAAAAGTTGGAAGGCCTGGACTTTGCTAGGTGTTTTGTTCCACTTTTGCCGCCCTAGTTACTTGTGTACCTGTGTTATGTTCCATACTGAGTGCTCCTAACATGCTCGGGGTTGTTATGGGGACCCCCTTAATTTTCATTTTGGGATAAAACTTGTCTGGCAAGGACCAACATTGGTTTTACCATTTGCCTAATAACTAAAATTGCATATGGACCCGTGGGCACCCACAGATCTTTAATCAGCAACCTAGGCTAGTGCTCCTCATGAGTGTTGGTCCACCTACCTAGCAGTCGGCAGTGCCACCTCGGGGCAACTTGAGATAGTTTCAGGCTACCATCCACTTTTCATAGACGGATGATGCTCGTGGATAGAGAGCGCACGGATCTGGATGCAGATCTAGCTCACCGGGAGGCCTTGCTGGATTTGTTTTACCTTTCTCGAATGTCCTACGTGCGGGATTTCGACGGCACTTCGGGCTATCTCGAAGTTGAGATTTTCCATCGGGATTCCGCAGATACTACGGGTGATTCCACGGTTGAGGAATTCCAACGTGGCGTGTGGTTAATTTGTGATGGATGAGTTGGAGCACCCCTGCAGGGTTAAATCTTTCGAAAAGCCATGCTCGCGGTTATGTGGCAAGTTGGAAACTTTGTTTAACACCTGGTCATAGCATACTTGAAGTAAACTCTAATAAAATACACCAACTGTGTGCGTAACCGTGATTGTCTCTTATCGTGAGTCCTTATCCGAGAGAGAACACGGTAGGGTTATGTTTGACGTAAGTAGGTGTTTAGGATCACTTAGTGATCATTACTAGTTCACGTCCTTCATGTGTAGACCACCAACTTTACTTTATGTATTCTTAAGTTAGACACTCAAATACATGCTTAGTCGCTTATTGCAGCCTCACCCCTTAACCATACCTCACCCATTAAGCTTTAATAGTCTTGATACCCTTCGAAATGAGATTGGTGAGTCCCTATGGATCACAGATTACTACAACAACAGTTGCAGGTACAGGTAATTCGATGCTTTGACATGAGCGCGATGCTTGTTATTATTTGGAGTTCTTCTTCTTCTTCATCATCAATCTAGGATGGGTTCCAGGCGGCAGCCTGGGATAGCAAGGATGGATGTCATTTTATCGTTTGATTTTGTCTATAGTCGGACCCTGCTCTTATGTATGATGTTTGAATATGTTGTTGTATTGATGTGATCTTGATATAACTTGTGGCGAGTGTAAGACAATTCCATATACTCACCTCTTATGTACATGTACTTGTAATGATATCCATTCTTGCAAAACGACAAGATGCGCTTCTATCCCTGTCGATGCCCTCGTGCCAAAATAAGGATAATATCGCATCTTGGGCATGAAAACATCATTGTGCAATTTTAGTTGACCTTCTAATACTAACTTGTTGCTTGTAGGTACATATGCCATTGGTAAAGATACGCGTGTCTACCCTTTTTGCGTATGGGGTGACATGGCTTGAGACTGCGTCGGTATTCGCCAAAGAGGAAGGGATGATGCAGCACATCAACGGTAAGTATTTCCCTCAGTTACGAAACCAAGGTATCAATCCATACAGGAAGATCACGCACCCACGTAAATAGCACCTGCACACAAACAACAAATACTTGCAACCCGACGCGAAAGAGAGGTTGTCATGCTCTCTACGGTAATAAGATAGATTGGGTAATGATAGGTAGGAGCGATAGATATCTCAAGAACATAAAATGAAAAGAGTAAATATGCAACAATATATTTTTGGGTTTTTGGTTTTGTAGATCTGAAAACAAAGATTGGAAAAACCTAGATCGGAAAGCAATATGAAGGAAAAGTAGACTCGGAGGCCGCAGGGTTCACTAGTGGTTTCTCTCATGAGTATAGCGCATGGTGGGTGAACAAATTACTGTTGGGCAATTGATAGAAAATCAAATAGTCATGATGATATCCAAGGCAATGATCATTATATAGGCATCATGTCCAAGATAAGTAGACCGACTCCTGCCTGCATCTACCACTATTACTCCACACATCGACCGCTATCCAGCATGCATCTAGTGTATTAAGTTCATGGAAAAACGGAGTAATGCGATAAGAACAATGACATGATGTAGACAAGATCTATTCATATAGGAATAGACCCGATCTTGTTATCCTTAATAGCAACGATACTTGCCTGTCTTGCTGCCCCTTGTGTCACTGGGAAGGAACACCGCAAGATCGAACCCATCACAAAGCACCTCTTCCCATGGCAAGAAAACCGATCTAGTTGGCCTAAATAAACCAAATATTCGAAGAAAAAATACGAGGCTATAAGCAATCATGCATATAGGAGATCAAAGAAGACTCAAAAAATATTCATGGATAAAAACCGATCATGAACTCAAAATTCATCGGATCCCAACAAACACACCACAAAAGTTTACATCAAATAGATCTCCAAGAGACCATTGTATTGAGAATCATAAGGGAGAGAGAGAGGAAGCCATCTAACTACTGCCTACGGACCCATAGGTCTATGGTGGACTATTCACGCATCATCGGAGAGGCACCTTTGATGAAGATGAACCCCTCCGTGATGGTGTCTAGATTGAATCTCGAGGTTCTGGAACTTGCGGCATCTGGAATTGTGTTTCGTCGACTCCCCTAGGGTTTTTAGAATATTTGGGAATTTATAGGCATCATAGGTGGTGGAGAGGGGTCCCGAGGAGGGCACAACCTACCAGGGCATGGGAAGGCCCCCTGGCGGGACCTGGTGGGTTGTGGTTGATACGTCCCCAACGTATCTATAATTTTTGATTGTTCCATGCTATTATATTATCTGTTTTGGATGTTTTATATGCATTAATATGCTATTTTATATTATTTTGGGGACTAACCTATTAATCAAGAGCCTAGTGCCAGTTTCTATTTTTTCCTTGTTTTGAGTATTGCAGATAAGGAATATTAAACGAAGTCCAAACGAAATAAAATCTTTGCGATGATTTTTTCTGGACCAGAAGACACCTACCATACTTTGAGTGCAAGGCAAGGGACCTGCCAGGAGGTCACAAGGCAGGGGGCGCGACCACCCCCCCTGCCCGCACCTAGCAGGCTTGTGACTCCCCTACATGTCTCCTAAACATAATCTTCGTCCTCTAAATACCCAAATATAACCCCAATACCAAAGACAGCCATGCGAATACTTTTCCACCGCCAGAAGCCTCCGTTCCCGAGAGATCCAATCTTGGAGCCTTTTCTTGTAATCTACCGGAGGGGGATTCGATCACGGAGGGCATCTACATGAACTCCATTGCCCCTCCGATGATGCGTGAGTAGTTCATCATAGACCTACGGGTCCATAGCTAGTAGTTAGATGGCTTCTTTTCTCTCTTTGTGCTTCAATACCTTGTTCTTCATGATCTTCATGGAGATCTATCCGATGTAATACTCTTTTGCGATGTGCTCATCAAGATCCGATGAATTGTGGGTCTATGATCAGCTTATCTATGAATATCATTTGGTTCTTATCTAAATTATTATATGCATGATTTCATATCTTAGTAAGTCTCTTTGACTTATTGATTTCGTTTGGCCAACTAGATTGGTAATTCTTGCAATGGGAGAAGTGCTTAGTTTTGAATTCAATCTTCCGATGTCCTCACCCAGTGACAAAGTGGGGGTAGCAAGGCACGTATTGTATTGTTGTCATAAAGGGTAAAAAGATGGGGTTTTCATCATATTGCTTGAGTTTATCCCTCTACATCATGTCATCTTACTTAATGCGTTACTCTGTTCTTCATGAACTTAATACTATAGATGTAGGCAGGAGTTGGTCGATGTGTGGAGTAATAATAGTAGATGCAGAATCATTTCGGTCTACTTGACACAGATGTGATGCCTATATGCATAATCATTGCCTTGGATATCATCATAATTTTTCGCTTTTCTATCAATTGCTCAACAGTAATTTGTTCACCCACCGTGTTATTTTCCTTCAAGAGAGAAGCCTCTAGTGAAACCTATGGCCCCCAGATCTACTTTTCATATTATATTTTCAGATCTATAAACCAAAAATACCAAAAATACCTTTCTGCAATCTATTTACTTTTTACTTTCTGCAATCTTTTACATCTATCTCTATCAGATCTGATCCTTACAAATAACCATGAAGAGATTGACAACCCCTTTATAGCATTGCGTCCAAGAGTTTGATTGTTTGTGTAGGTGCATCCATTTGTGACTTGCTTGTTCCTCCTACTGGATTGATACCTTGGTTCTCATCAACTGAGGGAAATACTTATCTACTTCGCTGCATCACCCTTTCCTCTTCAAGGGAAAACCAACGCAAGCTCAAGAGGTAGCAAGAAGGATTTCTAGCATCGTTGCCGAGGAGGATACACATCAAGCCTACCAAGTACCCATCACAAACTCATCTCTTGCATTTACATTATTTGCCATTTGCCTCTCGTTTTCCTCTCCCCAACTTCTAAAATGATTTTTATAAAATACCAAAAAGGTTTGCCTTTTATTCGCCCTTCTTCCGTTCGCCTTTTTGTTTGCCTTTTGTTTGCTTGCGTGCTAGATCGATTCGTTGCCACCATGTATGAATCTGGGAAGGTTATCATTGAAAATATTGAGGGTATTACTAGTGCTAATCTTGATAAAATTTTTGGATCTTGCTCTCTAGATCATGATAAACCTCCTCCTAATTATAAAGTTAAAACTTTTCAAGTGGGAGACGGTAATATTATTGGGAAGAGTGTTATTCAAGAGTTATTTAATTGTACTAGAGTAATGCCTATGAATAAGAAATCTATTCTTCTTAGCACAAATTGTTATGCTGATGCTACTGCCATGATTGTTAAAAAATTGGAAAGGAAATTTGTGCACATACATCCCGCTTTGCAAGAGGTGTTTTATGAACTTCCCAAAATTAATCATCCTAACGCCAAAAAGATAGCCACGATCATCCTTATGCATGAAGTTCATTTTATCATACAAGGAGCTAGGGAATTTTTTGCTTTCTATACAAAGGATATTGAGCATCCTCCAATTAAAGAAATCCTACACGATAAAGAAACTTATGTGGCTTTGAGTCTAGGGATTATCTATCTTACCATGATAATCTTAGAAGATTACCGAAATTACCCAAATCATTTACCTTGAAACCTATGATGAATTTGGTTGGATCACTAGGGGCATTTATGTAGGATTCAATGATTATTTATTAGAATAAAAAATTAGTGAACCCATTAAAAATAAGGTACGCATTTTATATGATGATATCCATGGTGATGATCCAGGTTATGAGAACGGATTTCATACCAAAGATGACAATACCTAGATCTATTGCGTTATGCCTAGCTAGGGGCGTTAAACAATAGTGCTTATTGGGAGGCAACCCAATTTTATTTTTATGTTCTGTTTGTTGCTTCTGTTTTTGAGTGTTTCACACATGATTACTTCTGTAGTAATTGTGTTTTGGTGTTTTAATTAGTGTTTGAGCCAAGTAAGACCTTTGGGATGGTCTATGGCGGTTGGTGATTTGATCTTGTGGAAAAACAGAAACTTTTGCACCCAGTCCTGGAATTTTATAAAAAAATTCAGAGCGTCAAATGAGTCTGAAATTTTTATAGAAGATTTATATACAAACTTCCCAGGTTGTCCTAAGTTTTCAGAATGTTTTGAGTTACAGAAGTATACGAAGTAGTATATATTACACCAATATAAATAAATAATGAGTTCACAACATTACCTAAAGTGGTGAATTATTTTTCTTATACTAATGGATCTCACGAGTTTTCTGTTGATTTTTCTGTTGTGAAGTTTTCATGTTTTGGGTAAAGATTTGATGGACTATGGAATAAGGAGTGGAAAGAGCCAAAGCTTGGGGATGCCCAAGGCACCCCAATCCATATTCAAGGATTCCAAAGAGACTAAGCTTGGGGATGCCCTGGAAGGCATCCCCTCTTTCATCTTCATTCCATTGGTAAATTTACTTGAGGCTATATTTTTATTCGTCGCATGATATGTGTTTTGCTTGGAGCGTCTTGTATGATATGAGTCTTTTCTTCATCCTTGTTGCACACATCTTTTTAGAGAGACACGCATTAATCGTGAATTTATTAGAATACTATATGTGCTTCACTTATATCTTTTGAGATAGGCAATTTTGCTCTATGTGCTTCACTTATATCTTTTGAGACAGGCAATTTTGCTCTATGTGCTTCACTTATATCTTTTTAGAGCATAGTGGTGTTTGGTTTTATAGAAATAATTGAACTCTTGTTCCTCACTTATATTATTTTGGGAGTCCTTAAACAACATGGTAATTTGTTTAGGTTATGAATTTAGTCCTAGTATGATAGGCATCCAAGAGGGATATAATAAAAACTTCCATATTAAGTGCATTGAATATTATGAGAAGTTTGATTCCTTGCATAAAGTTTTGAGATATAAAGATGGTAAAAGTTTGAGAACATAAAAAGTGTGAAACAATTGCTTGACTTGTCATTGGGGTTGTGCATGATATAAATACTTTGTGGGGGGGGGGGAGATGGAGCATCGCCAGACCATATGATATTGTAGGGATAACTTTCTTTTGCCATCGTATTTTAAAGAGATACAATTGCTTTGCTAGTATGCTTGAAATATTATTGGCTTTATGTCAACATTAAGCTTTTGTTTTGAGTCTTATGGATCTGAACATTCATGCCACAATAAAGAATATTACATGGATAAATATGTGAGGTAGCATTCCACATCAATTTTTTTATCATTTACCTACTCGAGGACGAGCAGGAATTAAGCTTGGGGATGCTGATATGTCTCCAACGTATCTATAATTTTTGATTGTTCCATGCTATTATATTATTTTTTTTGGATGTTGTATACGCATTAATATGCTATTTTATATTATTTTTGGGTCTAACCTATTAATCTAGGCCTAGTGCCAGTTTTTGTTTTTTCCTTGTTTTTTAGTATTGCATATAAGGAATATTAAACGGGGTCCAAATGGAATAAAATCTTCACGATGATTTTTCTTGGACTAGAAGACATCTAGTAGACTTGGAGGGCAAGGAAAAAGACCTGCCAGGACGTCACAAGCCAGGGGCGCGGCCACCACCCCTAAAAATTCTAATCTAAAAACTCTCAAACAGTGCTGGATGATAAACCTAACTAATACAAAACAGTGGCAAAAAGAATCACTAAAAATAAATTTCTAAACTTAAGTTATTCAAGTTTTAGTGATTTGATCAAATTTAACAAAATTCAAATTTAAAAGTTCAAATTTGAAATATAAGCCTACAGACAGAAACTACATGTAATTTGTGACATGTTGCAAAAAGAATCAATCAAAAACTCTAACTATTTTAAAAGATATAGCAAAAATAAAAACAGAAATCATTATTCTTTTTTCTAAAACAGAAACAGAAAAAGAAAAAGTTTATCTAACGGACAGGGGGTGATGTGGCGGCTTCCTATTGGTCGCAAGCGTGTGCGCGCGGGTGTTTACGCGTGGACGACCGGACGCTAGAAGAAAACGTTTCGGCATTTAAAACTTCTAATCTGGATCGTTGATCCAGATCCAACGGCTACGGAGGGGGGGTGGCTTACAGAGGAGGAGGTCGGGGCTCCGGCGATGTCGACGCTGGCCGAACGTCGGAGGTGGTCGGGGACGGCGGTGTGGTGGTCGAGGGCGGTGTCCGAAGAGTCCAGGCGACAACGGCGAAGCTCCGACGATGATTGGTGGCGTCGGTTGGGGCTAGGGGTGACAGGGGCGATGGCCACAAGCTCCGGTGGCTTCGGTTGAGAACCGAACTCCGGCGAGGTGGTGTGGTGGTATTCTGGCAAGGGCAGGGGGCGTTCGGTGGTGGAATGGAGCGCGGCGAGTGCAGGGCTTCTTATAGGCGTGACGCGGGGTCGAGAAATGGAAAGGGGAGTGAGATCCGGCTCAGGATGGATCTTCGGCGAAGTGGGGGGCGCGGGGAGGAGGATGGGCGCGGTGATGGCGCAAGCAGTCGGTGGGGTCCGCGTGTCTGTGAGAGAGAAGAGAGCAGGTGCGCGTCGGTGGCCGGTTCGGAGTGATTTCGGGAGAGAGTTTAGACAGGTGGGCTGGCCGGTTCTTTACTAAAACGTTAATTTCGTTTCCTTTTCTATTTTCAAAAGAAATGAAACCTCATTAAGGCCTTCAAAACTTTTCCAACAATTGAAGATATATATATCAAATTGATCAGGGGAATAAATGCTATTTAATGAACATTTTTCCACGGCCAAATGAATACCTAAAAAATTATTTTCAGAAAACGCCTAAATTGATTTTAAATTCTTTTGCAATAAATTTTCAAATAACCCCCTGGTTTTATTGTTTAAATATTTCACATAGATGCCCCTGGTGTGGAGTGTCATGTTACTCCTCTCTTTTATGAATATTTCCAGGGGTTTTCAAATAGGAGAAACAAGTATATGGAGAAAATGAAAATGACCTTTCAGAATTTTAAAAGAAGAACTTCAACACTTCATTTCATTCAAACTATATGATGATGATGCATAGCTATATTTCATAACATTCCAAAATGAAATTTTGGGATGTTACACATTTCTTTTGTATAACATTGACATTTGGACTTATAATGATTCAAAGTAATAGTCTAGTTTTAACATAATGACTTCAATATTCAAGCATGTCAACAAACAACCATGTCTTTAAAAATATCAATACTAAAGAAAGTTATCGCTAGCCCATCATGCTCAATCATTGATCCATTCATGAAACACACTCAAATATTAGCTATGCCCAATGCTCAAGTACGATCATAGTGCCCCCTAGTAGGTTCTTATAAGAGAAAATGGAGACTCAAAGCAGAAATAAAAATTTCATAAAGTAAATAGATAGGCCCTTCGCAGAGGGAAGTAGGGATTTGTAGAGGTGCCAAGAGCTCAAGTGTTTAAATTGAGAGAGAGAAAATATTTTGGGTGTCATGCTTTTCCTGTCAACAAAAACGACAAAGTAAACCACAATACTTTCCATGCTAGATATATCATTAGGCCGGTCCTAAACAGAAAATAAGGTTTATTCCTTTTTCCACCAAACTTTCACTTTCCATGGCAGGCTGTATCCATGGTTTCCTTCAATACCAACAGTTTCCAAGGAATTTATTATTTGACAACATAAAGTAAATGTTTTTTGTTTTTCATTAAGGGAATGGGCATCCCTATTACCGTCGCACTCTCGTGCAATTACAAGTGAAATAACACTCAACTTGGGAATAACACATCTAGCATGAAAAACGTTGATTACTCCCCATCGTTTCATGAGTGGTATGAGCACACAAAAGAGAAAATTTATTTTGAAAATTTAGAGATGGCACATACAAATTTGCTTGGAACGGCATGGAAATACCGCATAAGGTACGTATGGTCGACTCATAAGGCAAAATTTGGTTTAACGATTTTGGATGCACAAGTAGTATTTCTAATTAGTTACAATTGAAGGCTAGCAAATAGATTGGGAAGCGACGAAACCAAGAAACGAAAATTCACATATGTGAGCATTGAACATAACTAACACGGAATAATGCACCACAGGTAGGATGTAACTTCATTGCATAACTATTGACCTTCGTGCATGCATAGGGAATCACAAACCTTAACACCAATATTCCTACTAAGCATAATTACTCATCAACATGACTCACATATTACTATCATCATGTTTAAAACCTATTACAAGGGATCAAGTTTAATTTGTCCAATGATCTTCATGAAGTTTTTATTATATCCTCCTTGGATATCTATCACTTTGGGACTAGTTTCATATATTGCCATTGCTTTTTGGCAAGATCAAACAAATTTGAGTGAAGCACATGAGCATAAAGATTTCATGTCTCAAAAAGGTATAAGTGAAGCATGAGAGGATTTCTTCAAAATTTACTAACTGTCAAATTAATCTGACAAGAATGAGAGTATTTCTACAAAAGTTTCCAAGCACACCATGCTCAAAAATATATAAGTGAAGCACTAGAGCAATTTCTATAGCTCAAAAAGTTTAAGTGAAGCACATAGAGCAATTCCTACAAATGATAGCATGATTTTGTCTCTCTCAAATAGGTGTGTACGGCAAGGATGGAAAGGGAAAAAACAAACAAATCAAGCAAAGATACAAGACGCTCGAAGCAAAACACATGATATGTGACGAATAAAAATATAGCTCCAAGTAAAATACCGATGGTCGTTAGAAGGAAGAGGGGATGCCACTCAGGGGCATCCGCAAGCTTAGTTGCTTGTTTCTCTTTGGATATATCTTGGGGGTGCGGTAGCATCCCCGAGAATAGGCTTTTGCTACTCCTTATTGCTACTTTTTGAGCTTGCGTTGGTTTTCCCTTGAAGAGGAAAGGGTGATGCAACAAAGTAGATAAGTATTTCCCTTAGTTATTGAGAACCAAGGTATCAATCCAGTAGGAGATACAAGGAAGTCACCAATGGATGCTCCTACACAAACAATCAAACTCTTGCACCCAACGCTATAAAGGGGTTGTCAATCCCTTTAGAGTTATTTGCAAGGATGAGATCTGATAGAGATAGATAGGAAAGATTGCAGAAAGTAAAAAGGTAAATAAATTGCATCAAGGTATTTTTGGTATTTTTGGTTTATGGATCTGAAAATATAATGTGGAAAGTAGACTCGAGGGGCCATAGGTTTCACTAGAGGATTCTCTCTCGAAGGAAAATAACACGGTGGGTGAACAAATTACTGTCGAGCAACTCATAGAAAAGCAAATAATTATGAAGATATCCAAGGCAATGATTATGCATATAGGCATCACGTCCGTGTCAAGTAGACCGAAACGATTCTGCATCTACTGCTATTAGTCCACACATCGATCGACTCATACCTACATCTAGAGTATTAAGTTCATGAAGAACAAAGTAACGCATTAGGTAAGATGATATGATGTAGAGGGATAAACTCAAGCAATATGATGAAAATCCCATCTTTTTATCCTTGATGGCAACAATACAGTATGTGCCTCGCTACCCTTACTATGTCACTGGGTGAGGACACCGCAAGATTGAACCCAAAACTAAGCACTTCTCCCATTACAGGAATTACCAATCTAGTTGGCCAAACCAAACCAATAACTCAAATAGACTTGCAAAGATATGAAATCATGCATATAATAATTCACAAAATACTCAAATAATATTCGTGGATAATCTGAATATAAACCCATAATTCATCGGATCTCGACAAACACACCGCAAAAGAGTATTACATCAGATAGATCTCCATGAGATCATGAAGAAGATGGTATTGAAGCACAAAGAGAGAGAAGAAGCCATCTAGATACTAGCTATGGACCTGAAGGTCTGTGGTGGACTACTCATGCATCATCGGAGGGGCAATGGAGTTGATGTAGATGCCCTTCATGATCGAATCCCCCTTCAGCAGATTATTGCAAAAGGCTCCAAGATTGGATCTCTCGAGAACGGAGGCTTCTGGCGGCAAAAAAGTATTTGTGTGGCTCTTTTTGGTATTGGGGGAGTATTTGGGAATTTATAGGACCAAGAATAGGGTTAGGAGACCTGCTAGGGGGCCACAAGCCTGCCAGGCGCGGCGAGGGGTGGTGGCCGCGCCCCTGTCTTGTGACGTCCTGACAGGTCTTTTTCCTTGCCCTCCAAGTCTGCTAGATGTCTTCTGGTCCAAGAAAAATCATTGTGAAGATTTTATTCCATTTGGACTCCGTTTAATATTCCTTATCTGCAATACTAAAAAACAAGGAAAAAACAAAAACTGGCACTAGGCCTAGATTAATAGGTTAGACCCAAAAATAATATAAAATAGCATATTAATGCATATACAACATCCAAAACAAATAATATAATAGCATGGAATAATCAAAAATTATAGATACATTGGAGACATATCAGCATCCCCAAGCTTAATTCCTGCTCGTCCTCGAGTAGGTAAATGATAAAAACAGAATTTTTGATGTGGAATGCTACCTCACATATTTATCCATGTAATATTCTTTATTGTGGCATGAATGTTCAGATCCATAAGACTCAAAACAAAAGCTTAATGTTGACATAAAGCCAATAATATTTCAAGCATACTAGCAAAGCAATTGTATCTCTTTAAAATACGATGGCAAAAGAAAGTTATCCGTACAATATCATATGGTCTGGCGATGCTCCATCTCCCCCCCCCACAAAGTATTTATATCATGCACAACCCCAATGACAAGTCAAGCAATTGTTTCACACTTTTTATGTTCTCAAACTTTTTCAACTCTCACGCAGTACATGAGCGTGAGCCATGGATATAACACTATAAGTGGAACAGAATATGGTGGAGGTTGTGAAGGAAAAGGAGAAGATAGTCTCACATCAACTAGGCGTATCAACGGGCTATGGAGATGCCCATTAATAGATAACAATGTGACTGAGTACGGATTGCCATGCAACGGATGCGCTAGAGCTATAAGTGTATGAAAGCTCAAAAGGAAACTAAGTGGGTGTGCATCCAACTTGCTTGCTCATCAAGACCTAGGGCAATTTGAGGAACCCATCATTGGAATATACAAGCCAAGTTATATAATGAAAAATTCTCACTAGTATATGAAAGTGACAAAATAGGAAACCCTCTATCATGAAGATCATGGTGCTACTTTGAAGCACAAGTGTGGAAAAAGATAGTAGCATTGTCCCTTCTCTCTTTCTCTCATTTTTTTGTGGGCATCTAAGGCCGTTTTTTTCATTTGGGCTTCACTGGCCTCTTTTATTTTTCATAAAGTCCGGAGTCTCATCCCCACTTGTGAGGGAATCATAGCTTCCATCATCTTTTCCTCACATGGGACAATGCTCTAATAATGATGGTCATCTCACTTTTATTTACTTACAACTCAAGAATTACAACTCGATATCTAGAAAAAAATATGACTCTATATGAATGCTTCCGGCGGTGTACCGGGATGTGCAATGATCTAGCATATCAAATGACATCAAAAAACGGACAAGCCATGAAAACATCATGCTAGCTATCTTACGATCATGCGAAGCAATATGAAAATGATGGTGTGTGTCACAATAAACGGAACGGTGGAATTGCATGACAATATATCTCAGAATGGCTATGGAAATGCCATAATAGGTAGGTATGGTGTCTGTTTTGAGGAATGATATATGGTGGGTTTAATGCACCGGCGAGAGTTGCGCGGTACTAGAGAGGCTAGCAAAAGTGGAAGGGTGAGAGTGCGTATAATCGATGGACTCACATTAGTCATAAAGAACTCACATACTTATTTCAAAAGTCCATTTCTCATTGAAGCAAATTATTGGACGTATGCCCCTAGGGGAGAGGTTTTGTAGGAGTAAACATTCGCGCGCTCCCGACCCTCACACACAGGCTGACAATCAATAAACAAATCATGCTCCGACTTCCTTACATAACGGTTCATCATACGTGCGTGCTACGGGAATCAAAAACCTTTACACATGTATTTTTACCAATTCACAATTACTTCCTAACACGACTCTTAATATTACCATCTTTATATCTCAAAACTGTATGCAAGGAATCAAACTAATCATAATACTCAATGCACTTAATATGGAAGTTTTTATTATATCCCTCTTGTATGCCTATTATATTAGGACTAAATTCATAACCTAAACCAATTGCCATGTTGTTAAAAGACTCTCAAAATAATATAAGTGAGGTATGAGAGTTCAATTATTTCTATAAAACAAAACACCACCGTGCTCTAAAAAGATACAAGTGAAGCACTAGAGTCACATTGCCTAGCTCAAAAGATATAAGTGAAGCACATAGAGTATTCTAATAAATTGATGATTCATGCGTGTCTCTCTCAAAAGATGTGTGCAGCAAGGATGATTGTGGCAAACTAAAAAGCAAAGACTCATATCATACAAGACACTCCAAGCAAAACACATATCATGTGGTGAATAAGAATATAGCCTCAAGTAAATTTATCGATGGATTGAAGACGAAAGAGGGGATGCCTTCCGTGGCATCCCCAAGCTTAGGCTCTTTCACATCCTTGAATGTGACTTGGGGTGCCTTGGGAATCCCCAAGCTTAGGATCTTGCCACTCCTTATTCCATAGTCCATCAAATCTTTACCCAAAATCTGAAAACTCCACAACACAAAACTTAACAGAAAACTCGTGAGATCCGTTAGTATAAGAAAATAAACCACAAATTTAGGTAATATTGTGAACTCATTCTTTATTTATATTGGTGTAATATCTACTGTATTCTAACTTCCCCATGGTTCATTGATAAGTCCATTTTGCATCATGCTTTCGTATTTCCATGGGCCACCCCCTGGCCGTGCCTAGGGGGCTTGTGACCCACCAGGCAGGTCCTTGATGCCCATATTATGATATATGGAGGGTTTTGACTTGTAAAAAATCATAAGGAAGCTGTCAGGACGAAGCATCACCGTCTCGAGGTGGAACTTGGAAAGAACCAATCTAGAGCTCCGACAGAGCTGTTCTGCCGGGGAAACTTCCCTCCCAAAGGGGGAAATCGAAGCCATCGTCATCACCAACGATCCTCTCATCGAGAGGGGGTCAATATCCATAAACATCTTCATGAGCACCATCTCCTCTCCAAACCCTAGTTCATCTCTTGTATCCGATCTTTGTCTCAAACCTCAGATTGGTAAATTTGGGTTGCTAGTAGTGTTGATTACTCTTTGTAGTTGATGGTAGTTGGTTTACTTGGTGGAAGATCATATGTTTAGATCCTTTATGATAATTAATACTCCTCTAATTATGAACATGAACATGTTTTGTGAGTAGGTACGTTTGTTCCTAAGGACATGGGATAAGTTCAAATGAGCATGATGAAAACTAGCTTGACAAAAATTCCAACGTGTCCTCGGGAGCGCTTTGCTTTATATAAGAGTTTGTCCAGGCCTATCCTTTGCTACAAAAATGATTAGGCTACCTTGATGCACCTTTTTTACACTTGTTACTTGTTACTCGTTACAAATTATCTTATCACAAAACTATCTGTTACCGATAATTTCAGTGCTTGCTGAGAATACCCTACTGAAAACCGCTTATCATTTCCTTCTGCTCCTTGTTGGGTTCGACACTCTTACTTATCAAAAGGACTACCATTTATCCCCTAAACTTGTGGGTCATCAAGACTCTTTTCTGGCGCCATTGCCGGGGAGTGAAGTGCCTTTGGTAAGTGAAATCTGGTAAGGAAAAGTTTATATAGTGTTCTGAAATTTACTGTCACTTGTTAATATGGAAAGTAATCCTTTGAGGGGTCTGTTCGGGGTATCTCCACCTCGACCGGAAGCACAAAGAGTTGCCCCTCAACCTACTGAACCTACTGAAAATATTTATTATGAAATTCCTTTGAGTATGATAGATAAACTGCTGGCTAATCCTTATGCAGGAGATGGAACACTACATCCTGATTTGCATCTAATCAATGTGGATGAAGTTTGTGGATTATTTAAGCTTGCAGGTCTACCCGAGTATCACGTCAAGAAGAAGGTATTTCCTTTATCTTTGAAGTAGAAGGAATTGACATGGTATAGGCTATGTGATGATATTGGATCATGGAGCTACAACCGATTGAAAATGGAATTTCATCAGAAGTTCTATCATATGCTTCTAGTTCATCGTGATTGGAATTATATTTATAATTTTTGGCCTCGTGAAGGAGAAAGAATCGCTCAAGCTTGGGGGAGGCTTAAGTCAATGTTATACTCATGCCCCAATCATGAGCTCTCAAGAGAAATTATTATTCATAATTTTTATGCTTGGCTTTCTCGTAATGATCAATCCATGCTCGATACTCCTTGTGCTGGTTCCTATATGAAGAAAGATATTGACTTCAAACGGGATTTATTGGAAAGAATTAAACTCAACTATGATGATTGGGAACTCGACGAAGGTAAGGAGTCTGGTATGAACCTTAAGTTTGATTGTGCTAAATCTTTCATAGACACCGATTCTTTTCGTGAACTTAGCACCAAATATGGACTTGACTCTGAGATAGTAGCTTCCTCTTGTGAATCTTTTGTTGATCATGTTGATCTCCCTAAGGAGAAGTGGTTTAAATATAATCCTCCCATTGAAGTGAAAGTATTTGAACCTATTAAAATTGAATAGGAAACTATTGCTTATAATGTTGATCCTATTATTCCTGTTGCTTATATTGAGAAACCACCTTTCCCTATTAGAATAAAGGAACATGCTAAAGCTTCAACTGTGGTCCGTAGGAGCTGTGTTTGAAGACATACACCCCCTAAGCAAATTAAAGTTGAGCCTAGTATTGATATGGTTAAAGGTCTCTTGGTTGATAATATTGATGGGGATGTTATTCAATTCATTGATGAAGCTGCTAGAATTGCTAGACCTGATGCCAAAGGCAAACATAGACCTATTGTTGGCATGTGTGTTGCTTCTATTAAAATAGGAGATCATTGTTATCATGGCTTATGTGATATGGGTGCTAGTGTGAGTGAAATTCCCTTTACCTGATATAAAGAAATTATGAATGATATTACACCAACCGAGTTAGAGGAAATTGATGTTACTATTAAGCTTGCTAATAGAGATACTATAGCGCCAGTTGGGATTGTTATAAATGTTGAAGTCTTGTGTGGGAAAATAAAATATCCTACTGATTTTCTTGTCCTTGGTTCCCCACAAGATGATTTTTGTCCCATTATATTTGGTAGACCTTTCTTGAATACTATTAATGTCAGGATAGATTGTGAGAAGGAAACTGTTACTGTAAGTTTTGGGGACACGTCTCATGAGTTTAATTTCTCTAAATTTCGTAGACAACCCCATGAAAAAGAATTGCCTAGTAAGGATGAAATTATTGGTCTTGCCTCTATTGTTGTGCCTCCTACTGATCCCTTAGAACAATATTCGCTAGACCATGAAAACGATATGCATATCAATGAAAGGAATGAAATAGATAAGATTTTCTTTGAACAACAACCTATTTTGAAACACAACTTGCCTGTTACAATACTTGGGGATCCTCCTCCATCCAAGGGTGATCTCGTGTTTGAGCTTAAACAATTACTGGATACTCTGAAATATGATTATCTTGATGAAAAGAAGATATATCCTATTATTATTAGTGCTAACCTTTCAGAGAATGAAGAAAAGAGATTATCGAAAACTCTAAGGAAGCACCATGCTGCTATTGGGTATACTCTTGATGATCTCAAGGGCATTAGCCCACTCTATGTCAGCATAAAACAAAAAATGGAGCCTGATGCTAAACCAGTTGTTGATCACCAACGACGGCTAAATCCTAAAATGAAAGAAGTGGTAAGAAATGAAATATTAAAGCTTCTGGAGGCAGGTATCATTTACCCTATTGCTGATAGTTGATGGGTTAGTCCCGTTCATTGTGTTCCTAAGAAAGGAGGTATTACCGTAGTTCCTAATGATAAAAATGAATTGATGCCGCAAAGAATTGTTACAAGATATAGAATGGTAATTATTTTTAGGAAATTAAATAAATCTACTATAAAAGATCATTACCCTCTACCTTTTATTGACCAAATGCTAGAAAGACTATCCAAACACACACATTTTGTTGAGCAGCAGTTGATCTCACCCCTCACGTCGCCCTCGCAGGTGACCCGGGGGGAACCCTAGCCGCTGCTACTCGGCACTCCTCCGCCTCTCTCCCTCCTCGACGCCATCTGTGGTGACGCCGGTCGAAGCCTGGCCGGTAGGGCGGCGGCGGGGTTTCTCCTCACCCTTTAAATCTCGGCTAGCGTGGGAGAACGAGATCGAGAGGAGCGCCAAACGAGCGTGGGGTCAGGTGGTGCGGCGGGTGGGTCTCCCGGCGGCGTCGTGGGCGGCACGGTGGCGGCCTGCTTGTGGTGAGGTGGTGGCTGCATTGGGCATGCCGGTGGTCACGGGTGCCGCCGGACCCAGATTGGATCCATATGGATCCTGTCTTTGGACACCGTCGTCCACCGTGGGGTGGTGGTGGTCGTCGCTGGCTATGTCGGATCGCTGGATTCGGCGTGTGGAGATCTATGATGGGTTCTTCTCGATCCTCCTTGTTGGCGGGTTGAGACCCATGGCTTGTCCATCTCTGCAGGTTTCGGGTCATGGCTTGTTGCCGGATCCGGAGTAGACGGAGGTTTGGTGGTATAGGATTGGGACCGGAGGAAACTTTAGTCGGCTTGTTCGGCCCGGCATTAGCGACATCACTCGACGTCATGACCCTCCATGGAGGCGAAGCCGAGGTCTTGTCCTATCCACCCCCGAACCCCTCCCGGACAAAAGTCCAAAATTCAATCTGGATTGGGCGGCAGCGGCGCCCTACGCGTTGTATCCTCCATGAAGGCGCCGTCTTGGGAGGACCTCGTGTTCGGGGGAGCGATACCGTGGGTGGTGGGCTCTGTGTTGCTCCAAAAGTGGCGACGGTGTGGAGGTTGCCACACGGTGCGGCGTTGTATCTACCGCATCGATGACGACGAGTATTGGCGGCATGGTGCAACTGGATATCAAAGACCAATGCAGCTAGATGAGCGAGCACAGGGCGGGGGCGCCGTCTGGCGCCATAGTGGCATTGATAGCAGGCTTGGCAAGGTCTATGCGTTAGTCCCTATTCTGGAGATGGATCGGTGGAAGACGGCGACGGCGGCTTCGATGAGTGCTCCAGACCGGTGTGTTACTCAGTCCTGGTATTTGGCTGGGATGGGGCACTCGGCATTAGATGTTAGGTTTTGGTGCAATGTCTATTTAGTATAGGCTCAGACATTAGGCACCCCTGCATCAAGGGGACATGAGTAGCGACAATTGTTGTCAAGATGGTGGATCCAGGCTTAGTGATGTATTACTTTGTAAAGTCTTTGTGAATAATTAATAAAGTGGCTGCATGCATCGCTCAGATGCAGAGGCCGAGGGTACATCCTCCTTTTCTATAAAAAACACACACATTTTTGCTTTCTAGACGGTTACTCTGGTTTCTCTCAAATTCCTGTCAAAAGAGGACCAAGAGAAGACCACTTTTTCTTGGCCCTTCAGTACCTTTGCTTATAGACGTATGCCTTTTGGTTTATGCAATGCACCTGCTACCTTCCAAATATGTATGACTGCTATATTCTCTGATTTTTGTGAAAGGATTGTTGAGGTTTTCATGGATGAATTTTCCATTTACGGAACTTCTTTTGCTGATTGTTTTAGCAACCTTGATCGAGTTTTGCAGAGATGTGAAGAAACTAATCTTGTCTTGAATTGGGAGAAGTGCCCATTTATGGTAAATGAGGGTATTGTCTTGGGACACAAAATCTCCGAAAGAGGTATTGAAGTTGACAAAGCCAAAGTTGATGCTATTGAAAAAATGTCGTGTCCTACGGATATCAGAGGTATAAGAAGCTTTCTTGGTCATGCTGGTTCCTATAGGAGGTTTATTAAAGACTTCTCTAAGATTTCTAGGCCTCTCACTAATCTTTTGGAAAAAGACATTCCATTCGTTATTATGATGATTGTGTAGAAGCATTTGAAATTCTTAAGAACACCTTGATTTCTGCACCTGTTGTTCAACCACCTGACTGGAACCTACCATACAAAATTATGTGTGATGCTAGTGACTGTGCCGTTGGTGCTGCTCTAGGACAAAGAATTGACAAGAAATTAAATGTTATCCATTATGCTAGCAAAACTCTAGACAGTGCTCAAAGAACTATGCTATCACTTAAAAGGAATTTTTAGCAGTTGTGTTTGCTTGTGATAAGTTCAGGCCTTATATTATTGATTCCAAGGTAACTTTTCACACTGATCATGCTACTATTAAATATCTTATGGAAAAGAAAGATGCTAAACCTAGACTTATCAGATGGGTTCTTCTGCTACAAGAATTTGATTTGCATATTGTTGATAGAAAGGGTGCTGATAACCCCGTAGCGGATAACTTGTCTAGGGTATTGAATGTTCTTGATGACCCACTACCTATTGATGATAGCTTTCCTGATGAATAACTAGCTGCCATAAATGCTTCACGTATGCTGATTATGCTAATTACATTGTTGCTAAATTTATACCGCCTAGTTTCACATACCAACAAAATAAAAAGGTCTTCTATGATTTAAGACATTACTTTTGGGATGACCCACACCTTTATAAAGAAGGAGTAGATTGTGTTATTATACATTGTGTACCTGAGCATGAACATGAACAGATCATACACAAGTGTCATTCTGAGGCCCACAGAGGACACCACGCTAGAGATAGAACTGCACATAAGGTATTCCAATCTAGTTTTTATTGGTCAACTCTCTTCAAGGATGCTCGTAAGTTTGTCTTGTATTGTGATGAATGTCAAAAAATTGGCAATATTAGTAGACGTCGGGAAATGCCTAGGAATTACTCTCTTGTTATTGAACCATTTGATGTTTGGGGTTTTGATTATCTGGGACCTTTTCCAACATCCAACGGGTATACTCATATTCTAGTTGTCGTTGATTATGTTACTAAGTGGGTGGAAGTTATTCCAACTAGTAGTGCTGATCACAATACCTCTATTAAGATGCTGAAAGAATTTATCTTCCCTAGATTTGGAGTCCCTATATATCTAATGACTGATGGTGGTTCACATTTTATTCATGGCGCTTTCCGTAATTTTCTTGCTAAGTATGACATTAATCATAGAATTGTATCTCCTTACCATCCTCAGTCTAGTGGTCAAGTAGAATTGAGCAATAGAGAAATTAAATTGATCTTGCAAAATATTGTTAATAGATCTAGAAATATTTGGTCTAATAAACTTGAGGTGCATTATAGGCTTATAGAACTACTTACAAGAACCCTATGGGTATGTCTCCGTATAAAATGGTTTATGGTAAAGCATGTCACTTACCTCTCGAACTAGAACATAAAGCTTATTGGGCAATCAAATAGCTCAACTATGATTTCAAACTTGCTGGTGAGAAGAGGTTATTTGATGTAACGACCCGACCTGGAAGGTCAAGTCTCCGGTGTTTCCGTACCATCCCAAGATCATGCTGGTACACACACGGTACATCAATGTATATATCAAAGGTAAATCACACAGCATTATATTAATCGAAATCTCATATCGAGTTCTTTATTACGATAAAAATTACAATAAAGTGGCCAAAGGCCAACTCATGAGAATATCTAAATCTTGCGGAAGCGTCGAAGGTAGATGAGTCCATCCGACTCCAAGGGCATCTCACTGAGCATAGAACGTGTCCTCACTCCTGGTCGGAAAAATACTCTGCAACATGATACGTTGCAGCCGTGTAGGTCAGCATATGGAGTATGCCGGCAAAGTCACAAGAGAGGGGTGAAAATAATCAGCTAGTCTATATGCTTATATGGCAGGTGGGGTGGTAAGTTTTGCGTAAAGCCAATTTTTCCTACATCAAGAAAAAGGGCTAAGCAAAGCATTACTAAGTTGGTTGATTAATGAGATGGTTCCATCAACCAATTCTCATACCCAAAATTATTAAATTCCCACATCATCATATTATTTGTGTTGAGAGTTCCGGAAGTTCCAATCCCTTTGTGCCTGGGTGGACCTTTCCGCGTGAATACTGGCCACCTCCAGCATCACCTAGGCTAACCACTGGTTTCTCCAGGGCGCCGTTCAACCATCATCCACCCAGAGGTATGTTGAAAACTTGGAGTATTGAAATCTTGATCATTATGTAGGTCTTGAAATTATTAACTCTCTCAACTCTCATGAATCACACAACCAACCCCGTCTACTAATAGCATAGCAAAAGGTAAAACAACGTTTCCCGGGGCCAATGTTGTCAAAGGGGTTGAGAGGGGTATCTACCACATGATACTACTACTATGTAACCAAGTTTCCAACTAACCTATCTTGCATGCAACTGGGGAGATGGTAGAACTAATGCATATAAAACATGGGTAAAACATGATCAAAGTGACTTGCCTGATTGATGATCTTCGTACTTGAGTAACTCTAGGTAACAAGTTTCGCACTCCGGATAATCTAACGAAACAAACAATGCACTCAAATAAGCATACAACCAAAATAAGTACTCATAACATTCAGCAAAGAAGTACTAAACAAACAAGGCAAACAATGCACAAAAGTCTCTAGCAAGTAAAACACACAAAGTTTTGTTTTTTCCAAAGGGGATGATGAAAACACTACTACATAATAAAACTATTTTGAAATAGCAAAACAATTGTTGACAACAAGGAAAACAATAGAATATTTTATTAATAAACAGAATAATCAATTTAAGCTTGTTGGGAAAAGTTTAGTGAAGTTTATACAAGTTTTGATAAACACTATATGAATCAACTATAGTTATATTAACAAAAGAATGTAAAACTAAACTTATAATTTGTTAACAAAACATGTTCTTGACAGAAAAAAAATAATTTACTATTAAATCTGTCTTAGAAAACAGAAACAAAATATAGAAAACTTTGTTTGAAAACAAACTATTACTAGTTAGTTGTTTTAGTCAAATTAAGCCTAATTGAAAAGAAATTTTGATTCCTATGTTAAATAAAATTAAACTAGGCAAATTTATATTTTTATTAACAGTAAGTGAAAACACTAAATGTTTACTAACAGAACCTAATAAACAAATAAAACCAAATTCTAAATCAAACTAATCAAAATTAAGTTTATAAAACTATATTATAATAATAAGCAGATTCTGTTTTTTGGGTAAAACAGTAATCAAATATATCATGAAAATCCTCAAACTATACCTGAAGATAGTCCTAACTAATACCAAACAGTAGCAAAAAGATTCATATCAAAATCTATTTTCAAACTCTAGTTATTCAGATTTGAAGATTTTAAGCAAATTTGATTCAATTCAAATTTCATAGTTCAAATTTGAAATTTAAAAGTACAGGGTGAAACTACATGAAAATTGTGAGCTATTGCAAAAAGAATCAACTCAAAACTCTAAACAGATTAAAAGATATAAGCAAAACAAAATTGGAAAACATTCTGTTAATTAAAACAAAACAGAAAATGAAAAAAAGTTTGCGTCGGTCAGGGGGCTACGTGGCGCGATCCGATTGGCTAAGGGGGGCGTTCGGTAGGTGAATTAGAGCGGGCGACCGTTCGGTAGAAGAAAACGGTTCGGACTTAAGTTCGTTCTAATCTGGACCGTGGGATTTGGATCGGACGGTCGAGGGGGCTTACGGAGGGAGGTTGCCGGCGTCGGGGTACTCCGGCGAGTCCGGTAGCGGCGATTGCGACGGCGAGGTGTTCCGGTGGTCGGGGAGGACGGGGAAGTGGTCCTGGCGACGGGGACGGTCCTCCGGAGGCGATTGGTGGCGACGGCGTGGCGAATGATGGTCGGAGGTGGTGGCTACGATCGACGGCGACTTCCGGTGGTGGTGGAACTCCGACGAGCAATCGACGGCGTCTCGGCGAGAGAGAGAAGGGGGCTCGGGGGGGGAATGGATGCGGGGCCGTGGGGCTCTTATATAGGCGCTCGGGGGGGTGCGGGGAGGAGAGAGGGGAGAGATCCGGTGAGGGGGAGTAACGGCCGGCGTCGGATCCGGCGAGCGCGGGGAGTGAAGACGATGACCGTTCCGGGGCAACGGTCGGACGGGGTGGGACCCGGTGTCAGTGAGAGAGCGGGAGCATTACTGCGCTCGGTCGGCCGACCGGTAACGGTTTCGGCTTTTAAAGCCGGTGGGCCGGCCCGTTTAATACCGGAAACGGTTACCGTTTCTTTTTAATAATTTCCGGAGACATTCAAAAGCTTTTAAAGCATTCAAATCGTTTGTAAATATAGGGGTATTATATATCAAAATTAACAGAATAATAAATGCTATTTAATGAACATTTCTATTCTGTCATTTGAACACTTTGAAAAAAATATTATTTCAGAAATGTCCTAATTGTTTTTAAACCCTTTTTGCAATTATTTTCAAAATAACTCCTGGTTATTTTTGTTCAAATAATTCACCAATTAGACCCTGGTGTGGAGTGTCATGTTCCTCCTCTCTTATTTGAACTTTTAACCAAAAATTTTAAATAGAGGAAGCAACATAGGGAAAAGTAGAAGGGGACTTTCTGAAAACCAGAAGAGGCATTTCAACTAGTTCATACAATCAAGCAATGATGATAATAGATGCATAGCTATATTCATAACATTCCAAAATGGAATTTTGGGATGTTACAAACCTACCCACCTTAAGATGAATCTCGCCCTCGAGATTCGGGTTGGCTAGAAAATAGGTGCGGATGGTCTCTACGAAGATCTTCTTCGCGTTCCCAGGTGGCTTCTTCCTCAGTATGGTGACTCCACAAAACTTTGCAGAACTTGATAATCTTGCTGCGGGTAACTCTGTTGGATGTCTCGAGGATCTTGACAGGCTTCTCCTCATAAGTCAGATCACTTTCAAGCTGTATGGCCTCTAGGGGCACGGTGTCTCGCAAAGGGATGTCAACCATCTCAGCATGACATTTCTTCAGCTGGGAAACATGGAACACATCATGAACTTCGGATAATCCTTCCGGCAATTCCAGTTTGTATGCAACTTCACCTCTACGTTCAAGAATTTTGTAGGGGCCTATGAATCTGGGTGCTAATTTTCCTTTAACACCAAATCTCTTGGTTCCTCGAAGCGGGGACACACGAAGATATGCTCGGTCTCCCACTTCATACGTCACTTCCTTGCGCTTGTTGTCAGCATAGCTCTTCTGTCGAGATTGAGCTATTTTGAGTCTGTCACGTATCAACTTGACTTTCTCTTCAGAATCTCGGATAAGGTCGGGACCAAAAAGTTGTCGGTCTCCAACACCATCCCACGTCAGTGGTGTTCTACATCTTCTTCCGTATAAAGCTTCGAAAGGGGCCATCTTTAGACTGGTCTGATAACTGTTGTTGTATGAGAATTCTGCGTAAGGCAAGTTTTCGTCCCAACTAGATCCATAATCTAGCGCACAAGCTCTCAACATGTCTTCCAGAATCTGATTGACTCTCTCAGTCTGGCCATCTGTCTGCGGATGAAAAGCTGTACTAAACTCCAGTCTCGTACCCAAAGTCTCATGTAACTGATGCCAAAACTTTGAAGTGAATTGTGTTCCTCTATCTGACACTATACTCCTCGGAACTCCATGCAGACATACGATCCTGGTCATGTATATCTTGGCTAGCTTAGCACTGGTATAGGTGGTCTTTACTGGAATGAAGTGTGCTACCTTGGTCAAGCGATCTACCACTACCCAGATGGAATCATAACCTGAACGGGTCCTGGGCAATCCTGTGATGAAATCCATACCAAGTTTTTCCCATTTCCACTCGGGTATCGGCAAAGGTTGGAGTAACCCTGCTGGTTTCTGATGTTCTGCCTTTACTCGCTGACAAACATCACATATCGCAACATGCTCTGCAATATCTTTCTTCATACCTGTCCACCAATAACTTTCCTTTAAATCCAGATACATCTTGGTATTGCCTGGGTGTATCGAGTAAGGTGAATCGTGGGCTTCCTGAAGTATCAACTTCCTGAGCTCTGGTTCATTGGGCACATAGATTCGGTTCTCAAACCACAAAGTTCCGTGTTCATCCTCACGAAAACCTTTAGCTTTACCATCTTTCATTCTCTGTTTAATCTCAGCTATCTCCTTGTCCGATTTCTGGGCTTCTCGAATTCTTTCGGTCAAGGTGGACTGAATTTCCAGTGTAGCAACATATCCTCTTGGAACTATCTCTAGCTTGAGCTCTCTGAGATCATCGACTAACTCTTGAGGTAATCCTCCAGCTGTGAGTGTGTTCACATAAGTTTTCCGACTCAAGGCATCGGCTACAACATTAGCCTTACCTGGATGGTAGTGTAATCTCATGTCATAGTCCTTGATTAACTCTAACCATCTCCTCTGTCTGAGGTTCAACTCTTTCTGCGTGAAGATATACTTCAGGCTCTTATGGTCGGTGTAAACATCACAACTATTTCCGATAAGGAAATGTCTCCAAGTCTTGAGTGCGTGCACTACGGCTGCTAGCTCCAAGTCATGCGTGGCATAATTCAACTCATGAGGTCGTAGCTGTCTGGAAGCATAGGCTACAACTTTTCCATCCTGCATAAGTACTCCTCCAAGTCCTTGACGTGAAGCATCACAATAAACCTGGAAATCCTTCCGAATATCGGGCAAGATCAACACTGGGGCTGTGACCAAACGTTCCTTCAACTCCCGGAAACTGGCTTCACATTCCACAGTCCAAACATACTTGGATTCTTTCTTCAACAACTCTGTCATGGGCTTGGCAACCTTGGAGAAATTTTCAATGAGCCTCCGGTAATATCCAGCAAGTCCAAGGAAACTGCGGATCTCCTTAACTGAGGTGGGTGACTTCCACTCGGTGACGGCTTCAACCTTAGCGGGGTCTACGGCTATTCCTTCTCCGGAAATAACATGTCCCAGGAATCCGACTTCCGTCAACCAAAATTCACATTTGCTGAACTTGGCATATAACTGATGCTCTCTTAGCTTTTCCAGAACTAAACGCAAATGTTGCTTATGCTCTTCCTCGTTCTTGGAGAATATCAGAATGTCATCGATGAACACCACAACAAACTTGTCTAGGTATTCCATGAATACTTTGTTCATCAAATTCATGAAGTAGGCAGGAGCATTAGTCAATCCAAAAGACATGACCGTATACTCATACAAGCCATACCTCGTGGTGAAAGCTGTTTTGGGTATATCCTGTTCACGAATTTTCAACTGGTGATACCCTGATCGAAGATCGATCTTGGAGAATACTTTGGCTCCTACGAGCTGATCAAACAAATCATTAATCATCGGTAGAGGGTACTTGTTCTTGATAGTCACCTCGTTCAAGGCACGATAGTCCACTACCATTCTCAAAGATTTATCCTTCTTCTCCACCAAAAGAACTGGGGCTCCCCAAGGTGAAGAACTTGGGCGAATATAACCTTTGTCCAATAACTCCTTAATTTGCTTCTTGATTTCCAACAGATCATTTGCGGGCATCCGATAGGGTCTCTTGGAAATTGGGGCTGTCCCTGGCTGTAGCTCTATTAAGAACTCAATCTCCCTATCTGGTGGCATTCCTGGTAATTCTTCCGGAAATACATCTGGAAATTCTTTTACCACAGGTACTTCCTCCTGAACAACTCCTGTGAGAGAATTTAACCGAGCACTCATACGTGTGCGTCGGGATACATACTTAATCCTCTTGTTCTCCGGGGTGGTGAGTGAAACAGACTTGCTAGGGCAATCAAGATTTCCTTCATACTTGGTCATCCAATCCATGCCTAGGATTACATCCAATCCGTGTGACTCTAAGACGATGAGGTCGGTGGAAAAAACATGGTTCCCTATATTGAGTTTCAAGGCATGGCATCCTATCCCTGCCATCATCATACCTCCTGGAGAACTAACCTGAATTGGCTGACTAAGGGTTTTGGTGGGCAAACCATACTTATCCACAACTACCCTTGATATGAATGAATGAGTTGCACCCGAATCAAAAAGTACTGTAACAGGACGTGAATGCAATAAAAACTTACCAACCACAGTCTCGGGCTGATCATAGACTTCTTCCACGTTGATGTGATTCACGTGAGCACGGGGAAACGGATTGGGCTTCTTGGCTGTGGAGTTGCCGTTGTTAGTGCCGTTTCCAGTGCCTTGCTTACTCTGGGGACACTCAGTAGCATAGTGCCCTGTCTTCTGGCACTTGAAACAGGTAATGTGACTCAGATCCTTCTGAGCAGGAACTTGACGGTGCTGGTTGTTGTTCCCATTCCCATTGTCACTCTTGAAGTTACCATGGTTGAGACGGTTATTCCCATTTCCTCCATGATGGTGACCTCCATGGTTGTGCACAGTATGAGTGTGCTTTCCAAACTTACCATTTCCTGATCCGGTATTCCCGGAGTACGGGGAGTAACGAGGCTTCTGATGAGCTCCAGAGTTGAACTTCCCCTGAGTGTACTTCCGCTTGCGGTTCTCAATCTGCTGCTGTTTACCTTCCAGAATAAGTGCCTTATCCACCAGCTCTTGGTAGTTGTTGAAATTAGCCACTACCAGCTGTATGCTCAACTCATCATTGAGTCCTTCCAGAAACTTTTCTTGCTTGGCCGCATCATCGGCCACATCTCCTGGGGCATAACGTGACAATGTGTTGAAGTCGTCCACATATTGGGCCACGGAACGATTACCCTGGCGCAAGTTGCGAAACTCGCGCTTCTTTAAACTCATGGCTCCAGCTGAAACATGAGCGGTGCGGAAAGCAAGCTTGAACTGCTCCCAAGTCACATCTGCAATAGGATAAGTGGTGGTATAATTCTCCCACCATGATGCTGCTGGTCCTTCCAGTTGATGTGCGGCAAATCGCACTTTCTCAGCGTCAGTGCATCCAGCGGTGACAAGTTCTCTCTCCATCTTGCGGAGCCAGTCATCTGCCACAATGGGCTCAGTGCTGCTGGAGAAAGTTGGAGGGTTCAACCTCAGAAAACGGGTGAGATTGTCAGTCTGGGGTGGATGGTGGTTGTTGTTGTTGTTCTGGTTGTTGGTCTGATTCTGAATCAATAGTTGCATCAGTGCATTCTGTTGCTGAAGGAGTTGGGTGAGTTCCGGTGGAAAAGTGAAATCGGTCTCACGTCGTGGAGGCATCTTGCTGTTTTCAGAGGGATGAGAATTAGAATAGAACAAGGGTCTGGAAGAAATTCACTACCCATATGCAATGCAACAAACATATCACACGAAACACTCATTCATTTATTCAATCAATGTCAAACATCGGAAAATACAAATCTCAGACAACTAAACATCGACCTACGCTTTAACGACTAAAATAAAGATACATTGGAGGGCATAACTA
Source organism: Hordeum marinum (assembly GCA_022496015.1). Classification (NCBI taxonomy): domain Eukaryota; kingdom Viridiplantae; phylum Streptophyta; class Magnoliopsida; order Poales; family Poaceae; genus Hordeum; species Hordeum marinum. Next base: position 438,824,472 of record CM039673.1, read on the forward strand.
ATGTTCTCCTCAAAAGTGCATAGTCGTAGGTCCTCCGGTGGTGCTTTCCTCATAGTCTTCATCGTCGCTGATGAAGGGTGCCATGTCTCCTTCGGGGTGAAGGTTTTCTCCCATGTCTAGATGCTCCTCCAGAGTGGCGATGCGTGCATTCTGCTCATCAATCCTCTCTAAGAAGTCCTTCACTTCATGCTCGTGTTCATAGTTGGCCTCTCGCAGATCAGCTTCAAGGTCCAGCTCACGATTCATCAGATTCTTGATAGTCTTCGTGTCAGCACGAACTCGAAGCTCCAGAGTCCTGATGTGAGTCTCCAAGGTCTGGATATAGGAGATATTGGTGTCTGCAGTGGGATTGGTGATGATGTTGCCATGGGCATCTCTGCGGCAAACCATGCTGAGTCCTGGTGAAATGGTTCCACCTCTGTATTCCTCCTGGATACGTCCAAGGGCACGATGAATGGCCATGTCTCTTCCAAGTATCCAACTGGGTGCCACGAACTTGAGATCTATGGGTTCCTTCCGATTCCCAAAGGTCTTCCCTGGAATATGCACCTCGATCCTGTAGCGTCCATCTTGGGGAAATGACATGATAGGAATCCCGGTGATGCTCGGCAAAGCAATCCTTATGTCCTTGACGATCCTCATCAGCTCCTTACCAAAGGGCATCGTTGCGTCAGGCTGGCAAAACTCTGTGATCAACACTGGGATGAAGGTGGCCATCTATAAATTTTGAAATAATCGGAGAGGAGTCAGAAACGAATAGATGAGAGTATAAGATATTTAAAGACAAAGAGAAACAATCCTAAGGCTTTCCAATCCTAGAGGTTACGTCCTACGGTCAGCGTGTGCTCTGATACCATTTCTGTAACGACCCGACCTGGAAGGTCAAGTCTCCGGTGTTTCCGTACCATCCCAAGATCATGCTGGTACACACACGGTACATCAATGTATATATCAAAGGTAAATCACACAGCATTATATTAATCGAAATCTCATATCGAGTTCTTTATTACGATAAAAATTACAATAAAGTGGCCAAAGGCCAACTCATGAGAATATCTAAATCTTGCGGAAGCGTCGAAGGTAGATGAGTCCATCCGACTCCAAGGGCATCTCACTGAGCATAGAACGTGTCCTCACTCCTGGTCGGAAAAATACTCTGCAACATGATACGTTGCAGCCGTGTAGGTCAGCATATGGAGTATGCCGGCAAAGTCACAAGAGAGGGGTGAAAATAATCAGCTAGTCTATATGCTTATATGGCAGGTGGGGTGGTAAGTTTTGCGTAAAGCCAATTTTTCCTACATCAAGAAAAAGGGCTAAGCAAAGCATTACTAAGTTGGTTGATTAATGAGATGGTTCCATCAACCAATTCTCATACCCAAAATTATTAAATTCCCACATCATCATATTATTTGTGTTGAGAGTTCCGGAAGTTCCAATCCCTTTGTGCCTGGGTGGACCTTTCCGCGTGAATACTGGCCACCTCCAGCATCACCTAGGCTAACCACTGGTTTCTCCAGGGCGCCGTTCAACCATCATCCACCCAGAGGTATGTTGAAAACTTGGAGTATTGAAATCTTGATCATTATGTAGGTCTTGAAATTATTAACTCTCTCAACTCTCATGAATCACACAACCAACCCCGTCTACTAATAGCATAGCAAAAGGTAAAACAACGTTTCCCGGGGCCAATGTTGTCAAAGGGGTTGAGAGGGGTATCTACCACATGATACTACTACTATGTAACCAAGTTTCCAACTAACCTATCTTGCATGCAACTGGGGAGATGGTAGAACTAATGCATATAAAACATGGGTAAAACATGATCAAAGTGACTTGCCTGATTGATGATCTTCGTACTTGAGTAACTCTAGGTAACAAGTTTCGCACTCCGGATAATCTAACGAAACAAACAATGCACTCAAATAAGCATACAACCAAAATAAGTACTCATAACATTCAGCAAAGAAGTACTAAACAAACAAGGCAAACAATGCACAAAAGTCTCTAGCAAGTAAAACACACAAAGTTTTGTTTTTTCCAAAGGGGATGATGAAAACACTACTACATAATAAAACTATTTTGAAATAGCAAAACAATTGTTGACAACAAGGAAAACAATAGAATATTTTATTAATAAACAGAATAATCAATTTAAGCTTGTTGGGAAAAGTTTAGTGAAGTTTATACAAGTTTTGATAAACACTATATGAATCAACTATAGTTATATTAACAAAAGAATGTAAAACTAAACTTATAATTTGTTAACAAAACATGTTCTTGACAGAAAAAAAATAATTTACTATTAAATCTGTCTTAGAAAACAGAAACAAAATATAGAAAACTTTGTTTGAAAACAAACTATTACTAGTTAGTTGTTTTAGTCAAATTAAGCCTAATTGAAAAGAAATTTTGATTCCTATGTTAAATAAAATTAAACTAGGCAAATTTATATTTTTATTAACAGTAAGTGAAAACACTAAATGTTTACTAACAGAACCTAATAAACAAATAAAACCAAATTCTAAATCAAACTAATCAAAATTAAGTTTATAAAACTATATTATAATAATAAGCAGATTCTGTTTTTTGGGTAAAACAGTAATCAAATATATCATGAAAATCCTCAAACTATACCTGAAGATAGTCCTAACTAATACCAAACAGTAGCAAAAAGATTCATATCAAAATCTATTTTCAAACTCTAGTTATTCAGATTTGAAGATTTTAAGCAAATTTGATTCAATTCAAATTTCATAGTTCAAATTTGAAATTTAAAAGTACAGGGTGAAACTACATGAAAATTGTGAGCTATTGCAAAAAGAATCAACTCAAAACTCTAAACAGATTAAAAGATATAAGCAAAACAAAATTGGAAAACATTCTGTTAATTAAAACAAAACAGAAAATGAAAAAAAGTTTGCGTCGGTCAGGGGGCTACGTGGCGCGATCCGATTGGCTAAGGGGGGCGTTCGGTAGGTGAATTAGAGCGGGCGACCGTTCGGTAGAAGAAAACGGTTCGGACTTAAGTTCGTTCTAATCTGGACCGTGGGATTTGGATCGGACGGTCGAGGGGGCTTACGGAGGGAGGTTGCCGGCGTCGGGGTACTCCGGCGAGTCCGGTAGCGGCGATTGCGACGGCGAGGTGTTCCGGTGGTCGGGGAGGACGGGGAAGTGGTCCTGGCGACGGGGACGGTCCTCCGGAGGCGATTGGTGGCGACGGCGTGGCGAATGATGGTCGGAGGTGGTGGCTACGATCGACGGCGACTTCCGGTGGTGGTGGAACTCCGACGAGCAATCGACGGCGTCTCGGCGAGAGAGAGAAGGGGGCTCGGGGGGGGAATGGATGCGGGGCCGTGGGGCTCTTATATAGGCGCTCGGGGGGGTGCGGGGAGGAGAGAGGGGAGAGATCCGGTGAGGGGGAGTAACGGCCGGCGTCGGATCCGGCGAGCGCGGGGAGTGAAGACGATGACCGTTCCGGGGCAACGGTCGGACGGGGTGGGACCCGGTGTCAGTGAGAGAGCGGGAGCATTACTGCGCTCGGTCGGCCGACCGGTAACGGTTTCGGCTTTTAAAGCCGGTGGGCCGGCCCGTTTAATACCGGAAACGGTTACCGTTTCTTTTTAATAATTTCCGGAGACATTCAAAAGCTTTTAAAGCATTCAAATCGTTTGTAAATATAGGGGTATTATATATCAAAATTAACAGAATAATAAATGCTATTTAATGAACATTTCTATTCTGTCATTTGAACACTTTGAAAAAAATATTATTTCAGAAATGTCCTAATTGTTTTTAAACCCTTTTTGCAATTATTTTCAAAATAACTCCTGGTTATTTTTGTTCAAATAATTCACCAATTAGACCCTGGTGTGGAGTGTCATGTTCCTCCTCTCTTATTTGAACTTTTAACCAAAAATTTTAAATAGAGGAAGCAACATAGGGAAAAGTAGAAGGGGACTTTCTGAAAACCAGAAGAGGCATTTCAACTAGTTCATACAATCAAGCAATGATGATAATAGATGCATAGCTATATTCATAACATTCCAAAATGGAATTTTGGGATGTTACATTTGACATTAGCTCACTTGATGAATGGAGAACCCAGGCGTATGGGAATGCCAAGTTGTTTAAAGAGAAAGTTAAGAGATGGCATGATAAAAGGATACAAAAGCGTGAATTAAATGTTGGTGACCATGTCTTGCTATACAATTCTCATTTAAGATTTTTTGTAGGAAAACTTCTCTCTAAATGGGAAGGGCCTTACATTGTCGAGGAAGTATATCGTTTCGGTGCCATCAAGATCAAGAATGCCGAAGGCACAAATCCGAAGGTGGTAGCGGGCAAAGAATCAAACATTATATCTCAGGTACTCCCATAAATATTGAAACCAATATTATTAATACCAAAGCTCCGGAGGAGTATATTAGGGAGACCTATCGAAATGTTTCAGACTCCGGAAAGGAATATGTATGTGGTACGATAAGTAAACCGACTCCAAAACATTCCCAATAGCAATTTTTCGCTGTTTTTTGGAATATTTAATAAATTAGGAAAATTAAAAGTAGTCCGAATGACACACGAGGAGGTGACAAGCCTACCAGGCGCAACCACCCCCTGGCCGCGCCTAGGTGGCTTGTCACAACCTTGTGCACCCACCGGACTCCGTTTTCTTGTGGTACACTCCTTTGGGTCAACAAATTCATGATATAATCTTCCGAAGGTTTGGACTTTCATATCATGACAATGCCTCCCATTTTGTTTTGAGCTGTTTCTGCTACAGATTTAGATCGTCATGGTGTCGCCAGGTGCCCCGAAGGACAAGTTCTTTGAGAAGGTCATCAACCCCTATATTGCGGGGGTACTATGACACCCTCAAACCATTGAGATGCGCGAGGGGATGCTGCACATCCGTGACGTTGAGGGGCAAAAGAAGACCAGAAGCGTGGAAACAAGGCTCAAAGCTATGGAGCAACAAGTCTACAAGTGCCAATTGATGGTAGAACATGGACTCAATGCTAATCATATGATGATCTCCGAGTTTACCCATAAACACAAGCAGGACACCAAGGACATCGGGGAACACATCTTCAAGCTTTACGAGAAAATCGAGCATCTCCAAGCCCAGATCTATGATCTGCAAAACTAAAACTATGAGTATGAATACATATTTAAGAGAATGAGTTTGGCTGCAGATTTGAGGATTCCGGAGACTTGTTCATGTTTTTACGATGGTGAGACCATGCCTTGGAAGACTGAGAACAAACCTCCAACCTCATCAACAACTCCATCACCATCACCTTCGAAGAAGGACATCTAAGCACATGGGTATGGGCACTCCCGTTGGCCTGTGCCAAGCTTTGGGGAGGTGCCCCGGTATTGTATCATCATCACACCTTTTCCTTTTCTTGTTTTTCTAAGTTCGATCCTTTTCATTTTGTCTTGATATGGTAGAATAAAATATTAGTATGATCCAGCTTTGAGTTTTTTTGTTCCGGTTATGTAAGCAAGTCCGAAAGTTATATAATAAGAGGTAGTTTTGATGTGAGGGATTTGCTTGCTTGCTATGATCTTCAGATAAATAAGAAGTAAAAGAAGAATAGAGTAAAAGCAAAGAGTATATATATTGATCTTATGGGGAGTGATGACTTTTCATATAAGAAGTATGTCGATTGGAATTTGTTGGGAGTTGACAAACATAGCAATTGGTCATTGGTGCAATTAAAAAGGAAGTGATAAAGAAAGACAGATTCAGATATAAATATGCTATCTTTGACATCTTTTATGATTGTGAGCACTCATTAAAATATTATATGCTAATAAGTTGATGTTGGACAAGGAAGACAACATAATGGGTTATGTCTGCTTACTTACGAATAGAAGTTATATGGTTATAGATCCTTCAACATGCAGTGCTTGCTTCCACATAATACTAGCCAAAACATCCACACCAAGTAGAGATACTACTTGTGCATCAAAATACCCTCAACCTAGTTTTGCCATGAGAGTCCACCATACCTACTTATGGATTGAATAAGATCCTTCAAGTAAGTTGTCATCGGTGCATAAAGCAATAAGAATTGCTCCTAAATATGTCTGATCTTTATTGTAAGGGAAATAAGCATTGTACGAATTTGTGATGGCAACGAATAAAAGCGACAGACTACATAATAAAGGTTTCTATCACAAAGGGCAATACCATGATGCGTTCCTTTGCATTAAAGGTTTGCGCATCCCAAAACAAAAAGCGCATGACAACCTCTGCTTCCCTCTGCGAAGGTCCTATCTGTTACTTTTACTTTTTTAGTACTTACCTTTATGCAAGAGTCATGGTGGTCTTCACCACTTCCTATATTTCGCATTTCTCTTTTGGAAAGCATTATATGTTGGAGAATGATCTAGATGCATATATCCACTCGGATGTTGGTGATCATGAGTTATTATTGTTGACATCACCCTTGAGGTGAATAGTTGGGAGGCAAAACTATAAGCCCCTATCTTTCTCCATGTCTGATTAAAGCTTTTATCTCATGGGTACCGCGTGAGTGTTAGCAATTATGAAAGACTAAAAGATGATTGAGTATGGGGATTTGCTTTACAAGCTCTTATATTGACTCTTCCCGATGTTATGATAAATTGATAATTGCTTCAATGACTAAGAGCATAGTTTGTTGGTTGTCAATAGAGTTCTTGGTTCATACTTTATCTTCTGAATGAACTGTTACTCTAGCATAAGAAATCATACACCAATGAGTATTGATGTTCTAAAGATGATCATGATGCCCATATGTCCGTATTTGATTTTATCAACACCTCTATCTCTAAACTTGTGGACATATTTATAGATCTCGGCTTTCGCTTGAGGACAAGTGAGGTCTAAGCTTGGGGGAGTTGATACGTCCATTTTGCATCATGCTTTGATATTGATATTTATTGCATTATGGGCTGTTATTACACTTTATGGTACAATCCTTATGCATTTTCTCTCTTATTTTACAAGGTTTACATGAAGAGGGAGAATGCCGTCAGCTGGAATTCTGGACTGAAAAAGGAGCAAATCTGGGAGACCTATTCTGCACAACTCCAAAAGTTTTGGAAAGTTAGGGAGAATTATTTTGGAATATATAAAAAATATTGGGCAAAACGAATACGAGAGGGGGGCCACCAGGAGGTGACAAACCTGCTAGGCACGACCACCCCCTAGCCACACCTAGGGGGCTTGTGACCCACCTGGCAGGTCCCGGATGCCCATATTCTGCTATATGGAGGGTTTTGACCTGGAAAAAAAATCATAAGGACGCTTTCGGTATGAAGCATCTCTGTCTTGAGGTGGAACTTGGACAAAACCAATCTAGAGCTATGGCTGAGCTGTTCTGCCGGGGAAACTTCCCTATCAGAGGGGGGAAATCGAAGCCATCGCCATCACCAACGATCCTCTCATCGAGAGGGGGTCAATCTCCATCAACATCTTCATCAGCACCATCTCCTATCCAAACCCTAGTTCATCTCTTGTATCTGATCTTTGTCTCAAACCTCAGATTGGTACCTATGGGTTGCTAGTAGTGTTGATTACTCCTTGTAGTTGATGCTAGTTGTTTTACTTGGTGGAATATCATATGTTCAGATCCTTTATGATAATCAACACTCCTCTGATTATGAACATGAACATGCTTTGTGAGTAGTTACGTTTGTTCCTAAGGACATGGGATAAGTCTTGTTATAATTAATCATGTGAATTTGGTATCCGTTCGATATTTTGATGAGATGTATGTTGTCTATCCTCTAGTGGTCTTATGTGAGCGTTGACTACATAAAACTTCACCACTATTTGTGCCTAGGGGGAGGCATTGGGAAGTAATAAGTAGATGATGGGTTGCTAGAGTGATAGAAGCTTAAACCCTAGTTTATGCGTTGCTTCGTAAAGGCTGATTTGGATCCATATGTTTCATGCTATGGCTAGTTTGTCTTAAATATTCTTTCGTAGTTGCGGATGCTTGCGAGAGAGGTTAATCGTCAGTGGGAGGTTTTTCCAAGTAAGGGCAGCACCCAAGCACTGGTCCACCCACATATCAATTTATCAAAGCAACGAACGCGAATCAAATGAGCATGACGAAAACTAGCTTGACGGAAATTCCCATGTGTCCTCGGGAGCGCTTTGCTTCATATAAGAGTTTGTCAAGGCCTGTACTTTGATAAGAAAAGGATTGGGATACCTTGTGTAGGAGATATGCCCTAGAGGTAATAATAAATGTTATTGATTATCTCCCTGTTCATAATTATGTTTATGTTCCATGCTATAACTGCAATGATTCTCGAGTCTACAAATAAAACGAGGCTTGGAGGGAAACTCATGTGCACGTGTGGGATAATAAATGGTAAAATGTATTCCTAGTCTGGCCTCTAAGACTGGCTCAAGTATTGCATGATGATCCTGTTTTCCTGATCATGGGCATGGCTATGCCGGCAATTTTGAGGGCACAATGTTAGAAGAACATTTGTGTTGAATCGACCCAAATTAATGTTATGCTATGAGATACATTCGTCATAAGTTAATGGTTAATAACACAGAGAAGTTAATGTTTGCATAATTCCTTAGACCATGAGAGTATCGAGTTTCTTCATGCTTGCTTCATGAACTTTGGGGTTTGTTAAACGTCATCCGTAAATGGGTGGCTATTACGGCGGCTTACGGGTTCATGGAAAAGTAAGTGAAGTAACTTGATAGCTCAAGATTGGGATTTGCTCCTCCGACGATGGAGAGATATCTCTGGGCCCTCTCGGTGTTACGGTATCCATCATCGTCTGGCCAGACACTTTGCGATTTGATCACGGGGATGCCGGAACACGGGAACGAGAAAAGAGAACAATACCGATAACGAGGTAACTAGCATAGTGGACAAGTTGTTGATCCATGGGGATGCCAACATGTCTCACCTCGGGTATTTGTAACATATCGCGAAGCAACAGGAATAGCACACGGCAACTGGAGGTTCACTCGAATATTTATTCGTGTGGGTATAGGGATCGATATGGGTGTCCACGGCTCCGATGTTGATCATTGATCGGAAGGGGTTCCAGGTCATGTCTATGCTTCACTGAACCTATAGGGTCACACGCTTAAGGGTCATCTATCTGTTGAATACTAGACACGGAGTCTGAGAGAAAATCACCGAAAAGTTTCGGACACCGGAAAAGTTTCGGACAGCGGAAATGTTCCGCAGATAGGTCACCGGAACAGTTTCGGTGAAACTGAAAAGTTGTTTCAGAGGATACCATAAAGTCAAATTGGTTTTGGCACATGCCTGATAATTCTTGGAGGGTGCCAGAATCATTCTGGAAACTTCTGGGAATTTTCCGGAAGAATAACCGGAAATGTTCCGGAGCTGCCGGAACCGCTTCAGATGCTTTTCACATATGAAAATCACTATTCCGGAATTGTTCCGGATCGTATTGAAAATTATTTTAGTGGGTACTAGAAATGTTCTAATCCCACATAAATATTTTTAGTTCGAACGGACGCTGAAAAATATCGTCATGAATAGTGAAAGTGCTTTTTGGATTACTTTATTGGAAACACTATTTGTGAATAGTGGAAACACTATTCGTGAATAGTGGAAACACTTTTATGAATAGTGGGAAACACTATTGGGAGAAAATATCTCATGACTAGTGAAAACACTATTACGAAATAGTGGAAAACACTATTGTGAATAGTGGGGAACACTATTTATGAATAGTGGAATCACTATTATGAATAGTGAAAATATCTGAGGGCATTTTGGTATTTTTACCATAGTCTCTCATCCTATAAATAGGGGTGAGGAGGCAGCCCAAAATCCTCATCCTTGTGCTCTCATACACATGCTTTGCTTTGTAAGCTCTCTCTCTCCCTCCCAGCGAAATAGTTTCGTAGAGCCGAAAGGTTGTCTGGGTTCCGGCAGGAACTAGTTCTGGACGGCGAAGCCCTGCCGGATAGATGACACCGTATGTGTGCAACTCTGTAGAGAGATCGTAGTTTCGGTCTTAGTTCGAGAGTGCCTCCCGAAGGGCTGTCTGTGTGACTGTCCAAGTTTTGGAGGTCCTCCCGAAGGGCTGTCCGAGTGACAGTCCGAGTTTCGGAGGTCCTCCCGAAGGGCTGTCCGCGACACCGTCCGGGGGGCTATGCGACCGCCTCCCAGAGGGCTGTCCGCAGGGCAGATGAGGGTATACATCCTCGCGGTTGGGAGGTTGTAAAATCCTAGCTGCGGGGATCTGCACCGCCGTTCGTCATCGACTCTACTTCCGCTGCGTTTCGAGTCGGTACGGATCGGATCAAACCTTGTATGCAGTCTCCATAGTGGTCCTGGGCGTGCTCGCTATACCGGAAATTTTTGTTTTCTGTCGCGTTCCCCAACAGTGGCATCAAGAGCCAGGCTATGAGTAGATGCATGTTATGATCTAGAATACATGAGATGTATGGATATTGCATAGTATAATTTTGTAGTAGATGAGATCTATTGCTGAAAATTATTTGTGCGGGTAGCAGATGAAATCTGTTACCCGATGTTCCTATTGCTTCCCATGAATTTGCGTAGTCCATATCTTGACGGAATGGTGGAATCTTACAAAGTTCTGACAATCCGCGATCCTTTCATGCTGCTCCTGAGTATGCTGATTGACAGATCAACGAAGTGCTAACAGTTCTTTGGGTTCCACCATAGTCAAAAGAAATATGGATGTTTCGCAGACGAAAGGGCAATGCAGATGTGATCTGCACAGGGGTCACGCGTATGACGAAGTTTAGTATGGGGCTCGAGATTTTATTATCTCGTGTTTCATACACCCTGGAAAGTTAATCTAGCAACTTGAATTATCATACTTGATGATGGACGTTGGTAGATTCGGTTTGTTTCGAAACCTTAGAAGCCACGTAAAACAAGTTTTTGCATGGACCGATTAGAGGCGTCTAACTTGGTTTTGCAGGATGGTTTGCATGTGCATGTGATGTGGTATAGCAGTGTTCATAATAATTTGATTATGTATGAGATGACTATATGATGTAAATTGATTAACATGACCTGTGTGTCATGATTCGGCATGATGGCTGGAGCCATATGATTGCACTTTAGTGACCTGCGTGTCAACCTTATGTAATGCACTTATTTTATTAAGCTATAGAGATAGCAATATTATTTGGTGCATCAACAAGGTGGTGGCAATCTTCGCAAAGGTGAACACCGACGCGAATGCCGAAGACGAAGGAATGAAAGACTTCTCCGTCAGAAAAGGCTATACCATATCACGCTATTATGAATTGCCTGAGATGTTTATCCCTCTTGATGCACCCTTCTTGATTGCGCGGTAGTCGCTTTTTATTAGGGTGATCTCTCACAAAATATCAAGTAGTTAGTGTTCTCCCAAGTGTAGCACCGTCACGGCACCTATCTCTTCGGGGTATCACATGGTTACATGGGTATGAACGATTAGAGAAGTGTGAGGCGGGTGAGTTGAGACCTCGCAGCGAGATCACTTGGTTGTCTTGACGTTCAGGCACGAAAGTCATGAGCTCGGAACACATGCATCGAAAGATGAACAAGAGTCACATAGAGATGTGATTGGCAAGTTGGCCTACCGATTGCAATTCTCGTCACTTGAGATGGATACATCCTTGGCGTTGAATTGTAATTTGGATCTTGAATCACTCACAATCAATTATGAGAGATATTGATTTGAGTGGGAGCTCACTGTAGAATTAACTTGTTTTAATTCTCAGTGCAATTAATTTTGAACAATGTCTAAGTGTGATTTGCATAATAGTTGTAGGATAATGGCTCGCGTTTCCACCTTCCCTATTAAAATTGAATAAGCTGTTAAATATCTGGTTAAAACTTTACGGTTGGTAACGTAATGTGAGGATTGTCCTCAAGAGTGCCGAGAAAGACTTGTCCTATCGCATGCTTTCGGTATTCTCCCGCTAATGCTATGGATGATATGACTCCCGTCCTTCGATCCAAAAGCTAAAATTCCATTTCGGTCAAGTGAAATATGTTTGCTTCCATGAGACCCGAACTTCGAAAGTTTGGATAGTTATGTGATATTCATGGAATCTGAAAATCATTTTCAGAGACAGACAAAGTCTAAAAAGATATAAGATATCCAAAGCAATGTTTGTTTGCAAACTATTAGTAAAGGAGTTTACTATGCATTAGACTGATAAGAGAGGGATCCAGGAGAATGCCTGTCATATGATGAAAGGTGAATAAAACAACAACTTAAAGAGAAAGGAAGTGTCCAAAGGGTGTCAGTGAGACTTTCATGCCTAGGAAGTCTGGGGCTAATGCCACTCTTAAGTTGGGTGCTTCTTCTGAGAGTAGGAGAAATACTGAAAGTTAAACTATTAGAAGTATAATGGCAAAAGGAAAGAAGAATGGAATATCCAGCTCATGTATGAATGTCATACAAGTTTTTGATGTATAGAAGGCTGGTCAAAGATATAGTTCTTGGGAATTATGGTTAAACATGTTAATCATTAATTCTTGGGTACTGTGAGTTGGTCACAAAGATACCCGCTCGATTGCATTCTGTTGCAACTCGATGTAAGAACTACTATGGCCTGAAAGACTAGCCAGAAATATGAGGCTTAGATACACGCAGGGAACATAGTAAATGTTACTATGCCTTCCATCGGTGTATTCCCTATGTATTAAGTTTCATAATTCATTTTAGAGTTTCACACTCTAGCCCTTTGCATAAGGTATCTTGCAAGAAGGTTGTTCATAAGAGAACTTTTCATGTTCGGTGTTATGAATAACATAAGGGCCATATTTTCATTATGAAAGAGACGTATGTTATGAATATTGATAATAATACATTACCTCTGGGTTTATTTTCATAGTTCATTTTAGAGTTGCATACACTCTAGCCCATTGCACAATGTTTGTTGCAAAAGATTTGTTCATAAAAACAACAATTGTTGTTCAGTATTATGAATAACATGAAGGGCCATGCTTCCATCCTAATGGGATGTATGTTATGAATACTGATGGAAATATGATATATCCATAACACTAACGCTAAATGTCGCAAGACTAAAAGAATACCACACATGTGTGGCACTGCATTTGGTCACATTGGAGAAACCTGCATGGAAAATTCCATTATGATGGATTTTGAAGTCGTTTGATTTTGAATCATATGACACTTGCAACTTTCCTCCAAACGGTGAAGTGACTGAAATACCGTTCACAGGCAATAAGGAACGAGCAAAGAACTTATCAGTGATCATACATTTGATGTATGTAGTCCGATAAATGTTGTTGCAAACAGTGGATTTGTCTACCTTCAAAAATGACTCAAGTAGATATATGGATATTTACTTGATGAGACGTAAGTCTGGATCTTTTGAAATCATTCGAAAGGTTTTAAAAATTGAAGTAGAAGTTATTGTACCAAGAAAATTATGTTTCTGCAATTTGATTGCGGAAAGGAATATTTGGGTTACAAGTTTAGCGAATGTCTGATGAGTTGTGAAAAGAGTTTCATAACTTGCACCTCCCGGAACACTACTCCAAAGTGGAAAGTCCGTGAAGATGTAATCGAACCATTTATGACATTGTAAGATCAAAGATGACATAAATAGATTTGCCATTATCCCTTTTATAGAGTGATGCTTTAGAGACTCTGGCTTTTACACTGAAAAGAGATCCATTAGGTCTGTTGAAATGACGCCATGGTATGGTACGCCCAACCATGTTATATCTTTTCTTAACATTTGGAATATGGGGCTTGTGTAAAAGGTTACAAACCTATTCCAAATCAGACAAGTACTATTTTGTATGGTTATCCCAAGTCATTGGGTATTCCCCCACCACTATACCGAGGCAAAGGGTTTTGCCACAAAATGGTATGTTTTCAAAGAGAATAGTTCTTACAAAAGGTGAGTGGGAGGACAGTGCAACTCGATGAGATAACCAGTATCTTCGTCATCGGTTCAAAGGAAAGAAACCCTGGAAGTGATTCCGTTGTTTCCTACTACGACTGATACGTAAGTCTCTACAATAAAATGTATGGACTTCGGTCGAATGTGCAGCTGAACCACGTAGGCAAAGCTCATGCAAACCTATCAGGTGCGCAAAGGAGATATTGTTGTTGGACAACAGTATACCTACAATACACAAGGAAGCATTGATGGGCCCTGACTCCGGGATTGGCTAAATGCCAATACAATCTGAGATAGTTTCCATATATGTGATTCAAGATTAAAACCTTGATACACCTTTCAGAGGACTTAGAGTCTAACGAATATTTATGGAACTAAAAACTGATACGGATAAAAATGTTTTATCCATAAAGCTCGACTTGTTGAAATAACAAGTTCAAGGAGTTGGCTACGATGAGGTTGTTTCATCGTAGCGATGCTTAAGGTCGGTTCGGGTTGAACTAGCAATTAATACATATATCAATCATGAGATATGAAACATGGATGACAAAAGGATTTCCATCTGATGTAAATGAAACCTAGGACTTGTATGTGATACAGTCCAAAGTAATTTGTCGATCCAGAGGATGCTAGTAAGTATGCAAACTTCAGAGTTCCAGCGATGGACAGAAGAGAGCAAAGTGGAGTTGGAATCTTCGTTTTTGATGGAATGGTCAAAGTGGTTTGACTTCATCAAATGAGTATCGAAGATGCTTGTGATTCAAGAAAGTAAGTGAGAGCATAATACTATTTCTAAAAACCTTGTGTAATTGACACATTGTTAATTGGAAATAAATTTCTTGACACGAATTAGGACTTCATTTGAAAATAGTTTTTTCCATGAAGTGCTTAGGCTAAATAGCCTCAATATTAGGCATGATGATCTATGGAGATAGATTTACCTAATGGGGCTAAGCAATGAATACATATTGACAAGGTGCTAAAACCTTTTAGCATTTAAAAGGCCAAGGAGTGATTCTTGCCGAAGTCACATGGAAAGAGTTTTTGCAAGACTCAGTGTCCCAAAACACTGATGAGTGAAATACATGATGGAGATTCCACACACTCTTGTGTTTGGATTAATCATGTATTCCATGGTATGTAAAGCAACCAGATATGTCCGATACTCCCAAGTTGTTGCGAGTATAGATACAAAAGTGATCAACGCACTGATCATGGGACAATAGTGAAAGATGTCATTAAGTACTAGAGTAGTGCTGATGACATGTTTCTCGCAAGCAGAGATTATGAAGTACTCGTTGTAAGAAATTACATCGATACAGTCTCAATCAATGCTCCATGCGATTTTCGATTTAAGTTAAGGGTTTTGTGTAATACACAATATGGTGGCACGGTAGTTGGAAATTGTTCCAAACAAGATACTGTGGCGAATTCTATAACAAAGGCTAAGTATGTTGAATCATATAGTTCATTCATGAACTTAGTATGGTTCCAAGATGGTTTTGGTCTATGAGACACTATTGCAGATAGTTGCTCCATAGCTCAGTCTGAGGAATCGGGTTTCGACCAATGATTCACACATATGAAAAGCCAAGTTCACACAAAATACGAATTTTGTGATAGCGTGAAAACGCGAGGATATGCATAGTTACACACAGAGCTGAAGTTGTCAGATCCGTTGGACATCACGCTATACCACAAGCGAAGCATATTTTACACCAGTATGCCATAGGTGTAAAGTGCATTAGCATTTACTAGATTATTGACTCTAGTGCAAGTGGGAGTCTGTAGGAGATATGCCCTAGAGGTAATAATAAATGTTATTGATTATCTCCCTGTTCATAATTATGTTTATGTTCCATGCTATAACTGCAATGATTCTCGAGTCTACAAATAAAACGAGGCTTGGAGGGAAACTCATGTGCACGTGTGGGATAATAAATGGTAAAATGTATTCCTAGTCTGGCCTCTAAGACTGGCTCAAGTATTGCATGATGATCCTGTTTTCCTGATCATGGGCATGGCTATGCCGGCAATTTTGAGGGCACAATGTTAGAATAACATTTGTGTTGAATCGACCCAAATTAATGTTATGCTATGAGATACATTCGTCATAAGTTAATGGTTAATAACACAGAGAAGTTAATGTTTGCATAATTCCTTAGACCATGAGAGTATCGAGTTTCTTCATGCTTGCTTCATGAACTTTGGGGTTTGTTAAACGTCATCCGTAAATGGGTGGCTATTACGGCGGCTTACGGGTTCATGGAAAAGTAAGTGAAGTAACTTGATAGCTCAAGATTGGGATTTGCTCCTCCGACGATGGAGAGATATCTCTGGGCCCTCTCGGTGTTACGGTATCCATCATCGTCTGGCCAGACACTTTGCGATTTGATCACGGGGATGCCGGAACACGGGAACGAGAAAAGAGAACAATACCGATAACGAGGTAACTGGCATAGTGGACAAGTTGTTGATCCATGGGGATGCCAACATGTCTCACCTCGGGTATTTGTAACATATCGCGAAGCAACAGGAATAGCACACGGCAACTGGAGGTTCACTCGAATATTTATTCGTGTGGGTATAGGGATCGATATGGGTGTCCACGGCTCCGATGTTGATCATTGATCGGAAGGGGTTCCAGGTCATGTCTATGCTTCACTGAACCTATAGGGTCACATGCTTAAGGGTCATCTATCTGTTGAATACTAGAGAGGGAGTCTGAGAGAAAATCACCGAAAAGTTTCGGACACCGGAAAAGTTTCGGACAGCAGAAATGTTCCGCAGACAGGTCACCGGAACAGTTTCGGTGAAACTGAAAAGTTGTTTCAGAGGATACCATAAAGTCAAATTGGTTTTGGCACATGCCTGATAATTCTTGGAGGGTGCCAGAATCATTCTGGAAACTTCTAGGAATTTTCCGGAAGAATAACCGGAAATGTTCCGGAGCTGCCGGAACCGCTTCAGATGCTTTTCACATATGAAAATCACTATTCCAGAATTGTTCCGGATCGTATTGAAAATTATTTTAGTGGGTACTAGAAATGTTCTAAGCCCACATAAATATTTTTAGTTCGAACGGACGCTGAAAAATATCGTCATGAATAGTGAAAGTGCTTTTTGGATTACTTTGTTGGAAACACTATTTGTGAATAGTGGAAACACTATTCGTGAATAGTGGAAACACTATTATGAATAGTGGGAAACACTATTGGGAGAAAATATCTCATGACTAGTGAAAACACTATTACGAAATAGTGGAAAACACTATTGTGAATAGTGGGGAACACTATTTATGAATAGTGGAATCACTATTATGAATAGTGAAAATATCTGAGGGCATTTTGGCATTTTTACCATAGTCTCTCATCCTATAAATAGGGGTGAGGAGGCATCCCAAAATCCTCATCCTTGTGCTCTCATACACATGCTTTGCTTTGCAAGCTCTCTCTCTCCCTCCCAGCGAAATAGTTTCGTAGAGCCGAAAGGTTGTCTGGGTTCCGGCAGGAACTAGTTCTGGACGGCGAAGCCCTGCCGGATAGATGACACCGTATGTGTGCAACTCTGTAGAGAGATCGTAGTTTCGGTCTTAGTTCGAGAGTGCCTCCCGAAGGGCTGTCTGTGTGACCGTCCAAGTTTTGGAGGTCCTCCCGAAGGGCTGTCCGAGTGACAGTCCGAGTTTCGGAGGTCCTCCCGAAGGGCTGTCCGCGACACCGTCCGGGGGGCTATGCGACCGCCTCCCGGAGGGCTGTCCGCAGGGCAGATGAGGGTATACATCCTCGCGGTTGGGAGGTTGTAAAATCCTAGCTGCGGGGATCTGCACCGCCGTTCGTAATCGACTCTACTTTCGCTGCGTTTCGAGTCGGTACGGATCAGATCAAACCTTGTATGCAGTCTCCATAGTGGTCCTGGGCGTGCTCGCTATACCGGAAGTTTTTGTTTTCTGTCGCGTTCCCCAACACCTTGCTACACCTTTTCTACACTTTTTACTTGTCACTCGTTACAAATAATCTTATCACGAAACTATCTGTTACCGATAAATTCAGTGCTTGCAGAGAATACCCTACTGAAAACCACTTATCACTTCCTTGTGCTCCTCATTGGGTTCGACACTCTTACTTATCGAAAGGACTATGATTTATTCCCTATACTTTTGGGTCATCATTCATACCCCCGGTACGACCCATAGATACATCAAAATAAGTAAACAACACAAAGAAAATAGAACCTGTCAAAAACAGAACAGTCTGTAGAAATCTGGAAACTTCGTATACTTATGTTATTCCAAACATTCTAAAACAATTGGACAACTAGGAAATTTGTATATCAATCTTGTGTAGAAATTTCAGACTCATTTGACTCTTTGATTTTTTTTAAAATTCCTAGACTGGGCTCCTCATTGGGTTCGACACTCTTACTTATCGAAAGGACTATGATTTATTCCCTATACTTTTGGGTCATCATTCATACCCCCGGTACGACCCATAGATACATCAAAATAAGTAAACAACACAAAGAAAATAGAACCTGTCAAAAACAGAACAGTCTGTAGAAATCTAGAAACTTCGTATACTTATGTTATTCCAAACATTCTAAAACAATTGGACAACTAGGAAATTTGTATATCAATCTTGTGTAGAAATTTCAGACTCATTTGACTCTTTGATTTTTTTTAAAATTCCTAGACTGGGCGCAAAAATTTAGATTCGTGATTTTCAAACAAAACTTGATAGAGATAATCAAGTGCACTCAACTCACTAGCAATTGGTTCATCATAATTTGGTCTTTTGAAAAGATTAGCAAGTGGATGAGGATCCATAGCAGATTTTTAGTGAGCGAAGATGCAAGAGAATAGAAGGCACAAGGCAACACAAGCAAACATAGCAACGAAAAGGCGAACGGAAGAAGGGCGGGTAAAAATGAAAATCTTTTTTGGTATTTTCTGAAAATTGTTTTGGAAGTGGGGGAGAGGAAAACGAGAGGAAAAAGCCAAATAATGCAAATGCAAGAGTTGAGTTTCTGATGGGTACTTAGTAGGTGAGGGAGTCCTAGATTAAGGGGTCCTCGGATAGTCGACCCATTGCTCATGGGCCGGACTGTGTGGGCCACAAGGCAAGCATCGGAGGATCGAGGTCCACCTGTGCTAGGATGGAAGCTTCATGGAGTCAAGACGTGTTCTCCAAGTTATTAGCTATAGTTAGGCAAGGTATCTCTTCGGTATGTAACCGACAATGTATAATCCAAGGACAACCCCGACATCTATATAAGCCGGAGGGTGTTAGGGCATAGAGACAGAACAACTCATCTAGGGTTAGACATACGATCTCAAGGTAGATCAACTCTATAACCCCTTACACCATCAAGACAATCAAGCAGGATGTAGGGTATTACCTCCATTGGAGGGCCTAAACCTGGGTAAACTCGGGTCCCCTTCATCTCCTGTTACCGTCGATCCTAGTCTCACAGTTCGGGACCCCCTACCCGAGATCCGCCGGTTTTGACACCGACACTGGTGCTTTCATTGAGAGTTCCTCTTTGAGCACCGAAGGAATCGATGGCTCGCCCCATCGCAAGTAGCGAGATCAGTATCGAGGGGACGCTTGCCCCCAATCAAAATTTCATCGGCAACAACATCTTGTTGCATGCAGGTCCGGTTGTCCGCCATGGTCAGACCAGAAGGTTTCCCCCAACCAGTGTATTAAGTTTGGAACCCTAGAGTTTGTGACTGATTCATGGGGAACACTCATTCCAATGGAACCCTCAACCTTCGAAGGAAAGCCTATAAATCCGGATGCTTCGACGTCCAATGCATCAGTCCCCACGGTGGAACGGAACACGGGTCCGCTTTGGCATAACTCCGGAACTGTCACACCGCTTGACGAATCCACTCGTATCAGTGACACGCATCCTGCCATCGCCTCGTTCTCAAATGACTTGTTTGATCGGATCGAAGCTATGCGTATATCGAATGACCAGGTTCTGATCTATGATCGGCTTGGGATCAGACCCGATGACAGGGAAATTCATGTCCCTCCAGTCACTCACCTTGTCGCCACCGTCGAGTGTCTGGTCGCGGATTCTGTCCGACAGCCGTAATTGAAAACCATCTATACCCCCGTCCACGATCTTGGAGAATTAGAGGCGGGGAATCGCATTAAAACCGGAATGCCACCAGTCCAGATCTGTCGTGCGATTCGAAAACTGCACTTCCGAACACTTGCTGCGACAGGGAACGAGATTTTTTCCCACCCACCGCCCAAGAAGATTATCCAACTACCGTGCCAAAGCCCATGTCTTCGGACTTCTGGGATATCAAGCAAATACATGGATAATAAGTCCACCACTTCGGGGAAAGACTCCTCCTCACTAGGAGCAGAGTAAAAGGTCTTAGTGACCAAGACGTAATGGCAATTTTTATCAGCAATTGCCATGATGAAGGGATTCTTAATGCCCTGGCCCGCCGACGCATAAATAACTTTTTAGAGTTATCTGAATTGGTACAGAAGTACCGCCATGGAGAGTGTCTGGAAATCTGAGCGGTTGTTCTTGGAACCAAAATTCTCCGAACACCCTAGAGGAGTTCGAAGAAAGAGGGTACCTGTTAGTGCATCTAGTGCCCCTTAGTGATTTTGGTGTATTGAAAACTTATAGGTTAAGGAACTAATCTGTTTGTGAGTGTACACAACCTCTATAGGTCGATGAGGAGTTTGATATATCTGAAGATTATTGACCCCTAAAAATGTATGTCTTCAAGTGAAGACTTTTGTGAAGACTTTGCTGAAGACTTTGATAATTCCTTGAAGACTTTGAACATGAATAAGTTGGTGTGACCTTGAAGATATGAACGAGGACTATGAAGAATGAAGACTTTGTTTTCGTAGTTTTATTTCCTTTCTTTAAGTCATAGGAAACACCGTACTGTTAAAGGGGGGCGAGGTAATACTAAGGAAAATTTCCAACTGATGCTCAACTCCAAAATCCTCAACCTATACAATCCTTCGAGTGAAGCCTTTGGAAATCTCTTACGATTTAGTCAAGTTCTTTAGTGATAGAGACGAAGCTCTTCTGGTCTCTGAGGAAATTGATCTGACTGAGGAGTCAGGATTTTTCCAGTGCGAATTGCCTGCAAGTGAGGAACATGATATGTCTGAGAACTTTCATAGTTCGAAATGCCAACCGTTGCTGTGCTTAGCGCCAACTGTCCCCAATCATTCTTATCCACATAACGGTCGTATCATTGGGGGCAATTATGTCTTATCATGTCAGGTTGCACCCTGGCTATAAATAGCCACCCCCACAACCACTAGATGGTTGGCTGCTCCGAGAGAGAATTGACACTTGTCATTTGAGAGCAACCCATCCACCGAGGACGATGAGAGAAAATCACCAGTGAGGAAAAACCCACAACCAAACCACCAAACCCAAAGTGATTGAGCATCACTGATGAAATTCCTATGTGGAACCGACGCTTGTTACCTTTGAGGACTGTGCATCCTCCAGATGGTTAGACGTCATGGTCTAGTGCATCCTGCAGTCAATTGGGGATCATGAAGTGACCTTGGTCTAGAGCATCCAACAGTCAATTATGGATCGTCGGGTGACCAGTTTGTGAGGGTTTTGGAGGTCTACCCTGAAGACTTACCACGAGTGTTGGGAAAGGACTGTGTGACGTTATCTCAAGGAGAATACGATAAGGACTATGTGTCCTATGGTCTAAATACCAAGCCGCTCCAAACCAGACGTACGACTGTCACAACTATTGGAACTGGGTCATCAAACCATTGTCTTCATCGAGCTACCTGGTTCTATTTCCTCAACCCCCTTATTCCTCATATACTTGTTGATGAAATTGATCGTTACTGTTTGAAGAATTTGACTGAAGACTTTCATAATTTCCTCACCTTAAATTCTTCAAGTTACCTTGTTCATCACTGCTTATCCTGTATCATGCTACTTGTAATCTGTGCATGTTTCATTTCATCATGATAACTATGTCGTCGCTATGTTCCTCAAGCACTTGAATACTTATTACGCTGCTAGTTATTCATCAAATTTCAAATTCCTCAAAGTTGAAATTCCTCAAGTGATGAATTTGTAAAAATCGCCTATTCACCCCCCTCTAGTCGATATAATGCACTTTCAATTGGTATCAGAGCAGGTACTCCCTCGCTTTGTGTGATTTTGGTTTAACCACCTGGAGTTCTAGTTATGTTGACTGCAGGTATGATAAAGGTTTCCGCGGGTTGTCGTACCTTCGATGGGACGGACTGCCCCTACTGGATGAACAAGATGCGCATGCATCTTGAAGCTATTGACAATGATCTCTGGTACGTTGTGGAGAATGGTGTACCCTCTATCACTCCCACTGTTACTACTGCTGATGTGAAGAGATTTAATAAACTGGACTCTCAAGCAAAGAATATCATCTGTGGCCATCTGAGCAAAGGTCAGTATGGCAGAGTGAGTGCATTGGAGACTGCTAAGCTTATCGGGGATAGGCTGTCCAAATTCAACGAAGGTGTTTCCACTCAATGTCACTCTCGTGTTGATGTTCTTCGCAATCTCTTCAACCGCTTCAGGAGACTCGACAATGAAAATGTTCAGCAAACCTTTGACCGTCTCACTGATATCTCGAATGAGCTGCAAGCACTGGGTGCCATTGATATCACTCACCATGAAGTCGTGAAGAAACTGCTAAGATCTCTTGACTCCTCATTCGATACTCTGGCCTTGATGATCCAAGAACGTGGAGACTAAAAGTCACTTGATCATGCTAATATTCTTGAGAGACTCAATACTCATGAATTCCAACAAGCTGAGAAGAGAGACCTCTACGGTCCAAGCTATGGAAGATCTCGTGCTCTGAAGGCAAAAGCAATTTCCTCATCCGAAGACGAAGATTCTGACATCAGCCTTGGTGATCCTGAAGAACTAACTTAGGAGCTAGCAATGCTCGTCATGAAATTCCAGAAGTTCTCAAGGATAGGTGGATTTGGAAAGTTATCAATAAGTGGTTTGATCCAAGAACCTGTCATCGTTGCAAGAAGCCTGATCACTTTATCTCTGACTATCCTCTCTGGGAAAAAGACACAAAGAAGAAGAAGAAATTCAAGGATGATAGTTCTGATGACTCGAAGAAAAAGAAGAAATCTTCAAAGTCCTCATCTGCAAAGTCCTGATCTTCATGTTGGGGAACGTTGCATGGGAAACAAAAAATTTCCTACGCACACGCAGATCTATCCATGGTGATGAGCATCTACGAGCGGGAGAGTGGGTCTACGTACCCTTGTAGATCGCTAAGCGGGAAGCGTTAAGAAACGCGGTTGGTGTAGTCGAACGTCTTCGTGATCCAAATCGCCATGCGTCACTCGATCCAATCATGATCCGTCCCGCAAACTTGATCACGATCCTTCCACGAACTTGATCACGATCCTTCCGATCTAGCGCTGAACAGGACGCACCTCCGTGTTTAGCACATGTACAGCTTGATGACGATCTCCGCCATCTTGATCTAGCAAGAAGGAGCGGAGAGGAAGAAGAGTTCTCCGGCAGTGTGACGGCACTCCGGCAATGGTGGTGGAGCTATTCCGGCAGGGCTTCGCCTAAGCACTACAAAAATCCGATCTAGAGGAGAAACTATGGACTGGAGGATAGGGTTGCACGTGGCTGAAAATCTTGTGCAAAAAACCCTAAAATCCTCTAGTATATATAGGAGGAGAGGAGTAGAGGAGGCATCCTTGGCTTCCAAGCCAAGGAGGTTTGGCCGAACCAGGAGGGAGGAATCCTCCTCCTCCATTCCTAGTAGGATTAGGACTCCTTCCTAATTTAGCCTTTTTTGCCTTTTTCCACCTTTTTCCTTTTGGGCTTTTCTTCCCAACTGCGTGGGCCTTGTGTGGGACTTCTAGCAGCCCACTAGGGGCTGGCATTCATCCTCCCACAGCCCTTGTAGCCTCTTGGGTCGAAATACCCCTCCCGATGGTCTCCCGGTACACTATCGGCACTCCCGGTACACTACCGATGAGCCCGAAACTTTTCCGGCGACCAAAATAGGACTTCCTATATATCAATCTTTACCTCTGGACCATTCCGGAGCTCCTCTTGACGTCCGGGATCTCATCCGGGACTCCGAACGACCTTCGGCCACCACCATACATAACTCTATACAACCGAAACGTCATCAAACCTTAAGTGTGCAGACCCTGCGGGTTTGAGAACTATGTAGACATGAACGAGACACTTCTATGGTCAATAACCAATAGCGGGACCTGGATGCCCATATTGGTTCCTACATATTCTATGATGATCTTTATCGGTGGAACCTCTATGTTAAGGATTCAGTTAATCCCGTATGATGTTCCCTTTGTTCATCGGTATGTTACTTGCCCGAGATTCGATCGTCGGTATCTCCACACCTAGTTCAACCTCGTTATCGGCAAGTATCTTTACACATTCCGTAATACAAGATCCCGCAACTAACACTTAGTCACATTGCTTGCAAGGCTTATTGTGATGTTGTATTACCGAGTGGGCCCTGAGATACCTCTCCGTTCACACGGAGTAACAAATCCCAGTCTTGATCCATGCCAACTCAATAGACACGCTTGGAGATACCTGTAGAGCACCTTTATAGTCACCTAGTTACGTTGCAACGTTTGATACACACAAGGCACTCCTCCAATGTTCTTGAGTTGCATGATCTCATGGTCATAGGAACACATACTTGACATGTAGAAAACAGTAGCAATAAACTGACACGATCATATGCTACGTTTGTAATTTGGGTCTTCTCCATCACATCATTCTCCTAATGATGTGATCCCGTTATCAAATGACATCACATGTCAATGGCCAGGAAACCTTGACCATCTTTGATGAACGAGCTAGTTCACTAGAGGCATACTAGGGACAAAGTGTTCTCTATTTACCCACACATGTAATGTGTTTCCAATTAATACAATTATAGCATGGATAATAAACGATTATCATGAAGAAGGAAATATAATAATAAACACTTTATTTGTTGCCTCTAGGGCATATTTCCAACAGTCTCCCACTTGCACTAGAGTCAATAATCTAGCTCACATCACTATGTGATTTACATTGTAAAGAATCGAACACCCATGCAGTTCTGGTGTTGATCACGTTTAGCCCTTGGGAGAGGTTTAGTCAACGGGTCTGCAACATTCAGATCCGTGTGCACTTTTCAAATATTTGTGTCCTTATCCTCGATGTAATCGCGGATGGAGTTGAAGCGTCGCTTTATGTGTCTGGTCCTCTTGTGAAACCTTGGTTCCTTGGCCAGAGCAATGGCACCAGTGTTGTCACATAACAGGTTCATTGGATTCAGTGCATTGGGTACTACTCCAAGATCTGTCATGAACTGCTTCATCCAGACACCTTCCTTCGCCGCCTCCAAGGCTGCGATGTACTCCGCTTCACATGTAGAATTGGCTACCATGCTTTGCTTGGAACTGCACCAGCTTACCGCTCCCCCATTGAGAATAAATACGTATCTGGTTTGTGACTTAGAGTCATCCGGATCAGTGTCATAGCTTGCATCGACGTAACCCTTTACGATGAGCTCTTCATACCCTCCATAAACGAGAAATATTTCCTTAGTCCTTTTCAAGTACTTAAGGATATTCTTGACCGCTGCCCAGTGTTCTATTTCAGGATCACTTTGAAACCTTCCGGCCATACTCATGGCAAGGCTGACATCCGGTCTTGTGCACAACATTGCATACATGATAGAGCCTATGGCTGAAGCATAGGGGATGACACTCATCTTTTCTCTATCTTCTGCAGTCACTGGGCATTGAGTCTTACTCAACTTCACACCTTGTAACACAGGCAAGAACCCCTTCTTGGACTGATCCATGTTGAACTTCTTCAAAACTTTATCAAGGTATGTGCTCTGTGAAATTTCTATTAAGCGTCTCGATCCATCTCTATAGATCTTAATGCCTAATATGAAAGCAGCTTCTCCTAGGTCCTTCATTGAAAAACTCTTGTTCAAATACTCCTTCACGCTTTCCAACATTTCAATATTGTTTCCAATCAGCAATATGTCATCCACATATTATATTAGAAATGCTATAGATCTCCCACTCACTTTCTTGTAAATACAAGCTTCTCCATAAACTTGTATAAACTCAAATGCTTTGATCACCTCATCAAAATGCTTATTCCAACTCCGAGATGCTTGCACCAGCCCATAAATGGATCGCTGCAGTTTGCAAACTTTGTCAGCATTCTCTGGATCGACAAAACCTTCTGGTTGCATCATATACAACTCTTCCTCAAGGAAACCGTTGATGAACGCTGTTTTGACATCCATCTGCCAAATTTCATAGTCGAAATAAGCAGCTATTTCCAACATGATTCTGACAGACTTAAGCATCGCTATGGGTGAGAAGGTCTCATCGTAGTCAACTCCTTGAACTTGTGAAAAACCCTTTGCCACAAGTCGAGCTTTATAGAGGGTGACATTACCGTCCGTGTTTATCTTCTTCTTAAAGATCCATTTGTTCTGAATGGCCTTTCCCCCTTCAAGTAATACTTCCAAAGTCCATATTTTGTTTTCATACATGGATCCCATCTCGGATTTCATGGCCTCTAACCATTTCTTGGAATCCAGGCCCATCACTGCTCCTCCATAGCTCGTAGGTTCATTGTTGTCCAACAACATGACCTCCAAGACAGGGTTGACGTACCACTCAGGAGTAGTACGCGGCCTTGTCGACCGACGAGGTTCAATAGTAGCTTGATCCGAAGCTTCATGATCATCATCATTAACTTCCTCTTCCACCGTCGTAGGTTCCACAGAAACATCTTTCTGTGCTGCGCTACTTTCTTGTTGAAGTAAAGGTTCAATAACCTCATCAAGCTCTATTTTCGTCCCACTCAATTCTTTTGAGAGAAACTCTTTCTCAAGAAATGTTCTGTTATTAGCGACAAACACTTTGCCTTCAGATCTGAGATAGAAGGTATACCCGACTGTCTCTTTCGGGTATCCTATGAAGATGCATTTTTCCGCTTGGGGTTCCAACTTTTCAGGCTGAGGCTTTTTGACATAAGCATCACATCCCCAAACTTTAAGAAACGACAACTTTGGCCTCTTGCCAAACCATAGTTCATATGGTGTCGTCTCAACGGATTTCGATGGTGCCCTATTTAAAGTGAATGCAGCTGTCTCTAATGCATAACCCCAAAACGATAGTGGCAAATCAGCAAGAGACATCATAGAACGCACCATATCTAATAAGGTTCGATTACGACGTTCGGACACACCATTACGCTGTGGTGTTCCGGGCGGTGTCAACTGTGAAACAATTCCACACTATCTTAAGTGACTGCCAAACTGATAACTCAGATATTCACCTCCTCGATCAGATCGCAGGAATCTAATCTTTTTGTTACGATGATTCTCAACTTCACTCTGAAATTGCTTGAATTTTTCTAACGTTTCAAACTTGTGTTTCATCAAGTAAATATACCCATATCTACTTAAGTCATCAGTGAAGGTGAGAAAATAACGATATCCACCACACGCTGTAACATTCATTGGACCACACACATCAGTATGTATGATTTCCAATACGTCACTTGCCCGTTCCATTGTTCCAGAGAACGGCGTTTTAGTCATCTTGCCCATGAGGCATGGTTCACATGTGTCAAGTGATTCAAATTCAAGTGACTCCAAAATTCCATCAGCATGGAGCTTCCTCATGCATTTTACACCAATATGACCTAAACGACAGTGCCACAAGAAAGTGGTACTATCATTATCAATTCTACATCTTTTGGCATCAATGTTATGAACATGTGTGTCTCACTATCAAGATTCATCCACTTTATCTGGCTTTACATGTGAAACTTCATATTCCTCTGATGAGTCATTTGACTCCAACTACAAATTCTACAAAAATCAGAAAGGTGAAGTATTTGCTAGATTTGTTGGAAGTAACTCCAGGAATGGTTCTCCTATGAAGAAAATCTGGGTTCCCAAGCGCTACCTACAAAATCTTCAAGTGAATGTCCTCATGACACCACTCATGAAGAATAAGAACCCCAGATCAAATTCCTCATATGGACCAAAGTCTTCACCTGAACCAAATTCCTCAAATGGTCAAAAATATCATTCTCGTGCTAATGCATTTGTTTCGCAGGGAAAATCTAAGAGTTATGAATATGTGCATCATTCCTCAAATCATTATGTCATAAGTCCTCGAAGAATTTCTCTGCTTATTCATATGAGTACTCTAACCCTCGCCCTGTGAAACGAAGCGCACTTGCTTCAATGCCTCCCTTCTCATATGGTGCTCGCAGAATGATGAAAACTTTACCACCCCTTCAGATGTGGATGGTGAAGAAATTGAACTAATCTCTGATGCAGGGTCAGGTCTCTAGATGAACTTAAACATCTGATGAATTTGCTGGAGACCTGAGGAAATGCTTGAAAGGATGCAAGCTAACCTTGTAGAACTGAATTCTTCATTTCTCATGTCCTCAAACTACTTGGTTACTATCTTGTGTGAAGAAATTCGGTGTGATGAAATTGATGTCATATTCTTCACTCTAAAGCATATGAGTTCGTAAGTTGTACTAATTCATCTACATGATGATACTTCAAAAGCTACTGAGTGGGTCCTCGACAGTGGATGCACAAACCACATGACCGGTGACAAGAATCTAATGATGAATGAAGACATTCATGTTGATAAACCTGAAGAAATGGTGCCGAAGAAAATCCTCAGCCACGTCAACTTGCTCATCCAAGAGTTGCAAATGAAGTGCAGATTGACAAAATCATCGATGACATCAATGCACCAGGTCCTCTCACTCGCTCAAAATCTTCACATTTAACTAACTTTTGTGGGCACTTTGCCTTTGTCTCTATCATAGAGCCCACCAAAGTTGATTAAGCACTCAAGGAGCCTGAGTGGATTCAAGCTATGCAAGAGGAATTGCATCAATTCAAGCTCAACAATGTGTGGGTACAACACTCTGAAGGAATTCCTCATGAAGAAAGGCTTCAAACCCGGTTCACTCGACCCAACTCTTTTCACTAAATCCTATGACAATGAATTGTTCATATGCCAAATATACATAGATGATATTATCTTTGGCTGTAGTGACAAACGTTACAGTGATGAATTTGCCTATATGATGAGTGAAGAATATCAAATGTCTATGATGGGAGAGTTGAAATTCTTCTTAGGTCTTCAAATTCGTCAGGAAGACAATGGCATCTTCATCTCACAAGAGAAATACCTCGAGGATGTTCTGTGGAAATTCGACATGCAAGATTGCAAAGGCATCAAAACTCCAATGCCTTCAAAAGGCCACCTCTACACTGACGAAAATGGCAAAGATTTCAATCAGAAGGTATATCGCTGCATGATTGGCTCATTATTGTATCTATGTGCATCTAGGCCTGATATTATGCTGAGTGTTTGCATGTGTGCCCGATTCCAAGCAACACCGAAGGAATCACACCATAAGGCTGTGAAACATATTCTTCAGTACTTAGCTCACACACCAATGCTTGGATTATGGTATCCCAAGGACTCAAATCTTCACCTCGTCGGATACACTGACGCTGACTATGCTGGAGATCGTGTGGATCGCAAGTCAACCTCAGGCACATGTCATTTCCTCGGACGATCCTTAGTCTGTTGGTCCTCGATGAAGCAGAACTGCGTCTCACTGTCTACTACTAAAGCTGAGTACATTGTTGTTGGTTCATGCTGCACTCAGTTGCTGTGGATGAAGCAAACCCTCAAGGACTATGACATCAAGTTGAAGAATGTGCCTCTCTACCACGGCAACGAGAGTGCCATCAAGATTGCTTACAACCCAGTTCAGCATTCCAAGACCAAGCACATTCAGATTCGTCATCACTTTCTTCGAGAACATGTACTCAAGGGCGGCATCTCCATCGACCACATTCCCACTGAAGAACAATTGATCGATATCTTCAAAAAGCCCTTGGATGAAAAGAGATTTTGCAAGTTGCGGTGTGAGCTAAATATCTTAGAATCTTCGAATGTTCTTTGAAAAAGGACACATATCCTAACACCTATGCAAAATTGATGACTTAGATGTGCAACACACGAAGTAACGTTTATATTCAATCAATGAAGAATAACTCTCTGAGTGTGAAGAAATTAATGAAGACTTTGATTCTCAGAACCCTACGACAATTGTACGCGGTGTCTAAAATCATCATTCTTATACAGTGGGTCACGCCACCAACCATAGTTGAAATTTTTCAAAGTTGAGTTTTTTCCATCATTTTGGAAATTCTTCAAATTTTCAAATGCCTCAGGTCTTCAAATTCCTCAACTTTTCGAATGCATCAACTTTTCAAATTGTTCAAACTATGAAACTCATGTTCTTCATTGATTATATACTTATATATTTGAGTTTTTCAATGTCCTCAACAACATTCACTTATTGCTAATTCTTCAAGTTGATTTTCATCTAAGTGAATGTGATCGGACCCTTTCCCCTCTATGATAAACTCAACCTAGTCTATTCACAAATTCTTCAAATGCATTCTACTTTGAAACTCATTCAAAGTCTTCACTATGTCCTTCATAGCTGAAGAATTTGCAAACGGAAACGTTAAAATTTTTCAGCGGTTCCCGCTCAAACGGTTCCGATTCCTGTGACTGGATAACCCACGATCCCCCACTATCGCCACCACTTAGAATGTGGGTGACATCTGCCACGTGGAGAGCAAGGGTCAGGGGCAATCTGGTCCAAAATCTTCGGACAGATTGGTTTTCACCTCCACTATAAATACCCCCTCCCCTTCCACTGTGCTCGGTTACTCCTCATCTCTACTCTCTCTCTCGAGCTCCAACCTAGTGCCGCCGCTAAAGTAATCGACACCGGTGTGGAAGAGCTTCACTGCCTCGACCTCACTGTCGCCATACTCGCATCGGCCGCGGAAGTCTTCATCCCACCGCCGCTGTAGCTGTCTCCCTCTACCAAGCTAGGGCGTGGGAGATCTAGACTGATGAACTTCCTCAATATCATCTCATAGTTCGTCATGTTCTTCATCAGGGTAAATAAAATTTATTTTTACTGTCCTTATTTGATCTTCAAGATTTCCCAAATCTTCAGAAAGGTGTTTATTCTTCAAGAATCTCATTCTAAAGCACCTTACATGTTCGTACACTTGATGACTTTCTCTAAGTTATGATTTTCTTCAAGATTCCTCAATTGTGTGAATCCTCAAAATTTGCACAACTTTGGAACCTAAGACAAAGAACACTTAGTGAAATTCCTCAAGATACCAATGGTCAAATTCCTCACACCTATTTTTATTGAATTTTTTTTGAGAACGCATGTGACCTCTTCAAATTCCTCGCACCTATACTCTGTTCACAGGTACAACATGCCTGCTGATGAATCACTAGGTTCTCATCAACTTAACTCATTTGCAACATTTCTTGAGGAAAAACTGTGTAGTTCTTCAGAGTCCTCAAGAGTTCAAAATCCTCAGCTGAAGAAAATGGCTGATGGGAAGAAGCCATAGGAAGGTGGAAAGAAGCCATATGTGCACACTGCTTTTGAGATTCCACATGACTTGTATGAGGAATACTGCACAACCGATGAAGAAACTCATGGCAAAGAGACAACTATGTAGAGAAAGATTCGTCTGTAGAAAATTGAGAGGAATGGGCAAAGGTATGGAAGAAATATCGTTATGTAACTCAAAAATACATGATGAAATTCGTTGTGAAACCTCCATGCAGCAGGCCTCCTTTGGCTCAAAATCAAATTGCTGATCCCACTAGTCTCAAGACTGGTGAAGACTTTCCTCATATATGGGAGAAACAGCAAGCCAAGCTGCCGAGGAAAGCCAAAGAGGCAATGAAGAAATTTAATGAAGACTCTGCTGCTGCCACCTCTGTCGGAGCCTCTGCAAGTGCTCCGAAGAAATCAATGATGAAGAAATCTGCCGTGAAGACAAGTTCTTCAACCTCAAAACCATCACAGCAGATTCCTCAAGCCCAAAAGCCTCATCTTTCAAAGGCCTCAGCTGCTGGTATGGTTGCTGCCCAATCTTCAACTACAGCTGCAAAGTCCTCAACTCCTGTACACCTTGCATCATGTTAGAGGATGGATGGATTCTCAAAAGTATTAAAAATATCTGCAAGCTCCTCTGCAAAAGCAAAGTCTTCAACTAGCCCTACAGGGTTGAAGCTGAAGAAAACTGCTAGACGAGGTCAAAGACCAAGTCCTCACGCAAGCAAAGCGGTGGTAACTGTACCCTTAGGAACTGAGGATGATGATGAAGCTGATGATGAAGAATTGGAAGAAATCATCAGACAAAGTCAGCAAAAGGCTGCTATAGCCAAGGGCAGCTCTGTTCCTCTCATGCTGGATCCGAAGATGATCCTCAACTTCATTGATATATGGCATGAGGATCCAAGCACCCCACTTTCCTCACTGAACCTGCCTCTTGGTGTGGACCATGTCCTAACTCACTTTATTGTTGAGGAAAAATGGAAACGAGATCAAGCTCAGAGAGCTAAGAGGAACATAGCTCGGAAAGAAAAATTTCTGAGGAATAACATGATGAATTTGACTCCAAATCAACTCATCACAGTTCAGTCTGAAGTTCACTCCCTCACTAAGGAACAAGAAAGGTATGATGCTGAATGGAAGGGAACCAATGTCAGATTTGTCAGAGCAACTCAAGATGCTGTTAAGGACCACAACACAAGGGTTGCAGCTCGATCGCAACCTCAAATTCCTCAGGCTGATGAAACTGCTCAGCCTGCTGATCAAAATACTCTTGTGGCTGAAGAAGCTCAGCCTGCTGATGAAAATGCTCCTGCACCTGAAGAAACAGCCAGCGCTACTAAAGAACATCAGACCACTAATGAACATGCCAGGACAACCTCCACTGTTGTGCCTGAAGAAACTACCAAGCCAGCAGAAGCTTTTTCTGCGCCTGAAGAAACTAAACCCACCACGACGATCGTATCAGTCGTGCCTGAAGTAACTAATGATGTTGAGGAAAAGACTCTAAAGAGAAAAGCATCACTTTCAGATTCCTCAGCTGCCAAGAAGTTGAAGACTATGAAAAGTTCTTCAACTGGACCCATTGATGCCACTCCAATCTCCTCTACACCTGCCTATGAAATTATTCCTTTTGGGGTTGACTACGTCATCCCAGATGAAGAAGATGAAGATCATTCTGGTGCTTCGATAGAGCAGATTGATGAAGAAATTGAAGTTGAAAAAAATGCTTCAACTCCTTAGGTATCATCGCCCTAGCCTCAGTTCACTGCTGAAGAGGCTGGAGTTGAGGAAATTGATGAGGATGCGGATATTGGCAATACAACTCCAATCATCAATGATGAATATTGGGAATCTTCTCACTCAAATTCCCCAATGACCACACCTTTGTCACTAATTCCTCAGTCCCCAGCCCAGACTTAAGAAATTCATGAAGAATCTGCTGACTTGGCCACCAAAGCCACTGAAGAAATTCTAGCCGCATCAGCTGATGACTTTGCTGCTCCAACTGCCACTGAGGAACCTCCACTTCAGTTTCCACAGACTGAAGAAGTTCT
Source organism: Hordeum marinum (assembly GCA_022496015.1). Classification (NCBI taxonomy): domain Eukaryota; kingdom Viridiplantae; phylum Streptophyta; class Magnoliopsida; order Poales; family Poaceae; genus Hordeum; species Hordeum marinum. The sequence continues at coordinate 438,857,991 of CM039673.1, forward strand.
TCCCATGCCAAAAGAGATCAAGGGCCACTTCAAGCCAAATCTTCTACCAAAGCCTAGACTGCCATTCAAAGGCTCAGCGTGCCCCAAATTCCTCAAAAGCAATTTCTTCAATGAGCGCATGTTCTTCATTGGACCCAAGCCATATGACTCAGCAAGGGCCGGACAAAGCCGATTCTGGACTGCAACTCACATGAACTACTATGCATCACTCTTGTTCGACAAGAAGAAAGTCTTCGGGCACCATCAGAATTCCTCATGCTGATATGGAAACACTTCCATCATTCACGCTGGTGCTCCAAGTTCTTCACGATGCAGGCATTCTTCCTTCCTACGTAGACATCTATGACTGGAATGAAGAACTCATTCTTCAATTTTATGCTACTGTGCACATCAGTGGAAATTCTTCAGACATCAACTCCTGGGTTGTGGACTGGATGACAGGATCAACTCATTTCACTGCTCAAGCTTCTGAATTACTTCAGACTGTCCCAGTTCCAATTCCTTCAGATGAAGCTCGTCATCTGTTTGATGAACCTTCTCTTCAAAATCAACTGATGCAAGTGTTGATGAAGCCATTGGCTCCTGGAAAGCCTCAACGGAAAATCTTCTTACTGAAGGATTTGCTGTATGTGCCAACGACAGTCTACCGCATTCTCACGAACACTCTATGTCCTCAGAAGGGCCACAATTCTGAAGAAGAGGAAGTGGACAGAGTCATGAAGAATATGCTCTTCAACATCATTCATGGGATTCCCATCAACTTCCACGATTTCTTCATGAGGACATTGGCAAGTGCTGCTTTAGCTCCATTTGAACAGAAGCCTTATGCACCTTGGATCATGAAATTCATCAGGGCAAAGTCGTTAGTTCCCTTCAAGGCTGATTTCCAGAATCACTTCGGCTTCCTGCCTCCGATTGAAGTCATCAAGAGCACGATTGACTCAGTGGAAGGAAAAGGCAAGGCTGTCATTGATGAAGGCACTCGTCCATTGGATGGACAGTTTCGCAAAGCTGCTTCCTTCTCCACCAATGATGACAGTGCAACTCAAGACTCAGAAGCAAAAGCCTCAGCTCAAAAACCTCAAGAGTCTACCCCTCATGTGATGACTGATCGTGAGCTTCTAATAAGTCTTCATCAGAAGGTCGGTTGCAATCACAAGTGGGTGAAGCGTCAACTTGGTTACATTGTACAAAACATGACTGTGATGCACAACACTATGAAGAGGAATCACTGCTATGCGCATGAAAACCTCAACCGCACTTGGGCCATATTGTCTCAGCTCAAGACTCCTGAAGAATGAAGGAGCTAGATCTTGAGGAAAATCCTGACTGGGCTCGTCAACCAAACAAGAAATTCAAGATTGTTCAAGTTCCTCTGATTGTCACAAGTTCATATTCTTCATAACGTGAGAGAGATGAAGATGAAGACAATGACGACACTGCGGCACGCCCTGCATTGACAAACGACCCTGTTGCGGATATAACCCCACGATATGACCCGTCCTGGAGGCTCCAGGTCATGTTGCTGGCTTGTGAGCCAGCCCAAGGGAGAGCCGTAAGACTGGTGGCCTAGGAATATAGGCGGCTCAAGGTGTGGGTCGTACGACGTCCCGGACAGAGAAGGCCCGGGCGCGTAAGCCGTCTCAAAGACAGCTTGGACAAGAAGATAGAGAGAGACTCGGACATATAGTAAGACTCGGTTAGTGATTGTAATGACCCGGTGGTCCTGACCTCCTATATAAAGGCAGACCTAGGGCAACTTAGAGGAGAGGTGATCGAGAACTAGGTCAAGCTTCTAGCTCCTTGTAATCGACACACAAGCAATACAAACACAAGCAAGATGTAGGCTATTACCTCGACTTAAGGGGCCGAATCTGGGTAAATCCGTGTCTTTCGTCCCGATCAACCCCTTTGAGTCCACCCCGTTAGTGATGGCCTCGAATCCAAGTCCGTTCACCCAGACATCTGCCGTGATAAATCCACGACAGTTGGCGCCCACCGTGGGGCTAGCACTTGGTGGTGTTGAGTTCTCAAATGGTTCTCTCCCAGGGCTTGAGGGATACGTGGTTGGAAGGATTAGCAAGAGTCGCCGTGGCCGGCTCTACATCGACGCTGCCGGCTGGGAGCTTGATGCTGATTGTGTGGAGTATGGATTTCGGATTCCGTTTGGCAGGATCCAGGTTTTCATCGGAAAGGTTGATCAATCTACACCCGGGCCGGACATCTGTGCCAACATCGTCGAGCTGGCTCGGCGTCTCTAATCTGCGAGTGGTGTGCGGCCTGCCCGTGCCCATCTAGGTCAAAGGCATGTTCTCATGGGCTTTACTCAAGGTATGGACCTGGAAGCGTCCGGGTCATAGGGAACTCTTGTTTGCTCGGAAGATGAGTCCTCCAGTGGGGAGACAGAGTCAGTGTATCGGCTCAGTAACGGTGGCCTTGGGGCTACTACGACACCTATTCTGAGGTAGAAGGCTTTGAGTCAAATGCTCCAAGACCCCTGGTTCATGCGGCGGTGTTCATGGTGGGATCGGCTCCAGCTGCCGATGACACAGTAGCGGGAGTCGCCATAGCGGGTGATAGCCCACCGCCGCCGGCTCAGATTCTAGTGGAATTGATGGACAAGCTTACGGCTCTCATGGCCACAGAAGTAACACCGGACACTCAAGCAGCCCAGAATTTAGAGGTGGCATGGATCAAGGGCCGGATGGCAGAGGAACGACAAAGGATGGCTGAGCTGAAGATCCGCATGGAGGAAGAGGCGGAGCGTATCAAGGCAGATGCTTTCCATCTAGAGTTGGAACAAAGGTCAGCAGCCGCAGTGCGCTGGAGGAGGCATCAATCCCGTCTGCCAGAACGTTACGAAGCAAGGAACCTGTTTAATACCCCTAGTGCGGGGCGGGTTACGGGCGCGCCGGAAAGCCGCCCGATGGAATGCCCGGCAACTCGTCCACCCTAGCGTAACCAAACCTCACGTAGAGCTTTTCCAACACCGGCGGGTCATTACTCTAACCCGACCGAGAACATGGTGGCAGCGGCCACCCGGCTTGAAGCACCCTTTGCGGAGGACGTGCGAAACGCCATTGGATATTTACAGACGGCCATGGCCCAGCAAGAGAGATATGCTCACGGTCGGAGCCGGCTTCACTCTACCCCCCTCCCCAGTCGAAGTTTTAGCCGGCGCTACGAGTCACCGGCGTGTTCCAGCAGTCATCCACATCGGGGACCATCGGAGGATGAGCGGGCGGCTCTAGATGCACAAGCCCTCGTGGACCGGGCGAGGAATAGGCGAGAGGCGGAGATAGCGACAACCCGTCCAGAGCCGGCGCTTTCCGTCTCAATGGGAGTAGTTAGTACTAGAGCCGTAGGGGTGCCATGTTTAACTCCGGCTCTGAGAAGTGAACGACTACCAAGAGATTTTAAGGGGCCACGAAAAGTTCCGAATTACACAGCTGATCTACCCCCTGAGGCTTGGGTTGAGAGTTATGAGCTGGCCATGGAGATGCTGGACGTCAGTGAAGCGGTATGTGCAAAATATTTCATCATGATGCTCGAGGGTCTGGCTCGCACATGGTTGAAAGGTCTGCCGCCTAACACGATAAGTTCGTGGGCGGAGCTGAGAGCAAAGTTTATTAAGAATTTTCAGGGGACCTGTAAGCAGCCTATGACCATTGTAGACTTGGACCATTGTGTTCAAAAGGAGAATGAGTCAGCCCATCATTGGGTCCGATGGGTGTCGACCATGATTCACTCTTCGGAGCAGATCACGACGGCTTAAGCGGTGCTTATTCTAGAAAAGAACTGTCATTTTGTTCCATTGAAACAGAAGCTCGGTCGGCTCAAGGGCACGTGTCAGGATATGGGAGAGCTCATGACGGCCCTGACAAAGTATGCCGACTCAGATAACACCAAGGATCCATGCTCGAATGATGAGAAAACCAATCAAGGGAAGAAGAACAATCAAGGCAAAGGCTTTGTTAACAATGGGAATCAGAATAAGCGAAAGAGCGCTGATGGCGGGTCAGAGCTAGTGGAGAACACCAACACAAAACAGAACCATCCCAAGGGGAACGGAAAATTCAGGCCGTTTCACCAAAGGAATAGAGGCCCTTTCAATTTGGAAGAAGCGCTGAGGAAGCCTTGTCCGGAGCACAGCATGCCTGATAAGCCGGCGTTACATGCGTGGGGTGATTGTTTTATCATGGAGAGATTCAAAAACCAGCATTCCCAACCGCGTAATAACCAGGGCAGTGGCCCGCCTGGCGGCTCAGGGCATGGCGGGTCTGGGGCTGGATTCGGCGCCGGCGGTTCAGGAGCCGGGCATCCGGGTCAGAATAACCAAGGGGGGCACCAACAACATCCTGGCAACAACAGCAATAACAACAATCAGCAGCAGCGCAATCAGTCCGGGTTTCAGAGTAACCCGAAGCAGCTCAGTTCTGGACAGTATCACGTATTTACGACCGGTCACAATAAACGAGACGAGAAGTTGCGGAGGCGAGCGGTTAATGCGGTTGCTCCGGCTCTCCCGCGGTACTTACCATGGTTTGAGTATGACATAATGTGGAGCCGGGAGGATCACCCGCCGCGGGTAGATGACCCGGGCCGGCTGGCTCTAGTTGTGGTCCCTTAGGTGAATGGCTATATGGTGAACAAGGTGCTCATGGACGGAGGTAGCAGTATCAACATCCTTTATTATGACACTTTTCGGCGGATGAAGTTGCTTGACAAAGACCTTAAACCTTCCTCCACCGTCTTTCATGGTGTCGTTCTGGGTAAGTCGGCATACCCGGTGGGCCAGATTTCATTGGAAGTGGCTTTTGGCGATGAGTATAATTACAGGGTGGAGTCCTTGTGGTTCGAGGTGGTTAAAATCAAAAGTCCCTATAATGCGCTGTTTGGGAGGCCGGCTTATGCCAAATTTATGGCTAGGCCTTGCTGTGTTTATTTACAACTCAAAATGCCCGGCCTAAATGGTACAATTACCGTTCATGGTAATCGGAAAACGGCTCTCGAGTGTGAGGAAGGAGATGCGGCGTATGCAGAGTCTAGTTGTGCCCACGAGGATCTGAAGTTCTACAAAGAGAACGTTGACCCAGAAGATATGACCCCGCTGAAGAAGCCTACTACGGAAGCTGAGCCGCCACTCAAGTTTTCGGCGAATGATACCAAGACAGTAGATTTCAATCCGAGCAACTCATCCAAGCAGTTCGTCATTGGGGCTAACATGGATCCCAAATAGGAAAGCGCGCTCATCGAATTCATTCGTGAGAACCCGGACATCTTTGCATGGAAGCCTTCTGACATGCCGGGTGTACCGAGAGAGTTCACTGAGCACAATCTTAATGCTGATCCAAAGTTTAAGCCGATTAAACAGTTCCTACAATGGTTCAACGAAGAGAGACGTAAAGCTATTGGAGAGTAAGTTACCCGGCTCTTAGCTGCAGGCTTTATAGTGGAAGTTTTTCACCCGGAGTTGTTGGCTAACCCGATGCTAGTGCTCAAAAGGAACGACACCTGGCGGATGTGTATAGATTACACGGGCCTTAACAAGGCTTGCCCGGCTGACCCTTTTGCACTCCCTCGCATCGATCAGATTATTGATGCTACAGTCGGGTGTGAAAGTTTATGCTTCCTGGATGCATATTCAGGCTATCATCAGATCAAGATGGCAGTGAAAGATCAGGAGAAGACGACGTTTATTACACCCTTCGGGGCATTCTGCTACGTCTCCATGCCTTTCGGGCTTAAGAGTGCCCAGGCGACTTACCAACGATATGTGCAGAACTGCCTTCACAGTGAGATGGGCCGAAATGTTCATGCTTACGTAGACGACATCGTGGTTAAATCCAGAAAGAAAGAAACACTCCTAGAGGATCTAAAGGAAACTTTTGACAATCTCCGGGTCTACAAGATGATGCTTAACCCGATGAAGTGTGTTTTTGGTGTTCTAGCAGGAAAGCTTTTGGGTTTCTTGGTCTCTAAGCGGGGCATCGAGGCTAACCCAGATAAAGTTAAGGCTATCACTTCTTTAGGAGAGCCGACGTGCATTAATGACGTCCAGCGCCTTACAGGACGGATTGCTGTGTTGAGCCGATTCATAAGCCGGCTTGGGGAGAAAGCCATTCCCTTATACCAGATGATGAAAAAGACAGACAAGTTTAAGTGGAGCAAAGCAGCGGCTGAGGCGCTTGAAGCTCTTAAAAAATAGTTGACTGAGCCGCCAGTGTTAGCCGCTCCGGTTGAGAAAGAGCCGTTGCTCCTTTATGTGGAGGCTAACAACAGAGAGGTTAGTGTAGCAATTGTGGTTGAGCGCAAGGAGGTAGGGAAGGAGTATCTTGTGCAAAGGCCGGTTTAGTACATTAGTGAAGTTTTGGCAGAGTCTAAGCAGAGGTATCCGCATTGGCAAAAGTTTGTATATGGAGTTTTCATGGCTAACCACGAGTTAAAACACTACTTTTTGGGGCACCAGATAACCATGGTCAGTTCTGCCCCGTTGGGAGATATCATTCAAAATAGAGAAGCTACAGGGAGGATTGCCAAGTGGGCCTTAGAGCTGGGTCCTCTTAACATCAAATATGTTCCTCGTAAAACAATAAAGTCTCAAGCTTTGGTGGATTTCATAAATGATTGGACAGAATGTCAAGCTCCCGAAGAGAAACCGGATAACACGTATTGGACTATACATTTTGATGGGTCCAAGGAGCTAGAGGGGTCCGGTGCAGGAGTTGTTCTCACCTCCCCCAAGGGTGACAAGTTTTTTATGTGCTCCGGTTAATGTTTCCTTGTACGAATAATGCAGCTGAGTATGAGGCACTGCTCCATGGTCTCAGAGTCGCTAAAGAGATGAACTTAAGCCGGTTAGATGTTTAGGCGACTCAGATCTTGTGGCTCAGCAAGTTTCAAGTACTTGGGACTCCAAGGATCCGCAGATGGCGGCTTATCGACAGGCGGTTAATATCATTGCTGGTCAGTTCAAGGGGTACCAGGTGGATCATATTGATCATCGCAGGAATGAGGCGGCTGATGCCTTATCATGGTTAGGTTCTTAACGAAAGCCGGTACCACCTAATGTTTTTCTGAACGTATTGCATCATCCGACTGTCATGATACCCTCTGAGGAGGATCTGGCTATTCCTGACCCGGAAGCGGAATTGGTGGCGGCTCTACATGCCATCCCAGACTGGACTATTCCTTATTTGGCGTATCTAACACGCGACGAGTTGCCTCAGGAGGAGGATCTGGCCAGGAAGATCACCCGGCATTCTAAGTCTATGTTGATTATCAATGGTGTGTTACATAAGTGTAGTGTGACGGGTGTCTTTCAGCGCTGCGTCTCACCAGAGGAGGGCCGGCAGATCTTGAGTGAAATTCATGCTGGCGACTGTGGACATCATGCCGGGTTAAAATCTTTAGTGGCCAAGGCTTTTCGACATGGATTTTTCTGGTTGACGGCTCACAAGGATGCAGAAGACTTAGTCCATAAGTGTGACGGCTGTCAGAAGTTTGGCCGGCGTGCTCATGTTCCGGCTCAAGAGTTGAGGATGATACCAATCACTTGGCCGTTTGCGGTCTGGGGGCTTGATATGATAGGACCTTTCAAGAGATCCAAGGATAAGAAAAAACACCATTTGGTGGCAATTGATAAATTTACTAAGTAGGTAGAGGCAGAGCCGGTCAGTAAATGTGACGCAGTTACAGCGGTTCAATTTATTAAGAAGCTGATCTATCGCTTTGGTTACCCGCACAATATCATTACGGACAATGGCAAAATCTATCCAAAGGAGCTATGAAAGCGTTCTGTGAGAAGGAGCATATCCGGCTTGATGTTTCAGCCGTGGCACATCCACAGTCTAATGGTCAGGCGGAGCGAGCCAATCAGGAAATTTTAAGAGGAGTCAAACCACGGCTCATGGTTGCTTTAAAGAGGACACCCGGATGTTGGGTTGAGGAGTTGCCTTCCGTCTTATGGAGCATCAGAACTACCCCTAACAGATCTACATGTTTCACGCCTTTCTTCATGGTGTATGGTGCTGAGGCGGTTCTACCCAGCGATATCTGGCACGACTCACCAAGGGTGGCGGCTTATGTTGAGACGGACAATGAGGTAGCACGCCAAGATGCATTGGACGCCTTGGATGAAGCACGAGAGTTAGCAGCAGCCAGGTCGGCAATTTATCAACAAGACCTGAACCGCTATCATAGCCGCAGGGTGAAGACCTGGATGTGCCAGGAGGGTGACCTGGTGCTCCGGCTGATTCAAGACCAATCTGGAATGCATAAGTTATCTCCACCATGGGAGGGGCCTTTTGTGACCAGCAGAAACCTTAACAATGGGTCATATTACCTCATTGATATCCGCGATGAGTCGGAAACCGCGGGTCAAGATACGTTGCGGCCATGGAATATCACACATTTGCGACCATACTTTACTTAGCAGGCGTTGAAATCCGCTATCATTGTATATATCATGCTTACATGAGTAAAAGCTAGCATCCCCGCAAAGACTGGGGCCTCTGCTCTTATGTATACCTTTGTGCAATCAAGATGAAATTTTTCCGGCTGAAAAATTTGAGTTGAAGTGGTTTGTTTGCCGTAAAAACAGCTGATCCGACTTTATGCCCTATCAAGCACTTTTGCGGGGAGGCTTCTTGCCTTCAGGTATAGCTTACATCTCCCCTGCACAGTCTGCTTTTACGCTATTGCAAGGAGGCTTCTTGCCTTCGGGTATAGCTTACATCTCCCTTGCACAGTTGGCTTTATGCCTAGTTTGGCTACATTAAGCACTGTTGTTGATGGAGCCTTCTTACCTTTGGTATAGCTTACATGACCCTAAGACAACAACGTGTATACAAAATTCCAGTTGCTTATCAACTTCGGCCATCGAAGGGGGCTTCTTACCGACGGGTATCGCTTATCTCACCCTAATGGCCGGCTTTATGCCACTTCCAGTTACTTATTAACCGCGGTTGTCGAAGGGGGCTTCTTACCGACGGGTTCGCTTATCTCACCCTAACAACTGGCGTTTACGCCAAACCTCAGTTGCTTATCAACTTTAGCTGTTGAAAGAGGCTTCTTGCCTTCGGGTATAGCTTACATCTCCTTTCAAGCAGCCGGCTTTATGCCATCTCAGGCTGATTATTAGCCGCGGTTGTCGATGGAGGCTTCATGCCTTGGGTATAGCTTACATCTCTCATCGACAGCCGGCGTTCACACATACAACATTTGCTGTTAAAAGGAGGCCTCTTACCATCAGGTATAGCTTACATTACCCTTCATACAGTCGGCTTTAGGCCGCTTCCAGTTCATCAATAGCCGCAGTTGTCGATAGAGGCTTCTTACCATCAGGTATAGCTTACATTATCCTAAGACAACCGACTCCTTAATGGATTCATGTGACAAGAGCCGGAGCCATGTTGCTCCGGTTGACAAATTTGAGTTTTCAAAGATATTATCCGGCTCTAATCTTCCGGAGAAGGAATGACGTCTTCAAAGACAAACACCCCTCATCAGAAAACTTCAAGGTATATTTATGCAAAGGAACGAGCAATCAATGGAGAGCCGGTAAACACATCAAATTGAAACATGGAGAGAAGGACAGTGCACACAGAGAGATGAAAATATATACAGCCGGCAACGGCAGGGTCATCCTTACTCTGTTACAAAACCTACTCTCAGAAGGAGCAAAAGGCATTGCCAAGTTTCAACCGCTCACATGTTTGAAATATGCCCTAGAGGCAATAATAAATTAGTTATTATCATATTTCCTTGTTCATGATAATCGTTTATTATCCATGCTATAATTTTATTGATCGGAGACTTAAATGCATGTGTGGATAGATAGACAAAACCATGTCCCTAGTATGCCTCTAATGGACTAGCTCGTTGATCAAAGGATGGTTAAGGTTTCTTAGCCATGGACATGAGATGTCATTTGATAACGGGATCACATCATTAGGAGAATGATGTGATGGATAAGACCCAAACTACAAACATAGCATATGATCGTGTCAGTTTATTGCTACTGTTTTCTGCATGTCAAGTATATGTTCCTATGACCATGAGATCATGCAACTCACGGATATCGGAGGAGTGCCTTGTGTGTATCAAACGTTGCAACGTAACTGGGTGACTATAAAGGTGCTCTACAGGTATCTCCGATGGTGTCTGTTGAGTTGGCATGGATCGAGACTGGGATTTGTTACTCCGTGTGACGGAGAGGTATCTCAGGGCCCACTCGGTAATACAAAATCACAAAAAGCCTTGCAAGCAATGTGGCTAAGTGTTAGTCACGGGATCTTGTATTACGGAACGAGTAAAGAGACTTGCCGGTAACGGGGTTGAACTAGGTATGGCGATACCGACGGTCGAATCTCGGGCAAGTAACATACCGAAGAACAAAGGGAACGTTATACGGGATTAACTGAATCCTTGACATAGAGGTTCGACCGATAAAGATCTTCGTAGAATATGCAGGAACCAATGTGGACGTCCAGGTCCCGCCATTGGTTATTGACCGTAGAGGTGTCTCGGTCATGTCTACATAGTTCTCGAACCCGCAGGGTCTGCACACTTAGGGTTCGGTGATGTTTCGGTAGTGTAGAGTTATGTATGGTGGTGACCGAAGTTTGTTCGGAGTCCCGTATGAGATCCCGGACGTCACGAGGAGCTCCGGAATGGTCCGGAGGTAAAGATTCATATATATGAAGTCCCAATTTGGTTTCCGGAAAAGTTTCGGGCTCATCGGTAGTGTACCGGGAGGCCTCCGGGAAGGGTATTTCGACCCCAAGAGGTCCATGAGCTGTGTGAGAATAATAACCAGCCCTTAGTGGGCTGGGAAAACAGCCACAAAGGCCCATGGCGCAGGAGAGAAAGTCCTACAGCAAAAAGTAGAAAATCAGCCAATAGGAGGCAATCCTACTCCAACTAGGATTGGAGGTGAAGTAGGATTGCTTCCCACCTCCTATTTCGGCCAACCCAAAGGCCTTGGCTGCCTCTCCTCTCCTCTCCTCCTATATATACTAGTGGATTGGGTGGTTTTTGGACAGAATTTCCGGCCACGTGCTACCCGTTCCACCGGTGCATAGTTTCTCCTCTAGATCGGTTTTCTGCAGCGCTTAGGCGAAGCCCTGCCGGAATTGCTCCACCACCATCACCGGAGCGCCGTAACGCTCCCGGTGAACTCTCTCTCCTCGCCACCTCCTCTTGCTAGATCGAGATGGTGGAGATCGTCATCAAGCTGCACGTGTGCGGAACGCGGAGGTGCCGTACGTTCGGCGCTAGATCGGAAGGACCGTGATCGAGATCGCGAGACGGTTCGTGATGTGATCACGGAACGGATCGTGATGAGTTCGCGGGACAGATCATGATCAAGATCGTGAGATGGATCGTGATGAGATCGCGGGACGGATCATGATGAGTTCACGGGATGGATCGTGATTGGATCGCGGGACGGATCGTGATGAGATCGCGGGACGCTCGGCGATTTGGATCGCGAAGATGTTCGACTACACCAACTGCGTTTCTTAACGCTTCCCGCTTAGCGATCTACAAGGGTATGTAGATCCACTCTCCCTCTTGCAGATTCTCATCACCATGGATAGGTTTGCGTGTGCGTAGGAAATATTTTGTTTCCCATGCAACGTTCCCCAACATCACGACGGGTCATTACATGGGTCACTACATGAGTCTGTGCTCAGAAAGGTTAAAAGAACAAATTTCAGTTATTGGCCGGCTCATCCCGCTCCGGTTCTTCCGCTGGCTTTATCTGGAGATTTCCCAATTCCCAATTACAGTCAGCTAGAGCAGCGAAAGACCCTTCAAGGAAAGGGGACGCGTCAAGCTCACAAGGGAAGAGGTCCTTACTGCGGGCGGGTGTCAGATCCTTCCACTCGTAGAGAGGCCCATGGATCCGCTTCATTCGCCAGCACAGAGGCCAGATAGCGCGACTCTTTGACACACCAGATGTAATCTTCTTCATTGAACTCTGAGCCGTCATCTTTTTTGGATGGGTAACCATCCATCATTTCAGCCGGCGTTAGCTCGGGGGCGAAGGCCAGAGCACGGCTCAATCCAGCGACGGCTCCTTGGCAGAAGGCGGACTTCTTCAGCTCCTCTATTTGCTTGGGCATTGTGGAGAAGAGTTCCAAGACACCTCTCAGAGCGGTGGGGATCTTCTCCTTGTATTGAACCGTCTTAATCGTGAAAATAGCGCCACAATAAAGCTGTCCTGCAAAGGTGTAAATAGCCTTCAGGGGTAAAAGGCTATCTAAAACCAATTGCCGGCTTCTAGGGCCTGTATAGGTCAAACAAAGCAAGATGAGTCGCCATCACAAACAGATGAATGAGACATGCTGGAAACATGAAGTGAGTAAGAACTTACCAAAGAGAGTGGCTGCCATCTTGGTTATATGACACTTTAGGTCTTGAAGCTCATCCGCCACGGCTATCAGCCGCTGGTCGGCGTCATCCGCTCGCTTAGTCAATGTAACTTTCTCCAACTCAGTAGATTCCTTTAGAGAAGCAAGCTCCGCCTTAATATGGACTAGCTCTTCAGACAGCAGCCGACACTTTTCGTCAGAGACCCTGCGGGCCTCTTGTTGAGCCGCTAGGTTTGCCTTTATATCAGACAATTGAGAGCCGGCTTCGTTTAAAGCTTCCTATAATACATCAAAATACAGGATAAGTCGCCAAAATATAGGACAAGTGTTAAAAGCAAACTTATGCAAGTCTCAAACAGATTGCAAGCAATATATTTGACACTTGGGGGATAATGTATATTTGATCTTTCAGCATGGAGAGTAGTTTCGGCTCATCTTCTTCGAAGTTAAACCGGAACTTGGGGGCTACACTATGGCTCTTCAATTTACTTCTAATAGAAGATCCGACTCAACTTCCTCAAGCTTGAGCCAGCCCCTGGGGGCTATGACTAGCGGTTTAAGTTTTCTAAAGGAAGATCCGACTCAATTTGGGCAAATTAAGCCGACTCTAGAGAACAATGGCTTTGAATTTTTTCTAACAGAAAGTTAAACAAAGACCCGGTTCAACGGTTGAGTACATTGGACCGGTCCTTGGGGGCTAAGCAAGGGTATGGCACCAAAAAGAGTACCTCATATTTTGTCTTCATTAAAGAGACCAGCCGAAGTTCCAGATCCCGGCTGGTGGTAACCCGGTTTATATACCCGGCGTGGAGCTCCTCGGCTGTCATCTTTTCGTACGAAGAGTCAAAGTTCAGCTTCTTCGAGGCCTCGGCCGGCTCTGTATGCTTGGTCAGCACATGAGCCAGAGGAGTTTGATGACCAAACCCGGTGATAACAACATCTGGAGTTTCAGGGGTCTTGGCAGGAGTCGCCGGTTTTGAAGGAGCCCTTGGAGGGCTCTCCATAATGACATCGATAGCAGCCGGTTCTATGGAGGCGGCTGGTGGATTTTATTCTGCTTCAGCCTCCTCCGGTTGTTCGAGCTCTGGCTCTTGGATAACAGGGCCGGGGGAGGGCTTGTTGGTCCTGCGACGCTTGGCTTGAGCACTGCAAAATAGAAGGATCAGCAGTCGAAGATGTTGCTATCATATTAAGAGCCGGATGTCCGGATCTCATAGTAAGGAATGCTTACAGCGGATTGATCTTGGGTGGTGGTAGAACTGATGCCGAAGAGTCGCCGAAGGAAGGGGATTTCTAAAAAGAATAAAACAGAAAGATGAGAAAGTGTCAAGTTTACAAAGGAAAGTCAAAGGAAAAGTAGAGACATAAACCTCTGCGGGGCGTTTCTTTGGAGCCGAAGAATTTGGTAACCTGGACACGAGCTTAGTAGAGCCGGCGCTTCGAGTCTGTCGACGCTCGGCCTACTATTGCTTTTTCAAGAGAAAATCGGGAGCCAGGTGAGCAAGAGGGTGAGAAAGAGGAACTTTTCTGATAACCAGCCGCGGCTTTCGAGGGACGAAACATTCTGAGCCGGAAGAAACATAATTTACCTCAGGAGCATTGGCGCGGCTGGTTTCCACTTCATCCTGCGAGTAAAACAAGCATTAATAAAGTAGGAAGGTAAAAGATCAAACAAAGCAATTAAAGTATTACCTCTGAGCTGGATGATGGTGGCGGGTCAAACAAATTCTCTTGCGGGGCATCTTTTTTAGCTCTCTTGGTCGCGACCTTCTTCCTGGATTTCTTTGGAGGGGCAACATATTCCTTCTTCCAGAAGTCTGAATCGGCCTACAGGAATGACCCGGAGAATGAATAGCAAATCAACAAAGTACAAGCAACATCTAAGAGATGGATGGGAAGAGATTAACTTACACCAGGAGCCGGATTATTGACGAAGAAAGACGCCAGGCCGATGGCGCTGCATGAGTCGGAGGCTTCATGGACAAGGCTCCGGATGGTAGTGGTAATATCATCCTCTGTCAGTATTGACTCGCTGAAGCACAACGAGCTGTTATATTTGCCTTCATACTCGCACATAAGCCGACCTTTGCGGCTTAAAGGCATGATGCGCCAGGAAATCCAGCAGCGGATCAAATCCAATCCTATTAAACCGTTGGCCAGGAGTGCTTTGATCTTGGCATGGAACGACTCGTATCTGGCACGCTCCAAGGCTGAGAGCCGGTCGGGAAGCTCTGTGTCTGTCCTAAGCTGGGAGGGTGATAACCCGCCAACAAGTGCTCTCTCTCAGGAGAGGTTTCTTGGCAGTAGAACCACGTTTTATTCCAATCCTTTGGGTGACTCGGCATTGGAGTGGCAAGAAAGATGATGTCTCAGCGGCGTTGAATAGAAATGTCGCCCAGCTCTAGACTCGGACCACCCTTCATTTTAGTTTGGCGGTTGGCATAGAAGAACTCTCGAAAGAACCCCACGGACGGCTTAGTTTGCAGATAAGCCTCGCAGAGAACTTGGAAGTTGCAGATGTTTGAGATGGAGTTGGGTGCCAAGTCTTGAGGATGCAGCCTTTAAAAATGAAGAACATCCCGGAAAAACTTAGAGCCGGGCGGTGCGAACCCTCGCTCGATGTGATCAGTGAAGACGACTATCTCTCCTTTTTGGGGAGAAGGCTGGGTCACTTTACCCAGAACCTACCAATTGAGGACCTCTTTGGGAGGGAGAGTACCCACTTCAACATAACCTGCTAAGTACTCCTCCGTAACGCAAGAACCAACCCAGTTGCATGAGTTGGACGCACGAGACATATTGGCGGCTTAAATAATGTGCAAGGTAAAGGACGTGATGAATCAAGCGCAAGCAAATATTTATGACGGCTTACAGGTTTAAGGGTTCTACGGATAATGTGGGAAGACTGGGTTGATGTGAGCCGGAGAAGCTTAGCGACTCAACAGAGGAAAGGAAGATTGAAAATTGGCTAAGTCCTAAAAAACAGATTCCGCAAACTACTACTAGGGCTACGGATCTACAAAATCAAAGAAAAAGGATTTTAATCCTGACCTAGCGATGAACAACAGAAGGAAAGAAAATGGAGCGGAGCATTACGCGTAGCCGGCCCGCGCACGGCAGCGAGGCGAGAGCTCAATCTAAAGGCGACAAAAGCATCGAGATATACTCGCGGTGGCGGTGCCGGAGCCCAAGCGGTGGCGGCGGAGCCCCCGATGAAAACCCTACTACGGTGGTGGGCGATCTAAGAAGAAGAAGAACTCACCGGAGATGTCGCGGCGGCGGCGGAAGGTTTCTGGTGCGAATCAGGATGATGCAGCGGCCCGGTCGGTGTAGCTGCGAAGACGGCACCGGACGACGAGGATGCTGGAGCAGCGGCGATAGGAAGAAGAAGAAGAGGCACGAGTGGGAGGAGGAAAAGCTTCGACCCGCACGGGTCGTATTTAAAAAGGGAATAAGGAAGGCGCGAAAATCCAGGCGACAACACCATTTGACCGAGTCGGACGCCTCGATTCTCGGGATGACAGTTAATGAAAGATTCGGTGATACGTCAGCGGATCTCATGACATCACGCCGGGTCATTTCTGGGCAACTCGCCAAAAACAGAAGAGAAGGATGAAGTGAGCAAGCTCAATTCAACCTGGGGCCTAATGTTGGGGATATAACCCCACGATATGACCCACCCTGGAGGCTCCGGGTCATGTTGCTGGCTCGTGAGCCAGCCTAAGGGAGAGCCGTAAGACTGGTGGCCCAGGAAGATAGGCGGCTCAAGGTGTGGGCCGTACGATGGCCCGGACGGAGAAGACCCGGGCGCGTAAGCCGTCTCAAAGACAGCTTGGACAAGAAGATAGAGAGAGACTCGGACAAGAAGAAGATAGATAGAGAGAGAGCCGTAAGACTTGGTTAACGATTGTAATGACCCAGTGGTCCTGACCTCCTATATAAAGGCAGACCCGGGGCGACTTAGAGGAGAGGTGATCGAGAACTAGGTCAAGCATCTAGCTCCTTGTAATCGACACACAAGCAATACAAACACAAGCAGGACATAGGCTATTACCTCGACTTGAGGGGCCGAACCTGGGTAAATCCGTGTCTTTCGTCCCGATCAACCCCTTTGAGTCCACCCCGTTAGCGATGGCCTCGAATTCAAGTCCGTTCACCCGGACATCTGCCGTGATAAATCCACGACAGACCTCGACAATGCTGGCGCTCCTTCCTCACCAACACGATGAAATTCTTCAAAGGGGCGTTAGTCCTCACTTTTTCGTCCCTTTTGCTCCTCGATGACAAAGCAGGTGAAAATTTGAGTTAGTCTTCAAGCGGGTCTCTTTATATATGGGCTATTTTTGTTTAAGTTACAACTCTCGCTCTTTTGAAGCTTTTGTTGATTGAGTTGTAAACTTAAGTCCGATGGTGGTCTGACACTTTTGAACTATTTCCTCACATGTTTATTTCCTCAAGTACCTTAATGCATACATGCTGAATTTCGTCAGACACCATTTTCATCATGCATTTCAAATTCTTCATATCATATGTTCAAATGCGAGTATGAATTACAAGATATAGGGGGAGTTCTCCATGTTTTAGCCTACCATGTGCATTTGCAGTCCAAAGCAAATTCCTCAAATATGCACATCTTCAGGGGGAGTTCTTCTATATCTTGCAATCAAATTCCTCAAACCAAGTACTTTCACTTCATATGATTATCCCTGTTGAAAACTTAACCTATTTGTCATCAATCTCCAAAAAGGGGGAGATTGTTAGTGCATCTAGTGGCCCTTAGTGATTTTGGTGTATTGAAGACTTATAGGTTATGGAACTAATGTGTTTGTGAGTGTACACAGGCTCTATAAGTCGATGAGGAGTTTGATATATTCGGAGATTATCGACCCCTAAAAATGTATGTCTTCAAGTGAAGATTTTTGTGAAGACTTTGCTGAAGACTTTGATAATTCTCTCAAGACTTTGAACATGAAGAAGTTGGTGTGACCTTGAAGATATGAACGAGGAGTATGAAGCATGAAGACTTTGTTTTCGTAGTTTCATTTCCTTTCTTTAAGTCATAGGAAACACCGTATTGTTAAAGGGGGCCGAGGTAATACTAAGGAAATTTTCCAACTAATGCTCAACTCCAAAATCCTCAACCTATACAATCCTTCGAGTGAAGCCTTTGGAAATCTCTTACGGTTTAGTCAAGTTATTCAGTGACAGAGACAAAGTTTTTCTGGTCTCTGAGGAAATTGATCTGGCTGAGGAGATTTCGCCAGTGTGAATTGCCCACAAGTGAGGAACATGATATGTCTAAGGACTTTCATAGTTCAAAATTCCAACCGTTGTTGTGCTTAGCGCCATCTGTCCCCAATCATTCTTATCCACATAATGGTCATATCATTGGGGGCATTTATGTCTTACCATGTCAGGTTGCACCCTGGCTATAAATAGCCACCCCCACAACCACTAGATGGTTAGCTGCTCCGAGAGAGAATTGACACTTGTCATTTGAGAGCAACCCATCCTACGAGGACTTTGAGAGAAAATCATTAGTGAGGAAAAACCCACAACCAAACCACCAAACCCAAAGTGACTGAGCATCACTGAAGAAATTCCTATTTGGAACCGACGCTTGTTACCTTTGAGGACTATGCATCCTCCAGACGGTAAGGCGTCATGGTCTAGTGCATCCTGTAGTCAATTGGGGATCACGAAGTGAGCTTGGTCTAGAGCATCCAACAGTCAATTGTGGATCACTGGGTGACCAGTTTGTGAGGGTTTTGGAAGTCTACCCTGAAGACTTACCACGAGTGTTGGGCGAGGACTGTGTGACCTTAGCTCAAGGAGAATACGGTAAGGACTATGTGTCCTGGGACTATGTGTCCTTTGGTTTAAATAACAGGCCGCTCCAAACCAGACGTATGACTATCATAGCAGTTGGAACTGGGTCATCAAACCATTGTCTTCATTGAGCTACCTGGTTCTATTTCCTTAACCCCCTTATTCCTCGTATACTTGTTGAGGAAATTGATCGTTACTGTTTGAAGAATATGACTGAAGACTTTCACAATTTCCTCACCTAAATTCTTCAAGTTACCTTGTTCATCACTTCTTATCCTGTATCACGCTACTTGTAATCCGTGCATGTTTCATTCATCATGATAACAATGATGTCTCTATGTTCCTCATGCACTTGAGTACTTATTCCGCTGCTAGTTATTCATCACATTTCAAATTCCTCAAAGTTGAAATTCCTTGAAAGTGCGTTATATCGATTAGAGAGGGGTGAATAGGAGATTTTTACAAATTCATCACTTGAGGAATTTCAACTTGGAGGAATTTGAAATGCGATGAATAACTAGCAGCGGAATAAGTACTCAAGTGCATGAGGAGTATAGTAACAGCATAGTCTTCATGATGAAATGAAACATGCACAAATAGTAAGTAGCGTGATACAGGATAAACAGTGATGAACAAGGTAACTTGAAGAATTTGAGGTGAGGAATTTGTGAAAGTCTTCAGTCAAATTCTTCAAACAGTAACAATCAATTTCATCAACAGGTATATGAGGGAATAGAGAGGTTGAGGAAATAGAACCAGATAGCTCAATGAAGACAATGGTTTGATGACCCGGTTCCAACTAATGTGACAGTCGTACATCTGGTTTGGAGCGGCCTGGTATGTAAACCAGAGGACACACAGTCCTTACCGTATTCTTCTTGAGCTAAGGTCACACAGTCCTCGCCCAACACTCGTGGTAAGTCTTCAGGGTAGACTTCCAAAACCCTCACAAACTGGTCACTCGGCAAGCCACAATTTACTGTTGGATGCTCTAGACCAAGGTCACTTCGTGATCCCCAATTGACTGCAGGAGCACTAGACCATGATGCCTTACCGTCTAGAGGATGCACAGTCCTGAAAGGTAACAAGCATCGTATCCACACAGGAATTTCTTCAGTGATGCTC
The DNA here is from genome assembly GCA_022496015.1 of Hordeum marinum. Taxonomy (NCBI): domain Eukaryota; kingdom Viridiplantae; phylum Streptophyta; class Magnoliopsida; order Poales; family Poaceae; genus Hordeum; species Hordeum marinum. Next base: position 438,877,322 of record CM039673.1, read on the forward strand.
AATCACTATGGGTTTGTTGGTTTGGTTGTGGGTTTTTCCTCACTGATGATTTTCTATCAAAGTCCTCGGGGGATGGGTTGCTCTCAAATGACAAGTGTCGGTTTTTTCTCGGAGCAGCCAACCAACTAGTGGTTGTGGGGGTGGCTATTGATAGCCAGGGTGCAACCTGACATGATAAGACATAAATGCCCCATATGATATGACCGTTATGTGGATGTTATGATTGGGACAGCTGGCGCTATGCACAGCAATGGTCGGAATTTCGAACTATGAAAGTCCTCAGGCTTTTCATGTTCCTCACTTGTAGGCAATTCGCACTGGCGAAATCCTAACTCCTCACTCAGATCAATTTCCTCAGAGACCAGAAGAACTTTGTCTCTGTCACTGAAGAATTTGTCTGAACCGTAAGAGATTTCCAAAGGGTTCACTCGAAGGATTGTATAGGTTGAGGATTTTGGAGTTGAGCATTAGTTGGAAATTTTCCTTAGTATTACCTCGGCCCCCTTTAACAGTGCGGTGTTTCCTATGACTCAAATAAGGAAAAGAAACTACGAAAACAAAGTCTTCACACTTCATATTCCTCGTTCATATCTTCAAGGTCACACCAACATCTTCATTTTCAAAGTCTTCACAAAGTCTTCACAAAGTCTTCACCAAAGTCTTCACCAAAGTCTTCACCAATGTCTACACCAAAGTCTTTAGTTGAAGACACACATTTTTAGGGGTCGATAATCTCCGGATATATCAAACTCCTCATCGACTTATAGAGCATGTGTACACTCACAAACACATTAGTGCCTTAACCTATAAGTCTTCAATACACCAAAATCACTAAGGGCCACTAGATGCACTAACAATCTCCCCCTTTTTGGTGATTGATGACAAGTAGGTTAAGTTTTCAATGGGGATAAACATATGAAGTGAAAGTACTTAGTTTGAGGAATTTTATTGCAAGATATAGAAGAACTCCCCCTAAAGATGTGCATATTTAAGGAATTTGCTTTGGACTACAAATGCACATGGCAGGTTAAAACATGGAGAACTCCCCCTATATCTTGTAATTCATACATGCATTTGAACATATGATATGAAGAATTTGAAATGCGTGGGGAAAATGGTGTCTGACGAAATTCAGCATGTATACATTAAGGTACTTGAGGAAATAAACATGCGAGGAAATAGTTCAAAAGTGTCAGATCACCATCGGACTTAAGTTTACAACTCAACCAACAAAAGTTTCAGAAGAGCGAGAGTTGTAACTTAAACAAAAAATAGCCCATATATAGAGACCCGCTTGAAGACTAACTCAAATTTTCTCCCCCTTTGTCATCAAAGACCAAAAGGGACGAAAAAGTGAGGACTAACGCCCCTTTGAAGAATTTCATCGTGTTGGTGAGGAAGGAGCGCCAGCGTTGTTGGGGTCGTCTCTCGATGCAGGACCTGCCGCGGTGTCATCAATGTCTTCATCCTCATCGCGCTCTCGAGATGAAGAGTATGAACTTGTGACCATCAGAGGAACTTGGACTCTCTTGAATTTCCTCTATGGTCGACGAGCTCAGTCAGGATGTTCATCAAGATCCAGCTCATTCCGTATTTCAGAAGACTTGAGGTGAGACAATATGGCCCAAGTGCGGTTGAGGTTTTCATATGCATAGTAGTGATTCCTCTTCACGGTGTTCTACATCGCAGTCATGTTTTGCACAATGTAACCAAGTTGACGCTTCACCCACTTGTGATTGCGATCGACCTTCTGATGAAGACTTATTAGAAGCTCGCGACCAGTCATCACACGAGGAGCAAACTCTTGAGGTTTTTGAGCTGAGGCTTTTGCTTCTGAGTCCTGAGTTGTAGTGTCATCATTGGTGGAGAAGGAAGTAGCTTTGCAAAACTATCCATCCAATGGACGAGTGCCTTCATCAATGACAGCCTTGCCTTTTCCTTCCACTGAGTCAATTGTGCTCTTGATGACTTCGATTGGAGGCAAGAAGCCAAAGTGTTTCTGGAATTCAGCCTTGAAGGGAACTGAAGACTTTGCCTTGATGAATTTCATGATCCAAGGCGCCTAAGGCTTATGCTCAAATGGAGCTAATGCAGCAGTAGCCAATGTCCTCATGAAGAAATCGTGTAAGTCTATGGGAATCCCATGAATTATGTTGAAGAGCATATTCTTCATGACTCCCTCCACTTCTTCTTCTTCAGAATTGTGGCCCTTCTGAGGACATAGAGTATTTGTGATTATGTTGTAGACCGTCCTGGGCACATATAGCAATTCCTTCACAAGGAAGGTTTTCCGTTGAGGCTTCCCAGGAGGCAATGTCTTCATCAGCACTTGCATCAGCTGATTTGGAAGTGCAGGCTCATCAAACAGTCTACGAGCTTCATCTGGGGGAATTGGAACTGGTACACACAAAGCAATTCAGAAGCTTGAGCAGTGAAGTGTGTTGATCCTGTCATCCAGTCCAAAACCCAGGAGTTGATGTCTGAAGCATTTCCACTGATATGCAGTGTAACATCCCAAAATTTCATTTTGGAATGTTATGAAATAGCTATGCATCTATCATCATCATTGCTTGATTTTATGTGTTAGTTGAAATGCCTTTTCTGATTTTCTGAAAGCCCTTTCTACTTTTCCCTATGTTGCCTTCCCCTATTTGAAATTTTGGTTAAATGTTCAAAATAAGAGAGGAGTAACATGACACTCCACACCAGGGACTAATTGGTGATATATTTGAACAATAATAACCAGGGGTTATTTTGAAAATATTTGCAAAAAGGATCTAAAAACAATTAGACAATTTCTGAAAATATTATTTTTTTAAAGTGTTCAAATGACAGAATAGAAATGTTCATTAAATAGAATTTATTATTCTGTTAATTTTGATATATAATACCCCTATATTTAGAGATGATTTGAATGCTTTAAAAGCTTTTGAATGTCTCTTGAAAAATATTAAAGAAAACAGTAACGGTTTGCATTTAAACGGGCCGGCCCACGACAGTTATTTCGCGCATTTACTACGAACCGGCCGACCGACGCGTAACGGACGCGCTCCCTCTCACTGACATCCGGGCCCCACCCCCGACCGACCGTTACACCGAACGGTCATCGTCTCCCTCCCCGCGCTCGCCGGATCCGACGCCGGCAGTTTCTTCCCCTCGTCGGATCTCTCTCCCCTCTTAACTCCGCACCCCTCGAGCGCCCTATAAGTACCGACCATTTCCCCGCATCCGTTCACCCCGAGCTCCCTTTTCTCTCTCACCGAGACGCCATCAATTGCTCGCCGGAGCTACTCCCACACCGAAGCTCGCCGTCGACCGTAGCCACCACCTCCGACCACCGTTCGCCTCGCCGTCGCCACCAATCGACTCCGGAGAACCGTCGTCGTCGCCCGGACCACTTCACCGTCTTCCCCGACCACCGGAGCACCTCGCCGTCGCATCCACCGCTACCGGACTCGCCGGAGTACCCCGACGCTGGCGACCTCTTTACCCTGTGAGCACCCCCTCCCTCCGATCCGAATCCAACGTCCGAGATTAGAACGGACTTAAGTCCGAATCGTTTTCTTCTTCCGATTGGTCGCCCGCCCGTAGCTCTCGCACGCACACCCCCTTAGCCAATCGGATCGTGCCACGTAGCCCCCCGACCGACGCAAATCAGATTTTTTTTCATTCTCTGTTTTAATTAACAGAATGTTTTTAAAAATTGTTTTGCTTATATCTTTTAATCTATTTAGTGTTTTGAGTTGATTCTTTTTGCAATAGCTCACAATTTTCATGTAGTTTCACCCTGTACTTTCAAATTTCAAATTTGAACTATAAAATTTGAACTTAATCAAATTTGCTCAAAATCTTCAAATCTGAATAACTAGAGTTTGAAAATAGATTTTGATGTGAATCTTTTTGCTACTGTTTGGTATTAGTTAGGACTATCTTCATGCTTAGTTTGAGGATTTTTAGGATATATTTGATTTGTGTTTCAGTTAAAAACAGAATCTGTCTAGTATTATAATATAGTTTTATAAACTTGATTTTAATTAGTTTGATTTAGAATTGGTTTTATTTGTTTATTAGGTTCTGTTAGTAAACATTTAGTGTTTTCACTCACTGATAAAAAAAATATAAATTTGCTTAGTTTAATTTTATTTAACATAGGAATCACAACTTCTTTTCAAATAGGCATAATTTGATTAAAACAACTAACTAGTAATAGTTTTGTTTTCAAACAAAGTTTTGTATATTTTGTTTCTGTTTTCTAAGACAGATTTAGTAGTAAATTATTTTCTATCAAGAACATGTTTTACAAATAAATAATAAGTTAGTTTTTCATTTCTTTTGTTAGTACAACTATAGTTGATTCATATAGTGTTTATCAAAACTTTTACAAACTTTACTAAAGTTTTCCCAACAAACTTAAATTGACTTTGTTTACTTTAATAGTAAAATATTCTATTGTTGCCTTGCTGTCAACAATTGTCTTGTTATTTCAAAATAGTTTTATTATGTAGAAGTGTTTTCATCATCCCCTTTGGAAAACAAAACTTTGTGTGTTTTACTTGCTAGAGACTTTTGTGCATTGTTTGCCTTGTTTGTTTAGTACTTCTTTGCTGAATGTTATGAGTAATTATTTTGGTTGTATGCTTATTTGAGTGCATTTTTTGTTTCGTTAGATTATCCGGAGTGCGAAGCTTGTTACTTAGAGTCACTCACGTACGAAGATCATCAATCAGGCAAGTCACTTTGATCATGTTTTACCCATGTTTTATATGCATTAGTTCTACCATCTCCCCAGTTGCATGCAAGATAGGTTAGTTGGAAACTTGGTTACATTGTAGTAGTATCATGTGGTAGATACCCCTCTCAACCCTCTTTGACAACATTGGCCCCCGGGAAACGTTGTTTTACTTTTGCTATGCTAATAGTAGACGGGGTTGGTTGTGTGATTCATGGGAGTTGAGAGAGTTAATAATTTCAAGACCTACATAATGAGCAAGATTTCAAGACTCCAAGTTTTCAACATACCTCTGGGTGGATGATGGTTGAACGGCGCCCTGGAGAAACCAGTGGTTAGCCTAGGTGATGCTGGAGATGGCCAGTATTCACGCGGAAAGGTCCACCTAGGCACAAAGGGATGGATGGGTGCTTCAAGACCCAAGGCTTACCTGCACAGCCACAAGTCATTATGGGCTCTGGCTTGGTTGGATATCATGGTGACCCTGGACAGGCGGTGCTACGAGAGGTAGAAGAACGGTAGGAAAGGATGGGCACCGTCAGAGTCGCAGGGAAACCCTTTGGAAGACCATGTTTTGGTCATCCGTTTCTCAAACACCCTGAAGTGCGAGAAATCAAACGGAGGCGACCAAATCTTGTGGGGAACGTGTGCAAAACTCAGCAGAGTATTCCAAACCTAATCGATTAGCCGTGTCCACGGTCATGGACGACTTGAGCCAAAGGAATTGGAACTTCCGGAACTCTCAACACAATTAATATGATGATGTGGGTATTAACAATTTTGGGTATGAGAACTGGTTGGTGGAACCATCTCATTAATCAACCAACTTAGTAATGTTTTGCTTAGCCCCTTTTCTTGATGTAGGAAAAAATTGGCTTTACGCAAAACTTACCACCCCACCTGCCATATATGCATATAGACTAGCTGATTATTTTCACACCTCTACTGTGACTTTGCCGGCATATTCCATATGCTGACCTACACGGCTGCAACGTATCATGTTGCAGAGTATTTTTCCGACCAGGAGTGAGGACGCGTTCTATGCTCAGTGAGATGCCCTTGGAGTCGGATGGACTCATCTACCGTCGACGCTTCCGCAAGATTTAGATATTCTCATGAGTTGGCTTTTAGCCATTTTATTGTAATTTTTATTGTAATAAAGGACTCGATATGAGATTTCGATTAATATAATGCTGTGTGATTTCCCTTTGATATATACATGGATGTACCGTGTGTGTACCAGCATGATCTTGGGATGGTACGGAAACACCGGAGACTTGACCTTTCAGGTCGGGTCGCTACATGCAGTGTGGCATAGAACTGAAGGATGATTTCCTCATTCTGGTCATAGATGTCGATGCAGAAAGGAAGAATGCCTGCATCGTGAAGAACTTGGAGCACCGGTGTAAACGATGGAAGTGTTTCCATGTCCGCATGAGGGATTTGGTGTTGCTCGAAGACTTTCTTCTTCTCAAAAAGGACTGATGCATAGTAGTTGAGTTGTGTTGCCGTACAAAATTTGTTGCGACCGGCCCTTGCAGAGTCATAAGGATTTGGACCTATGAAGAACATGCGCTTATTGAAGAAATTGCTTTTGAGGAATTTGGGGCGTACTGAGCCTTTGAATGGCATTCTTGGCTTTGGTTGAAGATTTGGCTTGAAGCGCCCCTTAATCTCCTTTGTCATGGGAGGAACACCTTCAGACTGAACGATTTGGAGAGTTGGTTCCTTAGTTGGGGGGGGTGGTAGCATCAAGATCATCAGCAGTTGCAGCTGGAATTTCTTAAGTGACTTGGGTGGTCAAATTTGCAGATTCTTCATGTATTTCTTCAGTTGGAGCTGGCGACTGAGGAATCTGTGTCAGAGGAGTAGTCATTGGTGAATTTGGGTGTGCTGATTCCCAATATTCATCATTGATGACATGAGTTGTGTTGCCAATGTCTATGTCCTCATCAATTTCTTCAACTCCAGCCTCTTCAGCAGTGAACTGAGGCTAGGGCGATGATACCTTTGGAGTTGAAGCAATGTCTTCAACTTCAATTTCTTCATCAATCTGCTCTATCGAAGCAGCAAAATGATCTTCATCTTCTTCTAGGATGACATATTCCAACACAAATGGTACAAGTTCATAGGTAGGTGCCAAGGAAATGGGTGTAGCGTCAGTGGGTCCAGTTGAAGAACTTGGCATAGTCTTCAACTTCTTCACAACTGAGGATTCTGAATCTGATGCTTTTCTCTTGAGAGTCTTTTCCTCTGCAGTTTCAGCTTCCTCAGGTACAACTGATGCAGTCGCCCTGGTGGGTTCAGTTTCTTCAGGCACAGCAAAAGCATCAGCTGGCCTTTCAGTTTCTTCAGGCACAACAATGGTGGTTGTCCTGGCATGGTCATTAGTGGTCTGAGTTTCCTCAGCAGCACTGATTGTTGCTTCTGGTGCAGAAGCATTCCCATCAGCAGTCTCATCGGGCTGAGCAGTTTCATCAGCAGCCTGAGGAATTTCATCAGACTGAGGATTTTGTGGTTGCGATCGAGCTGCAACCCTAGTGTTGTGATCCTTGACTTTAGCTTGAGCAGCCCTAACGAATCTCACCTTGGTTCCCTTCCATTCAGCATCATACCTCTCTTGATCCTCAGAGAGTGGAGAATTTCAGACTAAACAGTGACGAGTTGATTTGGGGTCAAGTTCATCACATTGTCTCTCAGAAACTTTTCTTTCCGAACCCTGTTCCTCTTAGCTCTCAAAGCTTGTTCTCTCTTCCATTTTTCTTCAAAGATGAAGTGGGTGAGGACATGATCCACTCCAAGAGGCAGATTTAGTGAAGAAAGTGGGTTGTTTCGATCTTCCTGCCATATATCGATGAAGTTGAGGATCATCTTGGGATCCAGCATGAGAGGAACAGAGCTGCCCTTGGCTATAGCAGCCCTCTGCAGACTTTTCCTGATGATTTCCTCCAATTCTTCATCATCAGCTTCATCATCATCATCAAATCCTGAGGGTATGGTTACCACAGCCTTGCTTGAGTGAGAACTTGGTCTTTGACCTCGTCCAGCAGTTTCTTCAGCTTCAACACTGTAGGGCTAGTTGAAGACTTTGCTGTAGTAGAGGGGCTTGTCGGGATCTTTGAAACTTTTCTGAATCCCTCAGTCCTCTTACATGATGCCAGATACAGTGGGGTTGAGGACTTTGTAGCTGTAGCTGAGGACTGAGCAACAACAGTACCAACATCTGAGGCCTTTGTAGGTTGAGGCCTTTGGACTTGAGGAATTTGCTGCGATGGTTTTGAGGTTGAAGAACTTGTCTTCATAGCAGCTTTCTTCATCATTGATTTCTTTGGAGCACTTGCAGAGGCTCCGGCAGAGGCAACAGCAGCAGAATCTTCATGGAATTTCTTCACTGCCTTTTTGGCTTTCCTCGCCAGCTTGGCTTGCTGCTTCTCCCACATATGAGGAAAGTCCTCACCAGTCTTGAGGCTAGTGGAATCAGCAATTTGGTTTTGAGCCAGGGGAGGCCTGCTGCAAAGAGGTTTCACAACGAATTTCATCATGTATTTAGGAGTTACATAACGATATTCCTTCCATTCCCTTGACCATCTCCTCTCAATTTTCTACAGATGAATTTTTTCTGCTTGGTCGTTTCTTTGCCATGAGTTTCTTCATCAGGTGTGCAGTATTCCTCATACAGATCATCAGGAATCTCAAAAGCAGTGTGCACATCTGGCTTCTTTCCACCCTTTTGAGGTTTCTTTCCATCCGTCATTTTCTTCACCTGAGGAATTTGAACTCTTGAGGACTCTAAAGAAGTACACAATTTTTCCTCAAGGAACACTGTAAATGAGTTAAGTTGATGAGAACCTAGTGATTCATCAGCGGACATGTTTGTACCTGTGAACAGAGAATAGGTGCGAGGAATTTGAAGAGGTCATATGCGTTCTGAGAATTTTTTAAATAAAATAGGTGAGGAATTTGACCATGGGTGTCTTGAGGAATTTCACTAAGTGTTCTTTGTCTTAGGTTCTAGAGTTGTGCAAATTTTGAGGATTCACACAACTGAGGAATCTTGAAGAAAATCATTACTTAGGGAAAATCATCAAGTATATGAAGATGTAAGGTGCTTTAGAATAAGATTCATGAAGAATAAACACCTTTTGAGGAATATGAGGATCATTTGAAGATCAAACAAGGGCAGTAAAAATAATTTTTATTTACCCTGGTGAAGAACACGACGAACTGAGAGATGAGATTGGGAAGTTTGTTAGTTCAGATCTCCCACGCCCTAGCTTGGCAGAGGGAGATAGCTACAGCGGAGGCAAGATGAAGACTTCTGTGACCGATGCGAGTACAACGACGGTGAGGTCGAGGTAGTGAAGCTCTTCCACACCGGCATCGATGATTTTAGCGGCGGTGCTAGTTGGAGCTCAGGAGAGAGTAGAGATGAGGAGTAACCAAGCACTGTTGAAGGGCAGGGGGTATTTATAGTGGAAGAGAAAACCAATCTGACCGAAGTTTTTGGATAGGATTGCCCTTGACCCTTGCTCTCCACGCGACAGGTGTCACCCATGTTCTGAGTAGTGGAGATTATGGGGGATCGTGGGTTATCCAGTCGAGGGAATCGGAACCGTTTGAGCAAGAACCGCTAAAAAAATTATAGTGAAAAGTTCAAAGTTTTCGTTCGCAAATTCTTCAACTGCCAAGGACACAGTGAAGACTTTGATCAAGCTTCAAAGTAGAACGCATATGAAGAATTTGTGAATAGACTGGGTTGAGTTTAGCATAGAGGGAAAAGGGTCCGATCACATTCACTTAGATGAAAATCAACTTGAACAATTTAGCAATAAGTGAATGCTGTTGAGGACATTGAAAACTCAAATATATATATATATATAGTCAATGAAGAACATGAGTTTAAAAGTTTAAAGAATTTGAAAAGTTGAGGATTTGAAAACTTGAAGAATTTGAAAAATGACGAAAAACTCAGTTTTGAAGAATTTCAACTTTGGTTGGTGGCATGACCCACCGTATAAGAATGATGATTTCAGACACCGCGTACAATTGTCGTAGGGTTCTGAGAATCAAATTCTTCATTAATTTCTTCACACTTAGAGAGTTATTCTTCATTGATTGAAGAAAAACGTTACTTCGTGTGTTGCACATCTAAGTCATCAATTTTGCATAAGTGTTAGGATGTGTGTCCTTTTTCAAAGAACATTCTAAGATTCTAAGATATTTAGCTCACACCGCAACTTGCAAAATCTCTTTTCATCCAAGGGCTTTGTGAAGATAACGACCAGTTGTTCTTAAGTGGGGATGTGGTTGATCGAGATGTCTGTAACATCCCAAAATTCCATTTTGGAATGTTATGATTTATAGCTATGCATCTATCATCACCATTGTTTGAATGTATGTGTTAGTTGAAATGCCTTCTCTGAATTTCTGAAACCCCTTTCTACTTTCAATGTGTTGCTTTCACCTATTTGAAATCTTGGTTAAATGTTCAAAATAAGAGGGGAGTAACATGAGACTCCACACCAGGGTCATCTTGGTGATCTATTTGAACAAAAATAACCAGGAGTTATTTTGAAAATATTTGCAAAAAGGATTTAAAAACAATTAGGCAATTTCTGAAAATATTATTTTTTTCAAAGTGTTCAAATGACAGAATAAAAATGTTCATTGAATGGAATTTATTATTCTGTTAATTTTGATATATAATACCGCTATATTTATAAGCGGTTTGAATGTTTTAAAAGCTTTTGAATATCGCTGGAAAATCATTAAAAGAAACGGTAACGGTTTCCTGTATTAAACGGGCCGGCCCAACGGCTTTAAAAGCCGAGACCGTTACCGGTCGGCCGATCGACGTGCAACGGACGCCTCCTCTCTCACTGACACTGGGCCCCATGTCGACCGACCGTTGCTCCGCGCGGACGCCTTTCTTCTTCCCCGCGCGCGCCGGAGATCCATCGCCGGCAGTTTCTTCTTCCCCGCAGATCTCTCTCCTCTCTCCTTCCCCGCACTCCCCGCACCCCCTATAAGTACCGGCCACTCCCCGCATCCATTTCCCCCCGAATCCCCTCTCTCCCGTCGCCGGGACGCTGCCAAACGAGCTCGCCGGAGTCCCTGCAACCACCGAAACCCTCCGGAGCTCCTGCCGTCGCCACACCCCACCCCAGCCCCCACCGTTGCCTCCAATCGACACCGGACGTCAAGCCCCGCCGCTCGGACCACTCCGCTGCCTTCCTCGACCACCGGAGCGCCAACCCCGACGACTTCGCCATCTCGGACTCGCCGGAGAACCCCTCCTCGCCGGCGACCTCTTCTTTGTGAGTTCCCCTCCCACTCCGTAGCCGTTCGATCTCAAACCGACGCCTAAGATTAGATCGGATTAATTTCCAAACCGGTATTCTCTACCAACCGGTCACCCGCCCGCAAGCACTCGCGTGCACACGCCCCCAACCAATAGGAAAGCACCACGTAGCCCCCTGGCCGTTGCTTATCTAGTTTTCTTTTCTGTTTTTGTTTTAGTTAACAGTGTGAATTCAAATTTTGTTTTGCTTATAACTTTTAATCTATTAAATTTTTTGAGTTGATTCTTTTTGCAATAGCTCACATTTTTCATGTAGTTTCACACTGTACTTTTAAATTTCAAATTTGAACTATAAAATTTGAATTGAATCAATTTTGCTCAAAATCTTCAAATCTGAATAACTAGAGTTTGAAAATAGATTTTTATATGAATCTTTTTGCTACTGTTTGATATTGGTTAGGACTATCACCATGTTTAGTTTGAGGATTTTTAGGAGGATTTTGATTAGTGTTCTAGCTATAAACAGAATCTGCTTAGTATTATAGTATAGTTTTATTTACTTAGTTTTAGTTAGTTTAACTTAGATTTAGTTTTAATTTGTTTAGTAGGTTCTGTTGTTTAAACATTTAGTGTTTTACTTGTTGTTAATAAAAATATAAAATTGTTTAGTTTATTTCCTTGTTAAGATAGGAATCACAACTTCTTTTCAAATAGGTTTAATTTGAACTAAAACAACTAGTTAGTAATAGTTTTCTTTCAACAAAGTTTTATATAATTTAATTCTGCTTTCTAAGACAAGTTTATTTGTAAAATTCTTTTCTGTTAAGAACATGTTTTGCTAATAAGTAATAAGTTTTGTTTTGCTCTTTTGTTAGTAAAACTATAGTTGTTTCATATAGTGTTTATCAAAACTTTCAAAAACTTTACTAAAAGTTTTCCCAACAAACTTAATGTGGTTTTATTCTGTTTATTAATAAAATATTTTATTGTTTTCTTGCTGTCAACTATTGTTTTGGTTAATACCAATAGTTTCATTATGTTAGTAGTGTTTTATCAATCATCTTTTAGAAAACAAAACTTTGTGTGTTTTCCTTACTTGTGATTTGTGCATTGTTTTGTCTTGACTGTTTACTAGTTCTTGATTGATGTTTGTGGGTTACAATATTCTGTTGTATGCTTATTGAGTGTTTGTTTGTTTCGTTAGATTATCCGGAGTGCGAAGCTTGTTACTTAGAGTCACTCACGTACGAAGATCATCAATCAGGCAAGTCACTTTGATCATGTTTACCCATGTTTTATATGCATTAGTTCTACCATCTTCCCCAATTGCATGCAAGTTAGGTTAGTTGGAAATTTGGGTACATTGTTGTAGTATCATGTGGTAGGTACCTCCTCAACCCCTTTGACAACATTGGTCCCGGGAAACGTTGTTTTACTTTTGCTATGCTATTAGTAGACGGGGTTGGTTGTGTGATTCATGAGAGTTGAGAGAGTTAATAATTTCAAGACCTACATAATGATCAAGATTTAAGACTCTGAGTTTTCAAGTTACCTCTGGGTGGATGATGGTTGAACGGCACCCTGGAGAAACCAGTGGAATTGCCTAGGTGATGCTGGAGATGGCCAGTATTCACACGGAAAGATCCATCCAGGCACAAAGAGATGGATGGGTGCTTCAAGACCCAAGGCTTACCTGCACAGCCACAAGTCATTATGGGCTCTAGCTTGGTTGGATATCGTGGTGACCCTGGACAGGTGGTGCTACGAGATGTAGAAGAATGTTAGGAAAGGATGGGCACCGACAGAGTCGCAGGGAAACCCTTTGGAAGACCATGTTTTGGTCATCCGTTTCTCAAACACCCTGAAGTGCGAGAAATCAAACGGAGGCGACCAAATCTTGTGGGGAACGTGTGCAAAGCTCTACAAAGTACTCAAACCTAATCGATTAGCCGTGTCCACGGTCATGGACGACTTGAGCCAAAGGAATTGAAACTTCCGGAACTCTCAACATAATTAATAATGAGGATGTGGGTAGTAATAATTTGGGAATGAGAATTGGTTGGTGGAACCATCTCATTAATCAACCAACTTAGTAATATTTTGCTTAGCCCCTCCCTTGATGTAGGAAAAACTTGGCTTTACGCAAAAACTTACCACCCCACCTGCCATATATGCATATAGACTAGATGATTAACTTTTCACCCCTCTCTTGTGACTTTGCCAGCATATTCCATATGCTGACCTACATGGCTGCAACGTATCATGTTGCAGAAGACTTTTCCGACCAGGAGTGAGGATACGCTCTACGCTCAGTGAGATGCCCTTGGAGTCAGATGGACTCATCTACCTTCGACGCTTCCGCAAGAATTATATATTCTCATGAGTTGGCCTTCAGCCACTTTATTGAAATTTTATTGTAATAAAGGACTCGATATGAGATTTCGATTAATATAATGCTGTGTGATTTCCCTTTGATATATACATTGATGTACCGTGTGTGTACCAGCATGATCTTGGGATGGTACAGAAACACCGGAGATTCGACCTTTCAGGTCGGGTCGCTACAATGTCGCCCTTGAGTACATGATCTCGAAGAAAGTGATGACGAATCTGGATGTGCTTGGTCTTGGAGTGCTGAACTGGGTTGTAAGCAATCTTCATGGCACTCTCGTTGTCAACTTGATGTCGTAGTCCTTGAGGGTTTGCTTCATCCATAGTAACTGAGCACAACATGAGCCAGCAGCAATGTACTCAGCTTCAGTAGTAGAGAGTGAGACGCAGTTCTGCTTCTTCGAGGACCAACAGACTAAGGATCGTCCGAGGAAATGACATGTGCCCGAGGTTGACTTGCGATCCACACGATCTCCAGCATAGTCAGCATCAAAGTATCCGACGAGGTGAAGATTTGAGCCCTTGGGATACCATAATCCAAGTGTTGGTGTGTGAGCTAAGTATCGAACAATATGTTTCACAGCCTTATCGGGTGATTCCTTCGGTGTTGCTTGGAATCGGGCACACATTCAAACAGTCAGCATAATATTAGGCCTAGATGCACACATAGACAATAATGAACCAATCATGGAGCGGTATACCTACTGATCGAAATATTTACCATTTTCATCAGTGCAGAGCTGGCCTTTTGAAGGCATTGGAGTTTTGACGCCTTTGCAATCTTGCATGTTGAATTTCTTCAGAACATCCTTGAGGTACTTCTCTTGGGAGATGGAGATGCCATTGTGCTGCTGACGAATTTGAAGACCTAAGAAGATTTTCAACTCTCCCATCATAGACATTTGATATTCTTCACTCATCATATAGGCAAATTCATCACTGTAATGTTTGTCAGTACAGCCAAAGATAATATCATCTACGTATATTTGGCATATGAATAGTTCATTGTCATAGGATTTTGTGAAAAGAGTTGGGTTGAGTGAACCGGGTTTGAAGCCTTTCTTCATGAGGAATTACTTCAGACTGTCATACCACGCCTGAGGGGCCTTCTTGAGGCCATAGAGAGCCTTGTTGAGTCTGAAGACTTTGTCAGGATGCTTAGGGTCTTCAAAACCTGGGGGTTGAGCAACATATACTTCTTCCTCAAGCTTACCATTGAGGAATGCACTTTTCACATCCATTTTATATAAGATGATATTATGATGGTTAGCATAAGCAAGCAATATGTGAATAGCTTCAAGTCTAGCAACAGGTGCAAATGTTTCATCAAAGTCAATTCCTTCAACCTGTGTGTAGCCTTGAGCTACAAGACAAGCCTTATTCCTCACCCCAAGGCCATTTTCATCTTGCTTGTTGCGGTAGATCCACTTGGTACCTATGATGTTATGTTTGCGAGGATTTGGCCTCTTTACAAGTTCCAACGCGTTGTTGAGCTTGAACTGATGCAATTCCTCTTGCATAGCTTGAGTCCACTCAGGCTCCTTGAATGCTTCATCAACTTTGGTGGGCTCTATGATAGAGACAAAGGCAAAATTCCCATGAAAGTTAGTTAAATGTGAAGCTTTTGAGCGAGTGAGGGGACCTGGTGCATTGATGTCATCGATGATTTTGTCAATCTGCACTTCATTTGAAACTCTAGGATGAGCAGGTTGACGTGGTTGAGGACTTCCTTCAGCACCATTTTCTTCAGCTGTATCAACATGAAATTCTTCATTCATTGGAATGACTTCCTTAGTGGGTATGATATCTTCAGTTGCCTTCAGTTTGATGGATTCCTTGGGAGACTGTTTATCTAACACAGAAGGCAAGTGCTCTCTTTGCGAGCCATCAGTTTCATCAAACCGCACATCTACAGTTTCAACAACCTTGTGATGGTAGGTGTTGAAGACTTTGTAAATGTGCGAGTCCTTTCCATAACCAAGCATAAAATCTTCATGTGCTTTCTGTGCAAACTTAGAACTGTGGTGAGGATCTCTGATCCAGCATTTTGCACCGAAGACTTTGAGATAACTTACATTGGGTTTCTTTCCAGTCATAAGTTCATATGAAGTCTTCTTGAAGAATTTGTGAAGATATACCCTGTTGATGATGTGGCATGTAGTATCAATTGCTCACGCCAGAAGCGACGAGGAGTCTTGTATTCATCAAGCATGGTGCGAGCCATCTCAACAAGAGTCCTATTCTTGTGCTCCATAATGCCAGTCCGCTAAGGAGTATAAGGGGCAGATAACTCTTGAGTAATACCAAGTTCATTAAGGTATTCATCAAGATTAGTGTTCTTTAACTCAGTCCCATTATCACTCCTAATATGCTTGATCTTGACGCCGAAGTTGGTGGAGGCCCTTGAAGCAAATCGTTTGAAGACATCCTGCACTTCATTCTTGTACATAATAATATGCACCCAAGTGTAACGAGAGTAATCATCAACAATGGCAAAGCCATACAAACTTGAAGAATTTGTTAGTATGGAGTAATGAGTGGGGCCGAAGAGATCCATGTGAAGCAATTCAAAGGGTCGAGTCGTGGTCATGATTGTCTTCGAGGGATGATTGGATCTGGTCATTTTTCCAGATTCAAATGCACCGCAGAGGTGGTCCTTGAGGAATTTGACACCCTTGATGCCAATGACATGCTTTTTGTTCACGAGCGTGTTCAAGTTCCTCATACCCGCATGTCCAAGTCGTCGATGCCATAGCCATCCTTTCTGAAGACTTTGCAAGTAAGCATGTGGCAGGTTGAGGACCAGTAGAGAAATCAACAATATACAAGTGTCCTCTCCTAAAGCCTTTGAAGACTTTGGAATTGTCAGATTCCATGATGACAACACAATGATATTTTCCAAATACGACGATCATACCAAGATCACAAAGCATTGAGACAGACATAAGATTAAACCCAAGGGATTCAACAAGCATCACCTTTTCCATGGTTCGGTCCTTTGAGATAGCAACCTTACCAAGTCGCAATACCTTGCTTCTTCCTTTGTCTGCGTAGGTGATATGCTTCGGAGGCGATGGAGTGAGTGGCAGATTCATCAGTAGATTATTGTCACCAGTCATGTGGTTTGTGCATCCACTATCGAGGACCCACTCAGTAGATTTTGGGGTATCATCCTGCAGATGAATTAGTACAACTTACGAACTCATATGCTTCAGAGTGAATAATATGACATCAATTTCATCAGATAGGATTTCATCACATAAGATAGTAAGCAAGTAGTGTGAGGACGTGAGAAATGAGGAATTCATTTCATCATGGTTAGCTTGCGTCCTTTCAAGCATTTCCTCAGGTCTCCAGCAAGTTCATCAGATGTTCAGTTTCATCTCGAGACCTGACCCTGCATAAGAAATTAGTTCAATTTCTTCACCACCCACATCTGGAGGGGTGGCAAAGAGTTCATCATTATGCGAGCACCATATGATATGGGAGGCATTGCAGCAAGTGCGCTTCGTTTCATAGGGCGAGGGTTAGAGTACTCAAATGAATAAGCAGAGAAATTCTTCGAGGACTTATGAACATAATGGATTGAAGAATAATGCACATATTCATAACTCTTAGATTTTCCCTGCGAAATAGAAGCATTAGAGCGAGAATGATATTTTTGACCATTTGAGGAATTTGGTCCAAGTGAGGACTTTGGTTCATATGAAGAATTTGATCTGGGGTTCCTATTCTTCATGAGTGATGTCATGAGGACATTCACTTTAAGATTTTGTAGGTAGCTCTTGGGAACCCAAACTTTCGTCATAGGAGAACCGTTCCTGTAGTTAGTTCCAACAAATTTAGCAAATACTTCACTTTTCTGATATTTGAAGAATTTGTAGTTGGAGTCAAGTGACCTATTAGAGGAATATGAAGTTTCACAAGTAAAGCCAGATAGAGTGGATCGATCTACAGGAGATCCTTTCACAGCAACCCATGAGGTTTTGGGGTACTGCTCAGGTGTCCAGTAGGATCTATCAGCATTGAGTTTCCTCACAAAGGCAATACCCTCTTTCCTAGGGTTCCTGTTCAGAATCTGTTTTTTGAGGACATCGCAAAGGGTTTGATGCCCTTTGAGACTTTTTTACATGCCTGTCACATACAATTCCTTCAACCCTGCATTGTCGTTAGTGATACTTGTGGTATCCTCAGATGAGGAATTTGAGACCATAGGAATATTTGAAGAGTTTGCAGCAATAGAAGCATTTGAACATTCAGGTGAAGAATTTGCAGTTTCACGTTCGATGCATTTCAAACAAGGTGGAACAAATTCTTCCTGAGCGGTACTGATCTGTTGAGCCAGTAGGGAATCGTTTTCCCTTTGGAGATCCTCATGTGACACCCTTAGTTTCTCAAGATCTTGATTTCTTAGAAGAAATTCATAAGAAAGCTTCTCATGATCAGCTAAGAGGTCGTTATGATGACTCTAAAGTTTATCATACTTTGTCTGAAGACTTTTGATATCATCAGACATAGTTTGAGTCCGATCCACTTCATGGTTCAACACATCATCGCTTTTGTCTAGCATTTTTTGAAGCTTTTCAAGTGCACTTTTTTGCTTAGTGGAAGTTTAACAAGTTTATCATAGCTAGGTTTCACATATTCATAAGATTCACTTTCACTTGATTCAGAAGAGGAATGATGTTTGTGTACCTTTGATCCTTTTGCCACGAAGCAATAGGAGGGAGCATAATCATCATTGCCAACATCAGAGTCATTGGGGTAGTCATATTCTTCATCGTTGAAGATGTACTTGCTGACGAAAGCAGTTGAGAGAGAAAGGCTAGCAACACCAAATTCTGATTCCTCCTCAGATTCTTCCTCTTCTTCATATTCTTCAGATTCTTCCTCAGAATCCATTTCCTTGCCGATGAATTCTCGAGCCTTTCTGGAACAATTCTTCTTGTGCTTTGAGGACTTTGAAGATGAGGACTTTGCATATGAGGACTTTGAAGATTTCTTATTTTTCTTCGAGTCATCAGAACTATCCACCTTGTATTTCTTCTTCTTCTTTGAATATTTTACCCAGAGAGGACAATCAGAGATAAAGTGACCGGGCTTCTTGCAACGATGACAGATTCTTTTCTTGTAGTCTTCTGAGGAATCTGATTTCCTCAAGCCACTTTTTGATGACTTTCCAAATCCACCTCCCCTTGAGAACTTCTGGAATTTCCTCACGAGCATTGCCAGTTCCTGACTTACTTCTTCAGGATCACCAAGGCTTCTGTCTGAATCTTCTTCTTCAGATGAGGAAATTGCTTTTGCCTTCAGAGCACGAGATCTTCCATAGCTTGGCCCGTAGAGGTCTCTCTTCTTAGATTGTTGGAATTCATGAGTATTGAGTCTCTCAAGAATATCAATAGGATCAAGTGACTTGTAGTCTCCATGTTCTTGAATCATCAAAGCTAGAGTATCGAATGAGGAGTCAAGAGATCTTAGCAGTTTCTTCACCACTTCATGGTCAGTGATATCAGTGGCACCCAGTGCTTGAAGCTCATTGGAGATATCAGTGAGACGATCAAAAGTTTGTGAACATTTTCATTGTCAAGTCCCTTGAAGCGGTTGAAGAGATTGCAAAGAACATCAACACGAGTCACGTTGAGTGGAAACACCTTCATTGACTTTGGACAACCTATCCCAGATAAGCTTAGCAAACTCCAAAGCACTCACTCTGCCATACTGACCTTTGCTCAGATGGCCATAGATGATATTCTTTGCTGGAGAGTCGAGTTTCTTAAATCTCCTCACATCAGTAGCAGTAAGAGTGGGAGTGACAGAGGGCACACCATTTTTCACAACGTACCAGAGATCGTTGTCAATAGCTTCAAGGTGCATACGCATCTTGTTCTTCCAGTAGGGGTAGTATGTCCCATTGAAGGTAGGACACCCTGTGGAAACCTTGATCATACCTGCAGTCGACATAACTAGAACTACAGGTGGTTAAACCAAAATCACACAGAGCGAGGGAGTACCTGCTCTGATACCAATTGAAAGTGCGTTATATCGACTAGAGGGGGGTGAATAGGCTATTTTTACAAATTCATCACTTGAGGAATTTCAACTTTGAGGAATTTGAAATGTGATGAATAACTAGCAGCGGAATAAGTACTCAAGTGCATGAGGAGTATAGTAAGATCATAGACTTCATGATAAAATGAAATATGCACAAATAGTAAGTAGCGCGATACAGGATAAGTAGTGATGAACAAGGTAACTTGAAGAATTTGAGGTGAGGAATTTATGAAAGTCTTCAGTCAAATTCTTCAAACAGTAACAATCAATTTCAGCAACAGGTATATGAGGGATTAGAGGGGTTGAAGAAATAGAACCAGATAGCTCGATGAAGACAATGGTTTGATGACCCAGTTCCAACTGCTGTGATAGTCGTAGGTCTGGTTTGGAGACCCCTGGTATTTAAACCAGAGGACACACAGTCCCAGGATACACAGTCCTTACCGTATTCTCCTTGGGCTAAGGTCACACAGTCCTCGCCCTACACTCGTGGTAAGTCTTCAGGGTAGACTTCCAAAACCCTCACAAACTGGTCACCCGGCGATCGACAATTTACTGTTGGATGCTCTAGACCAAGGTCACTTCATGATCCCCAATTGACTGCAGGAGCACTAGACCATGATGCCTAACCGTCTTGAGGATGCACAATCCTCAAAGGTAACAAGCGTCGGATCCACATAGGAATTTCTTCAGTGATGCTCAATCACTATGGGTTTGTTGGTTTGGTTGTGGATTTTTCCTCACTGATGATCTTCTATCAAAGTCCTCAGAGGATGGGTTGCTCTCAAATGACATGTGTCAGTTTTCTCTCGGAGCAGCCAACCAACTAGTGGTTGTGGGGGGTGGCTATTTATAGCCAGGGTGCAACCTGACATGATAAGACATAAATGCCCCCAATGATATGACCGTTATGTGGATGTTATGATTCGGGACAGCTGGCGCTAAGCACATCAACGGTCGGAATTTCGAACTATGAAAGTCCTCAGGCTTATCATGTTCCTCACCTGTAGGCAATTCGCACTCGCAAAATCCTAACTCCTCAGTCTTATCATGAAAGTCCCCAGGCTTATCATGTTCCTCACTTCAATACACCAAAATCACTAAGGGGCACTAGATGCACTAACAATCTCCCCCTTTTCGATGACTGATGACAAATAGGTTAAGTTTTCAACGGGAATAAACATATGAAGTGAAAGTACTTAGTTTGAGGAATTTGATTGCAAGATATAGAATAACTCCCCCTGAAGATGTGCATATTTGAGGAATTTTGCTTTGGACTGCAAATACACATGGTAGGTTAAAACATGGAGAACTCCCGCTATATCTTGTAATTCATACACGCATTTGAACATATGATATGAAGAATTTGAAATGCGTGAGGAAAATGGTGTCGGACAAAATTCAGCATGTATTCATTAAGGTACTTGAGGAAATAAACATGCGAGGAAATAGTTTAAAAGTGTCAGACCACCATCGGATTTAAGTTTACAACTCAACCAATAAAAGTTTCAGAAGAGTGAGAGTTGTAACTTAAACAAAAAATAGCCCATATATAGAGACCTGCTTGAAGACTAACTCAAATTTTCTCCCCCTTTGTCATCGAAGACCAAAAGGGACGAAAAAGTGAGGACTAACGCCCCTTTGAAGAATTTCATCATGTTGGTGAGGAAGGAGCGCCAGCGTTGTTGGGGTCGTCTGTCGATGCAGGGCGTGCCAAAGTGTCATCAATGTCTTCATCCTCATCACGCTCTCGACATGAAGAATATGAACTTTTGACCATCATTGGAACTTGGAATTTCTTGAATTTCTTCTGTGGTCGACGAGCCAAGTCAGGATATTCATCAAGATCCAGCTCATTCAGTTCTTCAGAAGACTTGAGGTGAGACAATATGGCCCAAGTGCGGTTGAGGTTTTCATGTGCATAGTAGTGATTCCTCTTGTAACATCCCAAATTTTGGAATGTTATAATAAATATTAGAATGATTGTTTGTGTAGCGACCCGACCTAAAAGGTCAAGTCTCCGGTGTTTCCGTACCATCCCAAGATCATGCTGGTACACACACGGTACATCAATGTATATATCAAAGGGAAATCACACAGCTTTGTATTAATAGAATCTCATATCGAGTTCTTTATTACAATAAAGTTTACAATAAAGTGGCCGAAGGCCAACTCATGAGAATAACTAAGTCTTGCGGAAGCGTCGAAAGTAGGTGAGTCCATCTGACTCCAAGGGCATCTCACTGAGCATAGAACGTGTCCTCACTCCTGGTCGGAAAAGTACTCTGCAACATGATACGTTGCAGCCGTGTAGGTCATCATATGGAATATACCGGCAAAGTCACAAGAGAGGGGTGAAAAGATAATCATCTATTCTATATGCAAATATGGCAGGTGGGGTGGTAAGTTTTTGCGTAAAGCCAAGTTTTTCCTACATCAAGGGAGGGGCTAAGCAAAATATTACTAAGTTTGTTGATTAATGAGATGGTTCCACCAACCACTTCTCATACCCAAAATTATTAAGTACCCACATCATCATATTAATTGTGTTGAGAGTTTCGGAAGTTTCAATTCCTTTGGCTCAAGTCGTCCATGACCATGGACACGGCTAATCGATTAGGTTTTGTACTCTGCAGAGTTTTGCACACGTTCCCCACAAGATTTGGTCGCCTCCGTTTGATTTCTCACACTTCATGGTGTTTGAGAAACGGATGACCAAAACATGGTCTTCCAAAGGGTTTCCCTGCGACTCTGTCGGTGCCCATCCTTTCCTACCGTTCTTCTACCTCTCGTAGCACCGCCTGTCCAGGGTCACCACGATATCCAACCAAGCCAGAGCCCATAATGACTTGTGGCTGTGCAGGTAAGCCTTGGGTTTTAAAGCATCCATCCATCTCTTTGTGTCTGGGTGGACCTTTCCGCGTGAATACTGGCCATCTCCAGCATCACCTAGGCAAATCCACTGGTTTCTCCAGGGTGCTGTTCAACCATCATCCACCCAGAGGTATGTTGAAAACTTGGAGTCTTGAAATCTTGATCATTATGTAGGTCTTGAAATTATTAACTCTCTCAACTCTCGTGATTCACACAACCAACCCCGTCTACTAATAGCATAGCAAAAGTAAAACAACGTTTCCCGGGGCCAAATGTTGTCAAAGGGATTGAGAGGAATACCTACCACATGATACTACTACAATGTAACCAAGTTTCCAACTAACCTATCTTGCATGCAATTGGGGAGATGGTAGAACTAATGCATATAAAACATGGGTAAAACATGATCAAGGTGACTTGCCTGATTGCTGATCTTCGTACGTGAGTGACTCTAAGTAACAAGCTTCGCACTCCGGATAATCTAACGAAGCAAACAAGCACTCAATAAGCATACAACAGAATATTGTAACTCACAAACATCAACCAAGAACTAGTAAACAATCAAGACAAAACAATGCACAAATCTCAAGTAAGAAAACACACAAAGTTTTGTTTTCAAAAGGTGAGGAATGAAAACACTACTGACATAATGAAACCATTTGTAATAACAAAACAATTGTTGTCAGCAAGGAAACAATAGAATATTTTATTAATAAACAGAATATAATCAATTTAAGTTTGTTGGGAAAAGTTTAGTAAAGTTTATACAAGTTTTGACAAACACTATATGAATCAACTATAGTTATACTAACAAAAGAAATGAAAACTAAACTTATTACTTATTAGCAAAACATGTTCTTAACAGAAAAGAATTTACAAATAAACTTGTTTTAGGAAAACAGAATTAAATTATATAAAACTTTTTGAAAGGTTAACTATCATTAACTAGTTGTTTTAATCAAATTATGCCTATTTGAAAAGAAGTTGTGATTCCTATGTTAAATAAAATTAAACTAAGCAAATTTATATTTTTATTAACAGTGAGTGAAAACACTAAATGTTTACTAACAGAACCTAATAAACAAATAAAACCAATTCTAAATCAAACTAATTAAAATTAAGTATATAAAACTATGCTATAATACTAAGCAGATTCTATTTTTGGTTAAAACATTATTCAAAATCATCCTAAAAAAATCCTCAAACTAAACATGATGATGGTCCTAACCAATATCAAATAGTAGCAAAAAGATTCATGTGAAAAACTATTTTCAAACTCTAGTTATTCAGATTTGAAGATTTTGAGAAAATTTGATTAAATTCAAATTTTATAGTTCAAATTTGAAATTTAAAAGTACAGGGTGAAACTACATGTAAAATGTGAGCTATTGCAAAAAGAATCAACTCAAAACACTAAATAGATTAAAAGATATAAGCAAAACAAATTTTGAAAACATTCTGTTAATTAAAACAAAAAAAGAAAAAGAAAAAAGATTTGCGACGGTCAGGGGGCTACGTGGCGCTGTTCGATTGGCTAAGGGGGGTGTGCGCTCGAGGGTTACGGGCGGGCGACCGGTCCGTAAAGGAAAACGGTTCGGATTAAATCCGATCTAATCTGGGTCGTCGATTCCAGATCGAACGAGTGGGGATGCTCACAGTGTTAAGAGGTCGCTGGCGAGGGATCTCCGGCGAGTCCGGAAGTGGCGAAGTCGACGGAGTGATGCTCCGGTGGTCGGGAAAGACAGTGGAGTGTTTCGGGTGTGATGCGATGGGTCTCCGGAGTCGAAAGGTGAGGTCGGTTGGGCGAGGGGTGGTCGGAATCGGTGGCTACGGTCGACGGGAGGTCCGGTGGTTGTGGGAGCTCCGGCGAGGAATTGTGTAGCCTTCCGGCGAGAGGGAAGAGGGGTTTGGGAGGGAAATGAAAGGCGGGGCTGGCCGGTACTTATAGGGGGCTCGAGGGGTGCGGGGGAGAAGAGAGGGGAGAGATCTGGCGAGGGGGAAAGAAACGGTCGGCGATGGTCCGGCGCGCGGGGGGAGGAGAGTGATGACCGCTCGGTCATTACGAGCGAACGAGGTGGGGTCCAGCGTCAGCGAGAGGAGGGCATGCACGTTACGCGCGGTCGATCGGCTTCTAATCAATTCGCGAGTAACTGTCGTGGGCCGGCCCGTTTAATACCGGGAACGGTTACCGTTTCCTTTTAATAATATTCCAGAGACATTCAAAAGCTTTTATAGCATTCAAATGGTTTGTAAATATAGGGGTATTATATATCAAAATTAACAGAATAATAAATGCTATTTAATGAACATTTCTATTCTGTCATTTGAACACTTTGAAAAAAATATTATTTTCAGAAATTGCCTAATTGTTTTTAAACCCTTTTTGCAAATATTTTCAAAATAACACCTGGTTATTATTGTTCAAATATATCACCAATTAGTCCCTGGTGTGGAGTGTCATGTTCCTCCTCTCTTATTTGAACTTTTAACCAAAATTTCAAATGGGTGAAAGCAACTTAGGGAAAAGTAGAAAGAGCTTTCTGAAATCCAGAAGAGACATTTCAACAAACACATACATTCAAGCAATGATGCTGCTAGATGCATACCTATAATCATAACATTACAAAATGAAATTTTGGGATGTTACAAACCTACCCACCTTAAAATGAATCTCACCCTCAAGATTCGGGTTGGCTAGAAAATAGGTGCGGATGGTCTCTACGAAGATCTTCTTCGCGTTCCCAGGTGGCTTCTTCCTCAGTGTGGTGACTCCACAAAACCTTACAGAACTTGATGATCTTACTGCGCGTAACTCTGTTGGATGTCTCGAGGATCTTGACAGGCTTCTCCTCGTAAGTCAGATCACTTTCAAGCTGTATGGCCTCTAGGGGCACGGTATCTCTCAAAGGAATATCAGCCATCTCAGCATGGCATTTCTTCAGCTGGGACACATGAAAACATCATGAACTCCGGATAATCCTTCCGGCAATTCCATCTTGTATGCAACTTCGCCTCTACGTTCAAGAACTTTGTAGGGGCCTATGAATCTGGGTGCTAATTTTCCTTTAACACCAAATCTCTTGATTCCTCGAAGCGGGGATACACGAAGATATGCTCTGTCTCCCACTTCATATGTCACTTCTTTACGTTTGCTGTCAGCATAACTCTTCTGTCGAGATTGAGCTATCTTGAGTCTGTCACGAATCAACTTGACTTTCTCTTCAGAATCTCGGATAAGGTCGGGACCAAAAAGTTGTCGGTCTCCAACACCATCCCACGTCAGTGGTGTTCTGCACCTCCTTCCGTATAAAGCTTCGAAAGGGGCCATCTTTAGACTGGTCTGATAACTGTTGTTGTATGAGAATTCTACGTAAGGCAAGTTATCGCCCCAACTAGAACCATAGTCTAGTGCACAAGCTCTCAACATGTCCTCCAAAATCTGATTGACTCTCTCAGTCTGTCCATCTGTCTGCGGATGAAAGGCTGTACTGAACTCTAGCCTTGTACCCAAAGTTTCATGTAACTGATGCCAAAACTTTGAGGTAAATTGTGTTCATCTATCTGACACGATACTCCTCGGAACTCCATGCAGACATACGATCCTGGTCATATATATCTTGGCTAGCTTAGCACTGGTATAGGTGGTTTTCACTGGAATGAAATGAGCTACCTTGGTCAAGCGATCTACCACTACCCAGATGGAATCATAACCTGAACGGGTCCTGGGTAATCCTGTGATGAAGTCCATACCAAGCTTTTCCCATTTCCACTCGGGTATCGGCAGAGGTTGAAGTAACCCTGCTGGTTTCTGATGTTCCGCCTTTACTCGCTGACAAACATCACATGTTGCCACATGCTCCGCAATATCTTTCTTCATACCTGTCCACCAAAAACTTTCCTTCAAATCCAGATACATCTTGGTATTGCCTGGGTGTATCGAGTAAGGTGAATCATGGGCTTCCTGAAGTATCAACTTCCTGAGCTCTGGGTCGTTGGGCACATAGATTCGGTTCTCAAACCACAAAGTTCCGTGTTCATCCTCACGAAAACCTTTAGCTTTACCATCTTCCATTCTCTGCTTTATCTCAGCTATCTCCTTGTCCGATTTCTGAGCTTTACGAGTTCTTTCGGTCAAGGTGGACTGGATCTCTAGTGTACCAACATATCCTCTTGGAACTATCTCTAGCTTGAGCTCTCTGAGATCATCGGCTAACTCTTGGGGTAATCCTCCCGCTGTGAGTGTGTTCACATAAGTTTTCCGACTCAAGGCATCGGCTACAACATTAGCCTTACCTGGATGGTAATGTAATCTTATGTCATAGTCCTTGATTAACTCTAACCATCTCCTCTGTCTGAGGTTCAACTCTTTCTGCGTGAAAATGTATTTCAGGCTCTTATGGTCGGTGTAAACATCACAACTATTTCCGATAAGAAAATGTCTCCAGGTCTTGAGTGCGTGCACTACGGCTGCTAGTTCCAAATCATGGGTGGCATAATTCAACTCATGAGGTCGTAGTTGTCTGGATGCATAAGCTACAACCTTTCCATCTTGCATGAGTACTCCTCCAAGTCCTTGACGTGAAGCATCACAATAAACTTGGAAGTCCTTCCGAATATTTGGCAAGATCAATACTGGGGCTGTGACCAAACGTTTCTTCAACTCCTGGAAACTGGCTTCACATTCCTCAGTCCAAACATACTTGGATTCTTTCTTCAACAACTTCATCATGGGCTTGGCAATCTTTGAGAAATTCTCAATGAACCTCCGGTAATATCCGGCAAGTCCGAGGAAACTGCGGATTTCCTTAACTGAGGTGGGTGACTTCCACTCGGTGACGGCTTCAACCTTAGCGGGGTCTACGGCTATTCCTTCTCCGGAAATAACATGTCCAAGGAATCCGACTTCCGTCAGCCAAAATTCACATTTGCTGAACTTGGCATATAGTTGATGCTCTCTCAGCTTCTCCAGAACTAAACGCAAATGTTCCTTATGCTCTTCCTCGTTCTTGGAGAATATCAGAATGTCATCGATGAACACCCAACAAACTTGTCTAGGTATTCCATGAATACTTTGTTCATCAAATTCATGAAGTAGGCAGGAGCATTAGTCAATCCAAAAGACATGACCGTATACTCATACAAGCCATACCTCGTGGTGAAAGCTGTTTTGGGTATATCCTGTTCACGAATTTTCAACTGGTGATACCCTGATCAAAGATCGATCTTGGAGAATACTTTGGCGCCTACTAGCTGATCAAACAAATCATTAATCATCGGCAGAGGGTACTTGTTCTTGATAGTCACCTCGTTCAAGGCACGATAATCGACTACCATTCTCAAAGTTTTATCCTTCTTCTCCACCAAAAGAACTGGGGCTCCCCAAGGTGAAGAACTTGGGCGAATATAACCTTTGTCCAATAACTCCTTAATTTGCTTCTTTATTTCCAACAGATCATTTGCGGGCATCCGATAGGGTCTCTTGGAAATTGGGGCTGTCCCTGGCTGTAGCTCTATTAGGAACTCAATTTCCCTATCTGGTGGCATTCCTGGTAATTCTTCCGGAAATACATCCAGATAATCTTTTACCACAGGTACTTCCTCCTGAACAACTCCTGTGAGGGCATTTAACCTAGCACTCATACGTGTGCGTCGAGATACATACTTAATCCTCTTGTTCTCCGGGGTGGTGAGTGAAACAGACTTGCTGAGGCAATCAAGATTTCCTTCATACTTGGTCATCCAATCCATGCCTAAGATTACATCCAATCCCTGGGATTCTAAGACGATGAGGTCAGTGGGAAAAACATGGTTTCCTATATTGAGTTTCAAGGCATGGCATCCTATCCCTGCCATCATCATACCTCCTGGGGAACTGACCTTAATGGGCTGACTAAGGGTTTTGGTGGGCAAACCATACTTATCCACAACTAACCTTGATATGAATGAATGAGTTGCACCGGAATCAAAAAGTACTGTAACTGGTCATGAATGCAATAAAAACTTACCAACCACAGTCTCGGGTTGATCATAGACTTCTTCCACGTCGAGGTGGTTCACCTGGGCACGAGAAAAAGGGTTTGGCTTCTTGGCTGCGGAGTTGCCGTTGTTGTTGCCGTTTCCATTGCCTTGCTTGCTCTGGGGACACTCAGTAGCATAGTGCCCTGTCTTCTGGCACTTGAAACAGGTAATGTGACTCAGATCCTTCTGAGTAGGAACTTGACGGTGCTAATTGTTGTTCCCATTCCCATTGTCAGTCTTGAAATTGCCATGGTTGGGACGTTTGTTCCCATTTCCTCCATGATGGTGGCCTCCATGGTTGTGCACAGCATGAGTGTGCTTTCCAAACTTACTGTTTCCTGATTCGGTATTCCCGGAGTACGGGGAGTAGCGAAGCTTCTGATGAGCTCCAGAGCTGAACTTCCCCTGAGTGTACTTCCGCTTGCGGTTTTCAATCTGCTGTTGTTTACCTTCCAAAATGAGGGCCTTATCCACCAGCTCTTGGTAGTTGTTGAAAGTAGCCACTACCAGCTGTATGCTCAACTCGTCGTTGAGTCCTTCCAGAAACTTTTCTTGCTTGGCCGCATCATCGGCCACATCTCCTGGGGCATAACGGGCCAACATGTTGAACTCTTCCACATATTGGGCCACAGAGCGATTATCCTGGCGCAAGTTGCAAAACTCGCGCTTCTTTAGACTCATGGCTCCAGCTGAGACATGAGCGGTGCGGAAAGCAAGCTTGAACTGCTCCCAAGTCACATCTGCAATAGGATAAGTGGTGGTGTAATTCTCCCACCATGATGCTGCTGGTCCTTCCAGTTGATGTGCGGCAAATCACACTTTCTCAGCGTCAGTGCATCCATCGGTGATGAGCTCTCTCTCCATCTTGCGGAGCCAGTCATCTGCCACAATGGGCTCAGTGTTGCTGGAGAAAGTTGGAGGGTTCAACCTCAGAAAACGGGTGAGATTGTCAGTCTGGGGTGGATGGTGGTTGTGGTTGTTCTGATTGGTGGTCTGATTCTGAATCAATAACTGCATCAGTGCATTCTGCTGCTGAAGAAGTTGTGTGAGTTCCGGCGGGAAAGTGAAGTCGGTCTCACGTCGTGGAGGCATCTTGCTGTTTTCAGAGGGATGAGAATTAGAATAGAACAAGGGTCTAGAAGAAATTCACTACCCATATGCAATGCAACAAACATATCACACCAAACACTCATTCATTTATTCAATCAACGTCAAACATCGGGAATACAAATCACAAACAACTAAGCATCGACCTACGCTTTAACGACGAAAATAAAAGATACATTGGAGGGAATAACTAAGGTTCTCCTCAAAAGTGCATAGTCGTAGGTCCTCCGGTGGTGCTTTCCTCATAGTCTTCATCGTCGCTGATGAAGGGTGCCATGTCTCCTTCGGGATGAAGGTAGCCATCTATAAATTTTGAAATAATCGGAGAGGAGTCAGAAACGAATAGATGAGAGTATAAGATATTTAAAGACAAAGAGAAACAATCCTAAGGCTTTCCAATCCTAGAGGTTACGTCCTACGGTCAGCGTGTGCTCTGATACCATTTCTGTAGCGACCCGACCTAAAAGGTCAAGTCTCCGGTGTTTCCGTACCATCACAAGATCATGCTGGTACACACACGGTACATCAATGTATATATCAAAGGGAAATCACACAGCTTTGTATTAATCGAATCTCATATCGAGTTCTTTATTACAATAAAGTTTACAATAAAGTGGCCGAAGGCCAACTCATGAGAATAACTAAGTCTTGCGGAAGCGTCGAAAGTAGGTGAGTCCATCTGACTCCAAGGGCATCTCACTGAGCATAGAACGTGTCCTCACTCCTGGTCGGAAAAGTACTCTGCAACATGATACGTTGCAGCCGTGTAGGTCAGCATATGGAATATACCGGCAAAGTCACAAGAGAGGGGTGAAAAGATAATCATCTATTCTATATGCAAATATGGCAGGTGGGGTGGTAAGTTTTTGCGTAAAGCCAAGTTTTTCCTACATCAAGGGAGGGGCTAAGCAAAATATTACTAAGTTTGTTGATTAATGAGATGGTTCCACCAACCACTTCTCGTACCCAAAATTATTAAATACCCACATCATCATATTAATTGTGTTGAGAGTTCCGGAAGTTTCAATTCCTTTGGCTCAAATCGTCCATGACCGTGGACACGGCTAATCGATTAGGTTTTGTACTCTGCAGAGTTTTGCACACGTTCCCCACAAGATTTGGTCGCCTCCGTTTGATTTCTCGCACTTCATGGTGTTTGAGAAACGGATGACCAAAACATGGTCTTCCAAAGGGTTTCCCTGCGACTCTGTCGGTGCCCATCCTTTCCTACCGTTCTTCTACCTCTCGTAGCACCGCCTGTCCAGGGTCACCACGATATCCAACCAAGCCAGAGCCCATAATGACTTGTGGCTGTGCAGGTAAGCCTTGGGTTTTAAAGCATCCATCCATCTCTTTGTGCCTGGGTGGACCTTTCCGCGTGAATACTGGCCATCTCCAGCATCACCTAGGCAAATCCACTGGTTTCTCCAGGGTGTCGTTCAACCATCATCCACCCAGAGGTATGTT
Organism: Hordeum marinum; assembly: GCA_022496015.1. Classification (NCBI taxonomy): domain Eukaryota; kingdom Viridiplantae; phylum Streptophyta; class Magnoliopsida; order Poales; family Poaceae; genus Hordeum; species Hordeum marinum. The sequence goes on from CM039673.1 coordinate 438,908,263, forward strand.
GAAAACTTGGAGTCTTGAAATCTTGATCATTATGTAGGTCTTGAAATTATTAACTCTCTCAACTCTCGTGATTCACACAACCAACCCCGTCTACTAATAGCATAGCAAAAGTAAAACAACGTTTCCCGGGGCCAAATGTTGTCAAAGGGATTGAGAGGAATACCTACCACATGATACTACTACAATGTAACCAAGTTTCCAACTAACCTATCTTGCATGCAATTGGGGAGATGGTAGAACTAATGCATATAAAACATGGGTAAAACATGATCAAGGTGACTTGCCTGATTGCTGATCTTCGTACGTGAGTGACTCTAAGTAACAAGCTTCGCACTCCGGATAATCTAACGAAGCAAACAAGCACTCAATAAGCATACAACAGAATATTGTAACTCACAAACATCAACCAAGAACTAGTAAACAATCAAGACAAAACAATGCACAAATCTCAAGTAAGAAAACACACAAAGTTTTGTTTTCAAAAGGTGAGGAATGAAAACACTACTGACATAATGAAACCATTTGTAATAACAAAACAATTGTTGTCAGCAAGGAAACAATAGAATATTTTATTAATAAACATAATATAATCAATTTAAGTTTGTTGGGAAAAGTTTAGTAAAGTTTATACAAGTTTTGACAAACACTATATGAATCAACTATAGTTATACTAACAAAAGAAATGAAAACTAAACTTATTACTTATTAGCAAAACATGTTCTTAACAGAAAAGAATTTACAAATAAACTTGTTTTAGGAAAACAGAATTAAATTATATAAAACTTGTTGAAAGGTTAACTATCATTAACTAGTTGTTTTAATCAAATTACGCCTATTTGAAAAGAAGTTGTGATTCCTATGTTAAATAAAATTAAACTAAGCAAATTTATATTTTTATTAACAGTGAGTGAAAACACTAAATGTTTACTAACAGAACCTAATAAACAAATAAAACCAATTCTAAATCAAACTAATTAAAATTAAGTATATAAAACTATGTTATAATACTAAGCAGATTCTATTTTTGGTTAAAACATTATTCAAAATCATCCTAAAAAAATCCTCAAACTAAACATGATGATGGTCCTAACCAATATCAAACAGTAGCAAAAAGATTCATGTGAAAAACTATTTTCAAACTCTAGTTATTCAGATTTGAAGATTTTGAGGAAATTTGAAATTTAAAAGTACAGGGTGAAACTACATGTAAATTGTGAGCTATTGCAAAAAGAATCAACTCAAAACACTAAATAGATTAAAAGATATAAGCAAAACAAATTTTGAAAACATTCTGTTAATTAAAACAAAAACAGAAAAAGAAAAAAGATTTGCGACGGTCAGGGGGCTACGTGGCACTGTCCGATTGGCTAAGGGGGGGTGTGCGCTCGAGGATTACGGGCGGGCGACCGGTCCGTAAAGGAAAACGGTTCGGATTAAATCCGATCTAATCTGGGTCGTCGATTCCAGATCGAACGAGTGGGGATGCTCACAGTGTTAAGAGGTCGCCGGCGAGGGATCTCCGGCGAGTCCGGAAGTGGCGAAGTCGACGGCGTGATGCTCTGGTGGTCGGGGAAGACAGTGGAGTGGTCCGGGCGACGGCACCGGGTCTCCGGAGTCGAAAGGTGAGGTCGGTTGGGCGAGGGGTGGTCGGAATCGGTGGCTACGGTCGATGGGAGGTCCGGTGGGGGTGGGAGCTCCGGCGAGGAATTGCGTAGCCTTCCGGCGAGAGGGAAGAGGGGTTTGGGAGGGAAATGAAAGGCGGGGCTGGCCGATACTTATAGGGGGCTCGAGGGGTGCGGGGGAGAAGAGAGGGGAGAGATCCGGCAAGGGGGAAAGAAACGGTCGGCGATGGTCCGGCGCGCGCGGGGAGGAGAGTGATGACCGCTCGGTCATTACGAGCGAACGTGGTGGGGTCCAGCGTCAGCGAGAGGAGGGTGTGTCCGTTACGTGCGGTCGGTCGGCTTCTAATCAATTCGCGAGTAACTGTCGTGGGCCGGCCCGTTTAATACCGGGAACGGTTACCGTTTCCTTTTAATAATATTCTATATAGGGGTATAATATATAGGGGTATTATATATCAAAATTAACACAATAATAAATTCTATTTAATGGACATTTCTATTCTGTCATTTGAACACTTTGAAAAAAATATTATTTTCAGAAATTGCCTAATTGTTTTTAAACCCTTTTTGCAAATATTTTCAAAATAACTCCTGGTTATTATTGTTCAAATATATCACCAATTAGTCCCTGGTGTGGAGTGTCATGTTCCTCCTCTCTTATTTGAACTTTTAACCAAAATTTCAAATGGGTGAAAGCAACTTAGGGAAAAGTAGAAAGAGCTTTCTGAAATCCAGAAGCATTTCAACAAACACATACATTCAAGCAATGATGCTGCTAGATGCATAGCTATAATCATAACATTCCAAAATGAAATTTTGGGATGTTACAGTTTGTTTGATTTAATGATTGAAATTGAGTGAAAAAAATTGAAATTTTTGAAAACTTTTGAATGAGAGGGAATGACATGACTTTCCCATATGCCTTTGGAATTCAAATTCCTACATTTCAAATCAGTGAGAGAAGATGACATGACTTCTTCAATATAAAAAGATTTGAAGAGTGAATTTGAAAGCATTTGAAATTTTCTGATATGGAATTCATTTCATAATTGGTTCCATTTTAAATTTGAAAGAATTCAAATACCCTTGACAAGATTTTGAGAGGAGTAACATGACACTCCACACCAGGGTTATTTTGTGAAGTATTTGAACCATAAAACCCAGGGGGTTATTTGAAAATTATTTGCAAAAAGATTTAAAAATCATTCAGGCATTTTCTAAAAATAAATTTTTTAAAAGAATTTATTTTGGCCGTGGAAAAATGTTCATTAAATTGCATTTAATTCCCTGATCATTCTGGTATATAAAACTTTATTTTTTGGAAAGGTTTTGAATGCCTTAATGGGATTTCAATTCTCTGGAAATTAGAAAAGGAAAGGAATTAACGTTTTAATTAAAAATGTCTGGCCCACCTGCCTTAACCCCACCCGAAATCGCTCTGAGCCGACCGACCAACGTCGCGCCCTCTCCCTCCCTCTCTATGACACACTGGTCCCACCGACCGATCGCGCCATCTCCGTGGTCGTCCTCCTCCCCTTTCCTCGCCGGTGAGACTACCGCGCCGGATCTTGCTCTCCTTCCTTTCAGACGACGCCGATGCCTCCTATAAATACCAGAGCTCCCCCTCGACCCATTCCCCTCCAAATCCCCCTCGTCCGACCCTCTCCTCTTGCCGTGATTGCTCGTCGGAGCCCGAGTGCACCACCATCGCCATTACTGCGCCCCGCTCCACCTCGCTCCCCCCCCGAACCCCTCCGGGCCCACCAACCAGTTCGGCTTGCTCGCCCGCACCTCCCCGTGCATTCACCCGTGCTCCAGAGCCACCGGAGCGACTTCCCCGACGACCACCCTAAGACCTCCTCCGCTCACGAGCTCGCCGCCGTCGACACCGTCGTCCCCGAGCCGTTTCAGCACCACCAGACGAATCGCCATCCTCGCCCATGTCGACCGGTGCCATCAGACATTCCAGAGGACCACGAGAGCACCGTCCCCTTCAACCTCGCCGCCTCAGACATCGCCGGAGTTTCGCCGGAGCTCCCCACCCCCTCAGTAAGTCACCGACGACGCCATCCACCGTCCGATTTAGATCCAACGTACCATAATAGATCACTTAAGCGGTAAAACGTTTTCTTCTAAAGCCCGTCCATCCGCTCGCTAGCCCTCGCTCGCACACACCCTGTAGCCAATGAGAGCATGCCACCTCACCACTGTCCGTTAGTTTATTTTTTCTTTTCTGCTTTTGTTTTAGAAAATAGAATAGTTTCTGTTTTTGTTTTTGTTATATCTTTTAGGATATTTAGTGTTTTTGATTGATTCTTTTTGCAGCATGTCACAAATTACTTGTAGTTTGTGTCTGTAGTCTTAGTTTTCAAATTTGAACTTTTAAATTTGAATTTTTTTTAAATTTGATCAAATCACTAAAACTTGAATAACTTGAGTTTAAAAACTTATTTTTGAGTGATTCTTTTTGCCACTATTTTGTATTAGTTAGGTTTATCATCCTGCTTTATTTGAGAATTTTTATAATATTTTAAATTAGTATTTTTAGCAAAAAAGATTCTGTTTTAGTTCTTTTAGGTTTATTCCTTTTTTTCTTTTGTTTTAAATTGGTTTAATTTATTTTATTTTGCATTAGTTGGCAGGTTTTAATTTGTTTTCTGTTACTTAGCAGTAGTATTTCAACCAAGTTTATTTTTATGCCATTTGTTATTTTTATAGCATGAAATCAATTCTAGTTTCATAATAACTTGCAAATTGATTTCCTTGCTAGTTGGATTTCCTATTTGAAATTATTTTCGTAAATTGTTGTATAAGTTTTACTTTCTGTTAACTTAGATGTTAAATATTTTGGTTTTCTGTTATTATAATATTTTACTGTTTTACTTGTTGTTAAGTTTATTAGGCAAAAACTTATGTTGTTTCGAGTATTGTTTTTTTAGTTCTTAATTGTTCTTCAAAAGTAATTCTTTTTGCTCAGTAAAATATTTACTAAAATACTATTGTTATATTTTTACCTTGTTTTTGTGTTTTTATATTTGAAAATAGGATTTATTTGTAGAGAAAACCAACCTTAGTTGTGTTGATGAAACTTTGTTTTTTTGAGTTTTATCTTAAGTATGTCCTTCATCACAACCTTGTTGCTTTTAGTTTTGTGTTGCTTTTGATTGTTAGTATGATTGCTTATATGAATGCCATAATTGATTATATAGATTTTCATTGGAGAGTGACGAATAGTTCTACCAAGTTATTTCTAAGAGCGATATTTTATCTTCATAACAGTACAGGCAAGTTCACTTTCACCATCTATTTCAGACCTATGTTTTATTGCATGTAGTGATATCCTTCGACAAATCCCTCCAGTAGTGCTATTGAAATTCTTGTAGTTGAGTAGAATGCATGAGGTAGGAACCCACCACTTGTTACTAAAGCCCCGGGAACGTTAGTTTTTTTTGCTAAGCTAAGGTAGACGGGGTTTGGTATGAGTGTTCGTGAGTGGTGTGAGAAGGAGGACTCTACGTCAAGACGACAACTCCATGAAGGCATCTTCAAGTCCTGCATCGTCAAGACCTCAAGACCCTGAGACTCGAGAAACTAGTTTTCAATACACACTATTGGGTGCAGGATGGTTGATTGGGCATCCCTGGAGTAACCAGTGGATGGCCGGGATGCATGGAGAAGTGCCATGACATCTTGCGGAAAGCTTCACCCAGACTCAAAGAGACGGATGAATACTTCATGCCCGGAAGCTTACCTGTGTAGCCATAAGTCATTATGGGCTCTAGCTTGGTTGATCTTTGTTGTGACTCTGGCTGGGCAGTGCTACGAGCTATAGTCGACGTTAGGATTGGATGGGCACTGACAGTAGTCAGAGAAACACTCTGAAAGACCATGTTTCTATCGTCCTGTTCTCAAACACCAGGCAGTGCGATGACTTACAAGGAGGGAACGAATCTTGTGGGTAAAGTACACAAGACTCTGCAGAGTTAAACCTAATCGATTAGCCGTGTCCCCGGTTACGGACAATTTTAGCCTCTGGACTTGGATCTATCTCTGAACTCTCAACACTGGACTGAAAATTAATTGTGGGCAACTTATCATACTTGTGGGTATTAAGACATCGGTTGGCGGAACCATGTCATGTTAGGTAACTTGTAGTGAAAATTCCTGATATTCCTTGTTGTAGGAAAAGAAATAAACTCAGCTTTTATGCAAAAATTCAGACACAGAGCCACAAAGCCTTACTGCATATAGAATAATTTTTATCTTCTGTTCTACTATGGTGATCTTGCTGGTATATTCAATGTACTGACCTACACGGCTGCAACGTCTCATGTTGCAGATACTCTTCTTCGACGAGTAAGAGATACGATTCAGGGTTACGGTCTACACTCAACCTGTCGTTGGTATTTATTGGGACTCCACCCCGTTGACTATTTCCGCTGAGATTTTAAGGTATATATCAGTTTTACGTTAATTACATGTGATTGCACTTTGATATATACATTGATGTACTGTGTGTGCCAGCATACTGATCCAGGGATGGCACAGAACACACAGAGGCTTGACCTTTCCAAGTCGGGTCGCTACACCTGTTCACAGTGTTCTGCGTCACAGTCATGATTTGCACAATGTAACCAAGTTGACGCTTCACCCACTTGTTATTGCGGTCAACCTTCTGATGAAGACTTATTAGAAGCTCGCGATCATTCATCACATGAGGGGCAGACTCTTGAGGTTTTTGAGCTGAGGATTTTGCTTCTGAGTCCAGAGTTGCAGTGTCATTTACGAGGCCACTATGGAGAAAATGCAGTTCGACCGATCTTGCATCGAGCATAGCAACACAACCTTCCGGGGAATTATCCCAGGGAAAGAGGCACGTTTTTCCGAATATATCATCCTGGACGTTGTGTTCGACACGCCCGAAAATTACCGATCTGAAGTAATTCTCTTCTACATTGTCCCCTTCCCAAGTGGCTATCGCGCCCTGTTAAGACGCGACGCCTGTACAAAGTTTCAGGTACATGAAACTCAAAATGCCAGGACCAAATGGAGTGATCACTCTCGCCAGTGATCCGAATATAGCCCTCCGGGCCAGAAACAAGACGACAATGCTCGCCCTCGAGGCATTAGCGGAAACTTTCGTCGTCGAGGAATTGACCGCTCTACGGTCGACCGTTAATAGTGACGATGTGATCCTCAGTAAATGGCCCAAGTCCACGTCCTTTAAATCCGCAGAGGAAATCGTCAAATTTCAGGTGCATCCAAGAGACCCCAATAAAACAGTGTCCATCGGAGCCTAGCTCGATCCCCTTATGGACGGGGCATTGCAGATTTTCCTCCACGAAAACTGGGACATTTTCGCTTGGCATCCTTCCGATATGTCTGATATCCCACATCGGCTCGCCAAACACAGCCTGAACATTATTCCAAGCTTTAAGCCCGTGAAACAAACCCGGTGCCGCTTCTCCGAACCCAAACGGGAAGCCATGGGTGAAGAATTAGCAAAATTACTTGAGGCCGGATTTATTTGGGACATCAAACACCCCGAGTGGCTAGCAAACCTGGTAATGGTACCTAAGAAAGACAAATCGTGGCGGCTATGTGTCGATTTCAAAGACCTCAACAAAGCATGCCCCAAGGACCCTTTTCCCTTACCATGCATAGACTAGATCACTGATGCCACAACCGGACACAATTTGTTGTGTTTCCTCGACGCTTACTCCGGATACCATCAAATTAAAATGAAGGAATATGATCAGGTGGCTACCGCATTCATCACCCCCTACAGGCCATTGTGCTTCAACATGATGCCCTTCGGGGTAAAAAATGTCGATGCCACATACCAGCGCATGATCCAAACATGCCTCGCCACACAGGTCGGAAAGACTGTTGAGGCATATGTGGCTGATGTGGTAATCGACAACAAACATGTCGATCAGTTGATCGATGACCTTCGTCAAACTTTCGCTAATTTGCGCGAATATGATATACGGCTCAATCCAAAAAAATGTGTATTCAGAGTTCCCTCGGGCAAGCTGCTTGGATTCATCATCTCCCATAGAGGAATAGAGGCAAATCCAGCAAAAATTCGTGCTCTATCAAAACTTGCAATCCCCATAGAGCTAAAGCATGTCTAGAGACTAACCGCGTGCGCAGCCACATTAAGCCTCTTTATTTCCCGCCTCGGAGAAAAAGCTTTGCCGCTCTATAAGCTGCTGAAATGGACAAAGAATTTCTAATGGACCAATGAAGCAACGGTTGTGTCCGAAGAAATCAAAACAATACTGGCAACCAATCCCATACTCACGGCACCAGGCGCCAGTGAGCCCATGTTGTTATACATATCGACCACCAACAAGGTAGTCAGCACGGTGCTCGTCGTCGAACAAGATGAGGAGGGACATAAATTCCGAGCTCAGAGGTCGGTATATTATGTGACAGAGGTACTAACGCAGTGCAAGTCCAGATACTCATATTATCAAAAAAATAGCCTATACAATATTCATGGTATCGAAGAAACTCTGACACTACTTCCAGGAGTGCGTGATAACGGTGGCATCAGAAGTCCCCTTGAATGATATAATCAACAACAAGGACGCTATCGGCCGCATAGCCAAATGGGCCATTGATCTCCTTCCCTTTAAAATAAGCTACAAGCCACGTCGCGCCATTAAATTTCAGGTATTGGTTGACTTCTTAGCTGAATGGACGGAGGTCAAACTCCCCAAGGAGTATAGTGCATACTCCCATTGCACAATGTACTTCGACGGATACAGAACCTTGGCCGGTCTGTTGGCTGTAGTTATCCTCATATCCCCCACATGCGACAACGTAAGATACGTGTTGCAAATCATGTATGCCGATTCCAACAATGCCGCCAAATACGAAGCTTTTATTCATGGTCTTCGAATGGCGGTGTCAATGGGCATACGACGGCTAGAGGTATGGGGAGACTCAAACCTGGCCATACCCCAAATTAACGGCAAATTCGGCGCCAAATATCCAAAGATGGTGGCATATAGAGACGTTGTCCCCAAGATATCTGCTCGGTTTTCGAGGGGTTGGAATTCCACCATTTTTGTCGAGAAAACAACCAAGCCACTGATATATTGTCCCGTATGGGATCCAAACGCGATCACGTCCTGAGAAACACTTTCCTAGAGCAGCTCTTCAAGCCTTTTGTAGTGTGGCAGGACGATGCAAATGGCACCGGTCCGAAAACAGCGGATGAGGTTGTTCCCCCTATAAACGAACCAGATGATGGCATCATCGGCGGCTCAACAATGAATGAGATGCCCTCGGCTCATGAGGTAATGGCATTAATTGCACCATCGACAGAGCCCTTCCTCGCCTACCTCCTTCACAAGGAACTCCCCAACGATCAAACTGAGGCTCGGCGCATAGTTCGGCGATCCATGGGCTACAAAGTGCACGAGATTGAGTTATATAGCAAAAGCAACACTGGAATATCATAGAGGTGTATATCCGAGGAAGAGGGACGGGAGCTCCTCGCCGAAATCCATGCAGGCATCGGCAGGCATCACGCTGTGGCAAGATCTCTTGTCGGCAAAGCCTTCCGAGCTGGTTTCTTTTGGCCTACAGCTCGGACCGACGCGCAGTCACTCGTTCAACATTGCGTCGGGTGTCAACTCTTCGCAAATCAAAGTCACATGCCCTCAACAGCTCTTCGGACAATTTCGATCACCAGGCCTTCAGCAGTCTGGGGGATGGACATAGTTTGACCCCTCAAAGTGGGAACCAAGAAAAATAAATACCTACTGGTCATGGTTGACAAGTTCACCAAATGGATAGAAGCAAAGCCTGTTAAATCGGCTAAATTCGGACCAGTGATTGAATTTATAACTAGCATAGTACACCGTTATGGTGTCTCGCATAGTATAATAACGGACAATGGAACCAATTTCATGGCCCAAGAGGTCACGGACTGGTGCGCAAAATGGGCATAAAGCTCGATTATGCATCGGTCTATCATTCACACACCAATGGACAGGTCGAGCGAGAAAATGGTCTCATTATGAGTGGCATCAAGCCATGTTTGGTCTGATCTCTTCACGAGTACGAGTGTCATTGGGTGGAGGAACTCAACTCTATTCTATGGGGCCTGTGTACTACCCCGAACAGATTAACCGGTTATACACCGTTTTTATGGTCTATGGGGAAGAGGCAGTTCTCCCCTGGGATATTACCCACGACGCACCAAGAGTGCGCGTGTAAGTGGAAAAGGAGGCTCAGTTAGATCAGCAGGATGACTTAGATGCCATGGAGGGGGAGTAGGACATAGCTCTGGCTCGATCCACTCTTTACCAACAGCAAGCTCTGCGGTACCAAAGTAGGGAGGTCAGGTCAAAAGCATACACTATAGGAGAACTCGTCCTACAGCTCCCAGAGAAACAGAACCACAAACTCAACCCCAAATGGGAGGGTCCTTTCATCATCGACGAAGTGCTCGTGGGAGGGGCCTATTGTTTGTGGAATTCATCCGAAAACCGCCTTGAACCAAACCCATGGAACGCAGCTTGTCTTTGGCGCTTCTACGAATAAACCAGTGTCGTCCATACTCCCCTACACTTTTTCCTTTTCGGTTATTTTTTGCCTTTTTTGCCATTTCCTTTCCCACTTTGCTGTTCGATAGGGATAATTTCGTTTCCTACCCTATGTTTGGCTAAACCAATCTTGTACAACGGATACTCGGCATACACCATAAAGTGTTAAATCCAAACACAGCACGTGGGGGCTTCTTTTAATAGCCAGTATTTTAGTTGTTCATACTTACCGGGAGCACATGTTTCTTTTGTCATGTTTTAGCCATCATATGCATCAATTCGAACTAACACTTTGTCAAGCTGGGTTGCCTCGCTCCTGTGGTTACTCTCTATGTTCCCGCTTGTTCGACTAAGGAGTAAAGGGAGCACCTTTGTGATTGCTATGACCGGGTCATCCGGACACGAACCTCAGATGGGTGAAGCCGAAAGCTAGCTATCTTATGTACACAATTGGTCGCCTATGACAGAAACATCTTATCCGGCCCTGGTTGCTATTTTTGTTGTTTGGGTCTCTTATTCCCAAAGGACACTTAGTCGCATACTGCAAGTATGCGGATTCCTATCTACGCTCTGTGTAGAACCCCGGCGAAAGGTATCACTAGAGGCACTATTTTCATCGGAAGATGTTTCTTATGCTACATCGTAATATGACATATCTTTCTTTGTGCTTTCTATCTGTTCGCACCACATGGCCGAATTGCCTGGTTCCCCGAATACAAATTAGCTTTTTGGCAAAGGAATAATAAAAAGGAACACTCCCGAGCTCTTCACACGGGAGGGAGAAGCCGATGGACACTTAACACAAAAGTTTACAACATGGATTGTTTTACACATGTATGTAAATTACATATGCGGCTGCAGATCGAGATCATTGATTATTGTGTTGAGGGACAGTCTGCTTGTGAGAGAAGGGCGGCTGGCATCACCTGGTCATATACCAGGCAGGGTGGCACTTATTTTCCGTCTGATCCCACAGGACCAACCTGCGCCATATGCTCAGGGTTAAGTCCGGTAAAATGGGTCTTGACCATGTCCCACACCTCCCGTGCTCCTTCACAGCAGGCCAAAGTCTTCCACAGCTCGAACCTATTCTAATCCCCCCTAAATCGATCCATATGTGCGGCTAGCCCTTCAGGTGGCTGTTCGGTGGGCCATAATGCCTTCACCATCCCCTTCATCGCTTTTTGCACACGCTTGTGGAGAGAGGTCAGCTCCTTCAGCAGGTCCACTTGGTACGATTTGATCTCCTCTTCAGGATGTCTGGTCAGGACACCTGCACACAAGATAACAAGCGCAGTTACTATCATTCTATACATCGGAAATACTTACTCATAGAGGAATTGTATTTACCAAATACGCCCCTCCAAAGCTTTTGATTCTCTTCTTGAGCCTGGGCCAATTGGGTCTTTAAACTCTTTATTTCTTCGGTTTATTTTTGTGAATCCGGCTTGCTGCTGGGATTCTGCATACCTTTATGAATCTTGGGCTTCTTCCAGTTGCCTTTCCATATGTCCAATTATTCAACTGCTACACGGAATCCATATGTCAGGCACGATAATATCAAAATATTAGCAGTAAAAGCATACTCACCATGGGCCTCTCTCGTGAAGCTCTTCACTTGTGCTAGTTCGGCCTTCACGGACTGCACTTCCATGCGACTCTCCTCGAGGGCCTTGGCCAATTGCTCGGACTGTTGCTTTAAGGCCTGCATCAGCAATGAAACAGTATGAAGATCCTTAATTCATTTTTTCTAAATCAAATTAAGGCTCGGGAGCTACTAGGCTTGCACAAATATGCGGATTCTATAAAATTTGACCTCTTACCAGAATGTTGGTTGCTATCAGTGTCATAGCTTCGCCGAATCTAGCTTGGGCGGCTCCGAGCTGTGCATCCGCCGAGCGTAGGGCACCAAACTCTTGGTCGGAGAAAATTGGGTGCCGCATGGCCTCCCATCGGTGTCGATGATGCATGGCACTCTCCGCTTCCGATTTGGTGATGGATACTCCATTGCCAGATTCGGAGGGCGTCGGACCGACCATGGGGGCTTCCTTAGCGGAAGCCGCATGGGTCACGGCACGGGAGCTCCGGGTGTCTCCTAGCATCCGGGCAGCCCCCTTGGCAGGGAGATTGGGCGTTGGTCCTAGGTAAAAAATGAGCGGCTATGAGATTCTGCTGAGTACAACAATAAAGCAGATATCTGAACAATGTACCTTTCGGATGCAGGGACAGGTAGATTCGTCCCCATGTTTGGCTCCTTTGTAGGGTCCCGGCCGGCCTCTTACTCGCCCGCGGCTTTGGCTGCTAGCGCATGGCGTGCTGATCGAAGGCGCTTGGGGGCCGGGACTGGCGCGTCCGGGGTGCTCTTGGTAGTAGGCCTCTTGCGGGAGGAGCTTTTCTTCTTATCCGCAGACGGAATGAAGAATGACTCGGGGTAATCTACTATGATTGCCACCGGATTCTAGACGATGTTGTCCTAGTAGTAGACTCCATTTTCGAAGTCAAGAAGAAGATCCGGGTCCTCGTTGAAACTCGGATCGTTGTCACGAGCATGATTCTCAGGCTGAGGAGCCGGATAGTTGACTATCTCGACGAAGCTCCTCCATTCGTATTCACGTCAAGGCCTCGATCAAATAGAGTGCGAAATGAAGCCCCAAACTATTTCATGATTGGAACAGGAAGATTTACCTGTTTGATGTGATTGTGTGCTGAATACCCTTCCTTGGTTGACCGTTGGATGAAGTCTTCTTGATCTCCTTTGAACAGGTCGGCAAGTGCGGCTGCCAGTGCTGTTGGATTGGCGGGTCCTAGTTTTCGGGAATGTGTGGCGTTGCTTGTTCCGTTGTATCACCATAAGGGGTGAACCCTTTGTTGGAGGGGCTGCACGCACCGAGAGATAGCGGCGGCCATGACATCGATCATGGTCAATCGGTAATGGGCAAGCATCTGCACTCGCGCGACAAGGCGTTGCACTTCAGTGCTCTCCTCCTGGGATGAGCTCTTGGGTCGCCAGTTGTACCTATTCTTTAGCAGAAGGTCGGAGTAATCGGGCAGACTATCTGGGTTGGCTCGAACAGGGGGATGTCTTCAATATATAACCACTCCGAAGTCCATTCTTTGGATTTCTTAGGTGTCCCAGCCGGATACCCCGTTCCCGCTATGCGGCATACTTCGGCTCCGCCGACCTCTAAGATGGCCTTGTCCCGAGTTCGAAGGACGAGGCATAAGTATTTCCTCCATAGATCGAAATGAGCTTCGCACCCTAAGAACATTTCGCAGAGGGTGACAAAGCCCGAGATGTGTAGGATCGACCCTGGGGTGAGGTGGTGGAGTTGAATCCCGTAGAACTCTAGTAACCCCCTCAAGAATGGGTGGATTGGAAACCCAAGGCCCCGGAGGAGGAAGGGGGTGAAGCAAACGCGCTCCCCCTTGTTTGGATTAGGAAAGCGCTCGTCAAAGATGTCATCACCATAAGACAGCAGAACCGCATGGGTTGCCGCTAGATCTGATGAGGGGAGATATCCCTAGGTCTCAAGATTTCGGAGCCGCAGGAGAGTGACGGAGCAGCTGGTCTAGTCCCCTGGGCGTTGGCCATAAGGGCGTGCTGAGGAGCTAGGAACGTTAACCATGTTTTGCGTAGATCTTCTGCCAGGAGTTTTTGACGTTATTGTAAAATTTGCTGCCCACTCACCTCCCCAAGACATACGAAAATCGAGGAACTTGTGCAGTTATTATAATGACCCGTGCCCGCAACACTTGGGATCTTACCGAAGACTGGTCGGTTGCCAAACAAAGAAGAATGAAGTACTCGCCTTGCAAGCCAAAGGCGACGATGTGAAGGAATCAACTAAATATATATATTGGCATTGAAGGCTAGTCCAGGGGCTACTGAGGGAGTCCTAGATTAAGGGGTCCTCGGATAGCCGACCCATTGCTCATGGGCCAGACTGTGTGGGTCGCAAGGCAGGCATCGGAGCATCGAGGACCACCTGCGCCAGGATGGAAGCTTCATGGATTCAAGACGTGTTCTCCAAGTTATTAGATGTAGTTAGGCAAGTTATATCTTCGGTATGTAACCGACCATGCATAAGCCAAGGACACCCCCGGCATCTATATAAGCCGGAGGGTGTTAGGGCATAGGGCCAGAACAACTCATCTAGGGTTAGACATATGATATCGAGGTAGATCAACTCTGTAACCCCTTACACCATCAATAAAATCAAGCAGGACATAGGGTATTACCTCCATTGGAGGGCCCAAACCTGGGTAAACTTGTGTCCCTTCGTCTCCTGCTACCGTTGATCCTAGTCTCACAGTTCGGGACCCCCTACCCGAGATCCGCCGGTTTTGACACCGATAGTAGGCTTGAGGTAGATCTCCCCTACAACGGCGCCAAAATCAGCAAGTTGACGGGAGAGTTCTTGTCTTGACTTGCTATGTATCATCCCCGGCGTGGGTGTCAAAACCGGCGGATCTCGGGTAGGGGGTCCTGAGCTATGAGACTAGAATCGGTGGTAACAGGAGACGAAGGGGACAAGGATTTACCCAGGTTAGATACCTCCTATGGAGATAATACCCTACGTCCTGCTTGATTGTATTTATGATATGGGGTTACAGAGTTGATCTACCTCGAGATCCAATAGATAACCCTAGATAATTTGTTCTGTATCTACAACCTAAAACACTCTGGCTTATATAGATGCCAGGGGTACCTTGGGTTTCCACATGGTTGGTTACATGCCGAAGAGATAAACATGCCCATTCGCTACATCAAACGTGGAGGACAAGCAATGATTCATGAAGCTTCCTTCCTAGAGATAGGGCCTTCGATCGATCAATGTTCGGCAAGCAGCCCATACAGTCCAACCCATAAGAAACAGGTCGGCCTCCCGAGGACCCCTTAATCCAGGACTCCCTTAGTAGCCCCCAAACTTGCCTCCAATGCCAAGGGTCTTAGCTTCAGTCGCTTTGTGCAATTAGAGTTTTTGGCTTGCGAGGTGAGTTCTTCCCGCTGAACTTAGTTCGGCCTCCGATAACTTGTAGTCTTCGGAATAGTGGCATGTACAGACCCCGTGAATAGGTCGGCCTTGAAGGCCAGACGTCAAGGGGCAAAACAATGTCCCCCGACGACCTTTCCAACGAAAGGTCATGGCCCACCACGACCGCTGGGCCAGTTGCAAAAACTCGATTCGCGGTTTGAGGTTGTTTCAATCAACATGATCCATCAATGCATAGATCGTGCCTCGTTTTACATGGGATATGTTTAATCATGCATGCGCAACAGCACACGCGTCTTGGGAAGCAAAGGGATCCATGGCGCAACAGAGGGAGATAACATAGCGATAAGCCTCATAAAAGGAAAAGAAAACCCCATGGCCTAACCACACCTCTCATTCGCCTCCTCTACTTCCTCATTCCTCCGAGTCTCCAAAGCGCATATCTAGGTTTTCCACTCCTCCCCTTTCGAGTTCATCCATGGCGGGCTCCAATGGCAAGTCGGAGGCTTCCACGGTCAGCGACCGGGACATCCTAGACCTCAAGAAGGCCGCCTACCTTCCCGCAAACATCCCTCACCGCACGCCGGAGGTGGGCCAAGTGATCCCCACTCCGAAGCTAGGTGAAAGGGTGGTCTTTATTCCCCACTTCATCTGGGGACTGAGCTTCCCGCTCCGCCCCTTTGTTAGGGGGCTTATGTTCTTCTATGGCCTTGACTTCCATGACCTCCCGCCAAACTCCTCCATGCATATATCGGCTTTCATCCTCGTATGTGAGGCGTTCCTGCGGGTCGGGCCACATTTAGGGCTCTGGCTCAAAGTGTTCAATGTCAAGCCGAAGTGCGTCAGCGGCAAACATGTAGACTGCGGCGAAGCTGTGATACGTCTCCAACGTATCTATAATTTTTGCTTGTTTCATGCTACTATATTATCATTCTTGGATGTTTTACAATAATTTTACCACAACTTTATATTATTTTTGGGACTAACCTATTAACCTAGATCCCAGTGCCAGTTCCTGTTTTTCCTTGTTTTTGAGTTTTACAAAAAAAGGAATATCAAACGGAGTCCAAACAGAATAAACCTTGATGGTGATTTTTTTTGAACCAAAAGAGACCTACGGAGAATCAGAGTTGGGCCGGAAGGTTTCCGAGGAGGCCACAAGCCTCAGGGCGCGGCCACCCCCTGGGCCGTGACTGCCAGGCTTGTGGGAGCCTCGGGAGTCCACCAACCTCCCTCTCAGCTCTATAAATCGTCAAATATTCCAGAAACCCCAACGCAGAACCTAGATCAGGAGTTCTGCCTCTGCAAACCTCCAGAGCCACAAAAAAACAATCGGGAGCCCGTTCCAGCACCCTGCCGGAGGGGGAAAGCATCACTGGAGGTCATCTTCATCATTCCGGAGCACTCCATGACGAGGATGGAGTAGTTCTCCCTTGGGGCTGACGGTATGTACGAGTAGCTATGTGTTTGATCTCTCTCTTTCTATCTCGTGTTCTTGAGATGGCACAATCTTGATGTACCACGAGCTTTGTTGATATAAATTGAATAATATGGAGTTTTCCCCTCTCTATCTTGTTGTGATGAATTGAGTTTTCCCTTTGAAGTTTTCTTATCGGATTGAGTCTTTAAGGATTTGAGAACACTTGATGTATGTCTTGCGATGGGATATCCGTGGTGACAATGGGATGTTCTATTGGTCCACTTGATGTATGTTTTGTTGATCAACTTGCGGGTTCCATGACCTTGGGAATCTATGCATAGGGGTCGGCACACGTTCTTGTCTTGACATTCCGGTAGAAACTTTGGGGCACTCTTTGAAGTTCTTTGTGTGGGGTTGAACATGATGAATCTGAAATTATGTGATGCATATCGCATAATCAAGCCCATGGGTACTTGTGGTGACATTGGAGTATCTAGGTGACATTAGGGTTTTGGTTGATGTGTATCTTAAGGTGTTATTTTAGTACAAACTCTAGGGCTGTTTGTGACACTTATAGGGACAACTCATAAGATTGCTCAAAAAAGATAACTTTGAGGTGGTTTCGTACCCTACAATAATTTCTTCGTTAGTTCTCCGATATTTGTGACTTTGGAGTGAACTCTTTGTCGCACGAGAGCTATTTACATATGATTCAACTGTGTCAATATTGTTGAGAGAAATTGCACTAGTGAAAGTATGGACTCTAGACCTTGTTTTCAAGCATTGCAATAACGTTTGTGCTCACTTTTACCATTAGTTACCTTGCTGTTTTTATATTTTCAGATTAGAAAAACCTATATCTACCATCCATATTACACTTGTACCACCATCTCTTCGCCGAACTAGTGCACCTATACAACTTACCATTGTATTGGGTGTGTTGGGGACACAAGAGACTCTTTGATATTTGATTGTCGGGTTGTTTGAGAGAGACCATCTTCATCCTACACCTCCCACGGATTGATAAACCTTAGGTCATTCACTTGAGGGAAAATTGCCATTGTCCTACAAAACTCTACGCTTGGAGGCTCAACACGAGTCTACAAGAAGAAGGTTGTGTAGTAGACATCAAGTTGTCATCGGCAAGCTCACCCGTGTTGTATGGCCCTCCGGCACCTTCATCGACACCATCAAGGTATGGCAGAAGGAGTGGTTTTGCATCACTGAGCCACAGGAGGAAGGCTAGATTGCCCCTGCCGAATTCAGATCCGGTCCCCCCCCCACGAGATTAACTTCATGGCTCCGCAAGGGCCTCAGCTGGGGGCTGAACAAGGAAGTGAGCGACCTGTAGAAGCGCATCGGTTCTATGATCGGCAATGATATTGCGTTGACCAACATGGTCCAGGTTATGCTTCGGCGGCGCATCCTCCCCTACCAGTGTCGGGATACTCCCATGTGGGCTCGTCAGCTCGACGACGCACCCACAGTTTTGCACCTCTTCTACACTACACGAGAGAAGGTGTGGAAGGTGCGTTTCAAGTCGAAAGAGGACTGGCCATCCGAAGAGGAAGATCGGGGTCTACACACCGCCAAGCCCGCTTCCAAGGTACGATAAAATTTTGATTGATCGGGTTTCTCCTTTATAGAGAAGATCTATAACATCCTTTCTGATCACTTCGCAGAAATGGCTGATCAAAGCCACGAGCAACGACTGCCCGGCGCCTCAACCCGAAGACCCCAGGTCCGGGTTGTTAGTGGAGATGCTCGTGGAGGCGCCTTACGAGGCGCCTGCAAAGAAAGAGAAGAAGAAGAAACCAGGCCGAGAAGGCATGTGCATCAGGGACCAGCCAGAGGCTGCATCCGAAGAAAACCATTCCTCCTCGAATCAAGAGGAGCATGAGGAAGAGGATGAAGATGAGGGGGAGGGCAATTCCCCCCTCGCAAGAAAGAGAACAGTGTCATCGAACGTCGTGGAGGTGGTACCCTCTCCTGCCCCGAAGAGGGCACATCGGTCATAGGTAATCCTGTCTGACGATAGTTCGGACTCGGATACCGAGTCTGATGACTTAGAGAGGGTTCCACAAAGGACCCTAAGGGTCAAGCCCCCTGCTCGAAGGTGAGAATCTGAAATCTCCTTTAGTTATCATTTAATAAGTTCATAGTTTTAATAATATGCGGGCATTTATTGACTTTGCAGCCCCCCGCGCGTGCTCCCCACCAACCAAGTCTCGGACGGGGAGACCCCGCCTGCCGAATTAGTGGAGAGCGGGAGGCACGGCGATGGACACCGCGGAGGTGTTATCCCAGCATCCTCCTATGGAGTCGGGCACTGGCAGCGGGGGAGACGACATCATGGCCAAGGCTAACACCTCGGTCACCGAAGACCGGGGGGAGGTACCCCCACCCGGATACTAAGGAGGCCGGACGAGCAACCGCTCAGTCCCCTCCAAGGGCATCTCCGGAGCGCACCTCGCCTCCGGAGGTACTGGTTCAAACTCTAGTTGGTGATCAGGTTATCCGATCACCACCGGCGCCACCGACCAATGAGTGGCTGGTCATGGAGGAGGATTTATCGAGTGCCCCCATCTTCGAGAACCACCGCACCCTTATGGGTGCGGTATTACAGAGCATTCAGTCCGTTCACAACGGATTGAAGGAGGCCTTCAAGGGTCTCCTGACGGGCTTTCAAGTAAGTCACACGACACTCTTATCTGTGAAATGTTTATTTATTTTTATGATTGTATACATGGCAGCCCCCGAGCCCTGGGTGAGTTTGAAAAAACTTTCCTAGGGGTCAATCATATACCTGATTCCGAACTATATACATAGTATGTGTTTGGAACCTTATTATAGCACTTAAGAGGGTCGGTCATATGATCGGGTTGACGACAAATCGGGAGTACATAACTCATGCAACCTTACAAATATTTTTGTGTTGCAGGCTTCATCATCGGCGACAGCCGTGAATGTCACCGAGCTGGACGAGCTGAATGAAAAACTCAAAAGCTCCGACGACGAGCTTGATGCTCTTAACAAAAGATTCGATGAGGCACAAGGTAAGTCTGAATCCACATTCGGTCACCTTTGTTGGAATGTTGTGCCTGCAGTTTTTCATAGTGTTAATGATCAAACAGCCTCGGCGAAGGAGGTGGAAAAGCTGAAGGCCGAGCTACGGCAGGCCAAGGATGAGGCGGCGGTTGAGGGGGCGGCAACCGGACAAGCAGCCACCGCGCTTTCGGCTTTGAGGGCCACCAGCAAAAAATAAGAGGCGCAGGTGCAGGAGATCCAACAGGAACTCAAGGACGCTAGCCACAAGTGCGAGGTCCTTGAGCAAGAAGGCAAGGGGCATGCAGCCAAACTATCCACCCTAAAAGCCGATCTCCAAAAGGAGCGGGTGAATAGAAGGTTCTTCGAGGAGTAGGTCCACCAAGCGAAGGACATAATGGGCGGTAATCCATACTTACTGCAATGTCAGTGTGTCTTCGGGGTTAGCAAGTTCAAATTGCTTACCTAGGTGTGTTGTTCCTCAGGCGCTTCCTCCGACCTCCAGAAGAGCATAGCAGACGCAAATCAGTTGTATGCATCGAGGGAAGAAGGAAACGAAGCTTGTCTGTTCTGGGTGCAGTTCAGAGCCCCGAGCGCTCTCGTCTTCTTGTTGAGCAGCTGAAGCAGCTGATGGAGCTGCACCAGATGGCGGAGCCAGCCATGAAGGACCTCTGCATCCTCTTATGGCCCGACGAGCCACTGCCAGGCAGCTACTTTGGCCTGGTGCAGAAGCTAATCGCCGGTTCACCCCGCCTCGACACTGTGAAGCACTCCTCCTGCATCGAGGGAGTCTGGATGGCCCTTGCCAAGGACAAGGTGTACTGGACGGGGTAGGATCCAATGAAGATAGCCACCGCCCCGCCGCCTCCTGGGAAGGAACATAGACGCCCCGAGCTGTACTTCGCCGGAGTAATGGAAGGTGCTCGGGCGATAGCGTCATAGTGTTCGAAAGATAACATGCATGCATAAATTTTTAATGTGTCCGAAGACATTTTAAAGCTTTAATGTTATAATCTATCAAGCTTTGATGTTTTGCATTCCTTTATAACTCATATGTGGCTGTTTGAAACTGAAAGATGTGAGTCGTCGGCTTCAGCCCCCATGTAGATACTACATGTGGTGTCTCTGCCAATGCAGTATGTCCCTTAGCCGAGTGATCGAAAACCGAAGGTGGTAGAGTGCGGCGGACTAGGCAATCAGACTATAGTTATTTATTTTTCTCACTTAGCCATAGGGACGCGAAAAGGACTGTGGAGGGCTGATGAATAGCCCCCGGAGTTCTGTGATGTTCGGATGAACCGCGGCTAAGGCCATCATCACATGATTTGCATGGAGAGCAAACCCCTTGCATAAGGCGGAATATCCTCTAACGAGGATTTAAGTATCACTCTTTAAGCTCGGATTCACAAACCGGCTCTCGCATACTATGACACTCAGTATTTGGCTTTCTCCCATGAGGTGCTTTGTAACGCCCAAGATGCGCGCCTATCCATATTTGGGCACGGGGGCCTCGACAGGGATAGAGGCGCATCTAGTCATTTCACAAGTTTAGCATCATCACATACATTTATGAAGAGAAGAGTATATGAGTTGTCTTACACTCGCCACATGCTAAATTACAATTCCACACAGTTTATTGAAACATCATTCATAAGACAGGGTCCGGCTATGTACAAAGACAAACGAGAAAAGATGCGATGAAACTGTCTTGCTAGCCCCTAAGATCACGACCAAGGCCTCTCTACTCGTCTGGATAAGTGACGTACATCCTACCACGCGCCTCGTCATACTCCCACTGGAGTTGCGTCACATCATCTGGCGCGGTCTCATCTGCACCTGCACCTGTATTTGTTGTAGTAATCTCTGAGCCATGAGGACTCAGCAATCTCGCAACCGGGTACCGATACTATTCAAGCTTATTAGGTTGGATGGGGAAGTGTTTAGTTTGCAGCAGCACTAAGCATTTTATGGTGGCTAACTTATGAGAACATGAATGTAAATATGTGGTCTATGTTAAACGATTGAGAACTAGCATGATCGCTAAGCGATCCTGAACACCTACTTATGTCAAACATAACCCCATCGTGTTCTCTCTCGGTTCATGTTCACGAGCTGAGACGATCAGGGTTACTCACACGGTTGGTGTTTTTCATTGGAATTTACTTCAAGTTAACTATAACTAGGTGTTAAACAAATATCCAAGTTGCCACATAACCGTAGGCACGACTTTCCGAAAGATTTAACCCTACAAGGGTGCTCCAACTAGTCCATCATAAATTAACCACACTCCGCGGGAATAACCTTGACCACGGATCTCGTAATCATCCTAGGCAACTCCAAAGGGAATCCGACAGCTCGAGATAGCCCGAAGAAAATCAGAGTCCCTCACTCAAGCCACTCGAGAAAGGTAAAACAAGTCCAGCAATGTAGCGACCCGACTCAAAACGAGTCAAGCCTCTGTGTTTTCTGTGCCATCCCTGGATCAGTATGCTGGCACACACAGTACATCAATGTATATATCAAAGTGAAATCACATGTAATTAACGTTGATATATACCTTAAAATAGCAACGGATACAGTCAACAGGAGTGGAGTCCCAATAACACCAACGGCAAGTTGAGTGCGGACCATAACCCTGAATTGTACTCTTACACGTCGTAGAAGAGTATCTGCAACATAAGACGTTGCAGCCGTGTAGGTCAGTACATTGAATGTACTGGCAAGATCACCATAGTAGAACAGAAGAATAAAGGCTATTCTATATGCAAAGGCGTTGTGGCTCTGCGTTTAAGTTTTTGTGTAAAAGCTGATTTTATTTTCCTACAACAAAGGAATATCAGGAATTTCACTATGGAGTTACCTATCATGACATGGTTCCGCCAACCAATGTCTCAAATGCCCACAAGTAACTTAAGTCGCCCGCAATTAGTTATCAGTCTAGTGTTGAGAGTTCAGAGATAGATCCAAGTCTAGAAGCTCAAATTGTCCGTAACCGGGGACACGGCTAATCGATTAGGTTTAACTCTGCAGAGTGTTGTGTACTTTACCCACAAGATTCGTTCCCTCCTGGAAAGTCCTCGCACTGCATGGTGTTTGAGAACAGGATGAACGAAACATGGTCTTTCAGAGTGCTTCCATGTCTGTCCAACAGTGCCCATCCAATCCTAATGTCGACTACATCTCGTAGCACTGCCCAGCAGAGTCACAACAAAGATCAACCAAGCCAGAGCCCATAATGACTTGTGGCTACACAGGTAAGCTTCCGGGCATGAAGTGTTCATCCTTCTCTTTGAGTCTGGGTGAGGCCTTCCGCGTGAATACTAGCCATCTCCAGCAACACCTAGGCAAATCCACTGGCTTCTCAAGGGTACCGTTTCAACCATCCCTCACCCAGTAGTGTGTATTGAAAAACTTGTTTCTCGAGTCTCGAAGTCTTGAGGTCTTGAATATGCAGGTCTTGAAGAAGCCTTCATGAAGTCGTCGTTTTGACGTGGAGTCCTTCTTCACACCACTCACGAACACTGATACCAGACCCCGTCTACTTTAGCATAGCATTGCACTAACTAGCGTTCCCGGGGCTTTAGTAACAAGTGGTGGGTTCCTACCTCATGCATTCTACTCAACTACAAGAATTTCAATAACACTACGAGAGGGATTTGTTGAAATGATGTCACTATATGCAATAAAACATAGGTATGAAAAGATGGTCAAAGTGAACTTGCCTGTACTGTAGATGAAGATAAAGATTGCTCTCAGAAATATAACTTGATAGACTATACGTCACTCTCCGATGAAAATCTATATAACAAACATTGCATACATAAGCAATCATACTAGCAATCAATTCTAACAATCACAAGATAACACAAGAAAAAAAAACAAGGTTGATGAAGGAAATACTTAAGACAAAAGTTAAAATCAATAAAGTTTTCATAAAAGCAACTAAGGTAGTTTTCCCCTACAAACAACTATTTTCAACAAAACAAAACCAAAAACAAAGTAAAATATAACAAAAGAATTTTAGTAAATATTTTTCTAGCAAAAAGAATTAATTTTGAAGAACAAGTAAAAACTATGAAAGCAACATCCTAAACAACAAGAGTGTTTGCCTAATGAACTTAACTACAAGCACAACCATAAACTAAGAGAAAACAAATTATGAAACAACTAAGTTAACAGAAAGTAATTAACTAAAATCTTTATTATAAAACAGAATTAAATCATCTACAACTTTGTGAAAATAATCTCTACCAAAACTAAGTTGTTTTATAAAACATTACCTAATGATAAAGAATATAGTTTCCTATAATAGAGTAAAACTAAACCATTTTTATTAACAAACATTTCTTAATAGAAGAGATTACTAAAACTTTTATTTGAAAACAGAATCTAGTTACTTAAAACTTTGTTAAAATTAACTATTACTAACTGGTTTGTTTTATAACAAATTAAATCTATTTGAAAAGGAGTTGAGATTCCTATAACCATAAAGAAATAAACTAAGCAATTTTATATTTTTATTAACAGTAAGTAAAACACCTAAAGTTTAACTAACAGAACCTACTAAATCAAATTTAAACTAAATCTGATTTAAACTAACTAAAACTAAATAAATAAAACTATGCTATAATACTAGACAGATTCTGTTTATAGCCAAAATACTAAGAAAAATCATCCTAAAAAATTCCAAACTTTACCTACTGATAATTAATATCACTAGTGTCAAGTAGCAAAAAGAATCAATCAAAAAAAATACTTAAACTCAAGTTATTCAGAAAACAAAATTCAAATCAAATCTATTTAAATTCAAATTTAAATGCTCAAACATGGTCAAACTTGGCATCTTCGGAAACTATATAAAAATTGTGACCTAATGCAAAAAGAATCAATTTAAAATAGTTAAAAACATAAAAGATATAAGCAAAACAAATCTGAAACTATTCTGGAAACAGAAATTAAAACAGAAAAAGAAAAAGGTGTTTCTAACGGACAGGGGGTACACGTGTCACGCTCTGGATGGCTGGAGGGGTGCGCGTGCAGGGCAAATACGAGTGGGTGACCGACGCCTAGAAGAAAACGCTTCGCGGTTTTATTCCTTCTAATCTAAGCCATTCATCTGGATCCGACGGTGGGGAGGGAGAGGGAGGCTCACCGCGGCGGTGGTGAAGTCCGGCGAGGGCTCCGGCGACGGCGACGGCTCGGGATCGAAGCGGGCGTCGACTCCAGGGGGTCTTCGGCGATGGCGTTGGCTCCGTTCGACGCAGGGGAGCACGGTGAAGGCGATGATGGCGTCGGAGGGGCCTCGGGACGACGGTGACGAGCGACACGAGCTTGGGGGCGGTACGGACTCCGGCGAGGTCGATGGCTACGGCGTTCCAGGGGGTCCGGGACTCAGGCAGGTGGTTGTGGAGGTGCGGGCGAGTGCGGCGAGGTCGTCTGCGGCCTCAGAGGGCTCGGGGATGGTGAGGTGGGGTGGCAGGGGAGCAAGAGCGCGGCGGCTACCGGTTGCTCCGGCGAGCGATTCCGGCGAGGAGAGACGTTGGGGTTGGGGGCAACGAGGGGGAATGGGAAGAGGGGAGCGAGGGATATTTATAGGAGGGGTCAGGTGCTCGGGGAAGGGGAGGAGAGAAATACGGCGAGGGTTCGCCAGCGTTGTTTGCTCGGGGAGGAGAAGGAAGGAGTTGACTGACGGGATTTTCGGTCGGGGGTGGAGCCCGTGGTCAGAGAGAGAAAGAGGAGCGGCGCGCGTCGGTTGGCCGACCGGTAACGGTCTCGGCTTTAAAGCAGTTGGGCCGGCCGTTTTTTCTAATAAATGCGAATTAATCTGTTTCCTTTATTAATTTCCAGCGTGTTTCAAAATCAATTAAAGCATTCAAACCTTTTCTAAATATAGGGAATAAATATATCAGAATTAACAGAATAATAAATGCCATTTATTGAACATTTTTATTCTGTCATTTGATAATTTTTAAAAAATATTATTTTCAGAAAATGCCTATTTGGTTTTAAATCTTTTTGCAAATATTTTTTAAATGACCCTTTGGGTTTTATGGTTCAAATACTTCACAAAATTTCCCCTGGTTTGGAGTGTCATATTACTCCTCTCAAATTTTTGTCATGGGTTTGAATAGTTTGAAAATTTGAATAGGAACCAAATATGAAATGATTCCAAAAGAAAATCCAGAGATTTTCACATTCACTTTTCAAAGCTTTATTTTAAACTTCCAACTCATATTTCATATAATTTGAAGAAGTCATTTTATCCTCTCTCATGAAAATCATTCAGTTGCTTAAAGTTTCTGAATTTGAAATATTTTCAAATGAAATTCAAATCATTTTCAAATCCCTTTTCATTTCTTTAAATGGAAGAAGTCATGTCATCTTCACTCTAGGGTTTTTTTATGAAAAGAATTTGAATTCCTGGTGATCAAAATGTAGATTGAAAGTTTTGGGAAAGTCATTTCATTCCCTCTCATTAAACTTTCAAAAGTTTCAAAAAGTTTCAAATTGTCACTCAAATTCAATTACTAAATCAAACAAACAATCATTCTAATATTTATTATAACATTCCGAAGTTTGGGATGTTACAAGCAAGAACGCCCGGCAGGACAGATCCCAATAGGAGCTGTGCGTATCTCTGTCTCAGGGCACTACCAGATGAGTAGTACGTACGGTGGCCTGATAGAAATCCGTCGAGCTTCCCCGAGGTGGCCCTGCAAGTGGCTCTAGTTTGGACCAACACTCATGAGGAGCACTGGCCCAGGTTGTTGATTAATTATCCACGGGGTTGCAAAGCCCTATGCAATTTTATTATGTTGTTTAAGCAAATACTACCAATGTTGGGTATTACCAGACAAGTTTTAATCTCAACCGAATAATCAAGGGGGTCCCCGTAACAACCCCGAGCATGTTAGGAGCGCAAAGTATGGAAACATAACACCGGTAACAAGAAACTACAGCGGTAAAAGTGGAACAAAACACCGAGCAAAAGGCCAAGTCTTCCACCATATCAAGATATATGTGTGTGCATTAAATTAAATAGCAGTAAATATTGTGATATCTCCAGATATCCATGTTATCACATGGAAACAACATGCACCTGCAATTAAGAACGCTATAAGAGGGACTGAGCAGTGGTAACTTAGCCAAACAAGGTTTGCTAGGATGTGGAGGGGTTATAGGCTATCATGGCAATGTAGGAGGCTTGACATTCAGGTGGTAGGTAACGCATATGTAACGATAAGAGGGAGACATCTAGCAAAGCAAAAATAGTGTTGGGATCCGGGTACGATCATCTTGCCTGTTGGTTCTTTAGAGGGACAAAGAGCCGGGTCCTCGTAGTGGTACTCTCCTAGATCCTCGTACTCAGGTTCAACACTCGCGTCTACATAAGAGAAACAGTAACAATAAAAAACCAAGCAAGCTGCAATGCACAAACAAAATGATGCATGCTTCATTTGAAGTATTTAGCATGGCAATCCTAAACTAGTCATGTTTCACATGCAATAGTTAAGTTATTTACAATTCTGGACAAAACCTCATGTTAAGTTGTTTGAACATGCATGATCTTGGCAATTGTGGATAATGCATGCAAAATCGATGCAAATGCATATGTGGAACGTAGGAAACGGAGTTATGGTTCTCACGCTACGCTCACAACAAGGGACGAAGGCAAAATACAAGACAATGAAGGCCATGAGCTATTCCTTGGTATTACAAGGTATCCACTGGTTACGAAATGAAAAACCAACCACAATAGAGCCAAAGGTCAAGCAAAACAATGGAGCATAGCTCCCACAAGTCACAAAACACTAAAACACACAATCTGCCTCCAAACAGCAACATAACAACTTTCACAGCAAATATTTAGAGCTAGAGGAAGTTTCCAACCTCAAACAAAACATGTACGGTAACTACGTAACATGCCTATCAAATCATCCAAGTACACAAACTGGAAAGGAAGCACATATCAATAAGCATGAAGCTCACAAGATGGCATGATGAAACAGATTCTAGGGACTTAGTGGAAATCACAGTTTCTGGAATCTAAGTTAAGCTGGTAGCAAGTTGACATCAGAAACTAATGTTGATAGAGACCACCTCATGGAATCAAAATTAACAGGATGGTACAGGGCAACACCTACTTCAAAAAACTAGCACTGAGCTTGAGCTAAAACACAACATATCACTTGGTAGCATCCACTTATCATGGCATAAAAATATTAACAGATTCTCACACTCAGAATTATTTAGCATGTTGAAAACAGCATCATTTTACTAGCCACTTTGGAGCATGGTTCCCACTCATATGCAATATTATCATGTCAAAAGTAAATACCATGGCATTCTACTCATGAAATACTACCACTTCCATGTTGACACAAAGATCATAGCAAGCATGGATTAATTCTACCTAAAAAGACAAAATGGCACTTTGGGACAAAATGACATTTTGTAGGACTTGCTCAAATGACCAAACAAGTTGCACTAATGGATTCCTTGCATGATTCTACCCCAAAATCATATATCATACTCCTATATAAGTTTTTGTAAAACTCACAAAAACATGCTCGAAATCAACATGACATTCCCATAAGTTAAAACTTGCTAAAAATGCCCATGTCCAAATAAGCTCATGTCCAGATTTAGTAAAATAAGAGATATGGAATTATCTATTTATATCACAATAAAAACATTAAAACAAAATAAAAACAAAGATGGGAGGTCCTACCTGGCATAGACACCAGGCCCCCTCTAGTGGATGACAAGTGGGGCCAGGGGCCACTTGTCATACACACACTAACACACATACACACACATAGCCACACACACCACACTAGATCCTGCTAGCCACAGGAAATCCTACACACACACACACAAGCACACACCACACACGCACACAGCAACACCAGATCCTGTGTGGCCACTCCAGATACTACACAGCACACTCCACACCCACCAATGAAAAAAAAGGGAAAAAGGGGTGCGCCGGGTATTTGAGCCCCATACCTTGCGGTCTCGGCCCGATTCGTTTGACCACTACACCACTCGCGCGCTGCTGACCAAGGGGAGGCCTTGCCCATCTACTTCTATCCTACTACGCCTATCTGACAAAACTGACGAGAAAAGACAACGGCGACAGCACAGCGGTGACGACTTCGCCGGAGGGCTCCGATGACCAAATCGCATGGCGGAGGGCACCACTTCACGCACGAGTCCACACCGCACACCTACGAACTCGCACCGCACCTGCTACACATGAGGTCACTCGCGGCGGTGGAGAACACCGGCGGGGACGGCACGGCCGAACGACGAGCTACAAGAAGGAGCCGAGCATTTCAGCGCGAAAACATAACCCGCGGACGAACTGGAGCTCAAGCACCTACCTTCTACGCACAAAACGGGTCAGAGCACTCGCCGGCGACGAGGTCTGATGGCGGTGAAAACTAAACACGCGGACCGGCGACACGAGGGGGCAAACACGAGCAGGAGACATGCGGGGACGGGGAGAAGCACACAATTGGACGCTCGTGTTGAAGATCGGGCTTGGGGAAGACCGTTAGCGACGAATTTGGGCGGCGATGACTTACGCGCAGAGAAGGAGAAGCAGCCCCGGCGAATCTTGGTGTACCATGAGGCAGCAGAGGACGACGAGGAAGAAGGGCATCGCGGAGCGGACCCAACGCGCGCCTGCTCGAGGGGCTCACCGGAGGAACACTATCAACGACCTACTCACTCTGAACTTGCTCACGCTCTCACTGAAACAGGGGAAAAACTACCTGGTGGCGGCACGAAGGAGGAGGGGAAACCCTAGGAGCAGGGCGCAGACATCAAGGGCTTTATAGGCCGGGAGGCACGACCCTCGCCACACCACCTTGCCATGGCAGGACCCTGCGTCGACGCTCTCTGTGTAACATCCCAAAATTTCATTTTGGAATGTTAAGAAATATAGCTATGCATCATCATCACATTGTTTGAATGAAATGAATTGTTCAAGTTCTTCTTTTGGATTTCTAAAAGGCCACTTTCCTTTTTCTCCATTTACTTGTTTCACTTATTTGAAAATCTCTCGAATTATTCAAAAAAAAAGAGGAGTAACATGACACTCCACACCAGGGGCATCTTGATGAATTATTTGAACAATAAAACTAGGGGTTTATTTGAAACTTTATCTCAAAAGAATTTAAAATCAATTACGCATTTTCTGAAGAAAAAAATTAAAAAGTATTCATTTTGGCAGAGAAAAATGTTCATTAAATAGCATTTATTCCCCTGACCATTACGATATGTATATTCCCTAAATTTGGAAATGATTTGATTGCATTAAAGGATTTTAAACGTTGTGGAAAATAGAAATGGAAACGGATTTAAAGCGTTTAATTAGAAACCGGCCGGCCCACAACCTTTAAGTCCCGAATTCATTCCGGATCGGCCACCGATGCGCAAACCTCACCCTCTCTCCCACTGACACACGGGACCCACTGTCCGACAACATCATCAGCGCGCTCGCCTTCCTCCTCGCGCCAGACCACCTCGCCGGAGATCCCTCCCCCGCGGATCTCTCTCCTGTCTCCCTCTCCCGACCCTGCACCTGGCCTATAAGTATCCACTGCCTCACCGCGCTGCATTCCACCCCCAAACCCCCACTCCCCTCACCAGAACATCGCCTCTGCACCTCGCCGAAGTTCTCACTCCACCCGAACCCCCAGAGCTCCGGGCTGTCATCTCCGTTGTCCCCAGCCCTGTCTGACGCCACCATTCAACGCCGGATCTTCATCGCCGTCATCTGAGCTCTTCGGACGCCGCCCCGACCACCGCACGACCATCTCCGACCACCTCCGACGTCCGGACGCCGTCGACCTCGCCGGAAACCTCGACACCCCCTTTGTAAGCCACCGCACACCCCCTAGACCGTTCGATCTAGATCCGACGCGTTAGATTAGATCACTTAAAACCCCGAACTGGTATCCTCTAACGTTCGGTCGTTCGCCGCAAACACCCGCACGCGGGCTTTTTCGACCAATAGGAAGCCGCCATGTAGCCTCTGTCCGTTAGCTAATTTTTTTTCTTTTTCTGTTTCTGTTTTACAAAACAGAATGTGTTCTGATTTTATTTTTCTTATATATTTTAAGCTAATTAGTGTTTTAATTGATTCTTTTTGCATTAGGTCACAAATTTCATGTATTTACATCCTGTAGTCTTAGATTTCAAATTTGAACTATAAAATTTGAATCTAACCAAATTTGCTTAAATTACTAAAATCTATATAACTAGAGTTTAAAAATTTATTTTTCAGTGATTCTTTTTGCCACAGGTTTGTATTAGTTAGACCTATCATCCTACATAGCTTGAGAATTTTTAGGATGAATTTTGTTAGGCTTTTTAACAAAAACAGATTCTGTTTAGTTTCTTCTTAGTGTTTACTTGAATTCTTTTATTTTAGTTTACTTTGATTTTGTTTTAGTTTAACTTTTCTTTTTAGTTTTCATTAGATTCTGTTGTTTCAACATTAGGTGAATTATTTTCTGTTAATAAAAATATTTTATTTTTGTTTTGTGCTCTAGTTTAAATAGGTAAATCTTGTTTTCACCTTTAGTATTGTTTAGAAAAATGTTTTGTACTAACTCTTTTTGCAGAAAAAAATTATAATGAAATACTTTCTTTTTTCTAATAAAATTTTGTATTTACTTTTCTGTTATCTAAATGGCTAGTTGTTTCAAAACAAATTTTTTTGTCTTGTTATGTCTTAGTAGAGATTTGACACTAAAAATTTTAGAGTCTTATACTTTGAGTGATTCTTCCTTTCGATTGTTCTATTGGTTTGTTGAAGTATTTGTTTACCTTGTTGTTGTATGAATTGTATTGTGGTTATGCTTATTGTGTGTTCTGTTTGATTCATTAGATCATCCGGAGTGCGAAGCTAGTTATCGAGAGTCACTTGAGTACGAGGATTGTCAGCAAGGCAAGTCACTTTGACCATGTATACCTATGTTTTTATTGCATTAGTTCTACCATCTCCCAAATTCCATGCAAAGTAGGTAATTTGGAAACTTGGTTACTTGATGTAGTATCATGTGGTAGGCACCCCTCACCCATTTGACACATTGGCCCCGGGAAACGTTGATTTAATTTTGCTGTGCTATTAGTAGATGGGGTTGGTTGTGTGATTCATGAGAGTTGTGAGATAATAATTTCAGGACCTACAAGATGATCAAGACTTCAAGACTCCGAGTTTTCAACATACCTATGGGTGGATGATGGTTGAGCGGCGCCTGGAGAAACCAGTGGTTAGCCTAGGTGTTGCTGGAGAAGTGCCAGTATTCACGTGGAAAGGTCCACCCACGCACAAAGAGATGAATGGATGCTTCAAGACCCAAGGCTTACCTGCACAGCCACAAGCCATTATGGGCTCTGGCTTGGTTGGATATCGTGGTGACCCTGGACAGGCGGTGCTACGAGATGTAGAAGAACGGTAGGAAAGGATGGGCATCGACAGAGTCTCAGGGAAACCCTTTAGAAGACCATGTTTTGGTCATCCGTTTCTCAAACACCCTGAAGTGCGAGAAATCCAAAGGAGGCGATCAAATCTTGTGGGGAACGTGTGCAAAACTCTGCAGAGTACCCAAACCTAATCGATTAGCCGTGTCCACGGTCATGGATAGTTTGAGCCAAAGGAACTGAAACTATCTGGAATTCTCAACACAAATAATTATATTGATGTGGGTATTAATGACAACTTGGGTATGAGAATTGGTTGGTGGAACCATCTCATTAATCAACCAACATTGTAGTAATAATACTTTTGCCCTCTCTTGTTGTAGGAAAAATTGGCTTTATGCAAAACTTACCACCCCACCTGCCAGGTATGCATATAGAATAGATGATTACTTTACACCCCCTCTTTTGGGACATTGCCAGCATATTCAATATGCTGACCTACACGGCTGCAACGTATCATGTTGCAGAGTACTTTTCCGACCAGGAGTGAGGATACGCTCTACGCTCGGTGAGATGCCCTTGGAGTCAGATGGACTCAACTACCTTTGAAGCTTCCGCAAGATTAGTTATTCTCATGAGTTGGCCTTCAGTTACTTTATTGTAATTCTTAATGTAATAAAGAACTCGATATGAGATTTCGATTAATAAAGTTGTGTGATTTCCCTTTGATATATACATTGATGTACCGTGTGTGTACCATCATGATCTTGGGATGGTACAGAAACATCGGAGATTCGACCTTTCAGGTCGGGTTGCTACAGAAATGGTATCAGAGCCCACGCTGACCGTAGGACGTAACCTCTAGGATTGGAAAAGCCTTAGGATTTTTTTCCTTTTGTCTTTAAAATTCTTATACTCTCATATGTTCATTTCTGACTTCCCTCCGATTTATTTCAACCTTTCTAGATGGCCACCTTCACCCCAGTTTTGTTCACGGAGTTTTGCCAGCCTGACGCGACCATGCTGTTGATCCAGAACCAGACCAACTACCACCCTCCACCTCAGGGCGACAACCTCACCCGTTTTCTGAGGCTGAATCCACCAACTTTCTCCAGCAGCACTGAGCCCATTGTGGCAGATGATTGGCTCTGCAAGATGGAGAGAGAACTCACCACCGCTGGATGCACTAAGGCTAAAAAGGTGCGCTTTGCCGCCCATCAACTGGAAGGACCAGCAACTTCATGGTGGGAGAACTACACCACCACGTACCCCATTGCTGGTGTGACTTGGGAGCAGTTCAAGCTAGCTTTCCGCACTGCTCATGTCTCAGCTGGAGCCATGAGTCTGAAGAAGCGTGAGTTTCGCAACTTACGCCAGGGGAACCGCTCCATGGCCCAGTATGTAGATGAATTAAGCATGTTGGCTCGTTATGCACTAGGAGATGTGGCCGATGATGCAGCCAAACAGGAGAAGTTCCTGGAAGGACTCAACGATGAGTTGAGCGTGCAGCTGATGGTGGCTACTTTCAACAACTACCAGGAGCTGGTAGACAAGGCCCTCATCTTGGAAGGGAAGCAGCAGCAAATTGAAAACCACAAGAGGAAGTACGGACAGGGGAAGTCTAACTCTGGAGCTCAATAGAAGCCCCACTACTCCCTGTACTCAGGAAATACCAGACCAGGGACCGGTAAGTATGGAGGACACACTCATCACGTGCACAACCATGGAGGCCACAACCATGGAGGAAATGGGAATAATCGTCCCAACAATGGCAACTTCAAGAACGGCAATGGAAGTGGGAATGGCAACCAGCACCGTCCCGCTCCATCTCAGAACAATCTGAACCATATCACCTGTTTCAAGTGCCAGAAGACAGGGCACTATGCCACTGAATGTCCTCAGAACAAGCAGGGAAATGGAAACGGCAACAACAACGCCAACTCCGCATCTAAGAAGCCAAATCCTTTTCCTCGTGCTCAGGTGAACCACATTTATGTGGAAGAAGTCTATGATCAGCCCGAGACTGTGGTTGGTAAGTTTTTATTACATTCACATACAGTTATGGTACTTTTTGATTCGGGTGCAACTCATTCCTTCATATCAAGGGTAGTTGTGGAAAAGTACGGTTTACCCACGAAAACCCTTAGTCAGCCCATTAAGGTCAATTCCCCAGGAGGGATGATGATGGCAGGGATAGGATGCCACGCATTGAAACTCCATATAGGAAATCATGTTTTCCCCACCGACCTCATCGTCTTAGAATCCCAGGGATTGGATGTAATCCTAGGCATGGATTGGATGAAAAAGTATGAAGGAAACCTTGATTGCCCCAGCAAGTCTATTTTTCTCACCACCCCAGAGAACAAGAGGATTAAGTATGTATCCCGACGCACACGGATGAGTGCTCGGTTAAATTCCCTCACAGGAGTTGTTCAGGAGGAAGTGCCGGTTGTACAAGACTTTCCAGATGTATTCCCGGAGGAATTACCAGGCATACCACTAGATAGAGAGATTGAATTTCTGATAGAGTTACTACCAGGAACAGCCCCAATTTCCAAGAGACCCTATGGGATGCCCGCAAATGATTTAGTAGAAATCAAGAAGCAGATTAAGGAGCTATTGGATAAGGGATATATTCGCCCAAGTTCTCCACCTTGGGGAGCCCCAGTTCTTTTGGTAGAGAAGAAAGATAAAACCTTGAGGATGGTAGTCGATTATCGTGCATTGAACGAGGTGACTATCAAGAACAAGTACCCTCTGCCGATGATTAATGACTTGTTTGATCAGCTAGTAGGAGCCAAAATATTCTCCAAGATCGATCTTCGATCAGGGTATCACCAACTGAAAATTCGTGAACAGGATATACCCAAAACAGCCTTCACCACAAGGTATGGCTTATATGAGTATACAGTCATGTCTTTTGGTTTGACTAATGCTCTTGCCTACTTCATGAATATGATGAACAAAGTGTTTATGGAATATCTAGACAAGTTTGTCGTGGTGTTCATCGATGACATTTTGATATTCTCCAAGAGCGAGGAAGAACACAAGGAACACTTGTGTTTAGTTCTGGAGAAGCTTAGAGAACATCAGTTATATGCCAAATTAAGTAAATGTGAATTCTGGCTGACGGAAATCGGATTCCTTGGACATGTTATTTCTGGAGATGGAATAGCAGTGGACCCCGCTAAAGTTGAAGAAGTCACTAAGTGGAAGTCACCCACCTCACTTAAGGAGATCCGCAGTTTTCTCGGACTTGCCGGATATTACCGGAGGTTCATTGAGAATTTCTCAAAGATTGCCAAGCCCATGACAGAATTGTTGAAGAAAGAGTCTAAGTATATTTGGATTGAGGAATGTGAGGCCAGTTTCCAGGAGTTGAAGAAACGTTTGGTCACAGCCCCAGTGTTGATACTGCCAAATATTCGGAAGGACTTCCAGGTTTATTGTGACGCATCACGTCAAGGACTTGGAGGAGTACTCATGCAGGAGGGAAAAGTTGTAGCCTATGCATCCAGACAGCTACGACTTCATGAGTTGAACTATGCCACCCATGATTTGGAACTAGCAGTTGTAGTGCACACACTCAAGACCTGGAGACATTTCCTTATTCGAAATAGTTGTGATGTTTAAACTGATCATAAAAGCCTGAAGTATATCTTCACACAGAAGGAGTTGAACCTCAGACAGAGGAGATGGCTAGAGTTAATCAAGGACTATGACATGAGACTGCATTACCATCGAGGAAAGGCAAATGTTGTAGCAGATGCTTTGAGTCGGAAGAGTTATGTGAACACACTCATAGCAGGAGGATTACCCCAGGAGTTAACCGATGATCTCAGAGAGCTCCGGCTAGAGATAGTTCCAAAAGGATATGTTGCCACACTAGAGATCCAGTCCACCTTGACTGAAAGAATTTGTGAAGCCCAGAAATCAGACAAGGAGATAGCTGAGATAAAGCAGAGGATGAAGGATGGAAAAGCTAAAGACTTTCGTGAAGATGAACAAGGTACTCTATGGTTTGAGAACCGAATCTATGTGCCCAATGACCCAGATCTCAGGAAGTTGATACTTCAAGAAGCCCACGATTCACCCTACTCGATACACCCAGGCGACACCAAGATGTACCTGGACTTGAAGGAAAGTTACTGGTGGACAGGTATGAAGAAGGATATTGCTGAACATGTTGCGGTATGTGATGTTTGTCAGCGAGTAAAGGCGGAACATCAGAAACCAGCAGGGTTACTCCAACCTTTGCCAATACCCGAGTGGAAATGGGATAAGCTTGGTATGGACTTCATCACAGGATTACCCAGGACCCGTTCAGGTTATGATTCCATCTGGGTAGTGGTCGATCGCTTGACCAAGGTGGCTCATTTCATTCCAGTAAGACCACCTATACCAGTGCTAAGTTAGCCAAGATATATATGACCAGGATCGTATGTCTGCGTGGAGTTCTAAGGAGTATCGTGTCAGATAGAGGAACGCAATTTACCTCAAAGTTTTCTCATCAGTTACATGAAACTTTGGGTACAAGGCTGGAATTCAGTACAGCTTTTCATCCGCAGACCGATGGACAGACCGAGAGAGTCAACCAGATCTTGGAGGACATGTTGAGAGCTTGTGCGCTAGACTATGGGTCTAGTTGGGATGACAACTTACCTTACGCAGAGTTCTCGTACAACAACAGTTATCAGACTAGTCTGAAGATGGCCCTTTTTGAAGCTTTATACGGAAGGAGGTGCAGAACACCATTGATGTGGGATGGTGTTGGAGACCGAAAACTCTTTGGTCCCGATCTTATCCGAGATTCTGAAGAAAAGGTCAAACTGATTCGAGACCGACTCAAGATAGCCCAATCCAGGCAGAAGAGCTATGCTGATAGCAAATGCAAGGAGGTGACGTACGAAGTAGGAGACCGAGCATACCTTCGTGTGTCCCCACTTCGAGGAATCAAGAGGTTTGGTGTTAAAGGAAAGTTAGCGCCCAGATTCATAGGCCCCTACAAAATTCTTGAACATAGAGGCGAGATTGCATACAAGCTGGAATTGGTGGAAGGATTGTCCGGAGTTCACGATGTTTTCCATGTTTCCCAGCTGAAGAAATGCCATGCTGAGATGGCTGATATTCCTTTCAGAGACACAGTGCCCCTAGAGGCCATACAACTTGACAGTGACCTAACCTACGAGGAGAAGCCTGTCAGAGTCCTCGAGATTACCAACAGAGTTAGCTGTAGCAAGACCATCAAGTTTTGTAAAGTCCTGTGGAGTCACCACACCGAGGAAGAAGCCACCTGGGAACACGAAGAAGATCTTCGTAGAGACCACACGCACCTATTTTCTAGCCAACCCGAATCTCGAGGGCGAGATTCATCTTAAGGTGGGTAGGTTTGTAACATCCCAAAATTTCATTTTGGAATGTTATGAAATATAGCTATGCATCATCATCACATTGTTTGAATGAAATGAATTGTTGAAGTTCTTCTTTTGAATTTCTAAAAGGCCACTTTCCTTTTTCTCCATTTACTTGTTTCACTTATTTGAAAATCTCTGGAATTATTCAAAAAAAAGAGGAGAAACATGACACTCCACACCAGGGGCATCTTGGTGAATTATATTATCAATTAAACCAGGGGTTTATTTGAAAGTTTATCTCAAAAGAATTAAAATCAATTAGGCATTTTCTAAAAAATATTTTTTTTAAAAGTATTCATTTTGACAGAGAAAAAATGTTCATTAAATAGAATTTATTCCCGTGATCATTTTGATATATATATATATATTCCCTATGTTTGGAAATGATTTGAACGCATTAAAGGATATTAAACGTTCTGGAAAATAGAAAAGGAAACGGATTTAAAGCGTTTCATTAGAAATCGGCCGGCCCACAACCTTTAAGTCCCGAATTCATTCCGGATCGACCACCGACGCGCAAACCTCGCCCTCTCTCCCACTGACACACGGGACCCACCGTCCGACAGCATCATCAGCGCGCTCGCCTTCCTCCTCACGCCAGACCACCTCGCCGGAGATCCCTCCCCCGCGGATCTCACTCCTCTC
The DNA here is from genome assembly GCA_022496015.1 of Hordeum marinum. Classification (NCBI taxonomy): domain Eukaryota; kingdom Viridiplantae; phylum Streptophyta; class Magnoliopsida; order Poales; family Poaceae; genus Hordeum; species Hordeum marinum. The sequence goes on from CM039673.1 coordinate 438,946,405, forward strand.
TCCCGACCCCGACCCCGCACCTGGCCTATAGGTAGCCACTGCCTCGCCGTGCTCCATTCCACCCCCGAACCCCCACTCCCCTTGCCAGAACATCGCCCCCGCACCTTGCCGGAGTTCTGACTCCCCCTGAACCCCCAAAGCTTCGGACCGTTGTCTCCATCGTCCCCAGCCCCGTCTGACGCCACCATTCGACGTCGGATCTTCGTTGCCTTCGTCTGAGCTCTTCGGACACCGCCCCCGACCACCGCACGACCATCTCCGAAAACCTCCGACGTCCGACCGTCGTCGACCTCGCCGAAAACCTCGACACCCCCTTTGTAAGCCACCGCACACCCCCTGGACCGTTCGATCCAGATTCGACGCGTTAGATTAGATCACTTAAAACCCCGAAACGGTATCCTCTAACATTCGGTCGTTTGCCGCAAAACCCACACGCGTGCTTTTTCGACCAATAGGAAGCCACCACGTAGCCTCTGTCCGTTAGCTAAATTTTTTTCTTTTTGTGTTTCTGTTTTAGAAAACAGAATGTGTTCAGATTTTATTTATGTTATATATTTTAAGCTAATTAGTATTTTTAATTGATTCTTTTTGCATTAGGTCAAAAATTTCATGTAATTTCATCCTGTAGTCTTAGATTTCAAATTTGAACTTTAAAATTTGAATCTAACCAAATTTGCTTAAATTACTAAAATCTGTATAACTAGAGTTTAAAATTTTATTTTTGAGTGATTCTTTTTTGCCACTAGTTTGTATTAGTTAGAACTATCATCCTACATAGTTTGAGAATTTTTACGATGAATTTGGTTAGGGTTTTTAACAAAAACAGATTCTGTTTAGTTTCTTCTTAGTGTTTATTTGAATTGTTTTATTTTACTTTACTTTGATTTTGTTTTAGTTTAACTTTTACTTTTAGTTTTCATTAGGTTCTGTTGTTTCAACATTAGGTGAATTATTTTCTGTTAATAAAAATATTTTGTTTTTGTTTTGTGCTCTAGTTTAAATAGGTAAATCTTGTTTTCACATTTAGTATTGTTTAGAAAAATGTTTTATACTAACTCTTTTTGCACAAAATTTTTATAATGAAATACTTTCTGTTTTCTCATAAAATTTTGTATTTACTTTTTTGTTATCTAAATGGCTAGTTGTTTCAAAACAAATTTTTTGTCTTGTTATGTCTTAGCAGAGATTTGACACCAAAAATTTTAGAGTCTTATACTTTGTGTGATTCTTCCTTTTGATTGTGCTATTGGTTTGTTGAAGTATTTGTTTACCTTGATGTTGTATGAATTGTATTGTGGTTATGCTTATTGTGTGTTCTGTTTGATTCGTTAGATCATCCGGAGTGTGAAGCTTTTTATCTAAAGTCACTTGAGTACGAGGATCGTCAGCAAGGCAAGTCACTTTGACCATGTATACCTATGTTTCTATTGCATTAGTTCTACCATCTACCCAATTGCATGCAAAGTAGGTAATTTGGAAACTTGGTTACTTGACGTAGTATCATGTGGTAGGCACCCCTCACCCATTTGACACATTGGCCCCGGGAAATGTTGATTTAATTTTGCTATGCTATTAGTAGACGGGGTTGGTTGTGTGATTCATGAGAGTTGTGAGATAATAATTTCAAGACCTACAAGTTGATCAAGACTTCAAGACTCCGAGTTTTCAACATACCTCTGGGTGGATGATGGTTGAACGGCGCCCTGGAGAAACCAGTGGTTAGCCTAGGTGTTGCTGGAGAAGTGCCAGTATTCACGCGGAAAGGTCCACCCAGGCACAAAGAGATGGATGGATGCTTCAAGACCCAAGGCTTACCTGCATAGCCACAAGCCATTATGGGCTCTGGCTTGGTTGGATATTGTGGTGACCCTGGACAGGCAGTGCTACGAGATGTAGAAGAATGGTAGGAAAGGATGGGCACCGACAGAGTCTCAGGGAAACCCTTTAGAAGACCATGTTGGTCATCCGTTTCTCAAACACCCTAAAGTGCGAGAAATCCAACGGAGGCGATCAAATCTTGTGGGGAACGTGTGCAAAACTCTATAGAGTACCAAAACCTAATCGATTAGCCGTGTCCACGGTCATGGACAGTTTGAGCCAAAGGAACTGAAACTATCTGGAATTCTCAACACAAATAATTATATTGATGTGGGTATTAATGACAACTTGGGTATGAGAATTGGTTGGTGGAACCATCTCATGAATCAACCAACATTGTAGTAATAATACTTTTGCCCTCTCTTGTTGTAGGAAAAATTGGCTTTATGCAAAAACTTACTACCCCACCTGCCAGATATGCATATAGAATAGATGATTACTTTACCCCCCCCCCCCCCTCTTTTGTGACATTGTCGGCATATTCAATATGCTGACCTACACGGCTGCAACGTATCATGTTGTAAAGTACCTTTCCGACCAGGAGTGAGGATACGCTCTAGCTCGGTGAGATGCCCTTGGAGTCAGATGGACTCAACTACCTTTGAAGCTTCCGCAAGATTAGTTATTCTCATGAGTTGGCCTTCAACCACTTTATTGTAATTCTTATTGTAATAAAGAACTCGATATGAGATTTTCGATTAATAAAGTTGTGTGATTTCCCTTTGATATATACATTGATGTATCATGTGTGTACCAACATGATCTTGGGAAGTTACGGAAACACCGGAGATTCGACCTTTCAGGTCAGGTCGCTACACTATGAGAGGGAGCTAGAAAGGAGGAAGAAGAATGGAGGGGAGAAGAGACTGACGCACGGGACCTATACGTGCCACGCTGGAAGGATCCAGCATGCGTGCTGGCTGGGCCATGGGGAAGGGGAGTCCAAGTGGGCCGACTCTCTCTCTCTCTCTCTCGGCTCAAACAAAAAATGAACCGCATGCTCCTTTCATTTATTAATTAAAATACAGAGAAGAGAATTAAGGCAAGGAACAAAGGGAGAAGATAAAATTAAAAAAAAACATTTTTGGACTCACAAAAATATTAGCAATTTAATAAAATTGGTTAGGGCAATTTTAGATCTAACAAATATTTAACCTAATATTTAACTATGCAGTGTTTTTTCAAAATTATTTGAAAGGTAATAGACCCCAATCATTGCATAGGGCTACTTTTGAATTCTTAGAAGAATATTTAGAAGTTGGCCAACATTTAAAACAAGGGAAAACAACAAGCAAATATTTAACAAGCAACAAATTTGAATAGTGAGAGAGAGGAGAAGTTGTTTTGAATTGGGAGGAACTAGAGTAGCACTCCAACACACACATCCAAACCACATCACACTTCACACCACAACACTTCACAAGCAAGCAAAGCAATAAGAGATATGCAAATGATATGATGAGCATGATGGCATGATGCATGATATGAAAATGGCAATGGAGCAAAATCATAATCATTCAAACACCTGGCAAACATAGGGATCACAAGAGGTACATGACCATAAATGGTAAGGGTAGCACTTGGGCTGTTACAACTCTCCCACACTACAAGAGGATCTCGTCCCGAGATCGAGGAATGAAAGAACTCTGGATATTCGGAACGGAGAAGATCGTCACGTTCCCAAGTAGCTTCTTTATTGGAATAATGATACCACTTCACCTTGAGAAACTTGATTGATTTGTTGCGAGTCTTACGCTCAGTTTCTTCGAGAATAGCCACTAGATACTCACGATAAGATAGGTCCTCTTGGAGATCAATGTCTTGGAGGTAAATGGTACGCTCGGGAGTCCTGAAGCACCTCCAGAGATCAGAGACATGGAAGACATCGTGAACACTTGCATAGTTTGGAGGAAGCTCCAGTTGATAGGCAACTTCACCTCTCTTGCCAACAACTCTGAAAGGACCCACAAAACGAGGAGCTAGCTTCCCTTTAATCCCGAAACACTAAGTGCCCTTCATGGGAGAGACTCTGAGATAGACTAGATCATCCACTTGAAAGGAGGCATCCTGATGTTTGTTATCGTAATAACTTTTCTATCGGGATTGAGCTGCTTTGAGGTTCTCACGAATGACATGACACATATCTTCTACTTCGGTGATCATGTCATTGCCCAAAATTTGATGCTCACCGGTTTCAGACTAATTGAGCGGGGTACGACACTTCCTACCGTAGAGAATCTTGAAAGGGGCCTTGCCTGAGCTAGCCTGAAAGTTGTTGTTGTATGAAAATTCAGCCTATGGAAGGCAGTCTTCCCATTTCATGCCGAACGAAATCACACAGGCTGTGAGCATGTCTTCAAGGACTTGATTAACTCTCTCAACTTGACCACTTGTCTACAGATGGAATGCAGTGTTGAAACGGATCTTGGTACCCATAGCAGTCTGGAAGGACTCCCAAAACTTGGAAGTGAAGAGGCTTCCACGGTCAGATGAGATGAGCTGAGGAATACCATGCAAAGAAACTATCCTTGATGTATACAACTCTGCTAGCTGAGCTGTCGAGATAGATTCTTTGACCGGAAGGAAATGAGCAACTTTGGTCAGCTTGTCGATAACCACAAACATTGCATCGTTGCCCATCTTGGACTTGGGAAACCCAGTGACGAAATCCATCTCCACATGATCGAATTTCCACTCTGGAATAGGCAACGGCTAAAGGAGACCTTCTGGACATTGATGTTCCGCCTTGACTCTGCGACAAACAACACACTCGTTCACGAACTGAGCAATTTCACGTTTCATTTCGAGTCCACCAGAAGGTTTGCTTGAGATCCCGATACATCTTGGAACTGCCCGGATGAATGGATAGGAGAGAATTGTGTGCTTCGTCCATGATAACCTTTCTGAGATCACCTTTTGGAACCACCAGACGGTCCTCAAAGAACAAGGTATCTTTGTCACCAATGCGAAAGCACTTATACTTCGGAATGCCCTTCGCCACACCTTTCTTCACTTTCTTCACCATTGCATCAAGAAGTTGAGCTTGGTGAACCTGATCTTCCACAGTCAGGGAGACTTGAAGATTCGCAAGAAATCCTTCCAGAATCATTTGAAGATCGAGCTTATAGGAGGCTTCACAAAGCTCGGGTTGAAGAGGCTTCAGGATAAGACTATTGTAGTACACCTTTCGGCTGAGCGCGTCTGCAATGACATTTGCTTTTCCAGGAGTATACTCAATGCTTGGATTGAAGTCCTCAAGCATTTCCACCCAACGAGACTGCCGAAGATTGAGATTGGGCTGAGTGAAAATGTACTTCAAGCTCTTGTGATCGGTGTACACCCTAACTAGTCTACCCAACAACAAATGCCTCCAAGTCATCAGAGCATGCACAACTGCCACCAACTCAAGATCATGAGTGGGGTAGTTCTTCTCAGTAGGCTTCAACTGACGCGAGGTATAAGCAACTATCTTCTTATCTTGCATGAGAACACCACCAAGGCCTTGGAGAGAAAAATCGCAGAAAACTTGGAAAGGCTTTGATTGCTCGGGAGGGACATGAACAGGAGCTGAAGTCAGTCTCTGCTTGAGCGTATTGAATGCCACATCACACTTAGGAGACCAAACATACTTGACATTCTTCTGGAGGAGATTAGACAGAGGCTTAGCAATTTGAGAGAAGTTCTCCGCGAATCTTCTGCAATAACTTGCAAGCCCGAGGAAGCTACGAAGTTGCTTCACATTTTGAGGAGGATCCCACTTCAAGATTGCCTCAACTTTCTCAGGGTGCACTTTAATTCCCTCGGCAGAGATCACATGCCCAAGGTACACCACTTCATTGATCCAAAACTCACTTGGAAAAGTTAGCATAGAAACGATGCTCTCTTAGCTTGTCAAGCACAAGCCGAAGATGCTCTGCATGCTCTTCTTCAGTCTTCGAGAACACAAGGATATCATCCAGATAGACCAAGACAAACTCATTATTGAAAGGAGAGAATATGAAGTTCATCATTCTTGAGAAGGTTGGAGGAGCATTGGCGAGACCAAACGACATGACGGTGTACTCATAAGAGCCAGAACTCGTCCTGAAAGTAGTCTTTGGAATATCTTCTTCACAAGAATCTGATGATAGCCCATGCGAAGATCAAGCTTCGAGAAAACCTTGGCACATTTCAGTTGTTCAAACAACTCATTGATGTTGGGAAGCGGGTACTTGTTTTTGATTGTCTTTTTATTCAATGGACGGTAATTGACACAAAGTCGGTCCATGCCATCCTTCTTCTTGACAAACCAAACACCACAACCCCATGGAGAAGAACTTGGTCTAATGAGAGCCAGACGTTCCTGTTCATCTAGCTGTTTCTTCAACTCTTTCAGCTCTTCGGGGCCAAGTTTATAAGGGCGCTTGCAAACCGGTTCTGTTCCGGGCTCAAGGTCAATCACAAACTCGACTGGCCGGTGCGGAGCCATTCTTGGCAATTCTTCAGGAAAGACATCTTCATACTCACTAACCACCGGAATTTGAGAAATAGCCGAGATTTCACCCTTCTCATTAAGAGCAAAGAGACGGATTGTGTCATCGTGAGCTGCAAAAAAAATCACATCTTCTGAAGGATGAGTCAACTTGACTTCTTTGGATTGACAATAAACATATTCCTTGTTCATAGCCAGAAAGTCCATGCCCAGAATGAGATCAACGTCAGAATTACCGAGAACAATTGGAGAAGCCAGAAAAGAATAATTGTCCATCTTGATGGAAGCATCCCGAGCCATCACACGAGAAGTCATTTGCAACCCCGAAGAAATAATTTTTAGGGGCCTAAGAGTTTCTTCAGTCACAAAATCATGCTTAGCAACAAAATGCCTAGATATGAATGAATGCGATGCACCAGTATCAAACAAGACTTTAGCAGGAATAGAATCGACTGAGAGATTACCATAATTACTTCATGAGACTGCTCTACTTCTGCTGCGTTCACCATGTTCACCCTTGCTGACTTGGGATTATGCTTCACCATAGCATTGCCTGGAGGTCTGACTAGAGGAGGAGGTGGAAGACGCCGCTGGTTGCACTTGCTTGAGTAGTGACCCTTCTGACCACACTTGTGAGAAGTAACCTCTGATAGCGGACGGAAGTTTCCTGGAGGAGGAACATTAGCTGACTTGGGTGTCTGGGGCCTCTGTTGATATCCTGGGTTGGGTGGGTAGGAAGAACCACGGCCACCGAATTGTCTCTGCTGCTGAGGAGGACGAAACAGAGGCGGATTAGGAAACCAATATTTCTGCTGATTAGGAACCATCTGAGAGCTGGAAGAAGAAGAATATGAATCCCTGGAACGCTTCCTTGAGTTCTCTAACTTGAGATGCTTTGCCTCGACCTTCAAAGCCATGTTGTAGAACTGATCAAACTCACGAGGCTCTTGAAGGACCAGACCCGGTAGAAGCTCATCCTTGAGACCACCTCTGAACTAATAAATCATGGACTTGTCATCTGGAACATCTTGCTTAGCATAGCGGGCCAGATTTTGCAACTCGATGTTGTACTAATAGACAGACTTGCTTTCCTGCTTCAGGTGCCTGAACTTCTCACGCATCTCCTCAACAAAGCTTGTCGGAATGTAATGGGACCTGAAGTCACGACAGAAATCGTCCCAAGTGACAACACAATCGCCCCTCGAGTCCTTGTATTGCTGCCACCAATCTGCTGCCTGACCCTTGAGCTGGAATGACGCGAACCTGACATAGTCCTCTGGTCTTACATTGCTGCACTCAAAATGCTTACTCATGTCACGGAGACAATCATCTGCATCAGAAGGCTGCTCACAACAGGTGAAAGACTTGGGCTGGTTGGCAAGGAACTGATTGAGCGTCGCGAACTAAGGTTGATTCTGAAAATTCCCTTGAAAGCCTTGCTGACCCTGATCTCTTTCTTGCAACAGCCTGAGCAACATTTGAGTATTCACATTGGTTGCGGCCATCACAACTTGCCAAGCTTCTCGAGGAGGAGGCGATGGCGGGGGTGGTCGGGGATCAGACAGCTCCCCATCACGACCTGGATTCCCGCGAGTTGTTGGAGCCATCCTGGAGATGGACAAGAACATCAGCACCTCATTGACAGAGATGATAGCAATCAGCTGAATCAAATGACTTAAAGAAACTGAACGAATAACACAAATAGCCTTCCTACTAAAAAATTAGTAAGAACGCCTTCTTCGGGTTTGCGATACATCATCAGATATTAGAAGCCACTTGCAATAACACAAAACTATTGAGCTAATGTTGCTCGCAACAAATGTATATGCCTTCATACATCTAAACAAGATGATCCTAGATAACTATTGGAAATATGCCCTAGAGGCAATAAATAAAGTGTTTATTATTATATTTCCTTGTTCATGATAATTTTTTATTATCCATGCTATAATTGTATTGGCTGGAAACACATTGCATGTGTGGATAAATAGACACAACTTTGTCCCTAGTACGCCTCTAGTGAACTAGCTCGTTGATGAAAGATGGTCAAGGTTTCCTAGCCATTGACATGAGATGTCATTTGATAACGGGATCACATCATTAGGAGAATGATGGGATGGACGAGACCCAAACTACAAACGTAGCATATGATCGTGTCAGTTTATTGCTACAGTTTCTGCATGTCAAGTATATGTTCCTATGACCATTAGATCATGCACATCATGGACACTGAAGGAGTGCCTTGTGTGTATCAAACATCACAACATAACTGGGTGACTAAAAAGGTGCTCTATAGGTATCTCCGAGGGTGTCTGTTGTGTTGGCATGGATCAAGACTGGGATTTGTTACTCCGTGTGACGGAGAGGTATCTCAGGGCCCACTCGGTAATACAACATCACAACAAGCCTTGCAAGCAATGTGACTAAGTGTTAGTCACGATATCTTGTATTATGGAAACGAGTAAAGAGACTTGCCGGTAACGAGGTTGAACTAGGTATGGAGATACCGTCGATCGAATCTCGGGCAACTAACATACCGAAGAACAAAGGGAACATCATACGGGATTAACTAAATCCTTAACATAGAGGTTTGACCGATAAAGATCTTCATAGAATATGTAGGAAACAATATGGGCATCCAGATCCCGCTATTGGTTATTGACCGTAGAGGTGTCTCGATCATGTCTACATAGTTCTCGAACCCGCAGGGTCTGCACACTTAAGGTTTGGTGACGTTTCGGTAGTATAGAGTTATGCATGGTGGTAACAGAAGGTTGTTCAGAGTCCCATATGAGATCTCGGATGACACGAGGAGCTCTGGAATGGTCCAGACGTAATGATTGATATATAGGAAGTCCTGTTTTGGTCACCGGAAAAGTTCTGGGCTCAGCGGTAGCGTATCGGGAGTGGCGAGAGGGTACCGGGGGACCACCGGGAGGTGTATTTCGACCCAAGAGGCTACATGGGTTGTCAGAGTATGAATACCAGCCCTTAGTGGGCTGGCCGAAGTCCCACAGAAGGCCCATGCGGCTGGGAAGAAATTCCAAAGAGAACAAGGTGGAAAAAGGCAAAAAGGTGGAAATAAGGAAGGAGTCCTAGTCCTACTAGGAGTGGAGGAGGAGGACTCCTCCTCTCCAATTCGGCCGAAGCCTCCTAGGGCCGGCCCTTTTTAGGACCGAAAGTATGTCTAGAGGGGGTGATTAGACTACTTGACCAAATAAAAGTTTTGCCTATACCAAGTTTTAGGGTTGACAGTTTTTAGCATTTCATGGCAAGTCAAGTACACCCTACACATGCAAGTCTAAGAGTATATAGTAACGGAAATTAACAACAAGCATGTATAGAAGGGATAGGGTAGGAAGATCAAACGCAATTGTAGACACGATGATTTTTCCCATGGTTCCGATATTATGGTGCTACCGTACATCCCTGTTTATGGAGTCTTCAACCCACGGAGGCTAACAGTCACGAGAGCTCACGGAGGGCTCCACCCAAAAGGGTCCACGAAGTACCAACCTTGACTATTCCATAACGGCTTCTATCCATGAAGGACTAGCCTCACTATGGGTAGATCTTCACAAAGTAGGCAATCTCCTTGCCCTTACAAACTTCTTGGTTCACTCCACAACACGAAGTAGGAGTCTCCCAAGCGACACCTAACCAATCTAGGAGGCACCACCCTCCAAAAGGTGATAGGCTCGGTAATGACGATGAACTCATTGCTCTTGTGCTTCAAGATGATAGACTCCTCAGCACCCAATCACACTCTCACAGATTTGGCATGGTGGAAGATATGGGATTGGTGGAAAGCTACTTGGGGAGGCTAGAGATCAAGATCCATATGATTGGAGTGGAAGATCTTGACCTCAACACAAGGGTAGGTGGTTCTCTCCCAGAAAATATGATCGGATAGGTATGGAGTAGTTCTGAGTGCTTCTCTCTCGAGTAGGTGGTGGTGAAGGGGTATATATAGGCATCCCCAAAAATCCAACCGTTACACACAAAATGACCAACTCGGTGACACCGATGTGTTAATCTCGGCGGTACCGAAGTGACCAAAAGGTGGCAAGTTTTGAATCTCGGTGAGACCGATATAGGAAACTCGGTTGCACCAATAAGGTGACCAACAGTCAGATTTCCAATCTCTGTGATGCCGATCTAACATTTTCGCTGGGACCGAAAATGTGAATTTGCGTAACAGAAAGTTGGCAACCTAAACTCGATGGCACCGGTATGGAATTGGATGCACCGAAGTGGCTAGGGTTTGGTAGAGTCTGTCTAGGTTCTGGAATCGGTGGCACCGCTATGGGAAAGTTGGTTGCACCGATTTTGAGTGTTAGGTATAGAACAGACTTTGGTGGGAGAGTTTGTGGATGTTTTTGGCAACTATCACTTGTGCATGTTTGAGCATATTGTTCACCAACAAAACCTTACCCCCTTTTAATAGTATTGTCTTTCCTATGGACTCAAAGTGATTTCTCACAAATATAAAATGTAGAGTCCTCTTGCTTGAAGCTTGGCCAACCTATTTCTTGCATCTTGGGGTATGTCCACACTCTCCTTTTGCCAATCCTATCATTGAACATTTCCTGAAATATACTTGGTGGAAACATTAGTTCAATGACTTATATGTTGTTATTAATTACCAAAACCACCAAGGGAATAAATGTGCTTTGAACCTCCCCCTTTTTGGTAATTGATGACAACATATAGATCAAAGCTTCGACATATGATAACATCAATGAATATAATCCTCGCTTTGAGAGATATGTGACAAGCAAGAGCTCCCCCTAAATTTGTGCATTATTTTGAATTTGCGTTTGAATGCAAATGCACAATCGATTAGGTATGTGGGGCACTTCTTCCATGTCACATACAACTTGGTGGTGTGCGAGAATAATTAGAATGAATAACAACGCACAACACAATCAAGCAAAGGTGAATGATCATCACATGAGCATTAAGATGATAGGAAATAGTAGCATCACACATAACAACGTATGATCACACATAAACACAAAATTATCTCACGTCAAACCGAAAGAACCAAATGTTTTGAAAAGAAACAAACAACAAAACGCTCTCTCGCTCAAAGCCTAAAGATCTATATACACTTCTCCCCCTTTGGCAATAAGTTACCAAAAAGTTCAAAGGCATACATCTAAACGTTCTTGGGATGATCTCCTCCGTTTGTTGATGAAGGAGTCGAGAGAACAGCATCGGCGAAGATCTCTGTAGATGTCGTGGATGGAGTTGGAGTGGCAGCTGGAGGAACTGGAGCAGATGGAGCAGGAGTTGTGCTGATAGTAGCAGGAGCTGATGAAGAGGGCCTCAAGTCTTGTCCAGGCACTGTGGCTAATCTAGTCTGAGTGGTGAACTGAGTGCCCGGCCTTAGAGGTGATTCATCCTCATCATCATCATCGTCGTCGTCATCATCTGAAGTAGAAGAGACCCGAGGGATGTGCATGGAGTCAACTTCCTTCTGAAGCTCTCTGACTGTCTTTGTTAGCCTGTCCACCTTATCATTAAGGGTCTTGATCCTAGTTTCAAAGTTCCTGACAAGACTATTCTGGTTGTCCAGAATCCCCTTAATGTCCTTCTGCATGCCCTGAACTGATGATATCAACAGATCCATTTGCTCATTCCTGGATCGAGGGGCTTGAGCACTAGTGGCTCTAACTGCCTCTGCTTCTGCTTGAGCTGTAGCTGAAGTGGGATGATCAACATCCATCACCACAGCATTGTCCTTGAGATCTGGCTGTAGGGGTAGATGTGGATGATCTAGAGCAAAAATGTGCTTCTCCAATTTTGAATTGATAAGCATCTGGATGTAGGGTGCATAACAGCAAGAGCGCTTCTGGTCAGCAGCAACCCTCTTGATTGTCTCAACAATCAAATCTATGACTCTGATCCTGGTATGTCTGTCAAGGTGGATCAACATATTTATGGAGTGTCCTCGGATCATCTTGTAATCTCCTAACTTGGGCATCAAAGTATGCCTCAGAATGGTGTTCATCGTGCGGAGGTCAGCCTGAAGAAAGTAGATAGATCCTAGCCTGTGAGACTTCACATTGGCAGCAGGGATCTCCTTGTACATATTTGCCATAGCATTGTGGATAGCCTTGGATTCTGAGTATACATCCAATTCACCATCCTATGCTTCAGGAACTCCTAAGATAGCAGGCCATTCTTCAACAATTGATTCATACCTTGCACCTTCAATCATCCATACAATTCTACCATCTCCATAGAAGTGTGCAGTGGAGTAGAATTGCATGATCATCTCATCGTTCCAAGCTGTGAATTCTCTGCCAACAAACTCATCCAATCCTATGCAATGGCAATTGTCTTGGACACTTGGAAAGTAGTCATCATTCTCCTTGATGAAATTCCCATCAACATATGGCATATCACTCACAGCTGGACTCTTGTCAAAGAGCATAGTCTCATAGAAATCCTGTTGCTCCTTGGTATAAAATCTGTAGTCCAAAAATGTCTTCTTCGTCTGGGCATATGGATCTATAGCTCTCCAAGCTCTCAATCCTGAATTCTTCCTCTTCTTTAGCATCAGCACCAGCAGCTTCTTCAGGATCCTCATACATGGAGGTTTTTCTGCCAATAACATGAATAACCCTCTTTCTAGCTTTCTTCTCTCCTGCCTTCTTAGGCATAGCTTTCTTGGGGACCTCAACTGAGATAGTTGCTCTGGCAGTCTCATGAGCCTTAAAGGTTGAGGCAGGTGCATAGATCTTGCTGACAACCCTCCTGGAAGAAGTGGCTTCAGTAGCAGACTTCTTGGCAGCTTTCTCTTGCTTCTTAGCAAGAATCTCCTCAGGAAGGAAATCTGAGTCTTCTTCATCTGAGTTCAGATTCTTCCTACTTCTGGTGGTAGCCTTGGGCAACCCATGAGAGCTGGGGGTGCCTGGATCTGAGAAAGAACTAGCTTCTAGCTTGTTCCAAAACTCATATCAACTCCCTGCTCTGGCAAATTCTGACTGTCTTCTGAGCCTGACATATTGTCCCTGTGAATAGAGTATAGGAGAGCAGAAGAAGATGAGTCATCAAAAAATGAGGCTGGTTTTCGAAATTTGAGCAATGAGTTTTCAAAAAGTTTTGTAATATGTCAAATAGATATCGGTTCAGTCGAAAAGAAATTTTTGGTGGGGCCGAGACAAACTAACTCTTTAACAGGAATTTGGCAGCCTTTTCGATAGGACCGAAAAGAGCTACTCGGTTCCACTGAGTCAGTTCTCAACCTCACTGAAAAGCATATCGGTGACACCGATATTTTCGTTTCGGTTCCACCGAGATTTATTGGGCGGATGACAAAACCCTAGAAAATCCATCTAACTCGAGATTTTGGAGTTTTAAGTGGATGGATATATGAGCAAGGGGTGCATAGATGATTAACAAGTATCTATTGTGCAAGAATCGGATGGGCAGTGCACTAGAGATCGAATCCGTACCCTAGCTTGGTGCGGATCCTCTACGGCGGCGACGATGGAGCAGATTTCGTCGACAGCGGTGATTCCCATCGGTAGAGGAGCGCAGGAAGACAAGGGCGACGACCAGGGGCCCCGAGGCGGCAGCTTAGGGTTCTGAGGCGTGACGTTTGAAAATAGAAATTTCAAAGCGTGGGGGTCCACAGCATATATACCCTCCACTGTCGGTGATACCGATTTTATGTTTTCGGTGTCACCGAGTTCCACAACTGTCAGCTGACAGGGAAACTCGGTGTAACCAAGAATATGAAATAGGTAGTACCGAGATTGGAAACCAAATCAACCCTAGGCATTCGGTGAGACCGAGGTTGTTGGGTTGGTTCCACTGAGATGCACTTGGGAGGTTTTAATGGTCAGTCCTTGTCGATACGGAACTCCGAGTGCTCCACACACAGAGGGATCATAAAGCACTTGTTCAAATTTTGTGATGCATCATGAATGGAATAGTAGGTGCGAAAGCATAGATAGCTAAAGAGTGGTCCTAGGCATTCTTGTCCATCCAATTGGCAAAAGAGAAAATCAATAACCAAATAGCAACAATTGGATGTCCTCGAATGAGAAAATAAATGCAGACCAACATGCTCACATAATAAGATGTCAAAAGAAATCATGACAAACATGCACAAACACACTAGCATCTAACAATCACTTGGGCGATGACAAAGTCATCTATATATGAGTATTTGACTTAGGAGCCAAGTAAGAGTACTTGATCATAGGTCATACTCATTGTTTAAGCACAAGTGGGGTTACCACTTTTACATAAAGCATTTAATGTTGTCACATACTAAGAGATGCTTTGACTCAAGTCTTAGAGTAAAGCTCCCCCTTAATGTGACATCCCCCCATAAGAGGGATAAACTAACCTTGGGTTTTATCCATGAAGACTTCATGTTGGTGAGGTAGTTGTGGATGCTCAATGTTAATGAAGATAACCAAGAGTTGGGAGCATCCTTGTTGTTTCCTTACTCCTCTCACCTACATGGGTTAGTCCCAACACACAAGAGACAAATACAAGGATATCTATAGACATGGAGTGCAAAGCATATGTTATGATGTCCATTGATTAGTTGATTACCTTATCCCTTGCTTACCTTTGAGGGAATGTGTGACTCCTTGAACTATTGCATTGAGTTGGTGTTGAGTGAAAAAAGTCCTTGACAATAATGAATGTGAGTGAATTTCATTGGCAGAGTCACCCCTCAAGAACTTACTAGTTCTTCTTCTTGGGGACCCACATCAAGTCGATGGGGATCCTTCGTGTTGAAGTAGCCTTTGTAGTAGTTGAGCTTGACTTGGCCTTGGGAACCCACTCCACCAAAGCTAGGGGTTCATCTTCATATGAGTCAATGTCCTCTTGAAGCTTGTTCTTGCCCTTGAGCTTGTGGTATTGTGGTGGAAGGTCATCTAGAGTGTTTTTCCCCTTGGGAAGAGTATTTTCATACTTCTCCTTTTGAGGAACAAACTTGGGCTTGGGATATTGACCTTCTTCCCACTCAACTCCATTAGCATTGAAGTAGCCAACACCACGATTCTTCCAATATCCTCTGTGCTTGTGTACAATTTCCTCAAATTGCTTACATCCGGCAAGACTCTTTTAGATACCTTTTTCTATAATTCCTTTCAATAAAGCATTTTCTTGCTCAAGTGTAACTTGGCTAAGAGAATCATCATTAGTGGAATCAATAGAACTACTAGAAGCAACATCATTGGGTTTAGCACTTTTATTGTTGCTACTACATGAAGAACCTTTCTTGCCTTTGTTACTAGATTGCTTAGTTTTAACTTGAGGCATGAAAGTAGACAAGAGTAGTCATTTGGCTAGATAAGATGAAGTCTTCTTTCGGAGATCGTCATTGATAGCTTTGAGAAACTCATGCTCTTGCTCCAAGTTGAGCTTCTCGGAGCGTAGCTTCTCATGAGTTCTCACAAGCTCTCTATGATCTTCGAGAATAGATTCATGAGCTAACTTAAGAGTGTTTAGTTCTTTATTTAGTTGTTCTATTTTCAACTTATCATCATCAAATGACTCATCTTGACTAGCATAAGAATTATCAAGTTGATTTTGATCGATAGTACTAGTTTTATCACAAACAAGTCATCATCACAAAGTAAATCATCTTCACAAAGCAAATCATCTTTATCACTATCAAAATCAAGATACTCGAGGTGTGATACCTTGGGGCCTTTAGCCATGAAGCAAATTCCACTCCCTTCATTTGGTGAATCAAATAGATCATAGGAGTTGGTAGTCACTAGAGCAATTCCGCCAACACCATCATCTTGACTATAGTCGGAGTCGGAGTGATAGCTTCTCTTAGAGTTGTTGTCAGAGTCGGAGCCGGAAACCCATTCACCAACATGAGCTTGATGTTTTCTTCTTGTGTAGCTCTTGGTGTACTTGTCCTTCTTCTCTGAATCTCTACTTCTCTTTGAGTGTCTTTGTTCATAACGATCATCTCTACTCCTTCTCTCTCTTTGTGGTGATTCATTCCATGAGCTTCGTCTTCGAGGTGACTCTTCTCTTCTTTTGTAGGGAGTCGTGCATTCATTTGAGTAGTGTCCAGGCTTCCCACAATTGTTGCAATTGCGGTCATGACTTGACGAATGCTTCTCATCATATCTTGAGTTGGAGTTTCTTTCTTTGCCTCTATTCTTATAGAACTTGTTGAATTTCTTGACCATGAGGCTTATCTCTTCATTGGTGACAAGGTTGTTGTTTGAAGTTGCGGGAGCATCACTTGTGGATTTGTAAGCACCGCTAGACTTGTGATGAAGTTATTCCTTATCTTTGAGTGTCATCTCATGGGCAACAATCCTTCCAATGACTTTCGTAGGCTTGAGATCTTTGTAGTTTGGAATCATTTGGATCAATGTGCACATAGTGTCGTATCTCATCCAAAGCTCTAAGTATCTTATTGATGATGAATTTGTCGGTCATTTCTTCGCTTCCTAAGCCGGCAATCTCATTTGTGATGAGTGCTAGCCTAGAGTACATCTCTGTGACTCCTTCACCATCCTTCATCTTGAACTTGTCAAGCTGACCTTGAAGAACATCTAACTTGGATTCCCTCACGGACTCGGTTCCTTCGTGCATATCAACCAAAATATCCCAAATCTCTTTTGCATTCTCAATACGGCTGATTTTGTTGAATTCTTCGGGGCATAAGCAGTTGAAGAGAATGTCGCATGCTTGAGCATTGAGTTGCAAGATCTTCAAATCATCTGCGGTCGCTTCACGATCTGGTTCCCGTCCATCCGCAAAGAACTCACCTTGCAAGCTAACACGAACAACAGCCCAAACGACAGGGTTATTACCAAGAATATGCATTTTCATTTTGTGCTTCCAACTAGCAAAATTAGTGCCATCAAAGTATGGACCTCTATGGTGATAACTTCCCTCACTAGATGCCATACTCTCCTAGGTTGTGAGACCTAAGCAATGAAGACCAAAGCTCTGATACCACTTGTAGGACCGAAAGTATGTCTAGAGGGGGGTGATTAGACTACATGGCCAAATAAAAGTTTTGCCTATACCAAGTTTTAGGGTTGACAGTTTTTAGCATTTCATGGCAAGTCAAGTACACCCTACACATGCAAGTCTAAGAGTATATAGTAGCGGAAAGTAACAACAAGCATGTATAGAAGGGATAGGGTAGGAAGTTCAAACGCAATTGTAGACATGATGATTTTTCCCGTGGTTCCAATAGGTGGCGTTATCGTACATCCACGTTTATGGAGTCTTCAACCCACGGAGGGTAATGGTCGCGAGAGCCCATGGAGGGCTCCATCCAAAAGGGTCCACGAAGTAGCAACCTTGACTATTCCATAACGGCTTCCTTCGACGAAGGACTAGCCTCACTATGGGTAGATCTTCACGAAGTAGGCGATATCCTTGTCCTTACAAACTTCTTGGTTCACTCCACGACACAAAGTAGGAGGCTCCCAAGCGACACCTAACCAATCTAGGAGGCACCACCCTCCAAAAGGTAATAGGCTCGTTAATGACGATGAACTCCTTGCTCTTGTGCTTCAAGATGATAGACTCCTCAGCACCCAATCACTCTCTCACAGATTTGGCATGGTGGAAGAGATGGGATTGGTGGAAACCTACTTGGGGAGGCTAGATATCAAGATCCACATGATTGGAGTGGAAGATCTTGGCCTCAACACAAGGGTACGTGGTTCTCTCTCAGAAAATCTGATAGGATAGGTATGGAATAGTTCTGAGTGCTTCTCTCTCGAGTAGGTGGTGGTGAAGGGGTATATATAGGAATCCCCAAAAATCCAACCGGTACACACAAAATGACCAACTCGGTGACACCAATGTGTTAATCTCGGCGGTACCGAAGTGACCAAAAGGTGGCAACTTTTGAATCTCGGTGAGACCGATATAGGGAACTCGGTTGCACCGATAAGGTGACCAACGGTCAGATTTCCAATCTCAGTGATGCTGATCCAACATTTTCGGTGGGACCAAAAAGGTGAATTTGTGTAACAGAAAGTTGGAAACATAAACTCGGTGGCACCGGTATGGAATCAGTTGCACTGAAGTGGCTAGGGTTTGGCAGAGTCTGTCTAGGTTCTGGAATCGGTGGCACCGGTATGGGAAAGTTGGTTGCACCGATTTTGAGTGTTAGGTATAGAACAGACTTTGGTGGGAGAGTTTGTGGATGTTTTTGGCGACTATCACTTGTGCACGTTTGAGCATATTGTTCACCAACAAAACCTTACCCCCTTTTAATAGTATTGACTTTCCTATGGACTCAAAGTGATTTCTCACAAATATAAAATGTAGAGTCCTCTTGCTT
Source organism: Hordeum marinum (assembly GCA_022496015.1). Lineage (NCBI taxonomy): Eukaryota > Viridiplantae > Streptophyta > Magnoliopsida > Poales > Poaceae > Hordeum > Hordeum marinum. Next base: position 438,965,067 of record CM039673.1, read on the forward strand.
GAAGCTTGGCCAACCTATTTCCTTGCATCTTGGGGTATGTCCACACTCTCCTTTTGCCAGTCCTATCATTGAACATTTCCTGAAATATACTTGGTGGAAACATTAGTTCAATGACTTATATGTTGTTATTAATTACCAAAACCACCAAGGGAGAAAATGTGCATTCACCCTTGCATCAAGCCTCCTCCTCTCCTCCTCCTATATATACTAGAGGTTTTAGGGGTTTTTTGCTACAGATTTTCAGCCACGTGTAAGCCTACCCTCTAGTTCATAGTTTCTCCTCTATATCGGTTTCAGCAGTGCTTAGGCGAAGCCCTGCTGGAATTACTCCACCACCATCGCTGCAACACTATTGCGCTGCCGGAGGACTTGTCTACCTCTCTGCTCCCTCTTGCTGGATCAAGAAGGTGGAGATTGTCATCAAGTCGTACGTGTGCTCAACGCGGAGGTGTCGTTCGTTCGGTGCTAGATTGGGACAGATCGTGATTGGATCGCGAGACGCTCGGCGATTTGGATCACAAAGACGTTTGAGTACGTCAACCGCATTTCTTAACGCTTCCCGCTTAGCGATGTACAAGGGTATGTAGATCCACTCTCCCTCTCATAGATGCTCATCACCATGGATAGGTCTTGCGTGTGCGTAGGAAAATTTTTGTTTCCCATGCAATGTTCCCCAACAATAACTACAAGAGTTCCCACCTAAGAACTTCCGAAAACTTTCTTGTTATGCAATACGGTGTTGGGGATACAAGGAGGAAATATCTCACACAACTAACAAACCTACACCCCAACTATATCCATCCTTTAACACATAACCAGAGGCTTTCGCAAGTCCATCTAACTCGGATCCTCGAAAGCACAACGATACTAATCATGGTGGTACCCCGGACGCCTTCCCAGTATTGGGTGACTCCGACCTTATCTCACCACAACAAGTATTGAAGCAATTCCGAACACCCTCCGTCCTGAGATACTAAGGAAGCTGAATGATAACGATGTGCCAAGAATTCTCTGGAGCTCTACTCCCCGGAAGAAATCAAGTCAAACAGGAGGCACCAAGACAGAACTTCATCACATCGGTATCATATAGTCTCCAAAATACCCGCATGATCCTAAAAAAGCGTGAAGAGGAGTAGAATCAAAATTCCTAAATCGAATACCTCACCAGAGTATAGAAGAGGAGTAAAAAGAAACCAACTCTCCGATATAACTAGACTCAAAATAGTTTTTACTAGACTCGACTCAGCCAAGTTTGATCAAGCAAAGGGCTCCTATGGTCGTATAGCTCTGATACCAACTTGAACGCCCAAGATGTGCGCCTATCCATATTTGGGCATGGGGGCCTCGACAGGGATAGAGGCGCATCTAGTCGTTACGCAAGTTCAGCATCATCACATACATTTATGAAGAGAAGAGTATATGAGTTGGCTTACACTCGCCACATGCTAAATTACAATTCCACACAGTTTATCCAAACATCATTCATAAGACAGGGTCTGGCTACGGGCGAAGACAAACGAGAAAAGATGCAATGAAATTGTCTTGCTAGCCCCGAAGATCACGACCAAGGGCTCTCTTCTCGTCTAGATAAGTGACGTACATCCTACCATACTCCTCGTCATACTCCCACTAGAGTTGCGTCACATCATCTGGCACGGTCTCATCTGCACCTGCACCTCTTTTTGTTGTAGTAATCTCTGAGCCACGGGGACTCAGCAATCTCGCAACCGGGTACCGAGACTATTCAAGCTTATTAGGTTGGATGGGGGAAGTGTTTAGTTTGCATCAGCACTAAGCATTTTATGGTGGCTAACTTACGAGAACATGAATGTAAATATGTGGTCTACGTTAAACAATCAAGAACTAGCATGATCGCTAAGCGATCCTGAACACCTACTTACATCAAACATAACCCCACCATGTTCTCTCTCGGTTCATGTTCACGAGCAGAGACGATCACGGTTACTCACACAGTTGGTGTATTTTATTGGAATTTACTTCAAGTAAACTATAACCGGGTGTTAAACAAATATCCAAGTTGCCACATAACCGCAGGCATGGCTTTTCGAAAGATTTAACCCTGCAGGGGTGCTCCAACTAGTCCATCATAAATTAACCACACTCCACGTGAATAACCTCGACCACGGATCACGTGATCATCCTAGGAAACTCCAAAGGGAATCCGACACCTCGTGATAGCCCAAAGAAAATCAGAGTCCCTCACGCAAGCCACTCGAGAAAGGTAAAACAAGTCCAGCAAGACCGCCCGACAGACCAGATCCCAGTAGGAGCCGCGCGTATCTCTGTCTCAAGGCACTACCAGATGAGCAGTACATATGGTGGCCTGATAGAAATCTCTCGAGTTTCCCCGAGGTTGCCCCGCAAGTGGCTCTAGTTTGGACCAACACTCATGAGGAGCACCGGCCCAGGTTGTGGATTAATTATCCACGGGGTTCCAAAGCCCTATGCAATTTTATTATGTTGTTTAAGCAAATAGTACCAATGTTGGGTCTTGCTAGACAATTTTTAATCTCAAACGAATAATCAAGGGGGTCCCCATAACAACCCCGAGCATGTTAGGAGCACAAAGTATGGAAACATAACACCGGTAACAAGAAACTATGGCGGTAAAAGTGGAACAAAACACCAAGCAAAAGGCCAAACCTTCCACCATACCAAGATATATATGTGTGCATTAAATTAAATAGCAATAAATATTGTGATATCTCTAGATATCCATGTTATCACATGGAAACAACCTGCACCTGCAACTAAGAATGCTATAAGAGGGGCTGAGCAGTGGTAACTTAGCCAAACGAGGTTTGCTAGGATGTGGAGAGGTTAGAGGCTATCATGGCAATGTAGGAGGCTTGACATTCAAGTGGTAGGTACTGCATATGTAACAATAAGAGGGAGACATCTAGCAAAACAAAAATAGTGTCGGGATGCGGGTACGATCATCTTGCCTGTTGGTTCTTCAGAGGGACAAAGAGCAGGGTCCTCGTAGTGGTACTCTCCTGGATCCTCGTACTCAGGTTCAACACTCACGTCTACCCAATAGAAACAGCAACAATAAACAACCAACCAAGGTGCAATGCACAAACAATATGATGCATGATTCATTTGAAGTATTTAGCATGGCAATCCTAAACTAGTCATGTTTCACATGCAATAGTTAAGTTATTTACAATTCTGGATAGAAACTCATGTTAGGTTGTTTGAACATGCATGATCATGGAAATTTTGGATGCTCCATGCAAAATCGATGCAAATGCGTATGTAGAATGTAGGAAACGGAGTTATGGTTCTCACGCTACGCTCACGGCAAGGGACGAAGGCAAAATACAAGACAATGAATGCCATGGGCTATTCCTTGGTATTCCAAGGTAGCCACTGGTTAGGAAATGAAAAACCAACCACAATAGAGCCAAAGATCAAGCAAAACAATGGAGCATAGCTCCCACAAGTCACAAAACACTAAAACACACAATCTGCCTCCAAACAGCAACATAGCAACTTTCACAGCAAATATTAAGAGCTAGAGGAAGTTTCCAACCTCAAACATAACATGTACGGAAATGTAACATGCTTATCAAATCATCCAACTACACAAACTCGAAAGGAAGCACATATCAATAAGCATGAAGCTCACAAGATGGCATGATGAAACTGATTCTAGGGACTTAGTGGAAATCACAGTTTTCTGGAATCCGAGTTAAGCTGGTAGCAAGTTGACAGCAGAAACTAATGTTGATAGAGACCACCTCATGGCATGAAAATTAACAGGATGGTAGAGGGGAACATCTAATTCAAAAACTAGCACTGAGCTTGAGCTAAAACACAACAGATCACTTGGTAGCATCCACTTATCATGGCATAAAAATATTAACAGATTCTCAGACTTAGAATTATTTAGCATGTTGAAAACAGCATCATTTTACTAGCCACTTTGGAGCATGGCTCCCACTCACATGCAATATTATCATGTCAAAAGTAAGTACCATGGCATTCTACTCATGAAATACTACCACTTCCATGTTGACACAAAGATCATAGCAAGCATGGATTAATTCTAACTAAAAAGACAAAATGGCACTTTGGGACAAAATGACATTTTGTAGGACTTTCTCAAATGACCAAACAAGTTTCATTAATGGATTCCTTGGGAGATTCTACCCCAAAAGCATATATCATACTCCTATATAAGTTTTTGTAAAACTCAAAAAAACATGCTCGAAATCAACATGACATTCCCATAAGTTAAAACTTGCTAAAAATGTCCATGTCCAAATAAGCTCATGTACAGATTTAGTAAAATACCAGGTATGGAATTATCTATTTATATCACAATAAAAACATTAAAATAAAATAAAAACAGAGAAGGGAGGTCTCACACGGCATAGACACCAGGGCCCCTCTAGTGGATGACAAGTGGGGCCAGGGCCCACTTGTCATACACACACTAACACACATACACACACAGCCACACACACCACACGCTAGATCCTGCTGGCCACAGGAAATCCTACACACACACCAGCACACACCACACATGCACACCACCACACCAGATCATGTGTGGCCACTGTTGGAAATATGCCCTAGAGGCAATAATAAATTAGTTGTTATCATATTTCCTTGTTCATGATAATCGTTTATTATCCATGCTATAATTATATTGATCGGAGACTTAAATGCATGTGTGGATACATAGACAAAACCATGTCCCTAGTATGCCTCTAATGGACTAGCTCGTTGATCAAAGGATGGTTAAGGTTTCCTAGCCATGGACATAAGATGTCATTTGATAACGGGATCACATCATTAGGAGAATGATGTGATGGACAAGACCCAAACTACAAACGTAGCATATGATCGTGTCAGTTTATTGCTACTGTTTTCTGCATGTCAAGTATATGTTCCTATGACCATGAGATCATGCAACTCATGGATATCGGAGGAGTGCCTTGTGTGTATCAAATGTTGCAACGTAACTGGGTGACTATAAAGGTGCTCTATAGGTATCTTCGATGGTGTCTGTTCAGTTGGCATGGATCGAGGCTGGGATTTGTTACTCCGTGTGACGGTGAGGTATCTCGGGGCCCACTCGGTAATGCAACATCACACTAAGCCTTGCAAGCAATGTGACTAATTGTTAGTTGCAGGATCTTGTATTACAGAACGAGTAAAGAGACTTGCCGTTAACGAGGTTGAACTAGGTATGGAGATGCCGACGATCGAACCTCGGGCAAGTAACATACCGAAGAACAAAGGGAACGTTATACGGGATTAACTGAATCCTTGACATAGAGGTTCGACCGATAAAGATCTTCGTAGAATATGTAGGTACCAATGTGGACGTCCAGGTCCCGCCATTGGTTATTGACCGTAGAGGTGTCTCGGTCATGTCTACATAGTTCTCGAACCCGCAGGGTCTGCACACTTAAGGTTTGGTGACATTTCGGTAGTGTAGAGTTATGTATGGTGGTGACCGAAGGTTGTTCGGAGTCCCGGATGAGATCTTGGACGTCACGAGGAGCTCCCGAATGGTCCGGAGGTAAAGATTCATATATAGGAAGTCCCAGTTTGGTCGCCGGAAAAGTTTCGGGCTCATCGGTAGTGTACCGGGAGACCTCCGGGAGGGGTATTTCGACCCTAGAGGGTCCATGGGCTGTGGAGAGTGATATCCAGCCCTTATTGGGCTGGAGGAACAGCCACAATAAGGCCCATGGCGCAGAAGGCAAAAGTCCTAAAGGAAAAGGTGGAAAAAAGGCTAAAAGGAAGAGTCCTACTCCTACTAGGAGTGGACGAGGAGTAGGACTCCTCCCCCTTAGCTTCGGCCGACTCCTATTGGAGTTTCTCCTTGCGCCAGCCCTCCTCTCCTCTCCTCCTATATATATTGGTGGAATAGAGGGTTTTTGCACAGATTTTACGGCCATGTGCTACCCGTTTCACCGGTGCTCCTCTAGATCGGTTTTCTACAATGCTTAGGCAAAGCCCTGACGGAATTGCTACACCACCATTACCGGAGCGTCGTCACGCTGCCGGTGAACTCTCTCTCCTCTCCACCTCCTCTTGCTGGATCAAGATGGTGGAGATCGTCATCAAGCTGCACGTGTGCTGAAGGCGGAGGTGTCGTCCATTTGGCGCTAGATCGAAAGGACCGTGATCGAGATCGCGAGACAGTTCGTGATGAGATCGCGGAACAGATTGTGATGAGTTCACGGGACAGATCCTCATCAAGATCGTGAGATGGATCATGATGAGATCGCGGGACGGATCGTGATGAGATCACGGGACGCTCGGCGATTTGGATCGCGAAAAAGTTCGACTACACCAACCGCGTTTCTTAACACTTCCCGCTTAGCGATCTACAAGGGTACGTAGATCCACTCTCCTTCTCGTAGATGCTCATCACCATGGATAGGTTTGCGTGTGCGTAGGAAAAATTTTGTTTCCCATGCGACGTTCCCCAACAGCCACTCCAGATCCTGCATAGCACACTCCACACCCACCAATGAAAAAAATGAAAAAAAAGGGGCGTGCCAGGGATTCGAACCCCAGACCTTGCGGTCTCGGCCTGGTTCATTTGACCACCGTGACACTCGCGCTCTAATGACTAAGGGGAGGCCTTGCCCTCTACTTCTATCCTACTATGCCTATCTGACGAAACTAACAAGAAAAGACAGCAGCGACAGCATAGCGGCGACGACCTCGCCAGAGGGCTCCGATGACCAAATTGTGCGGCGAAGGGAACCACTGCATGCACGAGTCCACACCGCACACCTACGCACTCGCACCGCACCTGCTATGCACGAGGTCGCTCGCGGTGATGGAGGACACTGCCAGGGACGGCACAGCCGAACGACGAGCTACGAGAAGGACCCGAGCGTTTCAGCGCGAAAATGGAACCCGCGGACGAACTAGAGCTCAAGCACCTACCTTCTATGCACGAAACGGGTCGGAGCACTCGCCAACGATGAGGTCCGAAGGCGGCGAAAACTGAACACGTGGACCAGCGACATGAGTGAGCAAACACGAGAAGGAGACATGCAGGGATGGAGAGAAGCTCACAATTCGACGCTTGCGTCGAAGATCGGGCTTGGGGAAGAGCGTTGGCGATGAATTTGGGCGGCGATGACTCGGGCGCGGAGAAGGAGAAGCAGCCCCGACGACTCTTGGCATCCCACGAGGCAGCAGAGGACGACAAGGAAGAAGGGCATCGCAGAGCGGACCCGACATGCGCCTGCTGGAGGGGCTCACCGGAGGAACACCGTCGACGACCTACTCACTCTGAACCTGCTCACGCTCTCACTGAAACAGGGGGAAAACTACCTGGCGGCGGCGCGACGGAGAAGGGGAAACCCTAGGAGGAGGGCGCAGACGTCGAGGGCTTTATAGGCCGGGAGGTACGACCTTCGCCACACCACCCTGGCCATGGCGGGACCCAGCGTTGACGCTCCATGAGAGGGATATGGAAAGGAGGAAGAAGAAAGGAGGGGGGAAGAGACTGACGCACGGACCCTACGCGTGCCATGCTGGAAGGATCCAGCGTGCGTGGTGGCTGGGCCACAGGGAAGGGGATCCCAAGTGGGCCGACTCTCTCTCTCTCGGCGCAAACAATAAAAATGAACAGCATGCGCCTTTCGTTTATTAATTAAAATACAGAGAAGAGAATTAAGGCAAGGAACAAAGGGAGAAAATAAAATTAAAAACAATACATTTTTGGACTCACAAAAATGTTAGCAATTTAATAAACATGGTTAGGGAAATTTTATATCTAACAAATATTTAACCTAATATTTAACTATGCAGGGTTTTTTCAAAATTATTTGAAAGCTAATAGACCCCAATCATTGCATAGGACTACTTTAGAATTCTTAGAAGAATATTTAGAAGTTGGCCAACATTTAAAACAAGGGAAAACAACAAGCAAATATTTAACAAGCAACAAATTTGAATAGTGAGAGAGAAGATAAGTTGTTTTGAATTGGGAGGAACTAGGGTAGCACTCCAACACACACATCCAAACCACATCACACTTCACACCACAACACTTCACAAGCAAGCAAAGCAATAAGAGATATGCAAATGATATGATGAGCATGATGGCGTGATGCATGATATGAAAATGGCATTGGAGCAAAATCATAATCATTCAAACACATGGCAAACATAGGGTTCACAAGAGGTACATGACCATAAATGGCAAGGGTAGCACTTGGGTTGTTACATGCTTGACCAGACTATCCGGAAACACAATCGCGGGGGTTCTCCCTTTGCCCTTTTAGCCGAATGAGCGGAACGTAAAGGGGCAAGCACAGGAGCCGGGCAACCCAACTATTGACCCAAAGACATAGTTCGGAACCAATGCATATAAAGTGAATTCCAAGACGCCGAACAAATAGTAAGCTATACGTAAGGCGATTTATTTGTAAGCTCGAGCCCCCGATGTATTACCTGGTTGCATCATATCATATCGAATTGTTTCACGAGAAGAGGGAGAAAAGAAAAATATGTGCCAAAAAGGACAACAAGACAAACATGTATAATGATGCTATATTTTTTCTCAATAGCTCCTATTACTCAGAGTGCCAAAGCAATTTCTTACAAGTATGTCAAGAAAAAGGAAGTTTTACAGGAGTGGCTGTATCAGGGGTCTTCAATTTGTGAACTTAAGTCTTTGGTGTGCCCCGCTGCTTATGTACTCCTGCGTCTTGGTGCACCTTAATAGGTGATATTGTTCGGCGAACGGATCTTGCAAACAAGGTCTTGAAAATTCACCGAATTGTGGATGAGCTTTACGCCATTGGCAGGCCTTACAATTGTACTTGCGTTGTGTCCGAAAACATGTTAATGGTGGTGGTTCGGTCCAGCCGGACACCCACCTTTGTTTTTCCCACCTTTACTCATGTAATTTTAAGTGCAAAGTTGTGCCTCCTTGGCATGTACTTCGCTGGTCCTAGGGTTGTGCGATGGGAGGCAGGTCCCTATTTGAGGGGAGAGGAAGGCTCTGAGAGGTCAGACTGAAGCCGAGCCAGCTTCCCAGTCTTGTGTGCCTTAACGGCAGATGTCGGAACCTGTCGATCATCTTTGTAGTTAAATTCGGCCACTAGGGCCAGCGCATGTTCCTCGGTTCATAGAGAGCACTCCGTGTTGCCGTTAACAGTGATGATCCCCTTGGGCCCGGGCATCTTGAGCTTGAGGTATGCATAATGTGGGACGATGTTGAAACGAGCGAACACTATTCGGTCGAGCAGGGCATGATAACCACTATGGAAGGGCACAATGTCGAAGATCAAGTCTTCGCTGCGAAAGTTATCGGGCGAGCCAAACACAACTTCTAGGGTTACGGAGCCCGTGCGTCGGGCCTCGACACATGGGATCACTCCTTTCAAGGTAGTGTTATTGGGTTTGATCCTTGATGGATCTATGCCCATCTTTTTCATCGTGACTGAGTAAATCAGGTTAAGGCTACTTCCTCCGTCCATTAGGACCTTTGTGAGGTGGTACCCATCTATGATGGGATCTAGGACGAGTGCGGATGAACCCCCATAACGGATACTGCTCGGGTGATCACGTAGATCAAAGGTGATCGGATATGTCGACGAGGGGTTATACTTAGGATCTACAGGCTCTACGGCATAGACGTCACGAAGGGCATGCTTCCTCTCCTTTGGTATATGGGTGGCGTATATCATGTTTACTGTTTTGACCTCTGGAGGGAATTTCTTTTGTCCGCCACCAATCAGACCCTGAGGCTCATCCTCATCCTAGCTGCGAGGGCTCTTGCCTTGATCCTCCGGTGGGAGCTTGCGGACCTATTTAAACACCCAACAATTGCGGTGTGTGTGATTGGAGGGCTTCTCTTGAGTCCCGTGGATTTGGCCAGGCCTTTCCATGATCTTTTCCAGTGGGGTGGGTCCATCACGATTGCCTTTAGGAGGCTTCTTCTGCTGCCCAAACCGGGAATTGCAGAAGCCGGCGTTAACATCCATATCATCGGCATCACTCTTATTGTGTCGGCACTTGTTCTTATTGCGCTTGGGTTTCCCGTTGTCGTCCCTAACTTCGGAGGTTCCGGGGTCTTCGGAGTTGTGGCTCCGTCGTGCTAGCCAATTGTCTTCACCCGTGCAAAAGCAGGTCATGAGGGATGTAAGGGCGTACATAGTCCGAGGTTTATCCTGGTCGAGCTGGCAAGCCAGCCATTCATCCCGAATATTATGCCGAAAAGAGGCTATTGCCTCAACATCCGGGCAGTCGACAATCTGGTTCTTCTTGGTCAAGAACCGATTCTAGAATTGTCGCGCAGACTCTCTGGGCTACTGTACAATGTTTCTTAAGTTGGGGGAATCCGGCGGCCGAACATAGGTGCACTGGAAGTTAGATCGGAATGCATCTTCTAAGTCTTCCCAACATCCAATGGAGTTTTTGGGGAGGATGTTTAACCAATGTCGAGTTGGCCCCTTGAGTTTTAGGGGGAGATATTTGATGGAATGGATATCATCTCCTCGTGCCATGTGGATGTGGAGGAGGAAGCCCTCAATCCATACGGTTGGATCAGTTGTCCCATCGTATTGTTCGATGTTCGTGGGTTTAAACCCCTCTGGGAACTGATGCCGCATTACCTCATCTATGAAGCACAGAGGGTGAGCGGCACCTTGAACTCGAGCTATATCGCACATGTATTCGGCATCTGTTCTAGCTCGGTTGTGTTCCCGGTCTCTGTTATTGCTTCGGTCGAGCCATGGTCTGTACCCATCCCATCTATCGGGTGAGTAGCCTCTAGACCCATAGATGGATCTTGTGCGACCTGTTCTGTAGTCTAGGTTGTCTCGCGGGCCGAACCTGTCATTGGGCTCTCGCGGCTGCTTTCCCCGTATTCGGGGCATAGCCGGTCTATAACCTGTATTGTTAGCCGTCCTGTCACGCCCGCGAGGAGGGCGGTCCGGCTTGTCGTATGGGGTATGTTTGGGAGACGGGTTATCCATGAACTCGTTTCAATTTATGGCAGCAGCCTTCTGCATGGATAACTCCTAGGTTGGTCCGACAGACCGATACCGCATCCCTCCTAAGCTGAGAGGACTCTAGTCCATCGATCGTTGAGGTCATCTTGTTCGCCTTTAAGTTGTCGTTCCTTCGCTTTCAGGCTGTGGGCCGTTGCTATGAGTTGTTGTCTAAACAGTTCCTGATCTTCAGAGTTCTCAGGAATGTCTAGGTCATTGTCTTCCGGGATGTCCTCCTCCTCGACAGGAGGGAGGTAGTTGTCTTCCTCGGAATCATTGAAGTCCTCGGGGTTTATTTGGTCCTCAGGAACCTGACCCTCTAACGGGTGTTCGGGGATATCGGGATCGCCACGGTCCTCAGGGATATCTCCGTCCCTGGTGCCGATAATAGCTTTCCTTCCCTTTTTGCCTTTGGAACGCTTATGCGGTTTCCGGCGCCTTGACGATGCGTCGCCCGAGTTGATGCCATCATTATTAGGCGTTTTGTTGCCATTAGCGGCAGGGGTGTTCACCATGTAGACGTCATATGTAGAAGTGGCGTCCCATCGCTCGGTATTAACAAGGGTTGGGGCATAGTATTCTTCATGCATGTATTCTGCCTCGTGAGAGGCATAGTCCACCATGTCGGTTAAGTCTTCGACTGTGGCTATGAAGTGGCTGGTGGGTGGGTCAAAAAATTCACCCTAACCCTCTTTGTGGCCGGTCCGAGCACAGATCAGGTTTGGATTGTTGGTAATTTTCATCAACGAGATCCGATCTAAGGCCTCGTTCAATATCGAGAGCTCGGTCGGATCAAACAGCACAGAGTTGTCGGAATTAATCCCCGATGTGTCCAGACAAGTGGAGCGTTCGACAAGAATAGGTATCCGGTCCTCATGCACTATGACCGGACCCAGACTAAAAGTCGATCCATCGCCGGAGTTAACCTCGTGGGCAAACCAAAAACGGAGCTTGAGGTTAAAGCCTCAGAGTCTTTGGGTACGACAGGCGAGACTGCGAGCCCAGTTAGTGAGTGATTGAAACTGAGTGCAATTTGAAACTTTTTGAAACTTTTGAATGAGAGCAGTTTCCCCATTTGTTTTAAATTCAAATTTCATCCAATGTAATATGATGAGAGAAGATGACATGACTTCTTCAAATATAGGATCTGAAGTTTGAATTGAAAACCACTGGAGATTTTTCTACTTTGGAATTTCACTTCATATGTTGGTTTCATTTTACATTTGAGTGAATTCAAATTCACTCACCCAAACTCAAACAAGTATGAGAGGAGGAACATGACACCCCACACGAGGGTTATTTTTTGTGAAGTATTTGAACCATAAAAACCCATGGGGTTATTTGAAAAATATTCGCAAAAAAGAAATAAATCCAAATGACCATTTTCTGGAAAAAAAATATTTTTTAAAAAATATTTATTTTGGACGTGGAAAAATGTTCATGTTTTAGGAAATATTTTTCTGGTCATTTTATAATATAATATGTCCATCTAAAACTTTTATTTATTCATCCTTTTTTTTTCTTTCTCAGTATTTGAAAAAAAAACTGTCAAAGCCCAGCCCAAGATGGGGTCGTCCCCAACCTCACGAGAACTCCAGAACGGGAGCTCCAGGTCGCCATGGCCGCCGTGATTGGCGTGCCCTCCCGCCCCTTTCCTTCTCCCTATCTTCCTGGAAGCTTCCTCTCCTCCGGATCCTTCCTTTCCCGCTCCTCCCCATCATTACGAGACCTTAATGGCCGAGATCGACGCCGACGAAGAATCAGGGCATGCCGGATTTGCTCGCCCTAGCTGCTGCACCTACACGCATCTTCGAGGCCTATAAATACTGCCCCTGCTAAGCCCCCTCTCCCCTCGACTGATTCCCTTCCTTTGGAGCTCCTCTCCCCCACTCCATCAACCGCACGAACTCGCCGGAGTTCGTCAACTCCGGCGTCTTCTCCACCGTTGCCCGAGGCTCGGTTGGCTTTTCCCCGACCTTCCACGAGGTTGCCGCGACGTCCTCTTCCCCGTTCCGTGCTTTCCTTCCTCCGTGAGATACTGCAACATTAGATCCGAGCTCATCTTCTCCAACTCCGGCGACCAACTCCGGTGAGCTTCAGGAAATTCCCGTAATTTTGTTTTTCAGAAAACTAGCAAGCTTAAAAAAACATATATCCTAGTATACAACTCCAAATTGAGTGATTCTTTTTGCTGTAGTTTCAAAATTTTATGTACTTTCTGATGTTGCACTTGGATTTCAAATTTGAGTAATGTAATTCTGAATTTTCTTAGAATAATTTATTGTTGCTATGATAGAATTTGTGTAAATTGGTTTCTCTCTAGTTTTCTTTAAAGTTTTCGTTGGATTTTTTTTGGTCTCCTTTGATTTCATTATTGTTTTCCTTGATTGTCTTATATTACTTTTACTCGATGTTATTTATTGTTTGGGAATGTGTTTGCTTATTGTGTGAATTTTTTGTTTCGTTAGATTATCCGGAGTGTGAAGCCTGTTATTACGAAGCTTTAGAATTTCAAGACCGTCATCAAGGCAAGTCATTTGATCATGTCTTACCCAAGTTTTATTTGCATTAGATGATATTTTCACCATGCATGTAGTAGGAGTATTAAACTTGTTGAGTAGTATCATGAAGTAGGACACCCCACAAATCCTCTGTTAACTTGGCCTGGGACACTATTTTTATTTGATGCTACGCCTAAGTAGACGAGGTTTTGGTTGAGTGTTACATGGGAGTTGTGAGTATTTTGGATGAGGACCAATTCAAGGTGATGAATATCACTTGATGTGATCAAGGCTACTTCGACGAGATGAAGACTTCATGATTCAAGACAAACTTTAATGCACCTACTGGGTGGATTTGGAAATAGGCTCCCTGGAGTAACCAGTGGGTGTGCACCTTGATAGGCCGCTGGAATTCCCAGTGTTTGTGAACCATTGATAGGCGCCCCTGGAATACCTCAGAGGAGTGAACCTAACCATGTTGGAGAGATACCAGCGGACAACTCCACCTAGACTCAAAGAGACGGAATGGATACGTCGTGACCGGAAGCTTACCTATGCAACCGCAAGTCATTATGGGCTCTGGCTTGGTTGATCTTAGTGGTAACTCTAACCTGAACTCTTAACCGGGGGTTAGGGAAACTCTTTGAAAGACCATGTTTTGGTCATCTGGTTCTCAAACACCCTGAAGTGCGAGGACATAAACGGAGGGACCAAATCTTGCTGGAAAAGTGCGCAGACCTCTGCAGAGTGTTAAATCTAATAGATTAGCCGTGTCCCCATTTACGGACAATTGAGCCTCTGGAAATGATACTATCAGGAACTCTCAACACCACACTTGATAATAATTGATGAGGGTACAATATAATAATTGGGTTATGAGATTTGGTTGGCGGAACCATCTCATTACACAACCGACATTTTGTAGTAATTTCATAATGCCCCTATGTTGTAGGGAAAAATTTGCTTTTATGCAAAACTCAGCCCTTTGCCACCATCAACCAAATGCATATAGTTGTGATAGCATTATTGTTTTTTATCATTTTTTTTGTGATTTGACATCACATTCCATATGCTGACCTACATGGCTGCAACGTCTCATGTTACAAAGGTTTGCTCCGACGAAGTGTGAGGTCTACGTCCTATGCTCGGTGTTGCCCTTTGGAGTTAGATGGACTCAGCTACCTTCAGGCTTCCGCGGGATTTTGATAGCGCTATCTCATGAGTTGGCCTTTAGCCAAGTTACTTTTCTAATAATGACTCTATATGAGATTTCGATTAATAAAGCATGTGTGATTGAACTTTGTTATATACATTGATGTACTGCGTGTGTACCAGCATGATCTTGGGATGGTACGGAAACACCAAAGACTTGACCGTTTCAGGTCGGGTCGCTACAGAAATGGTATCAGAGCACACGGTGACCGTAGGACGTAACCACTAGGACTGGAAAGGCCATAGGAAAAAAACTTAATTTGGAAATTTTCCTATTTATCTGTTGATACATGCCCTTCTCTATTCATTTCTATCCCTTCTCTAATTCATTAAAATAGTTGTTGCCCCATCACCGAGTCTGCTCAACTCGGCAAGACCATGCCCTACGAAGACGACATAGATGAAGAAGAAGCTAGCGCCAATGTTGATATGATGAAGTCTTTCACAGATGAGAACTAGATTCAGACCACCATGTAACCAATAGAAATTCGTTAGTCGATTGGATTCTCGATTAGTTCGATCGATGCGTGAGACTTGATTGAAGTGATTGGTGTGTTAATTGATTGTTGCGTGCATATGGGTAGTGTTATTTTCCCTTTAGACCCTTGTTCTATTCTGATTCTCTTCCACTATAAAACATCAGATGCCTCCGAGACATGACCCCGACTTCACCTTCCCACCGGAACTCACACAACTTCTCCAGCAGCAGAATGCCTTGATGCAGCTGCTGATCCAGAACCAGGCCAACAACAACAACCCTCCACCTCAGGCCGACAACCTCACTCATTTTCTAAGGCTGAATCCTCCGACCTTTTCCAACAGCACTGAGCCCATTGTGGCTGATGATTGGCTCCACAAGATGGAAAGGGAGTTGATTATCGCTGGTTGCACAGAAGCACAGAAGGTGTGTTTTGCCGCACACCAACTGGAAGGACCAGCAGCTTCTTGGTGGGAGAACTACACGACCACGTATCCCATTGCCGGTGTGACTTGGGATCAGTTCAAGCAGGCCTTCCATACTGCTCATGTCTCAGCTGGAGCCATGAGTCTAAAGAAGCGCGAGTTTCACAACTTGCGCCAGGGGAATCGCTCAGTGACTCAGTATGTGGATGAATTCAACATGTTGGCCCGTTATGCACCAAGAGATGTGGCTGATGATGCAGCCAAGCAGGAGAAGTTCCTGGAAGGAATCAACGATGAGTTGAGCATGCAGCTGATGGTGGCTACTTTCAACAATTACCAGGACCTGGTAGACAAGGCACTTATTCTGGAGGGAAAGCAGCAGCAGATAGAGAATCGTAAGAGGAAGTATGACAAGCTTTATTCTGGAGGTAATCAGAAGCCCCCCGTAGCACCATATTCAACACCCGGGAAGTTCGATGGTCCTAACCACCATAACCATGGAGGACATGTTCACCATGAAGGAAACAACTACAGTAGCCATAAGAATGGCAATGGAGGGAATGGCAATCAACACCATTCGGCTCTGGCCCAGAAGAATTTGAAGCACATCACCTGCTACAATTGCAGGAAGAATGGCCACTATTCAACTGACTATCCGGAGAAAAATCCCGGCAATGGCAATGAAGATCCCAACAAGGAGTCCCATCATTTTCCTCGAGCTCAGGTGAATCACACTACTGTGAAGGGAGTTAATGGAAAGCCGGATACAGTTACTGGTAAGTTCTTGTTAAACACACCAACTGTATTGGTACCTTTGATTCTAGTGCATTGCACTCATTCATATCAAGGGTGAATTTGAAAAGGTATGGTTTACCCACCTGGACCCGTGGCAGACCACTTTAGACCAGCTTCACCACTGACCCAGGATTTGACCAAGGTACAAGCAATCCTATTGAAGGAAGATATCTAGAATAATCTATGGAACATCTACCAACGAAGTCATAATAATTTCATAGGAGGATACATAAAACCCTAGAGTTGGGAAGAAACATTAGTTGATTTTTTTGGCTTGCAGAACCCATGGATTTACCCGAACCTAGTTCGTGGATAAGAGAAATCACTGCAACGCTTGTGAGGAATCCCAAGTGTTAGAATACGAGATTCGCTAAACCTTATACAAGGTAATGATTTGGGTGCGACATGGCTTGGCCACCATGACGACTTACTCTTATCATTTCTCTTGATATTCGGAATGGTAAATCTGAGTGACTTACCCATAGTAAAGAGATGACGTTCTTTAAAGCTTTTGTTTAAGCCTTAGAATGGTATGATGAAAACCCCTTGTACATGACAGTTGCTGTCACACGTAGGAATTCTACAGTGAGGAATGAAGCCAAGACCCATTTCACTGCAGGATACCCACAAATGGTAGACCACCATGAGATCGTCGATAAGTTACTTAGAATGAACGCGAGAGTTATCAGCTAAGAAGACCCAGTATCGGAGGAAATACATTTTTTATGAGGACACAAGATTTTGATATAACGGAAGAGCATCACCGAAGGAGCTATCATGAAGAATGTGAACAGACAGATGCAACCACATGATTGCCATGATTTTGAGGGACCAGTAACTCTCATTTTAACTGTGGTAGACCCCACACCTTCCAGGTCAATGGATTTTATTAGAAGACCCCAAACCCTAACCTATTCTTTCCAGCCCTTTCGAATCTCGAGGACGAGATTCATTTTAAGTGTGGTAGGTTTGTAACATCCCAAATTTTGGAATGTTATAATAAACATTAGAATGATTGTTTGATTGTGTGAGTGATTGAAACTGAGTGCAATTTGAAACTTTCTGAAACTTTTGAATGAGAGCACTTTCCCCATTTGTTTTAAATTCAAATTTCATCCAATGTAATATGATGAGAGAAGATGACATGACTTCTTCAAATATAGGATCTGAAGTTTGAATTGAAAACCACTAGAGATTTTTCTACTTTGGAATTTCACTTCACATGTTGGTTTCATTTTACATTTGAGTGAATTCAAATTCACTCACCCAAACTCAAACAAGTATGAGAGGAGGAACATGACACTCCACACGAGGGTTATTTTTTGTTAAGTATTTGAACCATAAAAACCCATGGGGTTATTTGAAAAATATTTGGAAAAATGAAATAAATCCAATTGAGCATTTTCTGGAAAAAAAACATTTTTAAATAATAATTGTTTTGGCCGTAGAAAAATGTTCATGTCTTAGGAAATATTTTTCTGGTCATTTTGATATATAATATGTCCATATAAAACTTTTTTTATTCATCCATTCTTTTTTTCTTTCTCAGTATTTGAAAAAAAAACTGTCAAATCCCAGCCCAAGATGGGGTCGTCCCCAACCTCACGAGAACTCCAGAACGGGAGCTCCAGGTCACCATGGCCGCCGTGATTGGCGTGCCCTCCCGCCCCTTTCCTTCTCCCTATCTTCCTAGAAGCTTCCTCTCCTTTGGATCCTTCCTTTCCCGCTCCTCCTCATCATTAAGAGGCCTTAATGCCCGAGATCGACGCCGGCGAAGAATCAGGGCATGCCGGATTTGCTCGCCCTAGCTGCTGCACCTAGACGCATCTTCGAGGCCTATAAATACTGCCCCTACGAAGCCACCTCTCCCCTAGACCGATTCCCTTCCTTTGGAGCTCCTCTCCCCCACTCCATCAACCGCCGCCGGAGTTCGTCAACTCCGGCGTCTTCTCCACCGTCGCCCGAGGCTTCATTGGCTTTTCCCCGACCTTCCACGAGGTTGCCGCGACGTCCTCTTCCCCGTTCCGTTCTTTCCTTCCTCCGGGAGATACTGGAACATCAGATCCGAGCTCATCTTCTCCAACTCCGGCGACCAACTCCGGTGAGCTTCAGAAAATTCCCGTAATTCTGTTTTTCAGAAAAATAGCAATCTTTAAAAAATCATATCTCCTAGTATACAACTCCAAATTGAGTGATTCTTTTTGCTGTAGTTTCAAAATTTTATGTAGTTTCTGACGGTGAACTTGGATTTCAAATTTGAGTAATGTAATTTTGAATTTGCTTAATTTTGTTCAAATCACTAATTTGGCAATATCTTGAGATTTATAATATATTTTTGATTGATTCTTTTTGCCACTATTTAGTTATTGATTGGCCTGTCCAGTAGCATTGAGTTTTTGATTTCTAGATTTATTTAAATTAGGATTTTAACTAAAACAGTACTGTTTTGTCTATATTGTTGTTTTAGTCATTTAATTATTGTTTTTAATTATTTTTAGTTAGTTCTTTTTGTAGATTTTTTACATGTGGTTATATGGTTCTGTTATAAGATAGTAGATAAATTTTTATAATGAGTTATTATTATTTTAGCTATTGTTTTGTTCTATTGTTGTGTAGTTATTTAACTAGAGTAAATAGAATAGTTTTTTTTCACAAAAGTAATTCTTTTGCCACATCAAGTTATTTTTATTGTTGTTTCCGTTAATTATAAACATATTAGGTTTTATAGTATTTTCTTATGGTCTTAGTGTTTTTATTGTTACTATAGTTGTTTTGGTGATAACTAGATAGTAATTTTAGCTATTAAAGTATTTCCTTTCTCTAGTTAATGGTTTATTAAATTGATTTCTATTAAATAGTTGTTTAATCATTTCTTTTCTGTTATTGAGTGTTTAGAATAATTTATTGTTGCTATGATAGAATTTGTGTAAATTGGTTTCTCTCTAGTTTTCTTTAAAGTTTTCGTTGGATTTTTTTGGTTTCCTTTGATTTCATTATTATTTTCCTTGATTGTCTTATATTACTTTTACTCGATGTTATTTATTGTTTGGGAATGTGTTTGCTTATTGTGTGAATTGTTTGTTTCGTTAGATTATCCGGAGTGCCAAGCCTGTTATTACGAAGCTTTAGAATTTCAAGACCGTCATCAAGGCAAGTCATTTGACCATGTTTTACCCAAGTTTTATTTGCATTAGATGATATTTTCCACCATGCATGTAGTAGGAGTATTAAACTTGTTGAGTAGTATCATGAAGTAGGACACCCCACAAATCCCCTGTTAACTTGGCCTGGGACGCTATTTTTATTTGATGCTATGCCTAAGTAGACGAGGTTTTGGTTTGAGTGTTACATCGGAGTTGTGAGTATTTTGGATGAGGACCAATTCAAGGTGATGAATACCACTTGACGTGATCAAGGCTACTTTGACGAGATGAAGACTTCATGATTCAAGACAAACTTTAATGCACCTACTGGGTGGATTTGGAAATAGGCTCCCTGGAGTAACCAGTGGGTGTGCACCTTTATAGGCCGCTGGAATTCCTAGTGTTTGTGATCCATTCATAGGCGCCCCTGGAATACCTCAAAGGAGTGAACCTAACCCTATTGGAGAGATACCAGCGGACAACTCCACCTAGACTCAAAGAGACGTTATGGATACGTCACGACCGGAAGCTTACATGTGCAATCGCAAGTCATTATGGGCTCTACCTTGGTTGATCTTAGTGGTAACTCTAACCTAAACTCTTAACCGGGGGTTAGGGAGACTCTTTGAAAGACCATGTTTTGGTCATCTGGTTCTCAAACACCTTGAAGTGCGAGGACATAAACGGAGGGACCAAATCTTGCGGGAAAAGTGCGCAAACCTCTGCAGAGTGTTAAATCTAATCGATTAGCCGTATCCCCAGTTGCGGACAATTGAGCCTCTGGAAATGATACTATCAGGAACTCTCAACACCACACTTGATAATAATTGATGAGGGTACAATATAATAATTGGGTTATGAGATTTGGTTGGCGGAACCATCTCATTACACAACCGACATTTTGTAGTAATTTCATAATGCCCCTTTGTTGTAGGGAAAAATTTGCTTTTATGCAAAACTCAGCCCTTTGCCACCATCAACCAAATACATATAGTTGTGATAGCATTATTGTTTTTTTATCATTTTTTTGTGATTTGCCAACATATTCCATATGCTGACCTACACGGCTGCAACGTCTCATGTTACAGAGGTTTGCTCTGACGAAGTGTGAGGTCTACGTCCTATGCTTGGTGTTGCCCTTTGGAGTTAGATGGACTCAGCTACCTTTAGGCTTCCGTGGGATTTTGATAGCGCTATCTCATGAGTTGGCCTTTAGCCAAGTTACTTTTGTAATAATGACTCTATATGAGATTTCGATTAATAAAGCATGTGTGATTGAACGTTGTTATATACATTGATGTACTGCGTGTGTACCAGCATGATCTTGGGATGGTACGGAAACACCAGAGACTTGACCGTTTTAGGTCGGGTCGCTACATGACAAGTCACCCCTAGGATCCACGGAGAACTCTAGATTCCCAAATCTGATCTCTTCACCAGGGGCGAAGCTTCCGACACGGCCTAGATGGCCGGTCTGGTTGGCATGCAGCACAACGCTGCCAAAGGCAAATATCTGTCTGGGGACGAAAGTGTGCATGTTGCGGACCTCTTCGATGATGATAAGGCGAGACATCGATTCCTTGGGTGCTCACAACAGAGCTCTCAATGAAAGCACCACTCTCGGTGTCAAAACCGGCGGATCTCGGGTAGGGGGTCCCAAGCTGTAAGACTAGAATCGGTCGTAACAGAAGACGAAGGGGACAAGGGTTTAACTAGGTTTGGGCCCTCCTATGGAGGTAATACCCTACGTCCTGCTTGATTGTATTCATGATATGAGGGTCACAGAGTTGATCTACCTTGAGATCCAATAGCTAACCCTAGATGAGTTGTTCTCTATCTACAACCTAAAACGCTCCGGCTTATATAGACGTCGGGGGTTCCTAGGGTTTACACATGGTCGGTTACATACCGAAGAGATAAACATACCTATTCGCTACATCAAACGTGGAGGACAAGCCACAATTCCTGAAGCTTCCTTCCTGGAGATAGGGCCTTCGATCGATCAATGTTCGGCAAGCGGCCCATAAGAAACAGGTCGGCCTCCCGAGGACCCCTTAACCCAGGACTCCCTCACCTGGCAACGGCGCTAGAAATCCTTCTTGCTACTTCTTGAGCTTGTGTTCGTTTTCCCTTGAAGAGGAACGGGTGATGCAGCAAAGTAGATAAGTATTTCCCTTTGTTGTTGAGAACCAAGGTATCAATCCAGTAGGAGATACAAGTAAGTCACCAATGGATGCTCCTACATAAACAATCAAACTCTTGCACCCAACGCTATAAAGGGGTTGTCAATCCCTTCACGGTTATTTGCAAGGATGAGATCTGATAGAGATTGATAGGAAAGATTGTGGAAAGTAAAAAGGTTAATAAATTGCAGCAAGGTATTTTTGGTATTTTTGGTTTATAGATCTGAAAATATAATATGGAAAGTAGACCCGGGGGCCATAGGTTTCACTAGAGGCTTCTCTCTTGAAGTAAAATAACACGGTTGGTGAACAAATTAGGGTCGAGCAATTGATAGAAAAGCGAATAATTATGAAGATATCCAAGGCAATGATTAGGCATCACGTCCATGTCAAGTAGACCGAAACGATTCTACATCTACTACTATTACTCCACACATTGACTGACTCCTGCCTGCATCAAGAGTATTAAGTTCATGAAGCACAGAGTAACGCATTAGGTAAGATGACATGATGTAGAGGGATAAACTCAAGCAATATGATGAAACCCCATATTTTTATCCTTGATGGCAACAATACAAAACATGCCTCGCTACCCCTACTATGTCACTGGGTGAGTACACTGCAAGATTGAAGCCAAAACTAAGCACTTCTCCCATTGCAAGAATTACCAAACTAGTTGGCCAAAACAAACCAATAACTCGAAGAAACTTGCGAAGATATAAAATCATGCATATAATAATTCATAAAAGACTCAAATAATATTCATGGATAATCTAAACATAAACCCACAATTCATCGGATCTCGACAAACACATCGCAAAAGAGTATTACATCGGATAGATCTCCATGAAGATCATGAAGAACATGGTATTGAAGCACAAAGAGAGAGAAGAAGCCATATAGCTACTAGCTATGGACCCGAAGGTCTATGGTGGACTACTCATGCATCATCGGAGGGGCAATGGAGTTGATGTAGATGCCCTCCGTGATCGAATCCCCCTCCGGCAGATTACCAGAAAAGGATCCAAGATTGGATCTCTCGAGAATGAAGGCCTCTAGCGGCAGAAAAGTATTTGCGTGGATCTTTTTCATATTGGGGGAATATTTGGGAATTTATAGGACGAATAATAGGGTTAGGAGACCTTCTGGGGGGCACAAGCCTGCCAGGCGTGGCCTGGGGTGGTGGCCGCGCCCCCTTGGCTTGTGACCTCATGGCAGGTCTTTTTCCTTGCCATCCAAGTCTAGTAGATGTCTTCTGGTCCAAGACAATCATCGTGAAGATTTTATTCCATTTGGACTCCGTTTAATGTTCCTTATCTGCAATACTCAAAAACAAGGAAAAAACAAAAACTGGCACTAGTCTCTAGATTAATAGGTTAGTCACAAAAATAATGTAATATAGCATATTAATGCATATAAAACATCCAAAACAGATAATATAATAGCATGGAACAATCAAAAATTAAAGATACATCCGAAACGTATAACTTATTCCTTCATCCATCGTGATTTCGTCCAAAACTTGAAAACTTCAATCACACAAAACTCGATAAAATCTACGTGAGATCCGTTAGTATAAGAAAGCAAATCACTACTTTAGGTATTGTTGCGAACCCATTCATATTTTGTTATTGAATTATACCTACTATATTTTAACTTTACCATGGCTTATACCTCCCAATACAAACCATAGATTCATCAAAACAAGCACACAATGCAATGAAAACAGAATTTGTCTCAAACAGAATAGTTTGTAGTAATCTGTACTATACCCAAACTTTTGGAACTCTAAAAATTCTGATAAATTAGTAAAACGTAAATAATTTGTATAGAAATACTGCGTTAGAATTTTAGCACAATATCACGTTCCAGAAAAAAAATGAAAATTCATATACTGGATGCAAAGTTTCTATTTCAGATTCAGCATCACTTCTACTCATCCTATGAATCATCCTAAAGGATTTAATTGGCACAAACACTAAATAAAACTTAAAAACACAATCATAACAGAGGCATAATTGTGTCAACACACAAAAACTAAAAGGAAAAAAGGAAAAAATTATTTATTCATTGGATTGCCTCCTAACAAGCGCTATCGTTTAACACCCCTAGCTAGGCATAATGGATAGATTCAAGTATTTTCATCCTTAGTTTGCAACTCCTTAAGAACACAATGAGAAATTTCAAGGATATCATGCATATTTTCAATGGCAATACTTCTAGGAATAAGATCAAAAAAATTATTCTTGCCATGAAGGTTGGTTATCACTTCACCAAAATTTTGATGGATACTAATCATTTTAAGATCCTCTTTGTTTATACTAGACGTGGTACCCTTGTTCTTAGTTATTTGCATGGATTTTCAATCCTTCCTAATGGGAGTTTTTTCAATAGTTTTATCGGTGGGGAAAGCCGAACTTAAGTTATGAAAGATTTCTTCCAACTTATCGATTCTAGTGGGGCTTTCTTCAATTCTTTTATTGACTATGGGTTCTTTTCCTTTAATATTTTAAGAGCATCTCCTGCTTTTGACCCGATTTTATTAGCAATATTATGCATCCTTTTATCCAAGTTCTTGATATTTTTCTTGGTGAGCATTTTCTTTTCAATAGCATCTAACCATTTCATAACATGCTCAAGAGTTAAAATTGTTTCGTTAACAATGATAGGTGCAAAACCCAATAAATTTCGCAAAGCATTATAAGCATCCAAAGAAGGGCACATCAAGAAGTTTCCACCGGTAATTGTATCAAGGATGAATCTATACCAAGTGGTGATACCCACATAAAAAAGTGAAGAAAAACAATAGTAGATTATTTGCAAGTAGATCTATTACGCATTCCAAATCCTATACCAAGCATCTTTAAGATTGTCCCCTCCCATTTGTTTAAAAATTAAGAACCTCATTCTCGGGAGTAAACACAATAACGGAGGAACTAGCCATAGTGAACAGATTGGCGAACAAGAGATTTGACGAGAAAAAGGCAAATGAAAAAGAGAGGGCGAATAAAACGGCAAATTGGTGAAGTGGGGGAGAGGAAAATGAGAGAAAAATGGAAAATAATGTAATTGTAAGGAGATGAGATTTGTGATTAGGAACCTAGTAGATGAGATTGCTTCCTTCCTGGCAACAGCGCCAGAAATTCCTTTGACGTGGCTTGAGACTTGGTAGGTATTTCCCCAAAGAGGAAGGGATGATGCAGCACAGCGACGGTAAGTATTTCCCTCAGTTATGAAACCATGGTATCAATCTGTAGAGGAAGATCATGCACCCACATAAACAGCACCTGCACACGAATAACAAATACTTGCAACCCGATGCGAAAGATAGGTTGTCACGCTCTCTACGTTAATAAGATAGATTAGGTAATGATAGGTAGGAGATATAGATCTCTCAAGAACACACACACAAAAAGTAAATATGTAGCAATATATTTTTGGGTTTTTGGTTTTGTAGATTTGAAAACAAGGATTGCAAAAACATAGATCGGAAAGCAATATGATGGAAAAGTAGATTCGAAGAAGAAATACGAGGCTATAAGCAATCATGCATATAAGAGATCAAAGAAGACTCAAAAAATATTCATGGATAAAAACTGATCATGAACTCAAAAGTCATCGGATCCCAACAAACACACCGCAAAAATTTACATCAAATATATCTCCAAGAGACCATTGTATTGATAATCATAAGAGAGAGAGAGAGGAAGCCATATAGCTACTACCTACAGACCTGGAGGTCTATGGTGGACTACTCACGCATCATCGGAGAGGCACCTATGATGAAGATGAACCCCTCCGTGATGGTGTCTAGATTGGATCTCGAGGTTCTGGAACTTGCGGCGGCTGGAATTGTGTTTCGTCGACTACCCAAGGGTTTTTGGAATATTTGGGAATTTATAGGCGTCATAAGTTGTGGAGAGGGGTCCTGAGGAGGCCACAACCCACCAGGGCGAGGGCAGCCCCCCCTAGCACGGCTTGGTGGGTTGTGGTCTGCTCGACCCACTCCCCGGGCACTTCTTTGGTCCATTGGGTGTCTTTTGGTCCAAAAAAATCTCCAAAAAGTTCTGTCGCGATTGGACTCCGTTTGATATTGATTTTCTGCGAAGTAAAAAAACAAGCAAAAAAAACAACTACTGGCGCTTTGGCACTGTGTCAATAGGTTAGTCCCAAAAAATGATATAGAGTGGTAATAAGATGATGGTAAAAGATCCAAGAATGATAATATAACAGCATGTAACAAGCAAAAAATTATAGAAACGTTGGAGACGTATCATGGGGCAATGACATATTCATGAACCAGCATCAAGTGAGGAAACTTATAAAGGTTATTAATTATATGGGACAAAATATGGCAATTAAACTATTTCTTTACACCTTATCCAAGACAACAGTGAACTCCAGGATGGTAACTATGAACTCTTTACCCTTCTTTATATTATCCATAATGAGTTGTTATCTTACAAATTTACAATGTTTGAATCAATTTTGTTTGGAGTGGTTCTTAAAGCAGATTACTCGATATTACCTCTCAAACTATATTACTGGTGGACGTGCAAACATTAAAGTATATCTACCAGGCCACGATGACTACCTAGATGTCCTCATCAACACAGAGAAGGATGGGAGGTCCTCCATCACAAGGGGCTGGCCTAGAGTCATCCATGCATTGTGCATGGAGGAGGACACAATATGGACATTCCGCTTCACCTTGTACAGCTACGAGAGTGTCTTTCACCTCTTCCTTTAGCGTGTTTAATACAAGTCTGCAACTGTGGTTCATCATTATTTATCTGGTTCTAATGTAATTATTATTTCTTGATGTAATTCTTGAACATATGTACCTGTGAATGAAATAATGCATTGGTTGTTGAACCTATGTCTATATAAGATGGATATGAAAAATGTTATAGCCTACTATCAAATTAAAATCATGTAGAATTTTAAATTGTGGCGATTAAAATATCAGAAAAAATGCTCTGCGGGTCATTATAGCGCACACGGTTTGTAAAGCAGCACGTGTGTGATATACCTCATGATTCGACACGTTTCAGAGAGATAAACAGTGTGTGACAATGCACACAATTGCCGTCTGCAAACCGTGTGTGGTGTTAGACAATATCATAAATGGTTAAGCAGACCTAAATGTTTTGTGACAGTCTCCTTATCATACACGATTTATAATGTTTAACTATTTGTTATGTCGTATGCATCCGAGACGAGTATAACAGTTGGAGCGTTTGCGAATATTGGTATATCGCAAACGACGTTGTAGGACAAAATGTGTGTGATTGTCTCCTTATCATACATGCTTTGCAATTATGAGTTCTTTGCGATTCAACACACATCGTAAACGGTGCACTATAGAATAGCGTGTGCGATGTTAGTGTGATCTCACACAAGTTGCAAGGATGGGCCGTATGGGAAGGATGCCATATCTCAAACGGTTGACAGGTGACTCTCGTTTGTGATAGATACGGAAATCCCATATGCTTAGTTTTGCTAAATGTTTGCATTCGTTGGCCACAATCGCCGACGATTTTGCCGTGTCATGTGGGATGGAGCCCTCCCCCTTATCGCCCACACACGCAAGGCGACAATTTAAAACTACGTCACGGAAGGGGTTAAAACCGTTTGTATAGCACGTCGCTGCACCGCTGGGATATGCAACACGGTAGAGATAAGTTTTTCCCTCGATGAGAACCAATGTTATCGAACCAATAGGAGGACCTCGCAAACACACGTCTTCAGCACCTACACACAAAAGAGCACACACTTGCACCCAACAAAGGCAAGCGGGTTGTCAATCCCCTTGAACTCGTTACTTGCAAGAGATAAGTAGAGATAGATAGATAATGTAATTATAAAATAACTATAAAGTAAAATTACAGTATATAAATAACATAACTATTTTTAGTATTTTTGGAATTTAATTTGTAGATCCCCGGGGGTATAGTTTTTGCTAGAGGCTTTTCTCTCATAGAAAGCATACAGTGGGTAAACAAATTACTGTTGGGCAATTGATAGAAAAGAGAATAATCATGCAATATTGATTCATGGAAATGATCACTACATATAGGCATCATGTCCATAAGCAAGTAGACCGACTCCTGCCTGTATCTACTACTATTACACCACTCATCGACCGCTATCCATCATGCAACTAGAGTATTCAGTAAAACATAGTAACACTTTAAGCAAGATGACATGATGTAGACAAAGTAAATCCAACTAATATGAATAAACCCTATCGTTTTATCCTTAATGGAAACAATATAAATACGTGTCATGTCTCTTTCTGTCACTGGGATTGAGCACCGCAAGATTGAACCCATTACAATGCACCAGTCACGCTGAAGATAAATCAATCTAGTTGGCCGAACCAAACCGATAGATAGGAGAGAATTACGAAGCTATCATAATCATGCATATATGTGAAAGACCAGCAGGGAACTCAATATACTTTCATGAATAGTCTGGACATAAACTTACAATTCATCGAATCCCAACAAACACACCACACAAAACTGATTACATAAGACAGGTCACCACGGGAATTGTGGTGATCTTGGCAATGAAGAACATAGAGAGAGAGAGAGAGAGACCTACGTACTAACTACGGACCCATAGGTATGTGGTAAACTACTCACACATTACCATGGGAGCAGCAATGTTGATGTAGAGGCCTTGCATGATCGATCCCCCCTCCGACAGGGCTCCAGATGAGCACACGTCGGAACAGAAGCTTGCAGGGGCGGAAAAAGTGTTTCGGCGTGTTTTCTAGGATTTTCGCAATATATGTGAATTTACAGCGAAGGGATCAGGGCCAGAGGACCTCAGAGGTAGCCCCAAGCCAACAGGGTGCGGACACCCCTCCGGGCACGTCCTGTTGGCTTGGGGGCACCTCATGTGCCCTCCGGTCTTCTTTCAAAGCTTTCGTGTCTTATTTTTGTCCAGAAAAATCATCAAAAAGTTTTGGGGTATTTGGACTTCGTTTGGTACAGTATTCCTCAAAGGCCAAAAACATGCAAAAAACAACAACTGACACTAGGCACTTGGTTAATGGGTTAATGCTCAAAAATGATATAAAACATCATATAAATGCTTATAAAACATTCAAGATTGATAATATAATAGCATGGAACATTCAAAAATTATAGATGCGTTGGAGACGTATCAAGGAGCGGTGGCGGTGTCCTAAGGACAGCGGGGAGGCGCGATTGGGGAGCTAGTCATGGATACCGCTGCGCCCAGGCTCAAGCTCGAGCTCAGCCATGGTCGCATCCGGTGAGATTTATTTCTAAGTTGAACATGTGGTTACTAATTAGTTTATGGTTGGATGGGCCACTGTCAACCGGGCCCATGTGGTCAGATTAGTCTAACTACTAACTAGTTTAGGTTTGAGTCAATAACTAAATTTATAGAAAGTTCAAAATTGAGAAGATTTATTGAGACCGACTTGAGGGCCGCACATGTGATAACGGTCAACATAACGGTCAATCTTATGGAGTTGGCTATTGTGCCATGTCAACGCTTATGTGTGGGCCCAACCAGTCAAAAACGCGTTTAAAAGAGCGGGATTGGGCACTTTTGAGAGATGGTAGTTTTTAGTCAAGGATTAGTGAAAAACTGATAGTTTTTGAAACAATGTAAAGTGGTAGTTTCTAGGCACAGGTCGACGAAATGTGGTAGCTTTTTGTTAAATACTTGTGGTACACTGATGCATCATGGCCAGTACATCAAATTTTCATTGCTACTATTCTAGCATATGAATTTACATTCATCAATACGTGGACGCCTTTTACAGAAAAAATGTGCATCACAATTTTTTTGGATTTTTATCTAACAACCTATACCACCTAACAAAATTTCAAATATGAATGTGCATGCCTACCTACTTTCCTATGGTACTCTCTTTCCTCGAAACAAGGTTGTCTACTCCCTTCGAATGGGAATATAAGTCAGGCATGGGTTTTAGGTACTTGATTTGACTAACGAAACATGTGTTGTGTGTCATAAAAAACATATCTAGATTCATAGTCAAATGAACTTTCTAATCATGTATTCACAGTTAAATCTAAGAGCTAAATTCCCGTGCCCGACTTATATTCCCACCCCAAACAGCAGGGGAGCTAGGAAAATCGAATGAGGGGGGAGTGCTGTGAAGCATGGTTGGGGAGGGATGGACCATGAAAATACACTATTTTAGCAGCAAAATATCAATGTTTGGATATAGTAGGCTTAAATTGGCTGGGAAATGTTTATTAAATTTAGGTGACATAATAGAATAGAAATGTTTTTTCATGCATCTTGAAGTGGGCCTTCCGTGAGGTATCATGGGTAATGATATGGTATGTATATTTGTTGGGAGAAATGGAAGTAATGGGGACAACTTATTTTTTTATACAAGATACCTTAGACTCGATATATGCTTAATAGTGGGTAGTAGCTTTGAAAGGGGATGTATATGCAATTAAATTAATTCAAGATAAAAAAATAAGATGAAATGGGGAATTGAAAAACAAAACAAGGTCTCCCTGAGGGATTTCTATTTGTAGTAAGGACCAGTGAGGTACCCCTTAGGATTAAGATTTTTGTGTGGTTGGTGCTTAGAAAGAGCTTTAAGAGATATCTGATTAGGAATGATCAATGTTACTTTCGTGGACAAAAGGTGCTCTAGCTAAACTGGTGTGGTAGGTGGTACTTTGTGCATTTTGTCTTACACGACCTCTTGGTTGCACAGAGTGTCTGTTTTGGAGATTGGATAGGTTATATTTTGCATACCAAATTGATGATTTGCAGAGGATCAACATCATGTTGGACAACCCAGAAGACTAGAGTGGATTGTTTTAGACAACAGTTATTTATTTTGAAAATAAGGATCACCCCTGGCCTTTAAATGATGCATGCAACCATATTATTAAGCAAAAAGTTGAAAAATGGTCCGTAGTTCAGTACAAGTCCCAAGAAGAGCCAAAGTAAAATGATATAAAAAATATCACAACTAGTGAAAATAGGTCAAGGTGACTAAACATCTAGCCTACTATTGGACCGTCATACCAACCGGTTGTAAGTATCCAGTGTTGGTTGTACCCAATACCATATGCTCCTTGTATTCCGCATGACTGACTAATGACTACATATGGATCCAACCAGTGGCTCTCTATATAACCTGCAAAAATTTATAAGAGTTCTCCTGTTAAAAATATGTCATTTCTACACTTCCAGTAATGCGCATACTCATATTCGAATATGTCCTGCAATATCTAGCTCCACTCCATCAAGTCATATCTCAAATAATGTGTTAATAGTAATTGGAAGGCTAACATTAAAGTCTACATGAATCATACACCATAATTTTTGGCGAGAGGACATTTGAGAAGGAAGTGTTTTATAGTTTCTTCTTGATCACAAAAGCAACATTGTTTACTATCCTTCGATTCTTGACTTAGCCAAGTTATCCTTAGTCAGAATCACTTCCTTGTGTAATAATCACATGATTTTTTTATTCCCAAAGGTACTTTAATATTTCAAATACGAACTGATTTCAGAATTGAACCAAAGTCTATTAGGTTTAAATACATAGTATTGATGGAGATTATTGATGGGGAACATTGCATGGGAAACAAAAAAAATCCTATGCTTCACCACGATCAATCTAGGAGATGAGCATCTACGAGAGGGGACAGTGGATCTACATACCCTTGTAGATCGCTAACCGGGAAGCATTAAGAAACATGGTTGATGTAGTTGAATTTCATCGCGATCCAAATCGCCGAGCGTCCCGCGATCCAATCACGATCCGTCCCGATCTAGCACCGAACGGACGGCACCTCCGCGTTTAGCACACGTACGGCTTGATGACGATTTGCCTTCTTGATCCAGCAAGAGGGAGCGGAGAGGTAGACAAGTTCTCCGGCAGCGCGACGGCATTGCGGTGATGGTGGTGGAGTAATTCCAGCAGGGCTTCGCCTAAGCACAGCTGAAAACGATCTAAAGGAGAAACTATGGACTAGAGGAGAGGGCAGCACATGGCTAAAATTCTGTGTCAAAAAAACCCACAAAACCTCTAGTGTATATAGGAGGAGGGGAGCGAGGAGACTTGGGCTCCAAATGGAGCCAAATCCACTTCGGCCGAAGTGGAGGGAGGATTCCTCCTCCTCCACTCCTAGTAAGATTAGGACTCCTTCCTTTTTTCCACTTTTGCCTTTCTTTCCACCTTGGGTTTCTTCCCTAGCTGCATGGGCTTCCTGTGGGCCTTCGGCCAGCCCACTAAGGGCTGGTATTACTTATCCCACAGCCCATGTAGCCTCTTGGGTCGAAATACCCCTCCCGATGGTCCCCTGGTACCCTCCCGGCACTCCCGGCACACCACCGATGAGCCCGGAACTTTTTCGGTGACCAAAACAGGACTTCCTATATATCAATCTTTACCTCTAGACCTTTCCGGAGATCCTCCTGACGTCCAGTATCTCATCCAGGACTCTGAACAACCTTCGGTAACCACCATGCATAACTCTATACTATCGATACGTCACCAAACCTTAAGTCTGTAGACCCTGCGGGTTCGAGAACTATGTAGACATGACCGAGACACCTCTACAGTCAATAACAAATAGCGGGACTTGGATGCCCATGTTGATTCCTACATATTCTATGAACATCTTTATCGGTCGAACCTCTATGTCAAGGATTCAGTTAATCCCGTATGATGTTCCCTTTGTTCTTTGGTATGTTACTTGCCCAAGATTCGATCGTCGGTATCTCCATACCTACTTCATCCTTGTTACCGACAAGTCTCTTTACTTGTTTCCGTAATACAAGATCCCGTTAATAACACTTAGTGACATTGCTTGCAGGGCTTGTTGTGATGTTGTATTACCGAGTGGGCCCTGAGATACCTCTCCGTCACACGGAGTAACAAATCCCAGTGTTGATCCATGCAAACCCAATAGACACCCTCGAAGATACCTGTAGAGCACCTTTATAGTCACCCAATTACGTTGCGACGTTTGATACAAACAAGGCACTCCTCCGGTGTCCGTGAGTTGCATGATCTCATGGTCATAGGAACGTATACTTAACATGCAGAAAACTGTAGCAATAAACTGACACGATCATATGCTACGTTTATAGTTTGGGTCTTGGCCATCCCATCATTCTCCTAATGATGTGATCCTGTTATCAAATGACATCTCATGTCAATGGTTAGGAAACCTTGACCATCTTTGATCAACGAGCTAGTCTACTAGAGGCACACTAGGGACAAAGTGTTGTCTATATATCCACACATGCAATGTGTTTCCAATCAATACAATTATAGCATGGATAATAAACAATTATCATGAACAAGGAAATATAATAATAAACACTTTATTTATTGCCTCTAGGGCATATTTCCAATAGTCTCCCAGTTGCACTAGAGTCAATAATCTAGTTCACATCACTATGTGATTTACATTGTAATGAATCGAACACCCATGCAGTTCTCATGTTGATCATGTTTAGCCCTTGGAAGAGGTTTAGTCAACGGGTCTGCAACATTCAGATCCGTGTGCACTTTGCAAATATTTATGTCCTTCTCCTTGATGTAATCACGGATGGAATTGAAGCATTTCTTTATGTGTCTGGTCCTCTTATGAAACCTTGGTTCCTTGGCCAGAGCAATGGCACCAGTTTTGTCGCAGAATAGAGTCATTGGATTCAGTGCACTAGGCACTACTCCAAGATCTGCCATGAACTGCTTCATCCAGACACCTTCCTTCGCTGCCTCCGAGGCTGCGATGTACTCCACTTCGCATGTAGAATCGGCTACCACGCTTTGCTTGGAACTACACAATATTACCGCTCCCCCATTGAGAATAAATGCGTATTCGTTTGCGACTTAGAGTCATCCAGATCAATGTCAAAGCTTGCATTGACATAACCCTTTATGACGAGCTCTTGATCACCTCCATAAATGAGATACATTTCCTTAGTCCTTTTCAGGTACTTAAGGATATTCTTGACCGTCGTCCAGTGCTCCATTCCAGGATCACTTTGAAACCTTCCGGCTATACTTATGGCAAGACTGACATCGGGTCTTGTGCACAGCATTACATACATGATAGAGCCTATGGCTGAAGCATAGGGGATGACACTCATCTTCTCTCTATCTTCTGCAGTCACTAGGCATTGAGTCTTACTCAACTTCACACCTTGTAACACACGCAAGACCCCCTTCTTGGACTGATCCATTTTGAACTTCTTCAAAACTTTATCAAGGTATGTGCTTTGTGAAAGTGCTATCAAGCATCTCGATCTATCTCCATAGATCTTGATGCCTAATATGAAAGCAGCTTCTCGTAGGTCCTTCATTGAAAAACTCTTGTTCAAATATTCCTTCACGCTTTCCAGCATTTCTACATTGTTTCCAATCAGCAATATGTCATCCACATATAATATTAGAAACTCTATAGAGATCCCACTCACTTTCTTGTAAATACAAGCTTCTCCATAAACTTGTATAAACCCAAACACTTTGATCACCTCATCAAAGCGCTTATTCCAACTCTGAGATGCTTGCACCAGTCCATAAATGGATCGCTGGAGTTTGCAAACTTTGTCAGCATTCTCTGGATCGACAAAACCTTCTGGTTGCATCATGTACAACTCTTCCTCTAGGAAACCGTTGAGAACGCTGTTTTGACAACCATCTGCCAAATTTCATAGTCGAAATATGCAGCTATTGCTAGCATGATTCTGACGGACTTAAGCATCGCTACGGGTGAGAATGTCTCATCGTAGTCAACTCCTTGAACATGTGAAAAAACCCTTGCCACAAGTCGACTTTATAGACGGTGATATTACCACCCGCGTCCGTCCTCTTCTTAAAGATCCATTTGTTCTAAATAGCCTTTTGCCCTTCAAGTAATACTTCCAAATTCCATACTTTGTTTTCATACATGGATCCCATCTCATATTTCATGGCCTCTAACCATTTCTCAGAATCCGGGCCCATCATCACTCCTCCATAACTCGTAGGTTCATTGTTGTCCAACAACATGACCTCCAAGACAGGGTTGTCGTACCACTCAGGAGCAGTACGCGCCCTTGTCGACCTACGAGGTTCAATAGTAACTTGATCCGAAGCTTCATGATCATCATCATTAACTTCCTCTTCAATTGTCATAGGCTCCATAGAAACATATTTCTGCGTTGCGCTACTCTCTGGTTGAAGTAAAGGTTCAATAACCTCATCAAGATCTATTTTTCTCCCACTCAATTCTTTCGAGAGAAACTCTTTCTCAAGAAATGTTCCGTTCTTAGAAACAAACACTTTGCCTTTGGATCTGAGATAGAAGTATACCCAACTGTCAATTTCGGGTATCCTATGAAGACGCATTTCTTCGCTTGGGGTTCCAACTTTTTAGGCTGAAGCTTTTTGACATAAGCATCACATCCCCAAACTTTAAGAAACGACAACTTTGGCCTCTGGCCAAACCACAGTTCATATGGCGTCGTCTCAACGGATTTCGATGGTGCCCTACTTAAAGTGAATGCAACTGTCTCTAATGCATAACCCCAAAACGATAGTGGCAAATCAACAAGAGACATCATAGAACGCACCATATCTAATAAGGTTCGATTACGATGTTCGGACACACCATTATGATGTGGTGTTCCAGGCGGTGTCAACTGTGAAACAATTTCATACTGTCTTAAGTGATTGCCAAACTCATAACTCAGATATTCACCTCCTTGATCAGATTGTAGGAATTTAATCTTCTTGTAACGATGATTCTCAACTTCACTCTGAAATTGCTTGAACTTTTCAAACATTTCAGACTTGTGTTTCATTAATTAAATATACCCATATCTACTTAAGTCATCAGTGAAGGTGAGAAAATAACGATATCCACCGCGTGCTGCAACATTCATTGGACCGCACACATCGGTATGTATGATTTCCAACAAGTCACTTGCCCGCTCCATTGTTCCAGAGAACGATGTTTTAGTCATCTTGCCCATGAGGCATGGTTCACATGTGTCAAGTGATTAAAAATCAAGTGACTCCAAAAGTCCATCATGCGTTTTACACCAATATGACCCAAACGGCAGTGCCACAAGAAAGTGGTACTATCATTATCAACTCTGCATCTTTTGGCATCAACGTTATGAACCTGTGTATCATCACTATCAAGATTCAATATGAATAAACCCCTCACATTGGGTGCATGACCATAAAATATATCACTCATATAAATAGAACAACCATTATTCTCTGATTTAAATGAGTAACCGTCTCGCAATAAACAAGATCCAGATATAATGTTCATGCTTAACGCAAGCACTAAATAACAATTATTCAGGTTCGTCACTAATCCCGATGGTAATCGAAGAGAGAGCGTGCCGATGGCGATCACATCAACCATGGAACCATTTCCCACGCGCGTCGTCACTTCGTCCTTCACCAGCCTTCGTCTATTCCGTAGTTCCTATTTTGTGTTGCAAATGTGAGCAACCAAACCGGTATCAAATACCCAGGCACTACAACGAGATCTAGTAAGGTACACATCAATAACATGTATATCATATATACCTTGTTTGTTGTTGGCCGCCTTGTTGTCAGCCAGATACTTGGGGCAGTTCCGCTTCCGGTGACCAGTTCCCTTGCAATGAAAGCACTCAGTTTCTGACTTGGGTCCAGCCTTGGGTTTCTTCACGGGAGGGGCAACTGTTTTGCCACTCTTCTTGGAGTTACCCTTCTTGCCCTTGCCATTCTTCTTGAAACTAGGGGTTTTATTGACCATCGACACTTGATGTTCTTTCTGGATATCAGACTCAACGACTTTCGGCATCGCAAACAGCTCGGCGACTGACTTGTTCATCCCGTGCATGTTATAGTTCATCACAAAGCTCTTGTAGCTAGGTGGCAGTGATTGAAGAACTCTGTCAGTGATCGCCTCTGGTGAAAGGGGCATTCCCAACTCCGCCAGACGAGTCGAATACCTAGACATTCTGAGTATATGTTCACTGATAGACCCATTCTCCTCCATTTTGCAAGCATAGAACTTATCGGAGGTCTCATACCTCTAGATCCGGGCATTCTTCTTAAAGATAAACTCCAACTCCTGGAACATCTCATATGCTCCATGATGTTCAAAACGTCTTTGAAGTCCCGGTTCTAAGCCATACAATATTGCCCACTGACCTATTGAGTAATCTCCAGAACGTGCCTCCCAAGTGCTCTTAACGTCTTCGGATGACATGTTAGTGGGTTGGTCACCAAGTGGTGCATGAAGGACATATGACTTCTGGGAAGCCGTGAGGATAATCCTCAAATTACGGGACCAGTCCACAAATTTACTTCCATCATCTTTCAACTTAGCTTTCTCTAGGAACGCATTAAAATTTAGAGGTGCTACTGCGCAAGCCATTGATCTACAACATAAATATGCAAAGGTTACTAAGACTATTGTTCAAGATAATGAGTTTAGTTAATCAAATTACTAAAGCTCCCACTCAAATTGACATCCCTCAGGTCATCTGAGTGATACATGATCCAAATTCACCAACTCAAGTCCGATCATCACGTGAGTTGAGGTGGTTTTAATGGTGAACATCATCATGTTGATCATATCTTCTATATGACTCATGTTCGACCTTTCGATCTCTTGTGTTCTGAGGCCATGTCTGTACATGCTAGGCTCGTCAAGTTTAACCCGAGTGTTCTGCACGTGCAACACTGGCTTGCACCCGTTGTATGTGAACGTAGAGTCTATCACACCCGATCATCACGTGGTGTCTCGATATGACGAAATTTCGCAACGGTGCACACTCGGGGAGAACACAATTTTACCTTGAAATTTAATTGAGGAATCACCTTATAATGCTACCGTCGTCCTAAGAAAAACAAGGTGCATAAAAGGATTAACATCACATGCAAATCATAAGTGACATGATATGGCCATGAACTTGTGCTTTTGATCTCCATCTTTAAAGCATTGGCATGATCTCCATCGTCACCGGCATGACACCATGATCTCCATCATCTTGATCTCCATAAACATGTCGCCATCGGGGTTGTCACGCCCACCATGCTTCTAGTAGTATTGCTACCGTTAAGCGATAAAGTAAAGCATTACATAGCGCTTAATGAGTGACACACAGGTCATACAATAATTAAAGACAACCCTATGGCTCCTGCCGGTTGTCGTACTCATTGACGGGGATATACCCCATGGTATGACCCGGCAAGGAAACTCACAGGAGACCCGTTAAATACATGGCATCTTATTTATGACCCGGCAAGCGGGTCACAGGATGACCAAGCCCAAGACCCGGCGGGTGAGCCGGCGCCAAACGGCTCACAAGAGAAGGCCCACAAGAGAGAAGGATTCCCTTAAAGGAAATAAGACCCGGAGTAGGATTCGTGAGAGACTAGTCCTAATCCTACTCCTAGTAGGACTCTATTTGTAAACCTGCCCTCTCCACTTATATAAGGAGGGGTAGAGAACCCCTAGAGGGACAAGTTCTCAAGAGACACAAGTCTATAAGTTTAGACAACACAAGAGATTAGAGGTAGCGATTAGCACCCTTGTAACCGAGAGATCTTCATCATCATCAATACCAGACAAGCAGGACGTAGGCTTTTACCTCCATCGGAGGGGCCGAACCTGGGTAAAACTCCGTGTCTTCTCGATTCCGATCAACCCCTTCAAGCCGCCACGTAGTTGCGTCTCGCCCCGAACCTAAGTTCATTGACCCGGACATCTGCCGTGACAAATCTACGACAGTTGGCGCCCATTGTGGAGCGACGCATTGTGGTTTGTGTGTTTGAAGGGATATCTTTAGGGATCAAGAAATTCATGATTAGTCGGATGAAGAAGAGCCTGGATCAATCAAACAGGATCACCCGGCATGATACAACTTTAGGCGAAACTGAAAAATTCATTGTTCGATTGCGTCGAGTGCATCATTATCACCACAAGTTGAAGCTGTGCTTGAGATCAAATTCAACCACATATTAGTACTGCTGAAAAACTGTTGTACGCCGCACAGCGGCACGTCATCGAATCTAGCAGAAGTTTTTCCGACAAAAATAGAGGTCCATGCATGCATCAGGTCCAAACAAGGAAGATACTAGGCGATTGATTCGAAGTTCAAAGACAGGATTATGGAGACGTCAGCGTATACATAACCATGAGAGTAATTCAGGGCAGCTTATCATCAAGGAATTATTTTTGCACGGATTTCTAGCAAGCCCATAGAATATACTAGGTGAAGCAATCGTACACGGATCAGATTTTTGCCTTTTACTGTACGGAGCAAATTGTGAGCCAGTTGTTTATGTCATAGGACATTGAAGGTAGCCAAAACACATCATCTATAATCATCTTGTCCTATATTGACGGTCAGGACAGCTATTTGTGGACCATGTACGCTCACGTCGAGTTTGAGACAAGAATTACTACCGGTTCATCCTCACACCCTGAATACTAGTAGCACTCAGGTGAGATACATGCAAGGAAAGCCATAAAAGAGAAAGAGAGAGAAGGGAAAAAGGGAGTCCGCGAGGAAACGGACTAAGGACACCAAGCCAGCCACGACCTGGAAGCGGATGTTGACTTCACTGGTGCTCCACCGCGTGTCTGAAGCAATATCCGCCGGTCCTCCACCGCGGCAGAGGCTGGCATGTTTGTTGTCGTCTGACCATGCACCTCCATTGCTGCCCCTGCGCGTATGAGCCGCTCCGTGCCACTGCTGCTATGAGCCGCCACTCTACACCTCAAAGCCGCAACACTCTGCTTCGGCTGCACGCACGCCTCGCCGCTATCGCGTCGCCTCCGAGCAGCAACCACAGCCTCAGCTGCCGCCTCAAAGCTGCTGGCCATCGTCAAGCCGCCATCCCCATCGCTTTGCTCCTACTCCACCCTCACCTGCTGCTGCGTTGCTCAGCCGCCGGCCACCCCTGCGACTCCGTCTCTGCTCCGCCCTGTGCGCCAGCTCCGAGCCGCCGCCGTGCCTCTGCTTCTGCCACGGATCAGTGCTTCCAAGACGCCCTGGCCGAGCTACCACCGCATCCTCGCCTTGAACCATCGCACCCTGAGCCGACTCGCGGCCATGGCCTCTCTTCACCAGCTACGCAGTGGCTGGCTCCGGCCCTCCCCATTCCGCCTCGCCTTGCTCCAGTATGCTGATTATTTGTGGGGAAAGAGAAAAAGGCCCAGCTAAAAACGAGGAGGAGGAAGGCCACGTGGGTACTGAGACTACAGGTGTTATCTATCCTATTTGTTTTATCAGTACACTTTAAATTGTGTTGAGAACAACTATTTTGTCCTATGATATTTTTTGTATGCAGGACAATTACTCAGTACAAAAGCAGCGTCATATTGCGAGTACGGAGCTACCGCCCGTTTTGGTGCAGGCTACATCAACATGCCGCCAATGACCCGCGCGTCCGTGCCGGTTTATAAACGCCACTGACGACTCTCCGTCCGTGTCGGCTTACAACTCCACCGGCGACTCTTCGTCCACGCCAGCTTATAGCACCACCGGCGATGCTCCATCTGTGTTGGTTTACAACACCGTGCCGTGGCCATCTCTCGCAACCACGCCGATCTACAATGCAGCGATCGTCTCTCGCAACAGCACCGGCTTACAATGCCGTGGCCGTCTCTTGTCACCTGCGCCGGTTTACAAACGTCGTGGCGTCTATCACAATAGCACCGGCTTACAACGCCGCGGCTGATTTCTACGTCTACATCAACACGCCAGTGGCTGCATACACCAGTACAAACCGTCCACCATCCTACG
Organism: Hordeum marinum; assembly: GCA_022496015.1. Lineage (NCBI taxonomy): Eukaryota > Viridiplantae > Streptophyta > Magnoliopsida > Poales > Poaceae > Hordeum > Hordeum marinum. The sequence goes on from CM039673.1 coordinate 439,005,608, forward strand.
GTCCAATTTACATCAACATCAGGTGCAGTACTCGATGATATGAGCCTCCCAACGGACAAGCGCATAAATTGCCGCCACTACAGTTTGGTTCACTTCACACAAACAACCAGAACGAACCATCGACCGGATCATTGAAACAATTCATACGAGATCATCTATAACCCGCCACGGTCAACCTCAACTTTCAGATGAAGATTCTCAAGCCGCCTCTTCGAGTCAACTTGAGGCTCGGGGGCTACAGACATGGCAAGACACATTTGGTCGTTTTCAATGAGAAGCCCGGGTCTTTGCAAGATGAAATTTTTCTGGCTCAAAAATTTGAGTTGAAGTGGTTTGTTCGCCATCAAAACGGTTGATCTATCATCCGGCTTTATACCCTATCAAGCGCTGTTGCAGGGAGGCTTCTTGCCTTCGGGTATAGCTTACATCTCCCCTGCACAGTTTGCTTTTACGCTGTTGCAAGGAGGCTTCTTGCCTTCGGGTATAGCTTACATCTCCCTTGCACAGCCGGTGTTATGCCCAATTAAGCACTGTTGCAAAGAGGCTTCTTGCCTTCGGGTATAGCTTACATCTCCTTTGCACAGCCAGCTGTTATTAAACTGTTGCAAGGAGGCTTCTTGCCTTCGGGTATAGCTTACATCTCCCTTGCACATTTGGCTTTATGCCTAGTTTGGTTACATTAAGCGTTGTTGTTGATGGAGGCTTCTTACCTTTGGTATAGCTTACATGACCCTAAGACAACAGCGTGTACACCAAATTCCAGTTGCTTATCAACTGCGACCATCGAAGGGGGCTTCTTACCGACGGGTATCGCTTATCTCACCCTAATGGTTGGCTTTATGCCACTTCCGATTACTTATTAACCGCGGCTGTCGAAGGGGGCTTCTTACCGACGGGTTCGCTTATCTCACCCTAACAACCTGCGTTTTATGCCAAAACTCAGTTGCTTATCAACTGTAGATGTTGAAGGAGGCTTCTTGCCTTTGGGTATAGCTTACATCTCCCTTCAAACAGCCGGCTTTATGCCGTTTTAGGCTAATCATTAGCCGCGGTTGTCGATGGAGGCTTCTTTCCTTAGGGTATAGCTTACATCTCCCATCGACAGCCGGCCTTCATGCATACAATACTCAAACGTTAACAGGAGGCTTCTTACCTTTAGGTACAGCTTACATTGCCCTGCAAACAGTCGGCTTTATGCCGCTTCCGGCTCATTATTAGCCGCGGTTGTCGATGGAGGCTTCTTACCTTTAGGTACATCTTACATTACCCTACGACAACCGGTTCTCGACAAAGTTCATCTTACAAGAGCCGGAGTCATACTACTCCGGTTGACAAGTTTCAAAGTGCTCGGCCGGCTCTAAATTACTGGAGAAGGCGTGACATCTTCAAAGACAAGCGCCGGCTCTAAAAGTTCAAGATGGATTTATACAAAGGGGGGATCAATCAATAAAGAGCCGGTAAAACAGAAACACGGAGAGATGGAAATATATACATCCGGAGCTGCATTCAAGAAAGGCAGAATTATCCTTAAAGCTATTACAAAGGTGCTCTCAAACGGGAGCTAAAAGGTGGAGCCGTGGATTATCAAGGGGGCTTCCCACCTCCAGATAACATGCCAGCTTATCAAGCTGGATCAGAGCAAGATTATGAGAAAAGGAGTAATGTTATGAAAGGTATAAACATCTCCGGGTTGAGCTTCTTCAAGCCGCCCTTACAACAATGCAGAATATATCCTGTCTTGTTTATTTTTTGCAGGTACTATCTCTTAAAAGAAGAGCCGCCGTTAAGTGTTTTGCAAGAGCAAATGGATCTTTTAATAGCCAATATGGCTGGATCTTCATGGTTTATCATAACCAGTAATAAATGATTGGGGGTTTTCAAATCAGCTCGGAGAAATTATTATTTTGCAAAGAGCCGCCCTGTCAGATATAATGTCGTATCATCTAATTGGCCGGTTCTCGGATTTCTTTAATTATGCTCTCTAGTAATCTACAACACTCATGGATTTCTCAAACTTATGTTTGCCGGGTTGCACCGCAACCACGAGCAGGAATTTCATGTCAAAGACAAAGGAATTATTTCAGGATATTCATTCCGGGTTAAATTACAACCACGGTCAAAGATTCATTCAAACAAATTGTGGTGAGTCATATTATTCTCACATAGTCCCGAGTCGCCACAGGAAGACGACCCGGCACTTGGGGGCTACATTATTCAAGTCCAAGTTTATATGAATTATGCAAGTCTCATGTTGCTGCAAGCATGCACCACGGCACTTGGGGGCTAATGCAAGCCGGCGCTCAAATTATTACATTGTCAGCAAGACCCTATTATCTCAAAGATATGACCCGACCCTTCTATATTTTCTCACAAAGATGAGCCGGCCTTTCTATATTTTTATAAGTCCCAGCCCAGTAAATTCTTACTGACCCGGCACTTGGGGACTACACCACTCAGATCAAACTTTCTAAAAAGTCCCAAGTCGCCGCAGGCGTGCGACCCGGCACTTGGGGGCTACAGTATTTAGCTGTTCCAACAGACTAAGAGAGTCAAATTGAAGACCTGGCACATCACATTCTGATGAGCCGGCCCTTGGGGGCTACACCCGCCGAAGCTTTCTGATGAGCCGGCCCTTGGGAGCTACACCCGCCGAAGCATTATAAGGTATAAAGCAATTATAAATCCCAGGTTGCTGTAGGCAGGACAACCCGGCACTTGGGGGCTACACGGTCCAAAATATTATTGCAAAGCACCAAGTTATCATGGATAATCTTGGAGCTTGGGGACTACAGGTAATATGGACATATCAAAAACTTCGAGGAGAATTTTCAAGATGCTAAATGTGGAGTTCAGTTGTTAGACCCGGCGTCACCAACACTTATGACCCGGTGTTATCAAAAGATCATAACCCGCCAGAGTTTATATAAGCCGCCCTGCTTCACAACAATGCAAGTCCGGTTCTACATCAGATGGATTTTCATCCCAATATTTATCAAGTCAGCAGGATTCTAGTTATTTAACCCGGAGTCACCAACGATAATGACCCGGCATCATCAATGATTATGACCCGGCGGAGATGACCCGCCAAGAGTATTGGAAGCCGACTCAATGGCATATGGGTGTTCTATTCTCAATATTTTTCAAAAGACATTGACAAGCAAGATGATTATCAAGACGACTCATTCATATGGAGAAAAGACCCGGAATTCTGAGAAGCCATTTTATAAGCCAGACAAAGGAGCAAGCCGGCCACTTAACATATTTGTTACTCTTATTTCAGGAGCTTACCATGAATAAATTCAAGCTAACCTGGGGGCTAATGACGGGGATATACCCCATGGTATGACCCGGCCAGGCAACTCATAGGAGACCCATTAAAGACATGACATCTTATTTATGACCCGGCAAGCGGGTCACAGGATGACCAAGCCCAAGACCCGGCGGGTGAGCCAGCGGCAGGCGGCTCACAAGAGAAGGCCCACAAGAGAGAAGGATTCCCTTAAAGGAAATAAGACCCGGAGTAGGATTCATGAGAGACTAGTCCTAATCCTACTCCTAGTAGGACTCTATTTGTAAACCTACCCTCTCCACTTATATAAGGAGGGGTAGAGCACCCCTAGAGGGACAAGTTCTCAAGAGACACAAGTCTACAAGTTTAGACAACACAAGAGATTAGAGGCACAAGAGATTAGAGGTAACGATTAGCACCCTTGTAACCGAGAGATCTTCATCATCATCAATACTAGACAAGCAGGACGTAGGCTTTTACATCCATCGGAGGGGCCGAACCTAGGTAAAACTCCGTGTCTTCTCGATTCCGATCAACCCCTTCAAGCCGTCACGTAGTTGCGTCTCGCCCCGAACCTAAGTCCGTTGACCCGGACATCTGCCGTGACAAATCTACGACACTCATCGACATGCAAGTCATGATATTCTATACAACACATGATAATCTCATACATCACATATATCTCATCATGTAATTGGCCATATCACATCACAACATACCCTACAAAAACAATTTAGACATCCTCTAATTGTTGTTGCATGTTTTACGTGGCTGCTATGGGTATCTACCAAGAACAATTCTCACCTACGCAAAAAACACAACGGTGATACATAAGTTGCTTTTCAACCTTCTCAAGGACCGCCTTTGTCGAATCCGATCCAACTAAAGTAGGAGAAACAGACACCCGCCAGCCATCTTTGTGCAACGAAGTTACACGTCAGTCGATGGAACCGGTCTCTCATAAGCGTACGAGTAAGGTTGGTCCGGGCCGCTTCATCCCACAATACCGCTGAACCAAAACACGACCAACGGAGGAAGCAATCTAAGTATCAACGCCCACAAACTCTTTGTGTTCTACTCGAGATCTCATCTACACATAGACCTAGCTCATGATGCCACTGATGGGGAACATTGCATGGGAAACGAAAAATTTCCTACGCTTCACCAAGATCAGTCTAGGAGATGAGCATCTACAAGAGGGGAGAGTGGATATACATACCCTTGTAGATCGATAAGCGGGTAGCGTTAAGAAACGCGGTTGATGTAGTCGAACGTCTTCGCGATCCAAATCGCCGAGCGTCCCGCGATCCAATCACGATCCGTCCCGATCTAGCACCGAACGGATGGCACCTCCGTGTTTAGCACACGTATGGCTTGATGACGATCTCCGCCTTCTCAATCCAGCAAGAGGGAGTGGAAAGGTAGACGAGTTCTCCGGCAGCGCGATGGCGTTGCGGCGATGGTGGTGGAGTAATTCCAACAGGGCTTCACCTAAGCACTGCTGAAAACGATCTAGAGGAGAAACTACGGACTAGAGGAGAGGGCAGCACGTGGCTAAAATTCTGTGTCAGAAAATCCTCAAAACCTCTAGTATATATAGGAGGAGGGGAGGGAGGAGACTTGGCTCCCAAGGGAACCAAATCCACTTCGGCCGAAGTGAAGGGAGGAGTCCTCCTCCTCCACTCCTAGTAGGATTAGGACTCCTTCCTTTTTCCACTTTTGCCTTTCTTTCCACCTTGGGTTTCTTCCCTAGCTGCATGGGCTTCCTGTGGCCGTTCGTCCAGCCCACTAAGGGCTAGTATTCCTTCTCCCACATCCCATGTAGCCTCTTGGGTCAAAATACCCCTCTCGATGGTCCCCCGGTACCCTTCCGGCACTCTCGGTACACCATCGATGAGCCCGGAACTTTTTCGGTGACCAAAATAGGACTTCCTATATATCAATCTTTACCTCCAGATCTCCTCATGACGTCCGGGATCTCATCCGGGACTCCTAACAACCTTCGGTCACCACCATGCATAACTCTATACTACCGAAACATCACCAAACCTTAAGTGTGCAGACCCTGCGGGTTCGAGAACTATGTAGACATGACCGAGACACCTCTACGGTCAATAACCAATAGCGGAACCTGGATGCCCATAGTGATTCCTACATATTCTACGAAGATCTTTATCGGTCGAACCTCTATGTCAAGGATTCAGTTAATCTCGTATGATGTTCCCTTTGTTCTTCGGTATGTTACTTGCCCGATATTCGATCGTCGGTATCTCCATACCTAGTTCAACCTCGTTACCGGCAAGTCTCTTTACTCGTTTCCGTAATACAAGATCCCGTGACTAACATTTAGTCACATTGCTTGCAAGGCTTGTTGTGATGTTGTATTAACGAGTGGGCCCTGAGATACCTCTCCGTCACATGGAGTAACAAATCCCAGTGTTGATCCATGCCAACCCAATAGACACCCTCAGAGATACCTGTGGAGCACATTTATAGTCACTCATTTACGCTGCGATGTTTGATACACACAAGGCACTCCTCCGGTGTCCGTGAGTTGCATGATCTCATGGTCATAGGAACATATACTTGACATGCAGAAAACTGTAGCAATAAACTGATACGATCATATGCTACGTTTATAGTTTGGGTCTTGTCCATCCCATCATTCTCCTAATGATGGGATCCCATTATCAAATGACATCTCATGTCAATGGCTAGGAAACCTTGACCATCTTTGATCAACGAGCTAGTCTACTAGAGGCCCACTAGGGAGAAAGTGTTGTCTATATATCCACACATGCAATGTACTTACAATTAATACAATTATAGCATGAATAATAAACAATTATCATGAACAAGAAAATATAATAATAAACACTTTATTTATTGTCTCTAGGGCATATTTTCAACAATTATCTCATTAATTGATAATTTCCAATGAACCATACCTAACTCATGAGAGAGGTGAACATCCGTCGCATGAGATGCAGTCAACTATCCCAACCGTCGCCTACCATGGGCCTCTTGAACTGGATATTTAAAGAGTCGGACAAGATATTTAAACAACGATACCAGCTTGTCTTAACATTTCCGGTTTGTGTTGTAATCTTGATTTCGCAAAAAGAAAAAAAGAAATAAACATTCACTAGTAGGGAAACAGCTAGCCACAACTTATGTTGGTGGCGCGTCGTTTCTAAGTAACACCAGCACTATATTTTTCAGATAGTACTCGCGTTGGACAAATTTGTAAGACAGTAATACAACCTTAGTGTTGTCGTTGTGGTTATATCTCACGACACAGATAATTGCATATATTTTTCCTTTTCTGATATAGATTGTGCTGTCATAGCCCATTGTCCCACGCCAGCACTAGTTCATTTTAACAACCCTCCGACCCAGTCAACAAAATTAGGTCACATTTCACTCTCGCCTTTCCCCCCGGCCCCTCTCTCTCCCCGGACGCCACCTCTGCCACCACCTCTCGACCCCACCGCATGTCAGTGCCGGACCAGCACGACCGCCACCACCTCTCGACCCCGCCTTGCGTCACCGCCACCTCGACCCTATCGTGCGTCACCACCGGACCAACGCGGCAGCCGCCACCTCTGGGCCAACAGGTGAGATTTACCTCTTTGGTAGAAAAAATTAGAGAACTTGCTAGTGGATTTTCTTCTGGACTTAAGGTTTTGGTAGGAAAAAATTCATAATTATCTAATATATAATATATAATAAGAATATTAAAGCTGCTAAGCTATCGCCCCTCCTATGCCTTTGGAGTGTTTCGACGTGAGCTTTCACAGATGGCCACGCTCTTATACCTTCTTTGGCTGCCACGTTTTTCCTTTTGCCAAAAAAATTACCAACCCATGGGAATTACGTGGAGGTGAGCCTGGTAAGTGGAGGACAAGTGTTTACTTGTGCATGATCGGTGGAGCGGCTGCACCAGGTGCATCCACCGTGGTAGCTCTTCATGCAATGACACGTGTCACAATTAAAAATTGCATTTGAAGAAATAGTGATAGCATATTTTTTTCAGCACAATACAATCAAAGTCGTTCATATATAAAAGCTTACAGTCACCCCTATAAATACACACAAGCATACTTTACTTTTCTCTGAAAGATTAATCCGACACATTATTTTGAAATATATTTTTTAACACGGTATAATCAAAGTCGTTCACATACATGAGCATACAATCATCCCTATAAATGCACGCAAGCACACTCTACCTCTGGAAGTATCTTCGAAAGACTGATCACACACATCATCTTAAGATTGACGAAGTCACCATTATCGTCTTCGTACGTCGACACGTCATCTTAAGATCACCATTGACACAACTGAACAGAGCACCTGAATAAATAGTGATCGCATATTTTTTTGGCACAGCACAATCGAAGTAGTTCACATACACGAACATACAAATGCACGCACGCACGCGCTACTTTTATGAGTATCTCTAAGAGACTGACCCGACATATCATCTTGAGATTGACGAAGTCGTCACATTTGTCTTCATAGTCGATGCGAGCATATCCACCCACTCAACGCACATGTACTTTTTGTCTAATTGACACGTGTAATTGCTTTACCTCAACACTTGTGTCAATGCTTTGACTGCTACAGATTTTTCCTCAAGGTTGGCTACCGGCCGGTTTGATCACGCTTTGACTGCTCACTGCTCATGTTTGCTTTCTTCAATGTCAATTCTCTCCACTTATGAGCTTAAAATAAAAAAAAACTCTCGACGTATGCCTGGCATAACACTAATCCACTTTAGCAGAAACTCATTCCTTTTTATTTGTACATGTCATAATTTTTATGTCAATTACGGTATGTGTTTCACCAGTCATCACAAAGTATTTATGTGCAGATTTATTCAGATTTTAGGGCAAACTTTTTTGCATGGGTAGCTATTTGGTTTCTTTTTTATTTTGCTATATCAGGAACAATTGTACTATTAAGATGTTTCCAAGATTTAGGTCAATCCAAATTATATATTACTTAAAAAACATAATGGATGGAGCACCATTTTAAGAGAGAATAAATAATTATTTCCTTCTATGACATATACACACATTCATGTTTTGGTTTCCATTTATATTTTTCATGATACGTGTTTTTGCGGCCTTAAATAGTAGTATGGATCATTGGAAGAACAAGACCAATTTTACTTTGATCCTGTTCATTGTGGGCAGTTGAACTATGCAATCACTCAATGAAATTAAGAGAACCAAGCATGCCCTTTTGTGATTTGTTCAGATAGCAATATGGTTTATTTTGCTCATCTTTATTTCTCAACAAACATGCATGTTCCTCATTTTTTGGATAACGAATCACACTAATTGCACTCTTTTATCATCAACAAGCATAGATTCTCGACTTGTGATTTTCTTCTCACTGCTATATGTTGCTGAATTGTTCAATCAAATGTCAATGTAGCATATGTCACCATTTTCAATTAAGTGTTGAGTTATAGCTAGATAGTCATCACGTTAACTGATCGATCATTTAACAATCTATTCCCCACTCACACTACTGGACATTTGGAGTGTATACTTACATATCCACATATAGATGTTTATATCGTCATCGCAGCTAGCCTGGCGCTAGCTCTCACCTCTTCAGGAGTACGTGTAGATTACTAAACATATGCCATGTTGTGAAAGATATCTTTAGATGGTACTAGCATGAAAAAAATCAGATCGCTAGTTTGAAAAGTAAAGTAGCAGAGAGCCTGGTAATAACAGAAATAATGTGGGTTTTAGGCTCAACATGAGTGAATGTAATAGATTTTCATTATTTATATTTCCAAAATCTGATTTCTTGAAAATAGCCAGAAATTTGTAGCGAGGTATAGATATCTCTAGCGATGGTGGTGTCTCCTCACCGACAAACACCCGCCACGCGTCCCGGACCTACGTCGTGACCAAATCGATGCCAACCCTTATTTAATTTTTCTAATTCTTTGGATAAATAACATTACCATTATTATTTGTGCGCATTTGCTGGTTAGAATTTCCAATAGTGTGATATCCATGCATCATGCTCTTAGCCAAGTACTGAACTTCTACTGGTTGTTGTTTGTCAATTTATGCATTATGTTTTCCTATGTTTTATCAGATTTATACAATAAAAAGAGGAACGGAAAGGTGTGGCTTTACAAAAAAACCGAAAAACATGTATCAAACTTGATCCCAAGATTTTACGACATCAAACATGATCAAATGTTTTAGGGACTTGCAAAATTTCACCCACAAATAACATTGGAGAAGCTCTAAAAAATCAATGATGTGAAAGCTAATGTTGTATTTTGTATGAATATATTGTCTCGCTGCTACACCGTGTAGATACACAATATTACTCTCCTAAATCAGCACTTCATTGTACAATTTATCACGTATGCCATCAAGTCATGTAATCGACTAGATGATCCATGTTATTTACAATAATATTATTACTTCACTTACCAAAACACGATAAACTATCAATAACAAATATGAGCAACTACAAATTGCTAATGATGGGCTAAGCTCGGGCATGGCGTGCTGCCGTGACTTCCGCCTGCTAGTCTAGAAAAAATGGGCTTGCGGTGCACTTGATCTAGTTGTTTAAGTATGATGCAATGCATTTTGGTAGGAAACATTTCTGATCTTTGGGTCAGTGACGTGCATTATTTGATATAGGAAAAAATTGTTTGGTCAAACACGTGCAATGCTTAATTATGTTCTACTCCATCTGTACCTAAATATTTGTAGTTGGGACTAAGTTCTCCCCAACTACAAGTATTTAGGTACAAAGGGAGTAGTTGTTTTACAAATAGAAGCAACCAGATCAAATTTGAAAGCAAGTGATCAACCTAGTGTTTAATTCTTAGGATATGCATTTCTACAAGAACCAGACTACTTCTCCCCAACTACAAATATTTAGGATATGCATCTCTTGCTAACAAATCTTAAAGCAAGGGATCAACCTAATGTTTAATTCTTAATAAATCTAAAAGCAAGGAACCAAAAAGTTTAAATCATGCATGTTAGGATCCACTATGCAATGATTTGTAGTACACATATGAGCTTTCAAGATTTTGCATGTGAATGCATATTGTTTTTAAATTCTTCATTCTAATGAGATGTTGAACTTTCATTACAAGTTCTTAGTAATTCTTCATTCTGCATGTGAAACAGGACATATGGACAATTCATCAAGCAACAACGATTTGGTGTACAACGTGGACAAGCTTAATCGGTGGCTCTTAAGGAGTCAGAGCGGAGCATCAAAAAACTGGAAGAACAAAATGCAGAAGTGAAGAATGCAAGAGATAGTCTGCTCTTAGTTGACGGAGGAGAGGGATAACTTGATGGAGGAAAGGGATAAATTGAAGTTGGAGAAAAAACAACTCAGGACATAGAGGATTAACCTACATACAGACGTTGCTCACTTCAAGCAAGATGGAAAGAGCAATCGGAAGAAGATTTGCGTGCTGAGGATATTCCTTGATGAAGAGTAGTTTAATTATTTCGATACCTTTTGTGAAGTTTTAAACTCTGAAGTTTATGAATATGTTTGGTTGATTAGTACTAAGTTTTAAATTCCTATTAAGTTTATGAGTATGTTTAATTGACCAGTACCTTTTGTAAAGTTTAAGCTCTTAGTTTATGAAACGGTGTTTTTCTTTTATTGTAAAAAAAAAATTGCTGGCGTTGGACAACAACGCACGACAAATGTAGTATAGATGTATAGCTGGCGTTGACCACGTGGACGCTAACAATATGTAATATACTGCTGGCGTGGGACTCAATGTCACCACTATTTTATAACTGTGGTTTCATATTGATGACGTCGGGTGTCCACGTCGATAAGATATTTTTTATCATGTCATAGCTAAGGTTTTCTCCACTGGTGATTGAGAAAGACGTCCTAAATATAAGCATCGAGAAAGAAGTCCTAAGAGCATCTACAGCCGGACCCCTCGTATCATCCCTATACACCCGGGTTGTCCGTAAACCCTCATATCCATCTCAAATATGGGGAGAATATGAGGGCTCGCGGACGCGTCCGGACATGCCCGGTCAGTCCGCCACGTATGACACGATCCCATCCCAGACCACATTTTTCTTTTCCTTATTCATTATTTTCTTTCTCTCTCTCTTCCTCTTCACCAATCATGTACAAGTGACTGGACATATGAAGAAAAAAAATAAGAAGTGTGGTTGCGTGGATGGACAAGCAGGGGACATGCCCGATCACTGACCGGGCGCGTTCGTGGGCGATTAGGGGGTCATATTCGCAATGTCCGGCTGTAGATGCTCCAAGTATCACACTCTACTATGGGGATGTTTGGTTCCCAGCCTAAGGTTGCCACACCTAACCTTAGTCATGTCACAACATCTTAGGCATGTGTTTGATTCATTGTCATACTTGTGGTTTGCCATACTTTTTTAGTTATATGGTCCACATGTCATAGACTCAACTTTTTACCAAATCTTGCCACAAGCCACACTTATGATGATCATTTTGTTAGCCACACTTTTTATGACAACCATACTTTGCCTAATGTTAGTTGTGACAAAGTTAGTCATGAACCAAACAGGGCCTACATATGGCTAAAGGCCGTTGCTTTTCTCCCATTTTGTTTTGTTTCTGTATCAGACTCTGCTACGTTGCCGTGTTTTTCAATGGAAATCAACGAGGGGCTCGTTCGTTGCCAGGCATCTGAACGACACTTCAAGTCACCTACCTAGCCACACTTCAAGTCAAGCCCTGAACGAGTGAACCCACCACCATCGCCGCCGAAGGATCGGGCCGGCGCCGCATCAACGTAGCACGCGATGATTGATCAATGGCATGCACGGCGGTTGTTGGTCGGCCTTGTCGAGCAGCTCTCGGCCTATAGCCTTTGCGAGGTCGGCGTACACGTACGGTGTGCATGGCCTGGTCTGGAAAAGCGACGCCTATTCCATCCAATTATTACGAGGAAAGGAAAGCCTCTCTCTGCCCACCCCACAACCGATGAGCGCGTCCCATGCATCTGCACCTCCACCGACAGCGCTAATCACCGCATAAAACGGGATCGGAGCTGGTTATTGGCGGCAATCGCGCACAGCGAAAGTACTGCCTCCGACCCTTCCGTGCACGGTCCACGCAGAGTGTGGTGGTTAGATGCCTCCAAGCATCATCATCGACATTGTGTCGGTCCTGATGATCATTTGGCGACGCCGAGAGCTGAGAAACCGAGCTGCCAACCGAAGCAGTCATATGTGTCTAAACGGGATGCAGAAACTGGGGTTTATCCTTCTTCTTTTTCAGAAAAATGTGAGTAAGTGGGACTAGAACTCCTCAAAAAGATAATTTGCCTCCAACGGCAATCATATATATCAGGCGATTTTGACGTAATAACACAAAATCAAATGTTAGCACTAATAATAAAATCAAAACAATAGTAGTAGTCCTTGGTAGTTGGGGAGAAGGCAAAGGAACGAATGAAATGAAGTGGAGGTTAGCTTTACTTTCCTTGCAATGCATGCAAGGTCCCCCGGCCTCCTCGCTCGAGATGTTGTCATGACTCTTTGCCAGGCCATGATACAGTGCAGTCGAAAGCGAAATCATAGGCTCGATCAATAGCGGTGGTGCTGCTGCTGGTGCACTAATGCATGCCCAAATAAAATAAGATAGGTATGTTAATCATTGTAGTACTGATGATCGGCATGAATCCAAGTGCGTGAGCTCTAGCTAGCTAGTGTGGCCAAACGGGAAGAGGCCGTTAAGACCGACGTGTGCGATCCAGGCTGTCCACAGAGACTTCCATGGCATGTTGCCGGAAGGTCTGGTTCGCGAGTCCATGTCACGGGTAATTGCTAGGAGTCTAGGACGGTAGCAGCTACCATGGAGTCTCGGTTGTTAAGAAAAGGGCTCGTAAATCTCTTGCCTCTTGGTGAAAACTTTGGCATTGGCATAAGATATGCACCTACCATGGAGTGATTACTGTAGTACCAACAGAGAAGTGCAGGACGTTGGTAGTAATGGCCTAGCTACTTGGTACTGGTCGTCCATGCTTTCGGCTCTAATTAAGGGACTGCTTGCATCTGGTGAGTGCTACTAGCACCAGCAATCCATAGCTGTCATGACACCGAACGGCGGGACGGCCGCAGGTGTCGGTCGCTGCGAGGTTTCGACCAACCTCTTCGGGTCGAGTCGATCAGGTTCGGTCTCAAGTCTGAATGTACGGTTCATGGGTCGAGCTCGCTTCAAGCTTTGAGCACGGACACGTTGCCCTCCTTGGTCCTCACGTGCACGCATAGTTCGGAAAACAACCGTGATGCGCTTGGGTTGACTTGGGTTGGGTTGGGTTGGGTTGGATCCATACATCTCTCGCCACTTCGATCCCTTTGATTCTGCATGCTCTCTTGCAATGCTTGCATGTAGGAGAATATCGGTGTGCCGTTTTAATTCGGGCATGAAACCTGCACGTATACGCGTGCACCGCCGGTAGGCACGCACGCACGCACGAACGAACGAACCCCTGCCATAAACCCTACCGTGCGACTGCACGCGGCGTGCACTCAATGTGTGGCCTGTAGGAAGGGTCATTTGCTCTGCAGAGTGAAAGGTCATTTGGTCACGTGGTCAGTTTGGCACGCGCTATATATAACGTCGCCACAGCTCTCGCCACCTCCACACCACCAGTGCCCAGTGCTCCCACAGACACACAGAGCAAGCTAGAGCAGTATAGTTGGCGAGAACAGAAGAGAAGAAGCGAGAGGGAGCTAAACAGCCACCAGCAATGGCGCTCGTTCCTCTCTTGCTGTCGCTGCTCCTCGTCTCCTGCGCCGCGCAGTCGCCGGCCTCGTCGCCGTCGGCGTCCAAGGCTGCTCCGGTCGGTGCATTCCCGCCGCAGACATTCGCCGCGGCGCCGACCACGGCCTCGGCCGCCTCGCCGTCTCAGGTGTCTGCAGCACCACCAACCACCGCCGCCGCCTCGGCGCCGCAGGTGTCTGCCGCTGCCTCGCCGTCCCAGGCGTCCGCCGCGCCGCCAACCTTCACCGCATCGGCGCCGCAGGCTGCCGCGGCAGCTCCGCCGACGACGGCTGCCTCGCCGCAGTTTGCTGCCACGTCAGCTCCGACAAAGAGCTTCGCCGCAGCACCAGTCACCGCCACGTCGCCTGCGGCGTCCACTGTTGCCTTTGCACCACTCACTGCCACTTCACCTGCCACCTCCTCGCCACCAGTCTCTGCACCCCCTCTCGCAATGACCGCAACCGCTCCGGCGACACCACCTACCGTTGCCGCGCTACCTCCTGCCACACCGGCCCCAGTGGCCGCACCCATGGCCACGCCACCGGCCACCGCGCCTCCCGCAATGGCCCCGTCTCCGCTGCTCATGGCCCCCGTGGCGTCGCCCATCACCCCGCCAGCAATGGCCCCCGCACCGGCGCCCGTGTCACCGGCACCGGCACCGGCTCCGATCTTCGCCCCGACCCCGTCGCCCACGATGGCACCGGAGCCAGCGCCGACCATGGCGCCCGAGCTGTCGCCCATCATGGCCCCTTCGCTGTCCCCGCTGGGCTCGGCGGGACCCGCGTTCGCGCCCGTGGCAGAGGAGGACTCGGCGGCCGCCAGCACGCGCACCGGCGTCGCCGCGCTCGTGGCCGTGGCGGCCGCTGGGCTCGCCGTCTTGTTTTAATTGAGCAGAGCAGAGCAGGGCCGGTTTACTTGGTGGTCTTGTTTAGTGTTACGTACATTACACGAGCGTGTTGTCCCCGCCGACGTTCTTCTGGACGTCGCATGTACTGCGAAGAATTCTTGGTGTACTGCCCATTGGTCATTTATTAATTTCTTCTTATAAATATATGGATGGACGGACGATATACTGTCTCAGATGTATCACGTGCAATTCCGGTCGTGGCACACTGCATTGCATCCTCGTGCTGCATATACTTCCTCACACGATTACTATTGGGCATGTGATCGTTTTATACTGTTCCTGCCGGTGCAAATTGTGGTTCAGTAGCTTCAACACATGAGACGTGCGTAAGTGCGTTACTTCAAAGTGTCGAAAATCATGCATTCCGCTGCTCACATGTGAAAAAGTTACATGTGCATTTCACGGTTCCCACGACAGATGATATAGGCATCACGCCTAGCGATTGGCGATTGCACGCTCCGGGGCCAAGCGTTGCGGCCCGTGAGCGGCCTCGCGCGGGGACGCCGGTTGGCGCACGACGGCCTGGGCCCTGGTGGGGTGAGGCCATACATGGATGGCCGTCTGATTCGCGAGCAGGACAGATTTCAGGACGGACGTACGGACGTACGGACGCGTGGATCGTGGGCTGGTCCCGGGTGGAGGCGCATGCGGCCGGTGATCTGCGCATCATGGCGTTTTGCTGCCCCGGTAGCGGTAGGATCTGCTCCGGCACCGGTGTCGGTTGCTCCCAAGATGCCCCGTGCGAGGCCGGTGCACTCCAGAGTTAAAGGCACCACCGCACCACCGCTGAGTTCATGAGCTCGGTACAACATCTTTTGACAGCTCACCAGAAAACTGTTGTCTTCAAAATGATTTGGATATGGAGAGTGAAAATTATCGGGCGCTTGGTAATTTTCTACTTTTGCGGCGCCCTCTACAGCCGACCTTCCAACCCCCTTCAAACGTCCGAACGGACAGACCGGCCACTTACCGGATAAACAAAATCTAAGCCATCTCGGGATCTCAAACCGATCTCCCAGAATGATTGATACTCTATCCGATCGGTCCATCTCTAACCCACCATGATACAAAAAAAAACATCTGAATTGAATCGTAGTCTCACTCCACTCTGCTCCCCCTTTCTTTAATCTGTCAACTTTCAATCTTCGGTGACCATGTCTAGCATCGGCAGCCAATCTCATGGCTCCGATGACGACGATTGGGACGCGTTCCTCTACGATGTTGCTGACAATGAGGACAAGCTGGCCCTTCACATCACGTTGCAGTGCTCGCGGATGGACATTGGTGGCAGCTATGGTTCTGGTGTGACGCCTCCTCCCGCCCGTAGCCATAACATCGACGCCGAAGGTGGACCTTACCGTCCCGCGTCTGGATCTTTGAGGGCAACTCATCAGTGTGCCCGTCCGTCAAGATCCTTCCTCTCTGGCTGCTACTCCGTAAGAGCAATAGTGGATTCTAGTGCCTACTAAGCGTGGCGTTGCGGATGCGCACTCCGAAATCAAAGGTGCACCGCCACTCCGCAAGAGAGAGAGAGAGAGGCAAGGGCGAGGGGTCCGCCGCGGTCCTGCCGCCGCCACGTGATGCCGGCGGTGCCCCACGAGGAGGAGCGACTCCTCCAGTGGGTGTACTGCCGGTCACTTACGACGGCGGAGACAAACGCCCGACGACTCCAGAGGATCAACGCCAAAAGCTCCAACTCGACATTAAGCAGTCCGAGTAGGCGGCGAGGATGGTCAAGCTCAAGCGGAAGCAGGACCACATCATCCGGCGCTTGAACGGATACATCATCATCTCATCTTCCTCCTCCGACGACGACTCTGACAACGACGGATCTGATGACGACCCACCTCCTGCCGTGAATGCCTACAACAACGGTGATGACCGAAAGGGCAAATGGATGGTGAGAAAGTGGTGAAGCTCGGCCCTCTCTCCGTTTCTATAATCTAGCTCGTACTACTCGATGTAGTTAGAATTTGCCGGACGGTTGAACTTCGGTGAACTTTTGGTGATGTTTATATGTGAATTATGTCCATTTGCTATCGGTCTATATGTCTATTTTCTCTCGAATTTGCCCATTTGATGATCTACAGAATACGACTTTACTTTGCATGATTTTCTATGGATTGGATATAGGGTGCCAGATATACGATACGCGATTGTGGCACGTCGATTTTGGGACTGCACGGTCACTATCCACTGACGCGCCCCGCCTACAAATGTATAGGGTGTCAGATTTGGCAAGTCTGGTTGTAGATGCTCCAAGGCTGGTGCCCTATAATTTGAGAAGCACATAAAGCATGCCAATTCGATGGAGACAGTGGCGCCGACTCGGGTTGGATCTGACAAATTGAAGAAGATATTGAAATAGAACAGGACAGAGCGGCGGTGGTGCGACCTTGGCGACGGTCGTGGGGGTCGCAGCGGGGCTCCGACCATCCCCGTGTGGCTACCAGAATTGGCTGGCACGAAGGTGCTGTGAGGCAGTGCGGGGGCATTTCGTGGAGCAATGGTTGGGTTCCTTTTTTTAAAAGGCGGTTAAACCCCCGACCTCTGCATCAATTAACGCATGCAACCATCTTTATTAATTATTCCACAAAGGTCTCACAAGAACATACATCAATCCACTCGAAGCCACCACTCACATCTACATACTCGATAATGCGGAGTGCTCTCACTCCCTAGCTAAAACGGTGTCATCGCCAATCCATCCACATAATGTATAGGGACCAACAGCCGGTGCAGCAAACCCTAAGCGCACACCACATGCACATGTTCTAGAAGTTGCCATCATCATCAGGCCACTAACCCATCTTCAGGAGAGAGATCCGCATCATCCTTGTCAATCCGAACATCCGTCGATGCCACCACAGCGCCCAACGGTGCCACCACCCTACGCTCATCCTTCCAAACGCGAAGATTATGGAAGAACCGTCGTGCGTAGCACCTGCCAACCAGACATGACCCAGCGTAGCACATGTCGGTCAGGCATGACTTGACAGCTCCATGAAAGCTCGGTGTAAGACGAAGCCGCTCCACCTCATGCCTCTGTCATCCTGCGCTGCTCCGCAAACGATGCTGCCAAGAGAGAAACGACAGCACTGTATCGCCATCTTTCGATCTAGAAGACCAGATCCTATGGTTTCCCCCGAAGCAGTGCCAACCACCTAAAAGCACAACATGCTCCCTTGGTGGTTTTGATAATTCATGGCAACATACATTGTCTCTTGGACTAATACTTTTACCTAGTGTATTTCAGATAAAGTCCATAGAGAGTGATGGGTTAGCAAAAGGAGTGTGAAGAGTATCCCCAAGGAGAAGAAGAAGAAGGAATAGCTTTGGCCAAGCTTCAAGGAAGAGGACTCTACATTTTACATTTGTGAGAAATCACTTTGAGTCCATAGGAAAGCCAATACTATTAAGAGGGGGTAAGGTTTTGTTGCTGAACAAAATGCTCATACGTGCACAAGTGATAGTCACCACATACACCCACAAGCTCTTCCACAAAAGTCTGTCCAAAGTCAAATATTCAAAATCGGTGCAACCAACACTTTCCACTCGGTGCCACCGGTTCCAGAACCTAGACAGACTCAGTCAAACCCTAGCCACTTCGGTGCAACCGATTCTACATCGGTGCCATCGAGTTTAGGTTGCCAACTTTCTGTTACGCAAATTCACAATATCGGTCCCACCATTATTGTTCGATCGGCGTCACCGAGTTTGGGCAATCTGATCATTGTTCACCTTATCGGTGCAACCAAGTTTCATATATCGGTCTCACCGAGATTCAAAAGTTGCCACCTTTTGGTCACTTTGGTACCACCAAGATTAACACATTGGTGTCACCGGGTTGGTCGTTTTGTGTGTAACGGTTGGATTTTTGGAGATGCCTATATATACCCCTCCACCACCACTCACTCGCAAGAGAAGCACTTAGAACAGTTCCCCACTCCTACCTACTGATTTTCTGAGAGATAGACACCTACTCATGTGTTGAGATCATGCCATTCCATTCCTACCATATGAATCTTGATCTCTAGCCTCCCCAAGTTGCTTTCCACCCAATCAATCTCTTCCACCAAGCCAAATATGTGAGAGAGTGATTGTGTGTTGAGGAGTCTATCATCTTGAAGCACAAGAGCAAGGAGTTCATTGACACAATCGAGCCTTTTACCTTTTGGAGGGTGGTGCCTCCTAGATTGGTTAGGTGTCGCTTGGGAGCCTCCTACTTCGTGTTGTGGAGTGAACCAAGAAGTTTGTAAGGACTAGGAGATCGCCTACTTCGTGAAGATCTACCCCGAGTTAGGCTAGTCCTCTGTGGACGTAGGCCATCATGGTATAGTCAAGGTTGATTCTTCATGGAACCCTCCGTGGGTAGAGCCCTCCGTGGACTCTCGCGACCATTAACCTCTTTGGGTTGAAGACTCCATAAACGTGGATGTACTATAGCGCCACCTATCGAAACCACGGGAAAAATATTGTGTCCCTCATGTGTTTGATCTCTCTATCTCTACTCCTTTCTTCCATGTGCAATGTCTTTACTTTCCACTGCTATACTTGATGACTTGCATGTGTAGGGTGTTCTAGATTTGCTATGTTTGCTAAAAACTGCCAACAATTGATTTATGCTTGAGGTAGTTTTAAATTCCTGCAAATAGTCTTTTCAACCCCCCCCCTAGACATACACTTCTAGTGATCCCACAATTGGTATCAGAACATTGGTCTCCATTGCTTCGGTTTCAACACCATGGAGGAAGATGGATGTGTCTAGTGTGGAGAGTTTGTATTGTAGAGTTCCCATTCTTGATGGAGAGTACTATAGTCGATGGAAGAATGCCATGATTGATCTATTTGAAAAATTCCATTTGAGAAAACATATTGAAAATCCCTATGTGCCCCCCCATTGATGAATTGCATCCCACACACGAGGAAGAAATTAGCATGCTTGGTAACCTTAGAACTGTCAATCTTATTGTTAGAGGTTTACCAACATTCGTGCTTACTCAATTGAAGAACTTTGCATGTGCTTATACTTTGTGGAATGATTTGGAGAAACGATATCCAAATCTTACATTAAGTAATCTTGCTGAAATTCTTCATAAAACTGTTGTTTTTCACAAAATGAAGCCTAGTGATCCAAACTTTGATAAATGCCTATTTGAGCTTCATGATCTCGTGCTAAAGGGATGTCACTACTGTCAACAACATTGTTATTGAAGCCATTCACATTCATAAACTTGAACATTTTCATGGTTATGATCCTAACGAGTCTCTTGGTTTCTATGACGAGGAGATTCCGCACAAGGATGACAATGAAGAACATGGCTACTATGATGAAGATGAGTTGTTCGACATCGAGCATGAAAATATCATGAGGAATCCGAGTCTAATGGCAAACTTCAAGGATTACATGTATGGTGGAAAAAGAGTGGATTCTCGACAGTGGATGCACGGATCACATGACTGGTGATAAAGACATGTTCCAAGATATCACGCCTAATCAAGGTCCTCGGAGGTACGTGACGTTTGGAGACAAATCTAAGGGTAAGGTACTTGGCCTTGGTAAGGTGGCCATATCTCGTGATAGCTCCATTAAAAATGTGATGCTTGTTGAATCCCTTGGCTACAGTCTTCTTTCCGTATCTAGACTAGCAGACTTCGGTTTCAATGTGCTATTTACTAAAGTAGATTGCCAAGTGTTTTGATTTGATAATCATAAAATTGTCTTTACCGGTATTGATAGAGGTGATTTTTACATTGTCGATTTCACTAAAAAGGCACAACCTCGTACTTGTCTCATTGCAAAATCATCTAAAGGTTGGCTATGACATAGAAGGTTAGGACATGTAGGCATGCGCAATCTAGATAAGCTTATCAAGGGTGATCACATTCTAGGTGTTAAGGATGTTATATTTGACAAAGATAGACTTTGTAGCGCTTGTCAATAAGGAAAGCAAGTAGGTGGAAGTCTTCTGGTCAAGAATATCATGACTATTAGGAGACCACTCGAGTTATTTCATATGGATCTCTTTGGTCCCAATGCTTACAAAAGTCTCGGTGGAAACTCTTATGGTCTAGTTATAGTTGATGATTTTTTCAGATTTATGTGGGTATTCTTTCTTGATGATAAGTCGCGGGTACAAAAAATCTTCAAGAACTTTGCTTGCAAAGCACAAAATCAGTTTGAAATAAAGACCAAGAAGGTTCGGAGCGATAACGGATCGGAGTTCAAGAACACCCATGTGGATACCTTTCTTGACGAAGAACGTGTCTCACATGAGTTCTCGGCTACGTACACACCTCAACAAAATGGAGTTGTTGAGAGGAAGAACCGGACGCTCATTGAGATGGCAAGAACGATGCTTGACGAATACAAGACGCCAAAACAATTTTGGGCAGAAGCTGTGGAAACAGCATGTCATGCCACAAACCAACTCTACTTGCACAAGCTTCTCGGTAAAACGGCATACGGGCTTCTCATCGGTAACAAACCCCGAGTTGGATACTTTCGGGTATTCGACTCAAAGTGCTACATTCTTGATAAGCATCGTTGTGCTAAATTTTCTCCCAAATCTCATGAAGGTTTCATACTTGGTTATGGATCGAACTCTCACACCTACCGTGTCTACAACAACTTCACTCGAAAAGTAGAAGAGACGGTAGATGTGAAGTTTGATGAGTCTAACAGTTTGCAAGTCGAACAATTGCCAAATGATGTAGGTGATAAAGATCCTTCGGAAGCTATCCAAGATTTTCCCATCAGCAAGATTCGACCCATGGAGGTGAAGGAAAGTACTTCATCAACCCAAGTGGAATCTCCTACTTAGGATCAAGGCTACCGACAAAACGACATGGAAGCATTCACAAGTGGTACACGACAAGATGAAGAGGAGGAGGAAGTACATCATGATGATCCACCACAACCTCCTTCACCACCACCTCAAGGAGATGACCACTTCGAAAACAACGGAGATGAAGAAGATGATTATGAAGAAGAAGCTCCTCCAACTAACAAGCCAAAGCTACCCCGAGTTCGAGCACAAGTGATCAAGAACCATCCCCTAAACCAAATCTTTGGTGACATACAAACAGGGAGGATCACACGCTCTAAAACTCGCTTGGCTAACTTTTGTGAGCATTATTCTTTCATCCCTATCATTGAACCCTTAAAGGTTGAACAAGCTCTTGAATATGCGGATTGGGTGAACGCTATGCATGAAGACCTTCATAACTTCGAGAGGAACGAAGTGTGGACACTTGTGGAGAAGCCCAAAGACGAGCAGAACATTATCGGCACGAAATAGGTGTTTCGAAACAAGCAAGATGAAGATGGTCAAGTCGTACATAACAAGGCACGTCTTGAGCCCAAGGATATACGCAAGTCGAAGGTATGAACTACGGTGAGACCTACGCCCCCGTTGCTAGATTAGAAGCTATTCAACTTCTTCTTGCCTATGCTAATCACCATGATATCACGCTTTATCAAATGGACATTAAAAGTGCTTTCTTAAATGGTGAGATTGAAGAAGAGGTCTATGTTAATCAACCACCTGGTTTTGTAAGTCCTAAGAAATTTGACCACGTTTACAAACTTCGCAAAGCTTTATATGGACTTAAGCAAGCTCCTCGCACTTGGTATAAATTCCTAACGAAGTTTCTTATTGAGAAAGGATTTGAAATTGGTAAAATTTATGCAACCTTATTCACAAAGAGGGTTAATGGTGAATTATTTGTGTGCCAAATTTATGTGGATGATATTATCTTTGGATCTACTAACCCACAATTTAGCGAGAACTTTGGAAGGTTGATGTCAGAGAAGTATGAGATGTCTATGATGTGTGAGCTGAAATTCTTTCTTGGTTTGCAAATTAAGCAATCAAGAGAAGGAACTTTCATCCCTCAAACTAAGTACACCAAGGACTTAATCAAGAAGTTCAACATGCAGGAGTGCAAAGGTATGAAAACTCCCATGCCCACTAGCAGTCACGATGATCTCACTAAGGAGGGTGAACCGGTTGATCAAAAGGTTTATCAATCAATGATTGGTTCGTTGCTTTATCTATGTGCCTCCCGTCCCGATATTATGCTTAGTGTTTGCATGCATGCTAGATATCAAGCTGCACCTAAAGAATGTCATCTTAAGGCTGTGGAACGTATTGTGAGATACTTGATTCATACACCAAACTTTGGCATTTGGTATCCCAAGGGATCTTCTTTTAATCTTGTTAGCTACTCCGACTCGGACTATGCCGGTGACAAGGTTGATAGAAAATCCACCTCGGGTACATGTCAATTTCTTGGTATATCTCTTGTGTCTTGGTTCTCCAAGAAACAAAACTTGGTATCTCTATCTACCGCTGAAGCTGAATATATTGCTGCTGGATCATGTTGTGCGCAATTGTTATGGATGACACAAATGCTTAAATATTATGGAATCTATGTTAAAAATGTGCCATTACTTTGTGACAATGAAAGTGCTATTAAGATTGGTCATAATCATGTGCAACATTCTCGAACCAAGCATATTCAAGTTCGACATCATTTCATTCGTGATCATGTTGCCGAAGGAGATATTAATCTTAAGCATGTCTATACTAACAAGCAATTGACCAATATCTTTACTAAGCCACTTGATGAAAAAGTTTTTTATCATTTGAGGAGTGAGTTGAACATCATTGATGCTTCAAACTTGAGCTAAGCTCACTTGGATGCATGCGAAGGGATGAGCTTCAATGTCCATTCCATGCTATTACCTTGAATATCATATATCTTGGAATTCTATGCTCCCTTGGCTTGCATCTAACCCTTTGTAGGTACTTGGAAGAACAACACTCCACAAGATTTCCAAAAACTCATATGTTAAGCAATCATGTCATGACCAAGTATCCACAACCTCGCTTTGATGATGAAAGGAAGAAGACAACAAAACATATCCTTGACATATATTTCTCATTTGGTATCAACTCACAAATTGGTATCATGTCATTTGGATATATCATGTTTTTTCCTTGTGTGACTAACCTATGTAGGTGAAAAGTGAACGAAAACAACAAGGATTGCTCCCAACTCAAGATGATCTTCATCAACTTCGACGATCCTCATCAAGTTCACCTACAAGTTACGTAAACAACATCACTCAAAGGTATGTACTCATATTCTTGATATAGCTTTACTCCAAGTCATGAGATAAAGCAACTCAGGTGATATGAAGACATTAAAATGCTTAATCAAAAAATGGTAACCCCATTTTGAGCTTAACGATGAGTATGACCTATGATGAAGTATTCTTGCTTGGCCCCTAAGTCAATATACTCTAATATAGGTGACCTAGTCACCACCCATCATCTAGTTAAGAATCTTGTTTGGTTCATTATCTATTGCAAGCTTTCTTGGAACCATTCAAATCTTCTCTAGTTGATGTTCTTTGTACAAATGATTTTTGCAAATTTGCGAGTTCCCGTACTTTTCTAGTTTCTGTTTCTGTCTCGGAGCCGCTCATACAAATATCTCGGTTCTACCAATTTATAAAAGGAGCTACAAAACTTCATGTCGGTTCCACCGATTTATTTGTCTCGGAATCACCGTTTTTATTTTATTTTCTCTTAATCTGTGTTTCTTTAGTGATTTTTCAATCGGTATCTTTCTAGTTATGTCCTTGTTACTTCAATGATCCCTTATCACTAAAAAAAACTTAGGGGGAGAAACTTTATTCAAGGATCCCTAACTCAAGGGTGGAGAAGTCTTACAAGCCATCAGCTTAGCCAAAAGGAAAGAAATCATTTTCCATGATTCCCTCAAATTTTCATTTCTATGAACCCTACATTCTATGATCCTTGTTCTCAAGGTTCCCTTGTTAGTCAATGATCCATGTATCCTACCCTATGTATGAACTTTTTGGAAATTAATGCCAAAGGGGGAGAAATATACAAAGCTTCATGCTAAAGGGAGATACATGATTATGCAAAGGGGGAGATAAAATTAAGGGGAAAGGATGATCCACTATTTCCATATCTAAGGGGAGAAAGTTCTAAATGATCTTGGAGACATATCAATTTTGAGGATTTACTACCTTGTATATGTTCTCCATATCTTGGTGCTTTTGAGTTCTATTGCCTTTTTGATAGGTAGAATACTCTTGTGTTTCCCAACATTGTTTTCTCAAGAGTGTTTCTACTACAAGAATGCTCAAGAACTCAAGATAAGTATATGCATCATATCTTTGATCAAGATGATCTCTTGCTTCTTGCACATATTGTTTGCAAGAATGAAGTCTTGAAGAAGGATACAACTCATTCACATATAATTGATGAACATAGCCAAGATACACATGACTTATTATATACCTTCTACTATATGTGTGTCCATGTATTCCAAAGCAACTATCCTTTAAATGGATTGCACACATTTAGGGGGATCAAGTCTAAGTCATGAGTCTCTCAAAGTCTTCATTATATCCATGCATATCTTTATTTGAAGCTTTGATTGTATGTTTTCATCAATTAACAAAAAGGGGGAGATTGAAAGCACAACATGCTCCCTTGGTGGTTTTGATAATTCATGACAACATACATTGTCTCTTGGACTAATACTTTTACCTTGTGTAATTCAGATAAGTCCATAGAGAGTGATGGGTTGGCAAAAGGAGTGAGTATCCCCAAGGAGAAGAAGAAGAAGGAATAACTTTGGCCAAGCTTCAAGGAAGAGGACTCTACATTTTACATTTGTGAGAAATCACTTTGAGTCCATAGGAAAGCCAATACTATTAAGAGGGGGTAAGGTTTTGTTGGTGAACAAAATGCTCGTACGTGCACAAGTGATAGTCACCACATACACCCACAAGATCTTCCACAAAAGTCTGTCCAAAGCAAAATATTCAAAATCGATGCAACCAACACTTTCCACTCGGTGCCACCGATTCCAGAACCTAGACAGACTCAGCCAAACCCTAGCCACTTAAGTGCAACTGATTCTACATTGGTGCCACCGAGTTTAGGTTGCCAACTTTCAGTTACGCAAATTCACAATATCGGTCCCATCGAGATTGTTGGATCGGCGTCACCGAGATTGGGCAATCTGACCGTTGGTCACCTTATCGGTGCAACCGAGTTTCATATATCGTTCTCACCAAGATTCAAAAGTTGCCACCTTTTTGACCTTGAGCGTTGTCGTTGGTGCCGCTGGCCGGGGCCGGCTGACGTGGCTTGAGACTGCGTCGGTATCTCCCCAAAGAGGAAGGGATGATGCAGCACATCGATGGTAAGTATTTCCCTCAGTTATGAAACCAAGGTATCTAATTGTAGAGGAAGATCACGCACCCACATAAACAACACCTGCACACAGACAACAAATACTTGCAACCCGACGCGAAAGAGAGGTTGTCACGCTCTTTAAGGTAATAAGATAGACTAGGTAATGATAGGTAGGAGAGATAGATCTCTCAAAACACAAAATAAAAAGAGTAAATATGAAGCAATATTTTTTTTGGTTTTGGGTTTTGTAGATCTGAAAACAAAGAATGCAAAATGTAGATCGGAAAGCAATATGATGGAAAAGTAGACCCGGGGGCTGTAGGGTTCATTAGTGGCTTCTCTCATGAGTATAGCGCACGGTGGGTGAACAAATTACTGTTGGGCAATTGATAGAAAATCGAATAGTCATGACGATATCCAAGGCAATGATCATTATATAGGCATCACGTCCAAGATAAGTAGACCGACTCCTGCCTGCATCTACCACTATTACTCCACACATCGACCGCTATCCAGCATGCATCTAGTGCATTAAGTTCATGGAAAGACGGAGTAATACAATACGAACGATGGCATGATGTAGAGAATATCTATTCATGTAGGAATAGACCCCATCTTGTTATCCTTAATGGAAACGATACATGCATGTCTTGCTGCCTTTCTGTCACTGGGAAAGAACACCGCAAGATCGAACCCATCACAAAGCACCTCTTCTCATGGCAAGAAAAATCGATCTAGTTGGCCTAACTAAACCAAAGATTTGAAGAAACAAATATGAGGCTATAAGCAATCATGCATATAAGATATCAAAGAAGACTCAAATAATATTCATGGATAGAAACTGATCATGAACTCATAATTCATCGGATCCCAACAAACATACCACAAATTTTTACATCAAATAGATCTCCAAGAGACCATTGTATTGAGAATCATGAGATAAAGAGAGCAAGCCATCTACTACTTCCTACGGACCCGTAGGTCTATGGTGGACTACCCACGCATCATCGGAGAGGCACCTATGATGAAGATGAACCCCTCCGTGATGGTGTTTAGATTGGATCTCGTGGTTCTGGAACTTGTGGCAGTTGAAATTGTGTTTCGTCAAATCCCCTAGGGGTTTTGGAATATTTGGGAATTTATAGGCATCAGAAGCGGTGGAGAGGGGTCCCGAGGAGGGCACAACCCACCAGGGCACGGGCAGGCCCCCCTGGCGCGGCCAGCCCCCCTGGTGTGGCCTGGTGGGTTGTGGTCTCCCCGGCCCACTCGACCGACACTTATTTGGTCCACTGGGTGTCTTCTGGTCCAAAAAAAACTTCAAAAAGTTTCGGCGCAATTGGACTCCGTTTGATATTGATTTTCTACGAAGTAAAAAACAAGAAAACAACAGCAATTGGCACTTTGGCACTATGTCAATAGGTTAGTCCCAAAAATGATATAAAGGGGTAATAAAATGATGGTAAAACATCCAAGAATGATAATATAACTGCGTGGAACAAGCAAACTTATAGGTACGTTGGAGACGTATCAGGATCCCAATGCTTAATTCCTACTCGTCCTCGAGTAGGTAAATGATAAAAATAGAATTTTTGATGTGGAATGGTGCCTAACATGTTCATCACATTCTTTTCTTCTGTATAGCATGGACATTTAGGCTTATAATGATTCAAAGCAATAGTCTAGTTTTAACATAATGACTTTAATACTCAAGCATGTCAAGAAACAACCATGTCATTCAGAAATATCAACACAAAAGAAAGCTACCCCTAGCCCATCATGCTGAATCATTGATCCATTCATGAAACACACTCAAATATTATCTATGCCCAATGCTCAAGTACGATCAGAGTGCCCCTTAGTTGGTGCTTCTAAGAGAATATGGAGACTCAAAGCAAAAATAAAAATTGCATAAAGTAAATAGATAGTCCATTCGCAGAGGGAAGTAGGGATTTGTAGAGGTGCCAGAGCTCAAGTGTTTAAATTGAGAGAGAAAAATATTTTGGGTGGCATGCTTTTCCTGTCAACGAAAATGACAAAGTAGCTCACAATACTTTCCATGCTAGATATATCATAGGCGGTTCCCAAACAGAAAATACAGTTTATTCCTTTTTCCACCAAACTTTCACTTTCCATGGCGGGTCGTATCCACGGTTACCTTGCATACGAACACTTTTCAAGGAATTTATTATTTGACAACATAAAGTAAAAAAATCTTTCTTTTTCATTTCAGGAATGGGTATCCCTATTACCGCCGCACTCTCGTGCAATGACAAGTGAATAAACACTCATCTTGAGAATAACACATCTAGCATGAAAAATATTGGATACTCACCACCGTTTGATGAGCAGTACGGGCACACACAAAATAAAATTTATTTTGAAAATTTTAGAGATGGCACATACAAATTTGCTTGGAACGGCACGGAAATACCACATATAGGTAGGTATGGTGGACTCATGAGGCAAAACTTGGTTTAAGGATTTTGGATGCACAAGTAGTATTTCTAATTAGTACAAGTGAAGTCTAGCAAATAGATTGGGAAGTAACCAAACCAAGAAACGAAAATTCACGTAAGTGAGCATTGAATATGACTAACACCGAATAATGCACCCCAAGTAGTATGTAACTTCACTGCATAACTATTGACTTTCGTGCATGCACAGGGAATCACAAACGTTAACATCAATATTCCTACTAAGCATAATTACTCATCAACATGACTCACATATTACTATCATCATGTTTCAAAACTATTACAAGGATCCAAGTTTAATTTGTCCAATGATCTTCATGAAAGTTTTTTATATCCTTCTTGGGTATCTATCACTTTGAGACTACTTTCATATATTGCCATTGCTTTTTGGCAAGCTCAAACAAATTTTAGTGAAGCACATGAGCATAAAGATTTCATCTCTCAAAAAGGTACAAGTGAAGCATGAGAGGATTTCTTCAAAATTTACTAATTCTCAAATTAATCTAACACTACGGTAATTAGGCACTTTGTTGTCTGCCATAGCAAACGGCAAAGGCACAAAGGTGGACGACACAAATTTGGGCCCAGCTAGCTCCGACAAAGTGGTACTTTGTCATCTGCTTCTGCGCCCAGGACGGCAAAGAATCATTGCCGTCATCTTGCAGATGACAAAGGCCATGGACGACAACTACTGATGGCATTACCGTTAGAGGTGGCTAATAAAACCCAGAGCTTTGTCGTCTGCCTCCCTGCCTCCTTTGTCGTCTGCCCTCC
This sequence comes from Hordeum marinum, assembly GCA_022496015.1. NCBI lineage: Eukaryota > Viridiplantae > Streptophyta > Magnoliopsida > Poales > Poaceae > Hordeum > Hordeum marinum. The sequence goes on from CM039673.1 coordinate 439,035,095, forward strand.
CCTTGTATGCCTTTGTCGTTTGCCTCCCTGCCTTATTTGTCGTCTTCCTACCCATCCTCTTGTTGGAAATATGCCCTAGAGGCAATAAATAAAGTGTTTATTATTGTATTTCCTTGTTCATGATAATCGTTTATTATCCATGCTATAATTGTATTAATTGGAAACATGGATACATGTGTGGATACATAGACAAACACAATGTCCCTAGTATGCCTCTAGTGAACTAGCTCATTGATCGAAAGATGGTTAAGGTTTCCTAGCCATGGACATGAGATGTCATTTGATAACGGGATCACATCATTAGGAGAATGATGTGATGGACAAGACCCAAACTACAAACGTAGCTTATGATCGTGTCAGTTTATTGCTACTGTTTTCTGCATGTCAAGTATATGTTCCTATGACCATGAGATCATGCAACTCACAGATATCGGAGGATTGCCTTGTGTGTATCAAACGTTGCAACGTAACTGGATAACTATAAAGGTGCTCTACAGGTGTCTCCAAAGGTGTCTGTTGAGTTGGCATGGATCAAGACTGAGATTTGTTACTCCGTGTGGCGGAGAGGTATCTTAGGGCCCACTCGGTAATACAACATCACAATAAGCCTTGCAAGCAATGTGACTAAGTGTTAGTTACGGGATCTTGTATTACGGAACGAGTAAAGAGACTTGCCAGTAACGGGGTTGAACTAGGTATGGAGATACCGACGATCGAATCTCGGGCAAGTAACATACCGAAGAACAAAGGGAACATCATATGGGATTAACTGAATCCTTGACATAGAGGCTCGACCGATAAAGATGTTCGTAGAATATGTAGGAACCAATGTGGACATCCAGGTCCGGCCATTGGTTATTGACCGTAGAGGTGTCTCGGTCATGTCTACATAGTTCTCGAACCCGCAGGGTCTGCACACTTAAGGTTTGGTGACTTTTTGGTAGTATAGAGTTATGTATGGTGGTGATCGAAGTTTGTTCGGAGTCCCGGATGAGATCCCGGATGTCACGAGGAGCTCCAAAATGGTCCGGAGGTAAATATTCATATATAGGAAGTCCTGTTTTGGTCACCGAAAAAGTTTCGAGCTCATCGGTAGTGTACCGGGAGACCTCCGGGAGGGGTATTTCGACCCAAAGAGGCTTCATGGGCTGTGGGAGAGTGAATATCAGCCCTTAGTGGGCTGGTGGAAACTCCCACACAAGGCCCATGTGGCTGGAGGAAAAAAACCAATAGGAAAAGGTGGAAAAAGGAAAAAAAAAAGGAACGAATCCTTGTCCTACTAGGATTGGAGGAGAGTCCTCCAATCCTAGTTGGTTCAGCCGAAGCCCTTGGCTTGGTAGGCCAAGGCTGCCTCCTCTCCTCCTCTCCTCTTATATATACTGGAGGTTTTAGGTTTTTTGCACTAGAATTTTAGCCACGTGCTACCCGTTCCTCCGGTGCATAGTTTCTCCTCTAGATCGGATTTCTGCAGTGCTTAGGCGAAGCCCTGTCGGAATTGCTCCACCACCATCGCCGGAGCACCATCAGGCTGCCGGATAACTCTTCTTCCTCTCCACTCCTTCTTGCTGGATCAAGACGGTGGAGATCGTCATCAAGCTGTACGTGTGCTGAACGCGGAGGTGCCGTCCGTTCGGTGCAAGATCGGAAGGATCGTGATCAAGTTCATGGGACGGATCGTGATCAAGTTCGTGGGACGAATCGTGATCGGATCGTGGTATGGATCGTGATTGGATCGCGGGACGCACCGCGATTTGGATCGCGAAGACGTTCAACTACACCAACCACGTTTCTTAACGCTTCCCGCTTAGCGATCTACAAGGGTATGTAGATCCACTCTCCCTCTCGTAGATGCTCATCACCATGGATAGATCTGCGTGTGCGTAGGAAATTTTTTGTTTCCCATGCAACGTTCCCCAACAGTGGCATCATGAGCTAGGTCTATGTGTAGATGAGATCTCTAGTAGAACACAAAAGGTTTGTGGGCGTTGATGCTTAGATTGCTTCCTCCCTTGGTCGGATTTTGATTCAGCAGTATTGTGAGATGAAGCGGCCCG